>JAOPSE010000340.1:0-600000 GCA_029449295.1 Zea luxurians | reverse complement strand
TCCGTCAGCCGGTCCCAAGGTGACCGCGTACGAAACCCCAGAGTGTTTGGACTTGCCTCTACGAGAGCACCCGCCAAAGCGAAGCCGCTAGGCGGGTCGAGGCTGAATCCGAAAGACGTGGGATGGGAATCGGTCGGTACCTTTTGGTCGACGAGCGGCGATAATGTCATGTCGGGGGCTGACTGCACCGTCGTCTCAGGTACGAGGGTGACGTCCAGCAAGCTTTTCGCGAGCGTGCTGGCGTCATCCGCTTGCTCGGGTTTGGCGTGTCGCGGGAAGACGGCGCTCGTCTTCGTCTCAAGCGCGAAGTCGATACCCGGTGCGCCCCCCGTTGGGGTGCCGGCGTGATCGACTCGCTCGATAGCCGACGAGGCGCTGCCTCCTGCTTGGCCTTGGTTGCCCCGTCTTCCCCTCCGTCGGCGGGGAAGAGGGCAGGATGAGCTCGAAGGTTGTTCTTCTACCACGCGAGGAAGACGTCGTCGATTCCGCCGCCGGCGGGCGGGCTGTCGGCCACCACTGTCGTTGTCGAGCGGCGGTGGAAGGAGTATCATGTCGTAGCTGCCGTCGAGGGACATGAACTCAAGACTCCCGAAACGGAGCACCGTCCCGGGTTGGAGAGGTTGCTGGAGACTGCCCATCTAGAGCTTGACGGGAAGCTGTTCGTCAACACGCAGCAGGCCCCTACCTGGCGCGCCAACTGTCGGTGTTCCGAGACCGGGGGGTCCCTGAGCCGACGAGTGAATGTCGCGGCGTGCCCCAGCCCAGATGGGTCGAGCGCGAGGGCGAGCGCGAAGGGGGGAGAGCGAGGCGGCCAGAGACCGGCGTGAGAGAGGTGGGAATCCCGCGGCCTTCGTGTTCGTCCCGCGCCCAGGTCGGGTGCGCTTGTAGTAGGGGGTTACAAGCGTCCACGCGGGAGAGGGAGCGAGCGGCTGCGAGCGAGCGCGTATCTCGCCCTCGTCCCCGCGTGGCCAACCCTCTCTAAGAGGGCACTGGTACTCCCTTTTATAGGCGCAAGGAGAGGATCCAGGTGTACAATGGGGGGTGTAGCAGAGTGCTACGTGTCTAGCGGAGGAGAGCTAGCGCCCTAAGTACATGCCGTTGTGGCAGCCGGAGAGATTTTGGCACCCAGCTGGTGTGATGTCGTGGCCGTCGGAGGAGCGACGGAGCCTGGCGGAGGGACAGCTGTCGGAGCGGTTGAATCCTTGCTGACATCCTCTTGCTTCCGTAAGGGGGCTGAGAGCCGCCGTCGTCACAGAGTATGCAGGGCGCCATCATTGCCTATCTGGCGGAGCGAGCCAGATGGGACGCCGGTCTTGTTCCCTGCGGCCCGAGTCAGCTCGGGGTAGGGTGATGATGGCGCCTCCTGTTGACGTGGCTGGTCTGCGCCCTAGGTTGGGCGATGTGGAAGCTCCTCCGAAGCAGAGGTCGAGTCTGTCTTCCGTGGCCGAGGTCGGGTCCGAGCCCCAGGTTCGGGCGAGGCGGAGATTGCCGGCTGGTGCCGGGGCGGAGTCCGAGCCCTGGGGTCGGGCGAAGCGGAGTTCGTCGTCTTCTGGGGCCGAGCCCAAGTCCGAGCCCTGGGTCGAGCGAGGCGGAGATCGTCGTCTTCTGGGACTTAGCCCGAGTCCGAGCCCTGGGTCGGGCGGAGTTCGCCGTCTTCCGGGACTTAGCCCGAGTCCGAGCCCTGGGTCGGGCGAAGTTCGTCGTCTTCCGGGACTTAGCCCGAGTCCGAGCCCTGGGTCGGGCGGAGCGGAGTTCATCGTCTTCCGGGACTTAGCCCGAGTCCGAGCCCTGGGGTCGGGCGAAGTGGAGCTTCCTATGGTACCTTCGGCAGGGCCTGACTGCCTGTCAGTCTCACTCTGTCAAGTGGCACCGCAGTCGGAGTGGCGCAGGCGGCGCTGTCCTTCTGTCAGGCCGGTCAGTGGAGCGGCGAAGTGACGGCGGTCACTTCGGCTCTGCCGGCTAGGGGGCGCGCGTCAGGATAAAGGTGTCAAGCCACCTTTGCATTAAATGCTCCTGCGATTTGGTCGGTCGGTGCGGCGATTTGGTCAGGGTTGCTTCTTGGCGAAGATAGGGCCTCGGGCAAGCCGGAAATATGTTCGCCGCTGGAGGGGGGCCTCGGGCGAGACGGAAATCCTCCGGGGTCGGCTGCCCTTGTCCGAGGCTAGGCTCGGGCGAGGCGTGATCGAGTCCCTCGAATGGACCGATCCCTGACTTAATCGCACCCATCAGGCCTTTGCAGCTTTATGCTGATGGGGGTTACCAGCTGAGAATTAGGAGCCTTGAGGGTACCCCTAATTATGGTCCCCGACACCCTGGTACCTAGAATCTCAAGTGCTAGGCAAGTTGTTCCCTTGACCACATTTATTACCCAATAATGTTCTTTAATATCACTTATTCATGCATAGGTTTAATTTTGATGGGACCCAATAGGTCACCCTAGTCTGTTTATCTGTTTTACCTTGTTTATCCCTGAATCATTTGGGTAGTTATGCTATTGCTTTACATGGTTTTGGGTTAATATTTCATTATATCTATGTTCCAATTATTCGTTATGTTATGTATGTTCATGTCAAGATCATTATATTACTTTAGTTGGAACATGGAGCTTAACTTGAGAAACACGTGCCACCACAAGGGTGGAATGGGACGCCCTTGGCTGACTAATTAGGAAAGCTAGTGGAAGACTACCTTACCCGAAAGGGGCAAGGGCAATAGGGGAGTTGCATGCAGGGACGTTCTCGGGTTGATTTTGCTGCGATGGCGGTCAGACGAGGGATTCCTGTAAGTGCTCTTCCCATAAACTGTAGCGGGTTTTCGGAAGCTAGTGGAACTTTGTAAAGGCCTCGTAGTGGATCTCTAGCCATTCACCTCGGTAGTGTCTAAGGGTCTAGCTAACCCTGGCGACATGGGATACACGACTTGTGGGTACAGGGTACAACCTCTGCAGAGTGTAAAACTGGTATACTAGCTAAGCTCACGGTCAAGAGCAGCTCAGGGCTCTCGCATGATTAAACTATGGAACTAAATTCAATTTATCATTTGCATTGCATGGGATTATTTATTAACTTTATTATATTATTCTTATTATGGTTTGGTATTTACTTACATTTAGTAACTGCTAATAAAATTTTACCAACTTATTAAAAGTAATGCTCAGCTTTAACCCCTATAGTTGAACAACCTTACACATCACATGAACTCCCATGTTTGGTGAGTTCATGCACATTATTCCCCACAACTTATTGAGCGATGAACATGTGTGAGCTCATCCTTGCTGTCTCACACCCCCACAGGTTAAGGACAAGTATCACAGGATGAGGCGCATGGTAGATGTTGCGATGTGTTCGTGAGAGGTCTAGGTCGTCGTCTCCTAGTCAACTTTGGGTTGCTGGATCATTGTCTCTTTACGATGTCATTATTTATTTATTTTGTACAGAACTCCTATTGTATAATAAAGTTGTGACATTCGTTTCTGTACCACTATTCATCATATGTGTGAGACTTGGTCCCAGCACACCTGGTGTTTATGTTCGCGCCCGGGTTCCTAAAATCCGAGTGCAACAATAGCTAGCAAGCACTCAAGCAACTGTGCATTTCCAGCGAGGTCGTTCTTACACAATATCTAACAAACGTTGGTAGGTTCTCGTTCCAAATGTAGGAAATATTAAGGGTGTGTTTGGTTGGATGTATAAGGAGGGATGGAAGGGGCGGCCAAAATTTCTATAGTGTTTGGATGAGAGTCAAGTGGGGGCGAGGTAAACACCGGAGTAATTTTATGGTGGCGGCATGATCCCAAAAAATTGAGGGGATGGTGTCGCCCCCGCCTCATCCTACTTTGACCTCAAACCAAACACACCCTAAGTTTCTTAATACAATTCTATAACTTACCATGTGTAGCATAGCATTTGTTACACTCGGTTTCAAAAGACAAATCGAATGTGAACCATGTACATGCTAGGATCAGAACTCACGTACATAACGACTACATAAATGACATATCATTGCACAATACTCAAAAATAAAAGAGGTATTTAACATAACATTATGCAATAACACTTATGCAAAAACAGAAGCATAGAAAAATAAGGGAGAACATGGCCCTCCACAGGTAGCTAATTATGGGAGATTGTAGGCCTAGCCTTCATGCTTGGCGAAGTCTTGGAACTATTGAAGATCAACATAAGCAGCATCTTCTTCTTTGCCTAAGCATAGTTTGTACCAAAGGAACCTGGTGTTTATATGAAAGCAAGAGTGAGTACACATCAACGTACTCAGCAAATATCCCATTTGGCTGAGGTGGGCTAGCTTTATGTGGGGTTAGGCTTAAGCAGTTGCTTTTAATACATCAAGTTTTATCATTAATATAAGCTAGGTTTTAACATTAATCCCAAGATATTAGCTCAAGGGATATCTCCTCATAGAGGAAATATCAGTACCTATATCCATGTTCATCATAATCAAAACCAAGGTTGTTTTCGAGGGAGTGAATCCTTCCATAGGCACTGCCAAAAGGTTGTTTTTAGATGGGTTGATCTATTGGGAGAAGGCTGGTGCTAAACATCATGAAAATATTGGGCTTGCAACTGCTTTAAATATGGTCTTGGCTAATACTAGTGCTACAGTCTAGTCTATTTGGGCATGCCTGCACCCTTGCTTCCGTTTCTTCTCTTGTGTTGTTGTAGAGGAGGCAGGGGTGCTAGTTTTTATTGCTTTGGTCCAGTTGTTTTCCACCCTATGGGTTTTGTACTTTTGATCCATTTTGTACCTTTTTTCTATCTTAATATAATGATGCGCAACTCTCCTGCGCGTTCGAGAAAAAACCATAGTCATAACCATCGTACCATTGTATCTCTAATCAAAAGAGTTCCCAAAGATCGTTCTTAACCGTGAGCATGGCTGATATACCACTTTATTAACCCTCTACAAATGGGTTCTAGCCTCCCCATTAATCACTTCCGAGGTGATCCGGTGGGGTTTCATTACATAGCCTTAACAAAGATTTCACAATGGTATAGCTGCCCATTAGGTTTCACTGGTCATACAAACATAGCACCTCTCCCTAAGGGGTGACTAACAAAAGCAAATGAAAGAACCTTTTCATCCAGCCTTAGCAGAGCAATCACTATGCCCCCGCCTCCATTAGCGGCATGACAATGAAGCAAACTACGCCTAATGTTCCTCTAATTAATTAGCTAAGGACGTCCCATACCACCCTCATGCCTGCATTGTTTTTCCAGATAGTCATCCAATGATCCGATCCTTACAAAGAAGTACTCGGGACATAGCCCGAGCCTCCTTAATATTAAAAATCCATAATCAAAATCTTAGAATCATTATAACTTAAATATGTCTCATCATGTTCATTAATTAAGTTTAAGCACTAATATAAAAGCTAATCATCATAGCCCAACCCAAAAAGGTAACAAGAACAAGATAAAAAAGCTAGTAAATCCTTAGGTTGAATCATGTTGCACGGGAATGTAAGTTTTCATGTGAATATAACATAATAGGTTAGAGGACACTTGTCTTCACCAAACAGATACTTACAGGCTTCGACCTTGTATAACTTGAAGAACCTACTCTCTTCATTTTCCAAGCTTGATTATCGACTCCTTGAAGCTCGGAAAACATATCACGTCCTATCCACGACATGCAACCAATCATGAACAGGCATGTGAAAAAACAAATATACATGCATAAGAACATTACACCATATATAGGAAAACATTATAAAAACGTACAACACGGAATAGAGCTCGCTACTACGGTCATGTTGACAAAAAGAAACACGAAAATCAGTACTATAATTGAGAAGATATAACCTTCAAAAGTTTTGCGCGATTAACACATAAAACTATGTTTCTAGGTTGATTTTAAAATAAATCATTTGCGGAGATATTTTAGAGAAGTATCCAATTTAGTTTTAATCCGAATTATAATTTGATTAGAAATCACTTTTTAAAACTAGACAAAATATATTTATAAAACGTTACACGGGGTTCGTAACATCGGAATAATTAATTTTAGGCAAGACATGACACACGAGAACTATTAAATAGATATCATGTTTACACTAAATAAATATTAGTTCAAAGACATTCGAGTAGGCATAATCAAATTAACAGGTATTTATAAATCGCAAATTAAAACTATTAACTATTTTTAATTAGAAAGTCGTTTTTAATAACTATTGAATGAACAATTAACTAATTAATTAATTAAAAGTTGTGACATGACAAAATAACATTACTAAAACAAAATCAACGTTGTTACAATGTTAACGTGACTGAAACGAGTTGACACAGGTTTACAACGCATAATATATTAAATAAATAACAATTTGCGGATTATAAACAACGCGACTTGTGAGAACTACTAACAAATAGCAATTTGTACAAAGAAAATGTTAAATCGAAACATTTGAGTTGACATTATTCACATTAACATGTATTTATAAAAGCACGAATTAAAACCCTAAACTAGTATCGGCTAGATTACTATTTTAATAATCATTAGAAACAATTATATAAATAATTAATGAAAACATGTGTTGCATCAAAATAATGTTTGTAACATGTAGATGACGTTATTATGAAACTAACATAATTGGAATGGATTGAAACGAATTTACGACGCAAAAGATACTGTATTTTTAGTATATCGTGGATTAACGGTGACGTGGCACGGTTCTATTGGCCGGAAACTTGCCACACGGAGGGCTTTGGGATTACAACCACAGAAAAACAGAAAGTTGTGATTCTTGTGTGGCTTGTCGTCAGCCTTGGACTTCTTCTACCTTGAGCAGTTAACAGAGAAAAGAATTAGGGGGAAGAGAGAAAAGGACCAGGCGACCAGGGGTGGGACTTGAAGCGAAGATAGAAGAGATGCGACATCGGTCTCTCTATTTTTGACAACCTTTTAGTGGTGATCCACCGTGTATTGTGACAAGAATTTCTCCTTCGCTTGGCACATGTAGTCTTCGTATTGTTGTTGTCCCTCAGTTGTCAGACTCTCAACCGTCGGCTTCAGGATATTGTCTAGGGAAATGTCAGTGTGATCTTTAGAATTGACCATTTAAGGGGCCGATTTTTAGTAGATCTAGATACCTGTCCCCAGCGGAATCGCCAAAAAGTGTGTTGGCGCTGATCTGGGCACCAAACACTGACACAGACCGTCTGGCGGTGCTCTCTACGGAGGTGTGGCACTCTACGACACATGGTCAGAGGGTCCATGACCTAGCGCAGGAGCGACTCCTCCTTTGCGTACGTCCGGACTATCCGCGCCTTGGGCTCATACGGTCCGCGATAGCGCAAAGGGTTTTCTTATTCGTAACAGACCTAGATCTCGCCTCCCGGGAGGGACCCCGTAGCGGAGGAGAGATCCTAGGGTGTGCCTTGGCGTCGGCAGACCACCTAAGACGCCTCTAGTCGACGTAGAGCCGGAGAGGGCTGAAGATTTGAGGTAGAGGGAGGCTAAACTAGGGCTAAACTAGAGCTACTCCTAATGCATAAAGTAAAAACGAGAAGTGGAGTTGATTTGATCGTTTATGGGGTTCAATCGGTCGTATCCCTTCATCTATATAAAAGGGGAGGTCTAGACCCGTTACAAGTCGGTTTCCGAGTTAATCTCGTAGATTTAGCTAACAAATCCCGCAAGAAACTCGGAATCCTAACTGATTCTGCGCATGCGCGGACCATCCGCGCCACCACCGTGGACCGTCCAGACCGCGGACTGTCTGGCCTACAGGGCCGGACTGTCCGTCTGCCTAAAAGTGATCTTAACAAAGTGTTCTGAAAGACTAACCCTTTGATCACCTCACTGCAACCAAACCAACATTGCTATAGGTGAATGGTACAGTTTGAAACAGAAATAGAAATCCTATTTGTTGGGGAGATTAGATTCAGATTCAATGAAACAATTGGGTTGTTGGGGATCAATGAGACGTGGGAGATTGGCCCTGGGATCCGGTGCGCAACACATAGCAACGACACGACACACAAAACAAATTATTGGTTAAATGAAAAGCGGAAAGCAGAAGGTAATCAACAACATGCCTTCTTAAGGTCCGAGAGTGATCAGCGACATACATACCGATGATGAGGAGCACCTTCGTGGCTCTGTAACGGTAGCAGCGGTAATAGACTCGGGGACCCTCCCATTTGTCGTTGTCCACGTACCTGCCCGTCTCACAGTAAACCATTGCATCTCCCCATCGATCAAGGTCGGCTCATGGTTTTGAAAGGACATATGCCCATCTAAATATTTGGGCCCTTAATATATATTTTCACTTATGTATCATTAAAAATGTACTTTAATAGAAAGCTGTAAAACAATGATATAATTAGTGTGAACACCTCAAACTTGTAAAACTCGACATCTCATTTAACACTCTATAATGTCTCTCAAAATAAGTAACGCGTTGAGCATTTCTTAAGTAAAATCATTAAGAACAGTATTTAGATCAACATTTGCCAATATATCCTTCTCGATGGAACATGTAAAATAATTAACTATGAAGGACTCCGTTGAGCACTACTTTGAGCTGGCGGACGGTCCGGCCTTAAGGCCGGACGGTCCGCAGTTCGGACGGTCCGCGCCTATGGACTGGACGGTCCGCGCACGCGCAGAACAGATTAGGGTTCCGAGTTTTTCGCTGTGTTTGTTGGCAAGAATCACGAGATTTGCTCGGAGTTTTGTTGGTAACGGGTCCAGCCCCCCTCCTCTATAAAAGCAAGAGGATTACGGCCGATTAGAACAAGCAATCGAACCCACAATCAATACAATTTACATTTATTCTTAGGAGTAGTTCTAGTCTAGTTCTAGTTTAGCCTTCCAATCCCCAAATTCTCCGCCTCTCCTCGACTCTACGTCGATTAGAGGAGTCCAGGTCGGTCTACCCGAGCCTAGACACCACCTAGAATCTCTCCTCCCCAACGGGGTCCCTCCCGGGAGCGAGATCCAGGCGCCCCCGGCGATCCTCCGCCGCCTCTGCGCACGCGCGGACCGTCCGACCCTAGGGCGCGGACCGTTCGGCCATCAGGCAGGGAACCCTAGCCCCTGCGCTAGGTCGCGGACCGTCCGGTCCTGTGCCGCGAACCATTCACGCCTGACCAGAGAGCACCGCCATGGTTCTTGTTGAGTGTTTGGCGCTCCGAAAAGGCGTCAACATACTTTTGGCGACTCCGCTGGGGACAACGCATATAAACCTATCAAATCGACCCTCAATGGCCGGTTCAAAGGATAGCTCTGAAGTTTCCACCAGCAACATCATAGAGCCGACTTGGGAGACCTTGCCGGCTAACGAACAGCTCCAGTTTGAGGAGCACAAAGAGCGGATGATCCAAGAGGCAAAAGAAAAGTTCTTAGCCAACTTCAAAGTGGACAGGAACAACAAGGTCGTCCGGCATCGGACGACAGATTCGGCTTCGCTCCGACCCACAACAGATATCCCTAATGTAAGTAATACAAACGAGCTACAATCTCTTAGAAATTATGTAGATGAACAGCGTGAACAAATGCAAAATATCATAGGGGGTATGCAAAACGATTATAGGAGACTAGTACGTGCATTTGATAAATTTAATATCGTAAATTTTCCTTCGCGCGAGGTTGAATTAGGAGATAACACACGTAATACATCGGCTATAGGTTGTCGCGACCAGTCACAACCCCTTTATGGGATGCCGATGGACACATACGCTGAGCAACCGCAAATCGGCAGCAAATCAGCCGATCTGCACATGCCCGGACCGTCCGCACGTGAGCGCGGACCGTCCGGGCCAGCCACAGTCGGGCCCATTTTTAATGAGTTACCAACACATGTACCCGAGCCACATCGTTTAGCGCAAAATTCAAACTACCCAGTCAGACCGTCCACATACCACGACGGACGGTCCGCATATAATCACGGACGGTCTGGGCCAATGTCCGGATAGTCCGCGCATGACCTTTTTGAGGAGGATTGTTACCCGAATCCTCACCCGTCCTAGCAACACTTCCCATCACACTATGCGATGCATCAGCTTAATAATACAAAATTCAGAGCCCAAGAAAGCTTTCCGGCCCCGCCTAGAAGGCCGGAAAGGAACGATCAATCCTATGAGCCATGTAGGGCAAACGGCAGTGCACCACATAGCTCAAACCAATGGGGGGAAGACAACATGCCAATATCCAGCCAACTCCACCCATGTTCGACCAGAGAGCCGGTGGTCTCGCACCGGCTGCCATTGATATAGCGAGGGAGGAAATAGCTGGGGCGTTCCGAGATAAGCTTGAAGTAAGCATGATCCCTGGGGGCAATCATATCGGAAACCTTATGACAGCCGATTTGATCACCACCCATACCCACAGGGAACCAGGATACCTGAATTCTCAAATTTTTTGGGTGACCAGAGAAAGAGCACGCGCGAACACATAGGCCAGTTCTTAGCACAATTAGGAGAATTGGCCGACACAGAAGCATTTCGCGTGCGTTTATTTTCATTACCTTTAACAGGGACCACGTTCGCATGGTATGTCACTTTACCTCCTAATTCTATTTCGTCATGGGGAGATTTAGAACAAAAATTCCATGATCACTTTTTCTCTGGTGACTACGAGTTAGATTTGGTAGACCTAGTGGCCTTGCGACAGGGGAAGGACGAATCGGTTAATGACTATATCCAGAGATTCCGAGATACCAGAAATCGATGCTTCCAAATTCATTTAGCAGAAAAACAATTAGCAGGATTAGCATTTAATGGTCTGCGATATTACTTAAAAGAAAGATTAGATGGTATCTAATTTTTTACGCTAGCACGGTACACCAAAGAGCTTTGGCCTGTGAAAGTCGAAGCAAAGAAACTGCTAAAATAATTTGTCACAACGTGCATACAGTAGAGTGCGACCAAAGTAGCTCTGATGACGAATCGACGGAAGTGTATGTTGCTGAAATGGTTTGGCCAAAGCAGGTCAAATCTTCGGCTTGTTCCTCCCTACAGCCGGTTCAAAGAAACGGCAAGAGGAGGTTAAATTTACATTTAATGTTGGTAAATGTGATAAAATATTTGATGAATTACTCAAAAATGGCAACATTAAAATAAATCACACAATTCCATCCGCCGATGAGCTAAAATGTCGTGCATACTGCAAGTGGCATAACTCATTTTCTCATACCACCAATGATTGTAATATGTTTCGACGACAGATTCAATCCACCATTAACGAGGGACGATTGAAATTTCAGGAAATGCAGGTGGATACAGAGCCCTTTCCAATAACATGATCGACATCGAGCGCAAGAAAGTCCTGGTTCGGCCATGATAGTCGCCTAGAGGGGGGGTGAATAGGGCGAAACTGAAATTTACAAATATAAACACAACTACAAGCCGGGTTAGCGTTAGAAATAAAACGAGTCCGCGAGAGAGGGCGCAAAACAAATCGCAGGCAAATAGAAGTGTGACACGCGGATTTGTTTTACCGAGGTTCGGTTCTCGCAAACCTACTCCCCGTTGAGGAGGCCACAAAGGCCGGGTCTCTTTCAACCCTTCCCTCTCTCAAACGATCCCACGGATCGAGTGAGCTTTCTCTTCTTCTCAATCAACCGGGAACCAAAAACTTCCCCGCAAGGGCCACCACACAATTGGTGCCTCTTGCCTTGGTTACAATTGAGTGATGATCACAAGAACAAGTGAGAAAGAAAGAAAGCGATCCAAGCGCAAGAGCTCGAAAGAACACAAGCAAATCACTCTCTCTAATCACTATGGTGTTGTGTGGAATTTGGAGAGGACTTGATCTATTTGGTGTGTCTAGAATTGAATGCTAGAGCTCTTGTAGTGGTTGAGAAGTGGAAAACTTGGATGGCAATGAATGTGGGGTGGTTGGGGTATTTATAGCCCCAACCACCAAAAGTGACCGTTGCTGGAGCCTGTCTGTTCGATGGCGCACCGGACAGTCCGGTGCACACCGGACAGTCCGGTGCCCCTGCCACGTCACCATTGCCGTTGGATTCTGACCGTTGGAGCTTCTGACTTCTTGGCCCTCTTGGGTGTCCGGTGCACACCGGACAAGTACTGTTTGATGCCCGGTGCACCGGTATGGGCGTGCCTGACGACTGCGCGCGCTGCGCGCGCATTAAATGCTCCGCAGGGAGCCGTTGGCGCCGCAGAGAGCCGTTGCTCCGCTGGCACACCGGACAGTCCGGTGCACACCGGACAGTCCGGTGAATTTTAGCGGAGCGGCTGCCGCGCGAACCCGAGGCTGGCGAGTTCCGGAGACGGCGTTTCCTTGGAGCACCGGACATGTCCGGTGCACACCGGACAGTCCGGTGAATTATAGCGCGCCGGCATCCGAGAATTCCCGAGGGCGAAGAGTTTGAAGTCGAAGTCCTCTGGGCGCACCGGACAGTCCGGTGCACACCGGACAGTCCGGTGCCTCCAGCCAGAGGTGCCCTCGGTTGCCTTGCTGCTCCTTTGCTGAATCCAACACTTGGTCTTTTTATTGACTGAATGTGAACCTTTTGCACCTGTATAACTTATGCACTAGAGCAAACTAGTTAGTCCAATTATTTGTGTTGGGCAATTCAACCACCAAAATTATTTAGGAACTAGGTGTAAGCCTAATTCCCTTTCAATCTCCCCCTTTTTGGTGATTGATGCCAACACAAACCAAAGCAAATATAGAAGTGCATAATTGAACTAGTTTGCATAATGTAAGTGCAAAGGTTGCTTGGAATTGAGTCAATAAATATTTATATGATGCGCATGGATTGTTTTCTTTGTTTTTGACATATTGGACCACATTTGCACCGAGAGTTTTGTTTTTGCAAATTCTTTTCAAAGTCCTTTTGCAAGATAGTCAAAGGTAAATGGATAAGATTTGCAAAGCATTTTCAAGTTTTGAAATTTTCTTCCTTTGTTCCAAATGCTTTTCCTTTGACTAAACAAAACTCCCCCTCAAATAAGGTCTCCTTTTAGTGTTCAAGAGGGTTTTCCATCAATTTTGAAAATACTACTTGCTCCCCCTTTAGAACACAAAAAGATACCAATTTTGAAATTTACCATTGAAAATCATCAAATTTAAAAAATTAGGTGGTGGTGCGGTCCTTTTGCTTTGGGCTCATATTTTCTCCCCCTTTGGCATGAATCGCCAAAAACGGAATCATTAGAGCCCAATGAAGTACTTTCTCCCCCTTTGGTCATGAAATGAATGAGTAAAGATTATACCAAAGTTGGAGAGATGATGCGGAGCGACGGCGAAGGAAGAGTAGTCGAGTGGAAGCCTTTTGTCTTCGCCGAAGACTCCAATTCCCTTTCAATATACCTATGACTTGGTTTGAAATACACTTGAAAACACATTAGTCATAGCATATATAAAAGAGACATGATCAAAGGTATATTTATGAGCTATGTGTGCAAGACTAGCAAAAGAAATTCCTAGAATCAAGAATATTGAGCTCATGCCTAAGTCGGGTAAAAGATTGTTCATCAAGTGGCTTGGTAAAGATATCGGCTAATTGATCTTTAGTGTTAATGTAAGAAATCTCGATATCCCCCTTTTGTTGGTGATCCCGAAGAAAATGATACCGAATGGCTATGTGCTTAGTGCGGCTATGCTCGACGGGATTGTCGGCCATTTTGATTGCACTCTCATTGTCACATAGCAAAGGGACTTTGGTTAATTTGTAACCGTAGTCCCGCAGGGTTTGCCTCATCCAAAGTAATTGCGCGCAACAATGGCCTGCGGCAATATACTCGGCTTCGGCAGTAGAAAGAGCGACCGAATTTTGCTTCTTTGAAGCCCATGACACCAAGGATCTTCCCAAGAACTGGCAAGTCCCCGATGTGCTCTTCCTGTTAATCCTACACCCCGCCCAATCGGCATCCGAATAACCAATCAAATCAAAAGTGGATCCCCGAGGGTCCCAAAGCCCAAACTTAGGAGTATAAGCTAAATATCTCAAGATTCGTTTTACGGCCGTAAGGTGTGATTCCTTAGGGTCGGCTTGGAATCTTGCACACATGCATACGGAAAGCATAATGTCCGGTCGAGATGCACATAAATAAAGCAATGAACCAATCATCGACCGGTATACCTTTTGATCCACGGACTTACCTCCCGTGTCGAGGTCGAGATGCCCATTTGTTCCCATGGGTGTCTTGATGGGCTTGGCATCCTTCATTCCAAACTTAGTTAGGATATCTTGAGTATACTTTGTTTGGCTTATGAAGGTGCCCTCTTGGAGTTGCTTGACTTGAAATCCTAGGAAATACTTCAACTCCCCCATCATTGACATCTCGAATTTCTGTGTCATGATCCTACTAAATTCTTCACATGTAGATTTGTTAGTAGACCCAAATATAATATCATCAACATAAATTTGGCATACAAACAAATCATTGTCAAGAGTTTTAGTGAACAAAGTAGGATCGGCCTTGCCGACTTTGAAGCCATTTGCAATAAGGAAATCTCTAAGGCATTCATACCATGCTCTTGGGGCTTGCTTGAGCCCATAAAGCGCCTTAGAGAGCCTATAGACATGATTAGGATACTCACTGTCTTCAAAGCCGGGAGGTTGCTCAACATAGACCTCCTTCTTGATTGGTCCATTGAGGAAGGCACTCTTCACGTCCATTTGATAAAGCTTGAAGCCATGGTAAGTAGCATAGGCTAATAATATGCGAATTGACTCAAGCCTAGCTACGGGTGCATAGGTTTCACCAAAATCCAAACCTTCGACTTGTGAATACCCCTTGGCCACGAGTCGAGCTTTGTTCCTTGTCACCACACCATGCTCGTCTTGCTTGTTGCAGAAGACCCACTTGGTTCCTACAACATTTTGGTTAGGACGTGGAACTAAGTGCCATACCTCGTTCCTCGTGAAATTGTTGAGCTCCTCTTGCATTGCCATCACCCAATCCGAATCTTGAAGTGCTTCCTCTACCCTGTGTGGCTCAATAGAGGAAACAAAAGAGTAATGTTCACAAAAATGTGCAACACGAGATCGAGTAGTTACCCCCTTATGAATGTCGCCGAGGATGGTGTCGACAGGGTGATCTCGTTGTATTGCTTGGTGGACTCTTGGGTGTGGCGGCCTTGGTTTTTCATCCTCCTTGTCTTCATCATTTGCATCTCCCCCTTGATCGTTGCCGTCATTTTGAGGTGGCTCATCTTCTTGATCTTCTTGTTCAACATCTTGAGCCTCATCCTCAACTTGAGTTGGTGGAGATGCTTGAGTGGAGGAGGATGGTTGATCTTGTGCATTTGGAGGCTCTTCGGATTCCTTAGGACACACATCCCCAATGGACATGTTCCTTAGCGCTATGCATGGAGCCTGTTCTTCACCTATATCATCAAGATCAACTTGCTCTACTTGAGAGCCGTTAGTCTCATCAAACACAACGTCACAAGAAACTTCAACAAGTCCTGAGGACTTATTAAAGACTCTATATGCCCTTGTGTTTGAGTCATATCCTAGTAAAAAGCCTTCTACAGTTTTAGGAGCAAATTTAGATTTTCTACTTCTCTTAACAAGAATAAAACATTTGCTACCAAAAACTCTAAAATATGAAATATTGGGCTTTTTACCGGTTAGGAGTTCATAAGATGTCTTCTTGAGGATTCGATGAAGATATAACCGGTTGATGGCGTAGCAGGCGGTGTTGACCGCCTCGGCCCAAAACCGATCCGGTGTCTTGTACTCATCAAGCATGGTTCTTGCCATGTCTAATAGAGTTCGATTCTTCCTCTCCACTACACCATTTTGTTGTGGAGTGTAGGGAGAAGAGAACTCATGCTTGATGCCCTCCTCCTCAAGGAAGCCTTCTATTTGAGAGTTCTTGAACTCCGTCCCATTGTCGCTTCTAATTTTCTTGATCCTTAAGCCGAACTCATTTTGAGCCCGTCTCAAGAATCCCTTTAAGGTTTCTTGGGTATGAGATTTGTCCTGCAAAAAGAACACCCAAGTGAAGCGAGAATAATCATCCACAATTACAAGACAATACTTACTACCGCCGATGCTTATGTAAGCAATCGGGCCGAATAAATCCATGTGTAGGAGCTCCAGTGGCCTGTCGGTAGTCATGACGTTTTTGTGTGGATGATGGATGCCAACTTGCTTCCCGGCTTGGCATGCGCTACAGATCCTGTCTTTCTCAAAATGAACATCGGTTAGTCCTAAAATGTGTTCTCCCTTTAGAAGCTTGTGAAGATTCTTCATTCCAACATGGGCCAGTCGGCGGTGCCAAAGCCAACCCAAGTTAGTCTTAGCAATCAAGCAAGTGTCGAGTTCAGCTCTATCAAAATCTACCAAGTATAGCTGACCCTCTAACACTCCCTTAAATGCCACTGAATCATCACTTCTTCTAAAGACAGTAACACCTGTATCAGTGAAAAGACAGTTGTAGCCCATTTTACATAATTGGGATACGGAAAGCAAATTGTAATCTAAGGAATCTACAAGAAAAACATTGGAAATAGTGTGGTCAGGAGATATAGCAATTTTACCCAAACCTTTGACCAAACCTTGATTTCCATCCCCGAATGTGATAGCTCGTTGGGGATCATGGTTTTTCTCATATGAGGAGAACATCCTTTTCTCCCCTGTCATGTGGTTTGTGCACCCGCTGTCGAGTATCCAACTTGAGCCCCCGGATGCATAAACCTACAAAACAAGTTTAGTTCTTTGTTTTAGGTACCCAAACGGTTTTGGGTCCTTTGGCATTAGATACAAGAACTTTGGGTACCCAAACACAAGTCTTGGAGCCCTTGTGCTTGCCCCAACAATCTTGGCAACTACCTTGCCGGATTTGTTAGTTAAAACATAAGATGCATCAAAAGTTTTAAATGAAATGCTATGATCATTTGATGCATTAAGAGTTTTCTTTCTAGGCAACTTGGCATGGGTTGGTTGCCTAGATCTAGATGTCTCACCCTTATACATAAAAGCATGATTAGGGCCAGAGTGAGACTTCCTAGAATGAATTTTCCTAATCTTGCTCTCAGGATAACCGGCAGGGTATAAAATGTAACCCTCGTTATCCTGAGGCATGGGAGCCTTGCCCTTAACAAAGTTAGATAAGTTCTTTGGAGGGGCATTAATTTTGACATTGTCTCCCTTTTGGAAGCCAATGCCGTCCTTAATGCCAGGGCGTCTCCCATTATAGAGCATGCTTCTAGCAAGTTTAAATTTTTCATTTTCTAAGTCATGCTCTCTAATCTTATCATTAAGTTGTGCTATGTGATCATTTTGTTTTTTAATTAAGGCTAGGTGATCATGGATAGCATCAACATTAATATCTCTACATCTAGTACAAATGGAAACATGCTCAACTTTAGATGTAGAGGGTTTGCAAGATTTAAGTTCAACAACCTTAGCATGCAACATATCATTTTTAGTTCTAAGGTCGGAAATAGTAGCATTACAAACATCAAAATCCTTAGCCTTAGTAATTAATTTCTCATTCTCATTTCTAAGGCTAGCAATGGAAACATTCAACTCATCAATCCTAGCAAGCGAATCAACATTATCATTTCTAGGATCAATGCAAACATGAGAATCAACCTTAGTAATTAATTTAACATTTTCATTTCTAAGGTTGGCAATAGTGTCATGGCAAGTGCTTAGCTCACTAGATAATTTGTTACATTTTTCTACCTCTAGAGCATAAGCATTTTTAACCTTAACATGTTTCTTGTTTTCCTTGATTAGGAAGTCCTCTTGGGAGTCCAAGAGATCATCCTTTTCATGGATGGCACTAATTAGCTCATTTAATTTTTCTTTTTGTTCCATGTTAAGGTTAGCAAAAAGAATACGCAAGTTGTCCTCCTCATTTTTATCATTATCCTCATCACTAGATGTTTCATATTTAGTGGAGGACCTTGATTTTACCTTCTTTTTGCCGTCCTTGGCCATGAGACACTTGTGGCCAACGTTGGGGAAGAGGAGGCCCTTGGTGACGGCGATGTTGGCGGCGTCCTCGTCGTCGGAGGAGTCGCTTGAGCTTTCGTCGGAGTCCCACTCCCGACAAACATGGGCATCGCCGCCCTTCTTCTTGTAGTATCTCTTCTTCTCCTTCCTCTTGCCCTTCTTGTCGTCGCCCCTGTCACTATCACTAGACATAGGACATTTTGCAATGAAATGACCGGGCTTACCACACTTGTAGCAAACCTTCTTGGAACGGGATTTGTAATCCTTCCCCTTCCGTTGCTTGAGGATTTGCCGGAAGCTTTTGATGATTAGGGCCATCTCCTCGTTGTCGAGCTTGGAGGCGTCAATTGGTTGTCTACTTGGTGTAGACTCCTCCTTCTTCTCCTCCGTTGCCTTGAAGGCCACGGGTTGCGCCTCGGATGTGGAAGGCTCGTCAAGCTCGTTGATCTTCTTGGAGCCCTTAATCATGCATTCAAAACTCACAAAATTCCCGATAACTTCCTCGGGGGTCATTAGTGGATATCTAGGATTACCACGAATTAATTGTACTTGAGTAGGGTTAAGGAAAATAAGTGCTCTTAAAATAACCTTAACCACCTCGTGGTCATCCCATTTTGCGCTCCCGAGGTTGCGCACTTGGTTCACCAAAGTCTTGAGCCGGTTGTACATGTCTTGTGGCTCCTCCCCTTGGCGAAGACGGAAGCGACCGAGCTCCCCCTCGATCGTTTCCCGCTTGGTGATCTTTGTGAGTTCATCACCCTCGTGCGCCGTCTTGAGTAGGTCCCAAATCTCCTTGGCGTTCTTCAACCCTTGTACTTTGTTGTATTCCTCCTTGCTTAGTGAGGCAAGGAGGATGGTTGCGGCTTGGGAGTTGAAGTGCTCGATTTGGGCCACTTCGTCCGTGTCATAGTCCTCATCCCCTACGGATGGTACCTGTACACCATACTCAACAACATCCCATAATCTTTTGTGGAGAGAGGTTAGATGAAATCGCATCAAATTACTCCACATAGCATAATCTTCACCATTAAAAGTTGGTGGTTTGCCTAATGGGACGGAAAGTAAAGGTGTATGTTTAGGAATGCGAGGGTAGCGTAGAGGAATCTTACTATACTTCTTACGCTCTTGGCGTTTAGAAGTGACGGACGCCGCGTCGGAGCCGGAGGTGGATGTCGATGAAGTGTCGGTCTCGTAGTAGACCACTTTCCTCATCCTTTTGTGCTTGTCCCCACTCCGATGCGGCTTGTGAGAAGAAGATTTTTCCTTCTTCTCCTTGTGGTGAGAAGAGGAAGATCTTTTCTCCTTCCGCTTGGAGGAGTTCTTCTTCTTCTCTCTTCTCTTGGTGCGGGACTCTTCCGATGAAGTGCTCCCTTGGCTTGTAGTGGGCTTATCGCCGGTCTCCATCTCCTTCTTGGCGTGATCTCCCGACATCACTTCGAGCGGTTAGGCTCTAATGAAGCACCGGGCTTTGATACCAATTGATAGTCGCCTAGAGGGGGGGTGAATAGGGCGAAACTGAAATTTACAAATATAAACACAACTACAAGCCGGGTTAGCGTTAGAAATAAAACGAGTCCGCGAGAGAGGGCGCAAAACAAATCGCAGGCAAATAGAAGTGTGACACGCGGATTTGTTTTACCGAGGTTCGGTTCTCGCAAACCTACTCCCCGTTGAGGAGGCCACAAAGGCCGGGTCTCTTTCAACCCTTCCCTCTCTCAAACGATCCCACGGATCGAGTGAGCTTTCTCTTCTTCTCAATCAACCGGGAACCAAAAACTTCCCCGCAAGGGCCACCACACAATTGGTGCCTCTTGCCTTGGTTACAATTGAGTGATGATCACAAGAACAAGTGAGAAAGAAAGAAAGCGATCCAAGCGCAAGAGCTCGAAAGAACACAAGCAAATCACTCTCTCTAATCACTATGGTGTTGTGTGGAATTTGGAGAGGACTTGATCTATTTGGTGTGTCTAGAATTGAATGCTAGAGCTCTTGTAGTGGTTGAGAAGTGGAAAACTTGGATGGCAATGAATGTGGGGTGGTTGGGGTATTTATAGCCCCAACCACCAAAAGTGACCGTTGCTGGAGCCTGTCTGTTCGATGGCGCACCGGACAGTCCGGTGCACACCGGACAGTCCGGTGCCCCTGCCACGTCACCATTGCCGTTGGATTCTGACCGTTGGAGCTTCTGACTTCTGGGCCCTCTTGGGTGTCCGGTGCACACCGGACAAGTACTGTTTGATGTCCGGTGCACCGGTATGGGCGTGCCTGACGACTGCGCGCGCTGCGCGCGCATTAAATGCTCCGCAGGGAGCCGTTGGCGCCGCAGAGAGCCGTTGCTCCGCTGGCACACCGGACAGTCCGGTGAATTTTAGCGGAGCGGCTGCCGCGCGAACCCGAGGCTGGCGAGTTCCGGAGACGGCGTTTCCTTGGAGCACCGGACATGTCCGGTGCACACCGGACAGTCCGGTGAATTATAGCGCGCCGGCATCCGAGAATTCCCGAGGGCGAAGAGTTTGAAGTCGAAGTCCTCTGGGCGCACCGGACAGTCCGGTGCACACCGGACAGTCCGGTGCCTCCAGCCAGAGGTGCCCTCGGTTGCCTTGCTGCTCCTTTGCTGAATCCAACACTTGGTCTTTTTATTGACTGAATGTGAACCTTTTGCACCTGTATAACTTATGCACTAGAGCAAACTAGTTAGTCCAATTATTTGTGTTGGGCAATTCAACCACCAAAATTATTTAGGAACTAGGTGTAAGCCTAATTCCCTTTCAGGCCAAACACAGCCGATAAAGGCAAGGGCAAGGAGATAGTCATCGGTAATGCAAGAGAGGCCGATGAGAATCATAAAATTTCTTGCAGGAAAGTGGTGGCAGAGAAGACTCCTGATGGAGGGGAAACTCTTAAGGTGACCATCACGACCTCCGACACTGGGGGGCAAGCACGGACCAAGGAGCAGGAACCCATGCTATGCACCACGGACGGTCCGACACACAGGCGCGGACGGTCCGGGACCCCGTCGGACAGTCCGGAGAACTCCAGCAGACGGTCCGGCCATGCTCAAGTCTCACAACGGCCACGTACTTTCAAACCACGACGACCAGAGATAGGTACGTGGAAAACAAAATACATTCAAGGCAGCTGGTCTGTTGGTCAAAGTCGGCCCGACTTTCGATCAATTATTGTCTAAATACGTAAAAAAGAAGGCTGGCCCCAGTGACCGGCCAGCAAAGTGACCCCACTCACCCATTCATGAGCAACGTCAGGTAAGGCCGATTGGACCACCTCACCAATCGGAAGAAATGAAAGGTCATACTGTGCAACTGAGACCTAACATACCTGCATGGACACCTCCACCTAATCCGCTTATGTCATATCCATACACATATTTACCTCCACCATATGTCCCAAACCAAATGTGGGGCATGCCACCATATCCATTTAGGATGCCACAGTACCCTGCTCGGGGGCACTCCAAACATCTGTATTCGACAGGTTGGCACCTCCAATACAAGACCGATTGAGCGCCGCTCAATCCGGTCACTAGGCACAGGCCCAACAAGAGTGCCGGAGTACTCGGCCTCAAAGGCCGACCAATCCGGCAGGGGGGCATGTACCTGCAACAACCGAAAGGACAACAAAAAAGGACGTCATCAAAATAGGTACTGTAGATGTTGTCATACAGGAAGATAATAAAGGGTCGATGATTTTTGGTGAATCGGCCAACACAACCAAAAAAGAAGATACGGCTACCATCAAAACAGCCGATCCAAAATACTCCATGCCTCGATGGTGCCCAGCGGGATTGACACGGTCCCAAAAGCGAAAATTACAACGCCTAAGAGCAAAAGAAAAACAGGAAAAGGAGGCGGAAAAGATATTCAATGATACACATCCACAATACCCACCACCGCAAAAGAAATGGAGACCAAAGGCCGTTGAGGAAAAACAAACGTCTATAGAAATAGAAAATAAAACAACACTTGTGCAGCACCCTACAGGTATGGAAGACAGCCTGGCTAACAAGGCTGGACAATCTGCACCAGGCGCGGACCGTCCGACCCCTGAGTCCGGACCGTCCGTGCCACGCCAGGACGACTCCGACAACGCACCAACACCAATGGAGGAGAACGACCTACTGGGAGAAGACCTAGTCGACTACGAGGCTTCTCCAGAGCGCCCAAGTATGGATGTAAATATTATTACATTTTCTGTCGATTATACTATTGTCGACGATGATGAACCTGTTGTTGCCTAGTTTGATTTTGGTCCTAAAGAAGCCGCCTTTACTAAACCAAAGGAATCGGTAAATCATTTAAAGTCGCTCTTCGTGCGCGGTCATATTGATGGGATACCGATTGCTAAAATGTTGGTAGATGGAGGGGCGGCTGTAAATCTAATGCCTTATTCATTATACAGAAAATTAGATAAACAAGATGATGAACTTGTCAAGACCAACATGACCCTCAGTGGTGCTGGAAATGATAGTTCGATCAAAGCCAGGGGAGTCACGTCCGTTGAATTAACCATCGGGACTAAGACCCTTGCTGCTGCATTCTTCGTCGCTGATGTGGAAGAAAATTACAGTCTAATCTTAGGTAGAGATTGGATTCATGCCAACCAATGTATACCTTCTACATTACATCAAATGTTAATACAATGGGTAGACGATGACATAGAACAAGTACATGCTGATGTATCGGCCTGTATCGCTGTGGCCGATGTCCCTGTACTCTAGACTTATGAGACTGCTACATGTCTCACAGGAGTAGATTTTTTCTAATTATCAGTTCATAAGTGTAGATAAGAAAGGTTTCATTCCTGTAATGCTAGAGCCAATGGAGACTCAGCTAAATCCTAAATAAAGTTTAAATGATGAATCCACGCAAAATTCATGAGTCCTTGGTCACGGATAGTTCGGCTTCTGAGGCCGAATGGACTGGTCTTTCACAAAACGGTTCGGTCTTTAAGGCCGAACATCTACCACAGTATAAAAACAGTATCACGGATGATCCGGTCCCCGAGACCGGAGAGTCCGCTATCACACAAAGATCGTCTGATTCCTCTGTGGGAGACATGATAGAGGAATTCAGAGATCTCGATAAACTAGGACAGGGGTTTACATCGGCTGATCCTTTGGAGGAGATCGACATAGAAGATGGTAAAACTCCAAGGCTGACTTTTATAAATAAGACCCTAGAGACCGATTCTAGAAGTGAGATGATCGGTCTATTAAAGGAATATTCGGATTGCTTTGCTTGGAATTACACTGAGATGCCGGGACTAAGCCAAGAGATCGTAGAGCATCGGCTGCCCATTAAGTCCGGTTTCAGACTTTTTAAGCAAAAAGCTAGAACATTTCGTCCAGATCTTCTCCCACGAATCAAGGACGAAATCCACCGGCTGCTAGAAGCTAATTTTATTAGGCCTTGCAGATACGCAGAGTGGGTCTCCAACATTGTGCCGGTGGAGAAGGAGTCAAGTAAACTTAGAGTATGTATTGATTTTCGCAATTTAAATAGAGCAACTCCTAAAGATGAGTATCCCATGCCCATAGCCGACACGTTAATCAATAATGCATCAGGAAATAGAATTATTAGCTTCCTTGATGGTAATGCCGAATATGATCAGATTTTCATGGCCGAAGAAGATGCGTCTAAAACAGCCTTTATATGTCCAGGCTTCATTGATTTATTTGAGTGGGTTGTCATGACATTTAGTAGGACTGGGCGTTCGGGTTACCCGATTAGTTCGGGTCGGGTAGTTCGGGTTTTAGTAAATTCGGGTAATAGAAACTGATACCCGATCACATCTTTTAAAACCCACGACCCGTAATTTCGGGTACCCGCAATTTCGGGTTCGGGTTCGGGTATACCCAATTTACCCGAAATATATAAAAACTACAGTTCAGACTTTAGGTTTCAAAGTCCAAATTCTCCAAAGACTGCAACAGTCCGCAATCCAGTTCTCCATAGACTACAATCCAATTCACGCCGACCGTAGTCCAAACTGTGCAATAAAAAATAATGGATAAATTCAAATCTATTATCTGGGCAAAACAACAATGCAACATAATTGAAAACACATTGAAAAGTAGATCGCGGTGGTTTGTCTATTATCCTTGCTGTCATGCCTTGCCTAGTTGGTGGTTGCCTTTCGGTCAGGTGGTCTGCAGACCACAGTGGTTTGTCTGCTCTGGCTTGCCCCCGTGCCTTCCTGGCTTCCTGGCTTGCTCCTTGCGCTGGAGAGTGGAGACAGGGAGAGAGTCACAACCGCCGCTGGACAGGGACAAGGAGAGAGCCGCAGCCGCTGGACAGAGAGAGCTAGGGTTGCCAGGTTTTGTAGTTGGCTAACTGGGTCGTGGCCGCGTGGCCTATGGGCTGTGTCGCTGTGGGCTAGCGCTCGGCCTGGCGTCTGGATGGTGCTGGGTATTTCGGGTAGAATGGGCACTTCGGGTACCGCAGGTTAATACCCGATTAGGCCCGAACTTAATTCGGGTATTCAGTTCCGCTACCCGCTAGATCTGTTCGGGCAACGGGCTTCGGACTAAACGGGTATGGGTTCGGGTATTTCGGGTTTAGGGCTTTGGGCTCGGGTTTTATGCCCAGATCTAACATTTAGCCTGAAAAATGCTGGTGCTACTTATCAGAGGGCTATGAATTTGATCTTCCATGAGTTGTTAGAAAACACTGTGGAAGTCTACATTGATGATATTGTGGTCAAATCGGCCGAGTTAGTTCTCATATAGCTGATTTGCGCAAAGCCTTTGATAAAATGTGTCGGTATGGTTTGAAAATGAACCCACGTAAATGTGCTTTTGGAGTGTCGGCTCGTAAGTTTTTAGGATTTATCATCCATGAACATGGTATTGAGATAGACCCTGACCGAATCAAGTCTATTCGGAATGTGGGACCTCCGACCTATAAAGTCGAAGTGCAGAAGTTTCTCGGCAAGGTGAATTATTTACGAAGGTTTATTTCTAACCTAGCCAGGAAAATTGATGCCTTCACCCCTATCCTTCGGCTTAAGAATGATGCCGAATTCGCTTGGGGGCAGAGCCGCAGGAAGCATTTGATCTCATTAAAAAATACTTGTCTTCGGCTCCCGTATTAAAGGTACCACGAGCAGGAGTACCATTTCGATTATACATTGCAACTGAAGATAAGGTTATTGGGGCTGTTCTGACACAAGAAACTGAAGGAAAGGAACATGTGGTGACATATCTAAGTCGGAGGTTGGTAGATGCTGAAACAAGGTACACTTTTATTGAGAAGTTATGCTTATGCTTGTTTTATGCATGCACCAAGTGTAGATGTTATTTACTGTCTAGTCATTGCACTGTTTCTGGTCAAGCCGATGTAATTAAATACATGTTGCATAACCCAATTATGAGTGGTAGAATTGGTAAGTGGGCTTATGCACTCGTAGAGTATGACTTGGCCTACGAACCATTGAAATATATGAAAGGCCAGGTCGTAGCAGATTTTATTGTAGAACATCGGATTAATGATACTCATAAACTAGACATGTAATACCTCACTATTACTCCTTGGACTTTATATTTTGATGGATCGGTTTGCAATGAAGGGCAAGGAATTGGCATCATACTTGTTTCACCGAGTAATGTCTCCTTCGACTTCTCTAGCCGATTGAAAACTTATTGCACTAACAATCAAGCCGAATATGAGGCTCTTTTGTTTGGCTTGGAACTTTTAAATTGTATGGGAGTAAAACATGTGAAGGCATTTGGTGATTCTCAATTGGTCGTCCAACAAGTGTTAGAAGAATATCAATGTTTTGATGGTACTCTAAATAGTTACCTAGAAAAATGTTGGAGCATAATCCATTCTTTTGACGAATTCAGTATTCGGCATATCTCTAGAGTTGAGAATCATAGAGCTAACAATTTGGCACAAGATGCATCAGATTATCAGATAAAGCGAGGGAGATTTCACAACATTGAAAATCTGATAACCGGTGCAGGACCAATTTCCCAGGTCGCGGACCGTCCGCGTGAGGACGCCGGACCGTCCGGGGTTACCAGGAGAGTTCTCCTAATTGATTCGGCTGATGATGAAGCCGATACAAGTGATTTGAGGACGCCTATAGCTAATTATTTACGAAATTCCAATATCAAGACAGATAAGAACATTCGGCGTACGACTTTTAAGTATGTTTTGATGAGTGATGAACTCTACCGCTAAATAGTCGACGACGTCCTGCTTAAGTGCTTGGGCCTAGATGTTGCTATATTAGCCATGGCCGAAGTACATGAAGGAATTTGTGGTACCCATCAA
Source organism: Zea luxurians (assembly GCA_029449295.1). Classification (NCBI taxonomy): domain Eukaryota; kingdom Viridiplantae; phylum Streptophyta; class Magnoliopsida; order Poales; family Poaceae; genus Zea; species Zea luxurians. Next base: position 573,801 of record JAOPSE010000340.1, on the reverse strand, counting down.
TCGGCTCCGAAGATGAAGTGGTTATTGCGAAGGTCTGGTTTTTATTGGTTTAACATGATAGCTGATTGTTTCAAGTACTATAAAGGATGCCAAGTGTGTCAAAAATTCGGCGACCTACAGTTAGTCCCTGCAGCCGAATTACATCCCATCATCAAACCTTGGCCTTTCAGAGGATGGGGATTAGACTTTATTGGGGAAATTCATCCTTCATCATCAAAGGGGCATCAGTTCGTGTTAGTTGCCACTGACTACTTTACCAAATGGACTGAAGTCGTTGCTCTGAAGAACATGACACACAAGGAAGTAATTGAGTCCATAACTGAGCATATTATTCATAGATTCGGCATTCCCCAGACCTTGACTACAGATCAAGGGACTTCTTTTATGTCAAAGTAGGTACATGAATTTGCTGAATTATATAGAATTAAGTTGCTTAATTCATCTCCATATTATGCTCAGGCCAATGGACAGGTCGAGTCTAGTAACAGGACATTGATTAACTTGATAAAAAAGAAGATATCCGATAATCCTAAGCATTGGCATAAGATTTTGTCCGAAGCTTTATGGGCTTACAGAATATCTAAACATAGTGCTACTAAAGTATCTCCTTTTGAGCTTGTCTATGGGCAGGAAGCAGTGTTGCCTGTGGAAATAAGTTTGAATGCTGTCAGGTTCGCCAGACAAAATGATCTAACCATCGCTGATTATTATGATTCAATGATGGATAATACCGATGAGGTGACCGACAAGAGGGTGATAGATTTGGGAGCAATAGAAAAGGACAAGATCATGGTAGCCAGGGCCTACAACAAGAAGGTCAAAGCAAAGTCATTTCAAGTAGGGGACCTGGTGTGGAAGACCATCCTGCCTCTAAGGAACAAAGACCGGAAGTTTGGGAAATGGTCGCCAAGCTGGGAGGGTCCTTACAAAGTAAAACAGGTAATGTCTGGTAACACCTATTTACTATAGACATTACAAGGCAAAGATTTACCCAAGGCTTTGAATGGGCGTTTCCTCAAACAGTACCATCCTAGTATGTGGCAAGATGCCTAAGAGAACCGATGTAATCACATCGAGTTAGTTGCTTTTGGTTTGCTCAGCTCCACCAAAAGGTAGGGGGCATATGTTGAGCACTACTTTGAGCTGGCGGACGGTCCGGCCCTGAGGCCGGACGGTCCGCGGTCCGGACGATCCGCGCCTATGGGCTAGACGGTCTGCGCACACGCAGAACAGATTAGGGTTCCGAGTTTTTCGCTGTGTTTGTTGGCAAGAATCACGGGATTTGCTCGGAGTTTTGTTGGTAACGGGTCCAGCCCCCCTCCTCTATAAAAGCAAGTGGATTACGATCGATTAGAACAAGCAATCGAACCCACAATCAATACAATTTACATTTATTCTTAGGAGTAGTTCTAGTCTAGTTCTAGTTTAGCCTTCCAATCCCCAAATTCTCCGCCTCTCCTCGACTCTACGTCGATTAGAGGAGTCCAGGTCGGTCTACCCGAGCCTAGACACCACCTAAGATCTCTCCTCCCCGATGGGGTCCCTCCCGGGAGCGAGATCTAGGCGTCGCCGGCGATCCTCCGCCGCCCCTGCGCACGCGCGGACCGTCCGGCCGTCAGGCAGGGAACCCTAGCCCCTGCGCTAGGTCGCGGACCGTCCGGCCCTATGCCACGGACTGTCCGCGCCTGACCAGAGAGCACCGCCACGTTTCTTGTTGAGTGTTTGGCGCTCCGAAAATGCGTCAACAGACTCTATAGATGACATCGATTCTTCTTCGTTCCATGTATTCATGTTTCTCATATGCTCAAAACTATTTTCACGCTATTTGATCCTCCCACTAATATGCTTCCAGTCCCTCAATCCATCATGTGCCAACAAACTTTTGGTCTCATTTGATTTGAACAATCAACAACAAAAATAATAAACTTTATCCACATGCTTAGAATAAATTAACCACTTTCTATCAACAATCTCAGAATTACTTAACTTTCTTTGGTAGAAGGTATAGGAAAAATGCCTACCAAGATTGTCTTTAGGGAACTACGTATTCAATTCTCTCATAGGCCCCTTTTTAATTAAGATATCTCTTCTTTTATGGTCTAGATTATCCCATGTTTTAGGATCAAAGTTTTAAGGAAAAGATTCTTCTCCATCACCATCCTCTTGCTCTTGATCTTGCTCCTGAATGACCTAATTATCCTCATTGTCCTGATGGATTTGAACTCCATCTAAATTTGGTTCATGTTCTTGATCATGTGTTCTGACCATCTTCCTCTTGTTCCTCGTTAGGAGAAACATTAGTGCTAACTGAGAAAATCTATGTATAGCACCTTTATGTGTCTCGATTAATTGATTTTCTCACTTTATTTTGTTCCTCTTTTGAGCACCAGACAAATGTTTTGTAGGCAACATCCTAACCCCCGCTAACAATTGTGTGAACATATTTTGAAAATTTATGTATTCAAGCTGTAGCATTTACAACGATGGTGGAGTACGGGTGAAATTTCCTAGTCATCCACCACTACATGCATAATTCAGTAAACACTATAGCCATGGAATCTTGTAGAACTGCAAAATATTATTGAAAGCTCTCTTGTGAGTTTTGGTGTTTGGATGACAACTCAATTAAAGGACTAACAAGTGTACTAAGTGTTGAACAGGTGCCTAAGGTAAAGCTAAAAGGGTTCAACACAAGAGAACAAATGTGATGGTCCAAGAACTGGATTATGGATACATAATGGACATCACAAGTAAGATGGACATTGCATAAAGTGAGACTCGGGTGCGAGGCTCGGAGACAACTGATCAAGCCAAGGACGGAGGCAAGAGAAGCTTCGAGGTACCAAGTGCACGGGAGAAGGTCAAGGAGGCTGAGGAACCCAAAGCCAAGGGTGAAGAAGAAGGCTTGCAAAGTCAAGGGTGATCGAGTTGAGAAGAGCTATAGCACATCAAGGATCACTACATAAGGACGTGACTTACAACCAATGAGGTAACAGCTACAGTTATGTGGTGTAAGTCATAAGGCTCAAGACCAAGCTCTAAGAAAGAGATCAAGGTCACTAGAAGGAGAACAAGTGTCAAAACCAGAACTGGAAGCAGCCCAAAAGAGCTAAGTTCACCTTAATCTTTAGTTTGGGTTGTTCCTATGTTTGGAGATGTTCTATGTGACCTTTGCAGGATGTTGGAGCTAAGAAATGTCAATCTAGATCAAGTCAAGCCGACTTGATGATTTATGAGTCCAACATCAAAGCTCAAGCATGAGAAATACTATGGATGTAATAATTAAGAGAAGGTATGTTTCTAGACTTAGTACATTGGTTTTAGTGTACTAATATACTTGTCTAAGTGTTGGAAACAGAAAAAATCAAGTTGGAGAAGAAATGGCTCGAGCAGCCAAAGACTGCCCAGTCTGGGTGCACCGGACTGTCCGGTGTGCACCGGACATGTCCGGTGCGCCAGGCTGGCTCGGCGTGAAGTGGCCGCTCTCGGGAATTTGCCGACGGCGTACGGCTAAAATTCACCGGACTGTCCGGTGTGCACCGGACTGTCCGGTGAGTCAACGGTCGGCCGGGCCAACGGTCGGCTGCGGAATCTGCGCGCGACACGTGGCCGGGCCAACGGTCGGAATGGGGGCACCGGACTGTCCGGTGTGCACCGGACATGTCCGGTGCGCCAACGGCTCCCAGATCTGCAACGGTCGGCAACGGTCGGCTTTGCCATAGAAGGAAAGAAATCGGGCACCGGACAGTGTCCGGTGTGCACCGGACTGTCCGGTGCACCACCCGACAGAAAGCTGATATTGCCTTCCAAATGAAGTCCAACGGCTCCTAGGCCCCTTGGGTCTATAAAAGGGACTCCTAGGCGCCTCCAAGAGAAAGAGAAGAGCAGCCAACAAGTGTAGACTTCACTCGAATCAATTCTCACTCTCCCTCTTGTGTGTAACTCTATAGTTTGTGTAGAAGGCACAGCTATAAGCCTTAAGAGAGAGGAGAAGTGCTGCTTAGAGCTAGAGCAAGGTCTTGAGCATATCGTTACTCTGCCGGGGTGCTGCCAAGAAGTTTGTAAGCAGCCGCGGTTCTGTTGTAACTCCACTCAATAGTGAAAGGCTCTATCTGTCATACTGACAGATCTGAGCAAACGGAGGAAGGAGTTGAAATAGACTCCAAGCCCAGGTGTGGCTAACTCCAACGAGGACTAGGCAAGCATTTCAGGCTTGGCCGAACCTCGGGATAAATCCTTGCGTCTGTGTGCTCTGTATTGTATCCTGACTCTCTGTCTTACTCGTCTTTATATCTGCACTTCAATACTTATCTGTGGTATAAGCTTTATTTGAAGTGCAGGACATTTTTGAGACAGGATCTCTGATTCCGCTGCAACCTACTCGAAGAGTCTTCTCACTCCACTGCGTACTAAGTCTTCGAGTAGAGTAAGAATTTAAGTTTTTTTTAAGTAATAAGTTTTATTCGCCTATTCACCCCCCCCCTCCAGGCGACATCCAGATCCTGTTCCCGGGTCAAAGGGAACTTTCAATTGGTATCAAAGCTAGGCCTCTCCAGTGTGGGCTTAGCCGTCCGGAGATGACGATGTCGCCACAAGAGGTAACTGTAGAACTTCTTTTAGGCGATGGCTCTAATTACAAGTCTTGGTCTGTCTCTATTTATAGTGCTTTCATGAGTGTTGATCCTGATTTGAGACAGGTCTTTAATAGTAGTATTTTCCCTCTATTATTAGTAAAAATCCTTCCAATGAAGAACTAAGATGTCTAACTCTAAATCACCATGCATGCAACATCTTAGTTGATTCCCTATCTAGAGATGCCTATTTTGCCATCATGAGTAGTGATAGTGATCTATTTGTTGATGCTCATGATTTATGGAATAGGATTAAAGAAAAATATTTTGTGGCAAACTGTGATGCTCCTACTCTCTATATTACTTGTGATACTAACCATTCAAAGGGAGAAGAACAAGAAAAATGGCACCCAAACGATGAATCCACCTCGTCGACAGGTTTGTTCTCCACTAGTGATAAATGTTTTATTGCTAACAATGATGGTGGAGACAAAAGCCATGATGAGGAAGAATATGAGGATGACAGCGAGGATAAATCTTCATCATCACAAGGTACATTTTCCTATATTGCTTCTACTGACATTAATGACAGGGAAAATGAGACCGATGATGTGGAAGAAGAGGAGATTCATCGTTTCTACAACCATCTCAACAAAGCGGACAAATCTCTCTTGGTTAAGTTGTTGAGAAGAAACAAGGAACAAGGCGAGACGCTTCTCAGGCTAGAGGAGACTCTCATCAAAACCAACGACAGCCTGGAGAAGATGACCAAAGAACATGAGGAGCTAAAGCACTCTCATGGGAATTTGGTCCAACGGTATGAATCGATTTTAATTGAGCAAAGAAATAATCATGATGTATTATCTAATGCTGCTCAACTTAAAATTGAAGATTCTATGCTTAGGAATCAAGTAGAATTGTTAAGTCATGTCATGATAATCTCTTGGATAGACATATCATGCTTGAAGTTGCTCATGAGGTCGTAATTACGAACTTAAATTCATGTGAACTTCATTCTTGCACAAGTACACATCTAGATAATTCATCACCATGTGCTAACCCCTGTTGTTCAAAAGAAAGCCAATGTTTGAATAAGCATCAAGCTGCAGGGTCTCAAAAGAAATTGTGTGGGAACAAGAAGCAAAGACAACTGAGGAGAAGACACATTGCTCAACTCTCTCAAGATATCCACGGGCGCGTGGTGAAGAAGCTTGAGAAAGGAAAAATTGCAGCAAGTGTCAAGCTCAATAAGAAAAATGTTCCTAAAGATGAAGAAATCAACATGAGCTTGGAAAAAGGTAAAGATTCAATTAATCATGTTGTTTGCACTGACTTTCTCTCCATGTCATTCAAGTACAAAAAGGGAAAAGGAAAAAGGAGGTGTTTCAAGTGCAAGAAGTTAGGCCACCTCATCGCGTCTTGTCCGTACAAAGACAAAAATGAAGGGACAAGGAGTTGTTTTGGATGTAACAATAAGGACCACACGATCACTTCATGTCCGGTCATGAAGAATCAAGGGTGTGCATCCTCCAAGGTGACCCTCACCAAGAAAAATGACACACAGCAAGCGTCATGTCAGGTTGAGCGACGCTTCTGCTACATGTGTGGTGAGCAGGGTCATCTATCCAAGGTATGTTATAAAGGTAAGATTCCTAAGATAGTGAATTTGTGTCAATCTTATTCGCGTAGGAGACCCAAATCATACACTTGTGCTAGATCTATAACGAGATCACCTAGAATTAGCACAAAGGCAATTTGGGTACCAAAGGCACATTTAGATGATCATTATGGACCCATCCCGAGATGGGTACCAAACTGTGCTAACTAGACCATGCAAGTGCCTTGAGATGGACTGGAGACCATGGGAGAGCTTAAGACGGTTATCTAAAACTCTATGCTTAAGCTATTAATTGTTTTGGTGTTTATTGACCCAAGGTTGAATTATTGTGAAACACTAATCCCATGTTCACCTCAAGTGAAATAAGGTGTATAGGTCCTAAATCATTATTGGTGTATCAAGTAAAGGACTTTGATGAGAATTTACACCTTGTTCTCCAAAGGATGGTACCCGTGTGTTTTAAGTACATAATTGCAATTTAGTACTGCTCTTAAGTTGGCTTGTTGTGCTACCTGACTTTGGAGTAGTTATGCTTTATGATTGCCTGTGTTAAATGAATCATAATGATGTTTGCTTAATCATGACTGGTGCTATATAGGATATATCTTTTGAATCATTCATGGGTAGCTCTTTCATTTGTTATATCCACAACGATTAACTCTCTTGGTATATATGGATTAACCTGTAACTTTTTGCAAGTCATGCTATGTGCAAATATGACATTTTGTTTAGTCCATGTTCACATGATTACCCTAGTTTGGTACTGTGTGAATTTCAAATCCATGTCATGCCCTCTTGAGCTATGAGGTGCATGAGCAAAAGGAGCCCTAAATTGGTGATAACAAGTGCTCTCATAAAGGCAAAGGTATGGAAAATGAAGCTATGCAATTTCATTAAATATTCTTGAAATTCCATTCATTGTGATCATAGCTATGTTCTTGTCTTTCAATTGGTAATATCTTGGTTTAGGTAATTTATGCCTTTAAAATGTTGTTTCTTCTGTGCATCTAAGAAACCTTCTTAATCATGACATGCTTAGATATTTCGCTTTATATACATGATTGTGTTGATCTTCAGTTGGTATATGCAATGATAGTTAAGTATGAAGCATGTACAAGTTGCGTAAATGTTAGACTTCCTGTGAGTATTCAATTGGCTTAGGTGCCACTGAGGCATGCATTGTTGAATTTAGTCAACCTTTCATTTAGCCTTCAATTGGTGTTAAGTGGTTTTTCATTTGATATGCAAATTGGCATCTTTGGGGGATGAAAGTGGTAGAGTATGCCTTGACCAAGGTATGTTGTGATCCCCTCTAGTTCTAAGGGAGCTAGAATGTGCAAAGTGCAAGTCATTCAAATACTTGATGCACAACTTGAGGGGGAGCACACATAACTTGTGTCTTTTGAGACTAACTGTTTCTTGAGCAATCTTGTACAGTCTCAAGGTGGAAAAGAGAAGATGAGCATGAAATGGAGCAATCTGGACTTGGGTACCTCTGTAAGTCAAGTAATTGGTATCTTAAGTTATGAGTAATTGTATATCTTTAGATTGCTCATGCTCTATAATATCTGGTGATAATAGATGCTTATTCTTAAATATCATGGAGCCATGATAATAAATGAACTTGCAATTGGTATCTTTCAATTGGTAGCTGTGATAGTTTGCTTCATTTGACATCTCTTGATAATCATTAGAATAGAAGTTTCTTCTTGTGCCCAATACTATAACTTGTTCTAAGTTTGGTGTCTTAGCAACAAGAAAATGTTAGGATAAAGAATCAGGCACAAGTGTGGAGAAGCTCTCGAGAGATTAAATTCTTTCAAGATGAAAAGTACACTACAACATGGTAAAGGTACAAAAGGAAGTATTAATCTTTTTGCATATATGTGATAGTGCATATGTTCAATAAGTAAGGGGGAGTTTTGATAGTCGTTTTTCCTCCTTAAACACCCTGCTGTCCCTTGACATCATCCTACGTTCTTGCTTGCGTATGGTTTTTGGTGCTTGATGTCAAAGGGGGAGAAGTTGTGCATTAAAGCTTATCTCAACCTGAGAGGAAAGCTTATCCTAATGGGTGATGTGTTAATTTGAGCTTTACCAAGAGTGATTTTCATATGTTTCTTTCATATGTTTCTTGCAGTATTATATGTGTTGCTCATATGGACTAGTGTTTCCGCTGCGATGAATTATTTGGCTTCTATAGTGTAATAGAGAGTCATGTGGTTAATGGTGCTTTAAGATTGCTTTAAATTTAGTGTCTTAGTTTAAATTGGTATTAGTTTGAATTGGTATCTTAATGGTGAATAGTGGTAGGTTGATATTCCTGTGATATATCCACTAATTTGAATGGTGTTTAACTCTGATTATGTGCATTTGTGTGTTATAGCATCATGGTTTGATTCTAGATACAATGCATTCCAAAATTGCTAAGATATAGAAATGTTTCGAATTGCCTAAGTATGTGCAAATTGGCGTCTGAGGCCAAAATTATGTTTTGAAGTAAGCACATATTTAGGGGGAGCATTCTATAAACTTAGAATTCAAAATTTGTGCTTCAAATCTTATTCTCATGTAAGCTTTAATTGTGTTGCCATCAATCACCAAAAAGGGGGAGATTGAAAGCTCTCTTGTGAGTTTTGGTGTTTGGATGACAACTCAATTAAAGGACTAACAAGTGTACTAAGTGTTGAACAGGTGCCTAAGGTAAAGCTAAAAGGGTTCAACACAAGAGAACAAATGTGATGGTCCAAGAACTGGATTATGGATACATAATGGACATCACAAGTAAGATGGACATTGCATAAAGTGAGACTCGGGTGCGAGGCTCGGAGACAACTGATCAAGCCAAGGACGGAGGCAAGAGAAGCTTCGAGGTACCAAGTGCACGGGAGAAGGTCAAGGAGGCTGAGGAACCCAAAGCCAAGGGTGAAGAAGAAGGCTTGCAAAGTCAAGGGTGATCGAGTTGAGAAGAGCTATAGCACATCAAGGATCACTACATAAGGACGTGACTTACAACCAATGAGGTAATAGCTACAGTTATGTGGTGTAAGTCATAAGGCTCAAGACCAAGCTCTAAGAAAGAGATCAAGGTCACTAGAAGGAGAACAAGTGTCAAAACCAGAACTGGAAGCAGCCCAAAAGAGCTAAGTTCACCTTAATCTTTAGTTTGGGTTGTTCCTATGTTTGGAGATGTTCTATGTGACCTTTGCAGGATGTTGGAGCTAAGAAATGTCAATCTAGATCAACTCAAGCCGACTTGATGATTTATGAGTCCAACATCAAAGCTCAAGCATGAGAAATACTATGGATGTAATAATTAAGAGAAGGTATGTTTCTAGACTTAGTACATTGGTTTTAGTGTACTAATATACTTGTCTAAGTGTTGGAAACAGAAAAAATCAAGTTGGAGAAGAAATGGCTCGAGCAGCCAAAGACTGCCCAGTCTGGGTGCACCGGACTGTCCGGTGTGCACCGGACATGTCCGGTGCGCTAGGCTGGCTCGGCGTGAAGTGGCCGCTCTCGGGAATTTGCCGACGGCGTACGGCTAAAATTCACCGGACTGTCCGGTGTGCACCGGACTGTCCGGTGAGTCAACGGTCGGCCGGGCCAACGGTCGGCCGGGCCAACGGTCGGCTGCGGAATCTGCGCGCGACACGTGGCCGGGCCAACGGTCGGAATGGGGGCACCGGACTGTCCGGTGTGCACCGGACATGTCCGGTGCGCCAACGGCTCCCAGATCTGCAACGGTCGGCAACGGTCGGCTTTGCCATATAAGGAAAGAAATCGGGCACCGGACTGTCCGGTGCACCACCCGACAGAAAGCTGATATTGCCTTCCAAATGAAGTCCAACGGCTCCTAGGCCCCTTGGGTCTATAAAAGGGACTCCTAGGCGCCTCCAAGAGAAAGAGAAGAGCAGCCAACAAGTGTAGACTTCACTCGAATCAATTCTCACTCTCCCTCTTGTGTGTAACTCTATAGTTTGTGTAGAAGGCACAGCTATAAGCCTTAAGAGAGAGGAGAAGTGCTGCTTAGAGCTAGAGCAAGGTCTTGAGCATATCGTTACTCTGCCGGGGTGCTGCCAAGAAGTTTGTAAGCAGCCGCGGTTCTGTTGTAACTCCACTCAATAGTGAAAGGCTCTATCTGTCATACTGACAGATCTGAGCAAACAGAGGAAGGAGTTGAAATAGACTCCAAGCCCAGGTGTGGCTAACTCCAACGAGGACTAGGCAAGCATTTCAGGCTTGGCCGAACCTCGGGATAAATCCTTGCGTCTGTGTGCTCTGTATTGTATCCTGACTCTCTGTCTTACTCGTCTTTATATCTGCACTTCAATACTTATCTGTGGTATAAGCTTTATTTGAAGTGCAGGACATTTTTGAGACAGGATCTCTGATTCCGCTGCAACCTACTCGAAGAGTCTTCTCACTCCACTGCGTACTAAGTCTTCGAGTAGAGTAAGAATTTAAGTTTTTTTTAAGTAATAAGTTTTATTCGCCTATTCACCCCCCCTCTAGGCGACATCCAGATCCTGTTCCCGGGTCAAAGGGAACTTTCAATTATAGCTTACACATTGAAGTAAATATTGTTCGAATAAAAGATGCTGAAAGGACAAAACAAACTATGAATTTTCCAACAACTTAGTGAATTCAAACTACTGGTTGCTCAGCTTATGGACGGTAGTGAGTACAACTTGCAGTATCCAAATCTATACTACCTATTAAGACTCTAAGTCTTAATCCTGGTTCTGCCATTCCTATTCCGAACTCTTGTGTGTTTTCATTCCCATTCCCATGCGCCCTGTGTGTTTTCATTCCCATTCCCAACTGTGTCCTGACCCGTTTCCCATTCCCAATTGTGTCCCTCCCCGCATTGTCTTTCTCATTTCCTCTCCCCGCAAAGCTCATTCCCATTCCCACGTGCATCCCACGCCTAGCTAAAATTAAATTAAAAAAACACAAATGTGGCCCCCTAATGGGATTCGAACCCGCGACCTCTCAAGTAAATGTGCTCGTAGCTACCACTACACCACATGTGTGTTTATGTTAATATTTGTTACAGTAAAAATATCTACTACATCTCTCCCAAAGCCCACCTGCTACCCTTACACAATGTGTATTAGTAGATAATTATCAACGAGATTCCCGAATTATATTTTTGGATGGAGAGAGTAGTATTTAAAGAAGAGCCTTGCATGCAACTTCTTTTGTTTGAATAAGTTTTCAACTTAAATTCCTTTTTTATATGTGTGACATTTATTCTCCGTAATATTTTGTCCATGGATCTGACTTGTGAGTCATTTTTATAAACTAACGCCAAAGATGAATCCATGTTTCTTACTTGGAAACCCCGAACAAACACCACTGGTAGGAGGCGCTCGCGTTGGCGTCGCTCATCGACGATGAGAAGAAGCTTGGCAACTGCCAGTTCGACCTCTGGAAGCAGTCCTACTTGGCCGCATGCGTCGCTATGTTCGGCAAGCTCCGGCGCAGCCGTCGCTTGGACGCGGTCCAGAGCGGCTACACCGCTGTCCATATTCAAACGAGGGACCTCATAGTCGTTGCCAACGCCGGCGACTCTCGGGTTGTTCTGGGCACCGCATCCGACGACGGCGCCGTCACGCCATCTAGCTCATCATCCACCTGAAGCTCAACCGGCCACGTAAGTCGCTACTGACCGGCCATAAATTCTTGTGCGCTGGGACGACGGTTGTTGTTGATGTTGTGTGAGTGTCCTCGAACAAGATGTATGTAGAGGAGTAGCACATCTGGAGGTGCAACGGCTAGGTGTACTACCTCGCTGATGAGCCCGGGGTGCACTTCGTTTAGCAGCCCAGCCAAAAGTCATCGGTACTCGCCATGTCACGCGCGTTCGACGACTACTATATCAAAGACTGTGGCGTCATCTTAGCGACAGAGGTGACGCAAAGGAGGACCGACAACAATGACCACTTGCCATCGCCGAGGTAGCTTTTGTGCTGGCCTGCCTTTAATTCTCTTCGCAAACGCACACACTTGCCTTTTTATTTAAGCAAACATGTATGGTTGTGCGTGCCTGATGACTGACGATGTACGAGGGAACTTCTACCGATAGGTGTGGCACGTGCTCTCCAATGATGAGACCATGCAAATCATGGTATATATCGAAGTCTGTATGATACTGATGGTTGTAATGTAGTAGTGAAACAGTTAAATTAAAATAACAAAATTTATATATGGCTAGGATCACAAATGAATTATGAAACATTTTCTTATAACAATATAAGACACATTATATATATAAGTTATCATGGTATTGTGTGTTTCCGTTGCAACGCACGGGGCACTCATCTAGTCAATATGAATACTAAAATTATTATGTCTCATTCATTTTAAAAATAAGACTCAGGCATAGCACATTCTGAACCATCCTCCACTGAAAGTTGCAAATTTACAATTTTTTACTGACACAAAGGGCTTCATTCTGACATGTTGCCGGGTGGTTGTATACTGACCAGAAAATCAGACTTTGGCTGCATCTTACAGTGGCTGTATACTAACCAGAAAAGGAGGGGTTCAAGCAGTATGCCTAGCACATATGTGCACACCAAAAAACAAGGACATTTGTTGGTAGCTAAGTCCTAGTCCACGAAAAAGAGCTTGGCCTCGGAGTGGCGCAGGATGGTGGCGACGGTGTTGGCGTCGAGGCGCCTGGTGTTGAGCACGGCGCTAGCCATGGGCACGACGAAGCATCTCGTACATGGCAAGATATTTTAGGATATCTTGCAATCTGCACTTCCCATGTAACCAAGCAGTACTATATGAAACTTCTTGATGAGCAGCAGTCCGAAAACAAATAAAACTTAGCCATTCTAGTGTCAATTTTTTTATGAACATTACTTAGTCTATGTGTAACTACAACATTTTGAGATTTTGCATATTTCAAATAAAGAGTGAATTATTTACACAAATACTTCATAAGGCATTACTTAACTTTTTTTGGTGGAAGGTATAGGAAAAATGCCTACCAAGATTGTCTTTAGGGAACTACAGATTCAATTCTCTCATAGGCCCCTTTTTCAATTAAGATATCTCTTCTTTTATGGTCTAGATTATACCATGTTTTAGGATCAAAGTTTTCAGAAAAAGATTCTTCTCCGTCACCATCCTCTTGCTCTTGATCTTGCTTGTGAATGACCTGATTATCCCCGTTATCCTGATCGATTTGAACTACATCTAAATTTGGTTCCATCTAAAGTTATTTGTTAGGTGTGAGATGGACTACCCAAACACCCTCAGTCTTTGCGGCTGTTGCACGTAAAGGCTTGATGCCAAAGTAAACTGATCGAAGGTGCACACTTCTGAGTTCTGACACAACACCAAACGCAAGACAGCCCGCGAGTCTCATCAGTTTCACCAGCCGCCCATCAATACTTTGGCAAACTTTCCTCTTCCTCTCCCGCAGAGCAGAGCGCAGCAGGCAGCCGCCCAGAAAATTTCCCCTCTCCACCCATGCAATGCAATCCGCCGCGGCGGCCGCGCCCTCCTCCCTTCCGCTCAGCGTCTTCCCCAAGGATTCCCGCCCGCTCCCGTGCCTCCTCCTCACTTCCCTGCTGCTGCTCCTGACCCTCCATTTCCTCTCCTCCTCCCCCACCCCCTCGCCGCCTCCACCGCAGCCCCGCCTCGCGCCGCTCCCGTCCACAGCCTCCGCGGGCCCGGCCCCGCCAGCGCTCGCGTTCCTCCTCACGGGATCCGCGGGCGACGCGGACCGCCTCCAGCGGCTGCTTCTCGCCACCTACCACCCCCGCAACGTCTACCTCCTCCTGCTCGACCGCGCCGCCTCCGCGGCCGACCGCGCGCGGCTTGCTCGCAGCGCGCGGGCTGCCCCCGGCCGCGACAACGTCCATGTCGTCGGGGACCCCGGGTTCGCCAACCCGCGTGGTGCCTCCGCCCTCGCCGCCACCCTGCACGGGGCCGCGCTGCTGCTGAGGGTCGACCAGGGCTGGGACTGGTTCGTGCACCTCGACGCCGATGAGTACCCGCTCGTGACCCCCGATGGTGATCCCTCTTTACACTTGTCCGGCTAGTTTTTGGTGTATATATGCCGTAGACCCTAGTGCCCCTGAGAGATCTAGGTATTTGGGTGATCAGAAGAGTGTTTTTACCTATATCCGTTTTTTGATAGATTGTTAATTTATGCTTGAAATGTTCTGTAGTTTGTTTAGCATTGATAGATCTGTCGGCAACTCTGGATTTGGAGTTATCAAGTAGGTGAATCAGTATGTTGTACATGATAGTTGCCTTTCAGAAGATCATCCTAAATTCCTACTGCATGAGAATGACTATAGAAAGGTTTGAAAGAATGAGGCTAGGATTCCTTTAATGAATATAACTCGTATTTCGGTAGGTCTCTAAAGGAACAGGTCGAAACTAAATAATAAGTTTGATGTATCATCATATGCTGATTCATCAGGGGGAAAAATCACCTCATCTATAAAAGCATACTCATGTAAGTCTCAATTGAATTAGGCAGCCATTGAATTAACACTCTCAACGATTGAAAGAAGTGTCATGTTAGATGTTGTAAGTAAGATTGTATTAGCTAGCTTTACTCCTGGCCACAGTTTTTAACTTTCCTGCCCTGATTTTTTGGTTTCGAAATAGTGGAATTATAATGTGAGAATGGGGACACTTTGCCCCACAAAGAATATTGTGGTCTTAGTCAACCAATGTTTTCCATTGGTTTTCATTGAACTTGGGTAGCAGATTATTTGTTTCCTAAGGTTTATGCTATGTACTGCCTACTTGAGTCCTATGCACCTTACATGCATTTGTGAATGAAGCTTGAAGCCGTGCGAACTTGCTACTTTAATCTTATCAGAGTTTACAATAGCTGTCTGCTACTTTTAATCATTTGTCATAAATTGTTGACAGTTAGTGCAAATGTATTAGTTTATGAAGGTAACTTGATTTCCAAATTGTTTGCAGATCTCCTGCATGTTTTTTCATACCTACCGAAGGATCTCAACTTCATTCAGCACACTAGCTATATTGGTTGGAAGGAGTAAGGGCACTTCATCATTTTTAGTTTAAATCTCTCAATTTAGGGTTGGAAAGTATTTACATTGTCTTTCTGTCTCTGCATCCAGGGAAAGACAAATAAGGCCAATTATCGTTGATCCTGGTCTATATCTCTCATCCAGGAATGACATTTTCTACGCCACCCAAAAGCGCGATATACCAAATGCTTACAAATTATTTACAGGTAAGGGAGCACTGTTTTTAATCTATCACTACCACACGATTTACAATTCAAGGGTGAATCATGGAAGCACTCTCCATATTTTTTTATTTGCAAGTACATTCTATAACTTTAGAATAATGTAGAATAAAATGCTTTATAATGCCAATAGTCAAGTTAATGCCAATAGGCAAGTGATACACAGTTGACCTAGAATAGTGATGCTACAGTCCACTTGTTCTGTTGTTGATGCCCACTACTCCTTCCATCCTAGTATATAAGGCCTAACCACTTTTTATTCTAATCCCATAATATAAGGCGTGCTCTCACTAGACATGTGTACATCAATGCAGTAGTATAGAGAGAATTAAATACATTTCTTGGTTTTTTGAACCAGATGTGTTTACACCTTATATACTGGGACGGTGGGAGTATATGATTATCAGAGTAAACTAGGGATGAAAGCGGTCGGGAACGGTCGGAAAAACACCTTTACCGTTTTCATTTTCATATTTATGTTGCGGGATGGAAACGAAAACGGGATATATCGGAAACGAAAACGAACGAGATGAATATGGGAATCGAAAAACGATACAATCCGGTCGGGTAAATGTTGAAATCGGACGGGAACCGGTATTTTAGATCGGTAAAATCACACCATAAAACCATATGTTCAAAACTTAACAACAAATAAAAAATGGCAAACACAAGTCTTAGCTTAATATAGATAAAAGGCACATAAATCCGTAGCATACATAGTTTATTATATCACATAAGTCTTGCCTAACATAAGAAGCTACATAACTCTGCTAGCATATATAATATAAAGTTTAGAACACATTCATAGTCACTTGCTCATATAGACTATTACAACCAAAGCTCATTTGTTTATGCATTAATAAGTAGCAAGCATTACCTCCGGCTCGAACAGGAGGCACCATCTCAATCAACACTCGGTTTTATAGAGTTACAGATCTGTCAACATGAGCCACAACGGCATGCACGTCGAATTCTTTTTCAACTCAACATGAGCCTGCGAATCAACATGAGCCGGCATGCGGCGTGGAGCGCTGGAGCTAGCCGCTCAGGCCTGAGGGACGGACAAGGAGGCAGTCAGGCAGCTACAGTCGGCCGAGCTAGGAGAAACGCTAGGGTTGCTTACTTGCTTTCCGGTTGGGTACTTGGGCTGAAGCCTGAATGCTTATGGGCTGGGCTGAATGCAGAAAGCTTATGGATCAGGGGCACAAGCTGATTTCTTCCCGAATTAGAAAAAATGGGACTAAAACGGGATCATCCCGATTTAATACGGGATCCCGATAAAATGGTTGGGAAAATGACTACCGTTTTCGATCCCGTTTATCGTATTCAAAATTTCTTTTCGTCCCGTTTCCGTTTTTAAGTCGGGTTCGATAACGATCGGGATAAAATTAACTAAATCGGTTATACGATAACGGTCGGTTCGGGATTTTCCCATCCTACTTTCATCCCTAGAGTAAACCATGCTTTTTGACATGTAAATGTAAACTACCTTTGTTGCGACCTAAAAAATGATTGCACTCACTTTTTAAAAATTTTGCCACAGATATACACAAGGGATATTTTGATTTATAATATGGAAATGTCAACATTAGATTTTTCACCAAGTAATGCCCGAGGTTTTTATCGTCCAAAATGATAGTTAAATGAAGATATTTTAGGGTGGGCATATGTTTGTTACCAGTTAACTTTCGTATGTTGATTATCATTCTATTGGTTAGGGCTATGATAACTAAGATTCTACTGCTTTGTTTGGTATGATGCATATGGCCATTGTTAATTAAAAAGATCGTTTATGTTGGTCACTTGTTCTCAAATGATGTGAATTAAGAACAAGGCAACACAATTATTAATCATAAGGGACCTTCGTTCTTCGAAGCATTATCTCCCTTTGGATATAATGATCTTCAGACGAAGGTCATTAAGGATATATCTTCATCGTTAGCAAGAATGAGAGTTCATGGAGATAATATGTATGTCCTTTATCCATATATTTATTTCATGATAAACATATGAATAAAATACCTGTTACATTGATACCTTCGGCTTGCTTGAAGGTGTTGACGCGAGAGCGATTACAATCCAGCGTGAACAGTACAGTGGTACTGTTTACCTATTTATAGGCACGGGACGCGGCGCGGATAAAAATGCATTTATGATCTTAATACTTGTTCATAACTATAGCCTAAACCACACGGGCTGGGTCGGAGGTCCGGGAAGAGGAAGGAGCCCCTGCTGAGGCTGAGGAGGTGCCGAGGGTGTTAGAATACCCGTTTAGGGTTTGGGGTAATTACTGTCTTGCCCCTCTGTAATGGGCCTGGCCCAGTTTACTCAACTCTATTAATACACCACCCAACCCCTGTTAGGGTCATGGGTTCACTATTCTACATGGTATCAGAGTAGGTTTAGGTCTTCCTTCCACTTCAGCCGCCGGCCACTGCCCCCAGCCGTCGGCCTGCCCCTAGCCGCCGCCGGCCCCCCAGCCGCCGGCTACCCCCTCCAGCCGTCGGCCCCCTCAGCCGCCGGCCTTCCTCCTCTCCCCACCAGCCGCGGCTCCCTGCTCTGGCGCCGGTGCCGGGCGCGCCACCCGCCGAGCCGGCCGCCCTGCGCCCCTGCCTTGCCGCGCCGCCCGTGCGCCACTCCTTCCCCGCGCCCAGGAGTCCGAGCAGCAGAGCTGCGCCCCTTCCCACGCGCGTCCCGTCTCCGATCGCCGCAGCAGTGCTGCGCCCCACCCCGCCCTTCTGGACGCCACCCCGACGCGTCCCCGCCCGGTCGCAGCCGCCTGGCCGACCGCGCCCCCCCTCCGCTTCGCGCGCCCCTGCATGCGTGCTGCAACCGCGCCAGGAGGCTGCGCTGGCCGAGGGCCGCGCCAGCCTACCCGATCCGGCAGCGCCGCGCCTGGGTACCAGCCCCGCGCCGAGGCCATCCCGCGCCCGCGCCGTGCATCAGGGCGTGCCGTGCCGGGTGCGCCCTCGCCGTGCACCAGGGCGTGCCAAGCAGTGCCCGCACCTGGAGACGCCAGAAGCCGCGCGCTCCTGCGCCCGACGCCCCAGCCGACCGTGCTGCGCAGTCGACACTCCCAGCCACACCGCCCGACTCGTTCCTCGTGGCTGCGCGCGCCCTTCTGGACGGCCCTCCGCGCTCCTCGCGCCGTTGCGCTTCTCCTACCAGCGGTGTCCCCACCCACATCGATTCCATGGCGTCACCCCCGCCCGTCGCTCTCGTGACTGTGCGTGTCCTCCTCCACGATGGCCAGCTCATCCAGGGCATGTTCGTGTCCTTCGATCCAGTCTGGAACCCTATTCTTCGGGACTGCGTCGAGGTCCACCCTCAGGTGGGCCGTCACGTGCCTGGACCGCTTGTCTTCCCACGTGCTGCGATCGCCTCCCTTGCGGTTGAGCCCGTGTCATCCCCCTCCCTTCCTACTGCCTCTGTCGGGGCACCCTCTTTGGCCCTCTCCGCTCACACCGTACCTTCGCCACTTCCACCTCCCCGAACCACCACCGATTGGGTGGTTGACTCCGGAGCCTCCTTCCACACTACCCCCACCACCAATTCATTACTCCACTCCCATCCACCCCACCCCTCACATCCTACCTCCATCGTCGTCGGCAACGGTTCCACCCTCCCGGTCACCTCAGTAGGTACATCGGTTCTTCCAGGACCATTCTGTCTTAACGACATCCTTGTTGCTCCCGGACTGACTCATCCCCTCCTCTCGGTTCGTCGCTTCACTAGTGACAACCAGTGCTCTATGGAGTTCGACCCCTGGGGCCTCACCATACGCCACCTTCCCACACATGCTGTGCTCGCTCGCTGTGACAGCTCCGGCCCCCTCTATTCTCTTCACTTGCCCTCCTGGCCAACCACACCTGGGACCTGGTGCCGTGTCCACCAGGCACCAACGTGGTCACCGGCAAGTGGCTATTTCGCCACAAGCTGACCTCGGATGGCTCCCTCGACCGCTACAAGGCCCGTTGGGTCCTTCGGGGCTTCACACAGCGCCCCGGAGTGGACTACGACGAGACCTTCAGCCCCGTCGTCAAGTTCGCCACTGTTCGCGCCGTCCTCTCCCTCGCCCTCTCCCGTGCCTGGGCGATTCATCAGCTCGATGTCAAGAATGCCTTCCTCCATGGCACTCTGACGGAGACTGTCTACTGCAGCCAGCCCACCGGCTTCGTCGACGCTGATCGTCCGGATCTGGTTTGCCGACTGAACCGGTCCCTGTACGGCCTCAAGCAGGCGCCACGGGCTTGGTACAGTCGCTTCGCCTCCTACCTGGCCTCCATCGGCTTCGTTGAGGCCAAGTCGGACACGTCCCTGTTCATCTACCGGCGCGGCGACGACACCGTCTACCTCCTGCTCTACGTCGACGACATTGTGCTCACGGCATCCACCACCGACCTTCTACACCGCACGATCGTCGCCCTTCAGCGGGAGTTCGCGATGAAGGACCTGGGGCCCCTACACCACTTCCTCGGCATCACCGCCGAGCGCCGGCCTCAGGGTCTCTTCCTCCACCAGCGCCAGTACGCCATCGACATCCCGGAGCGGGCTGGCATGTCTGACTGCAAGCCCTGCTCCACGCCTGTCGACACTCAGGCGAAGCTCTTTGAGGACGACGGGCCTCCGGTCGCCGACGCGACGTCCTACCGGAGCCTGACCGGCGCGCTCCAGTACCTCACCTTCTCCAGGCCCGACATCGCATACGCCGTCCAGCAGGTGTGCCTGCATATGCACACTCCGCGGGAGCCCCATCTCACCGCGCTCAAGCGGATTCTGCGCTACCTCCGCGGCTCCCTCGACTACGGCCTCCTTCTCCGACCATCCCCGACGTCGGAGCTCGTGGTCTACACTGACGCTGACTGGGCTGGCTGTCCCGACACGCGCCGGTCCACCTCCGGCTACGCCGTGTTCCTGGGTGCCAACCTCGTCTCTTGGGCGGCCAAGCGTCAGCCCGTCGTCTCTCGCTCCAGCGCTGAGGCCGAGTACCGTGCCGTGGCCAACGGCGTGGCAGAGGCCTCCTGGCTGCGCCAGCTCCTCCACGAGCTCCACAGTCCCCTCCAGCGCGCCACCCTCGTCTACTGCGACAACATCAGCGCGGTCTACCTCTCCACCAACCCCGTGCAACATCAGCGCACGAAGCATGTGGAGATCGACCTGCACTTCGTCCGCGAGCGTGTCGCTGCCGGTGACGTTCGGGTTCTCAGCGTCCCCACCACACTGCAGTTCGCCGACATCTTCACCAAGGGATTACCGTCGAGTGTATTTTTAGACTTTCGATCCAGTCTCAACATCTGTACAGGATAGAGTTGTGACTGCGGGGGGGGGGGGGTGTTAGAATACCCGTTTAGGGTTTGGGGTAATTACTGTCTTGCCCCTCTGTAATGGGCCTGGCCCAGTTTACTCAACTCTATTAATACACCACCCAACCCCTGTTAGGGTCATGGGTTCACTATTCTACAGAGGGCGCTGCCGGAGGTGGAGCGGCAAAGAAGACCTGCTGAGGGGTGGCGTGGCGAGGGGTCGAGGCACCCGCGGACGACCCAGGCCACATGTGAATGGTGCCAGTCCACGGGTTGTAAAAAGAGTGCCACTGGGAGCTGCCTCGGCCGCCCGGCGTGCCACTGCGTCCACTCTTGCGACCACGGTCGTGATGCCCCCCACCGGAGCCAGGAGGCTGCCGAAGAGCTCCAGGTGGCGGGGGACCGGAGTGCGGAGAAGAGGAACCCCCCGGAGGCATAGGGGGCAGCCCGAGGAGCGCTGTAGAGCGTCGTGGTGGGAGCGGCGGTTGCACTGGCGGAGAGACGAAGCTCCTCGAGAAGCAGATCGTTCTTGGTCTCTGCAAAGGTTGGAAAGGGCTTCATGCGTGTAAGAATGGGCGTCACACGATCGAAGCGAGGGCTCAAGCCTCGGAGGAGGTTGAGCACGAGGCACTCGTCGGTGATGGGGGCCCTGAGGGTGCGGAGAGTGTCCGCCATCGTCTTCATCTGACGGCAGTACTCGTCCACAGAGAGATCGCCCTGAGCAAGCTTGCGGAAGGCGGACTCGAGGTACAGGATCCGAGTTTGGCGGTGTTCGAGGAACTGAGCCTCAAGGGCACCCCAGATCCGGTGAGCAGTATCGTCCGCCACGCGAACGATGTCCTGGAGTTTGGCCGTGAGGGTGCCGTGGATCCAGGAAAGCACCACCTCGTCCATCAGAAGCTAATCCTCTGACGGGTCAGGGACCGCGAAGAGGATGTGATCGGCGAGGGCGTAGCGACGGAGGGTCTGTGACTTGGTCGCGCCACCGGGGGTACTGAGTGGAGTTCGGCGCGAAGAACATCGGTGACTGTTGTTCGGATGCTGGTGAGGGCCGTCGCCTGAGCGTGAAGAGAAGCGCGAAGGGTTGAGGCCGGGGTAGGCGCGGGCTCGAAGGTGTCGGCGTTGTGGCGAACAGACGTGGAGGAGCCATCTGAGACGCCCTTGCCAGCGAGACGACGGTAGGTCTCGGCGTACTGGCGCTCGATGGCGTTGACCACCGCCTGCTCCTGCTCAAGAGCACGGGCGGTGTCGTGGGCCCGCTGGCGAGCAGCCGTAACGACTGCTCGAGTGGCGGCGAGAAGAGCAGCATCGTCATCCGAGGGAGCGCACAGGGCGGAGGTGATGGTGGATGGTTGGCTGTAGATAGTCGTCGACAGGGGGCAGCCACGCACGGGGGCCGCGCCAGTGGTGTCGAGAGGGACATGAGGAAAACCCGGCGCCAGCAGTTGGGAGCGAAACAGGGCGACATCCGGTAGGGAGAGCGCAAGAGCCGGTCGAGACCCGTCGGGGCCAGGGGCGGCCGCGAGAGTGGCGGATTAGGTTGGCGCGGGCGGAGGTGGCTCGGCAGTGGGGGGCAACGCAGCGGTGATGATGAAGGCGTGCCCCGGCGGTGTGCCGGGAGCGGCGATGGGATGCGCAGGGGGCACGGGAAGTGATGTCGGTGCGCTGACCACGTAGTGGAGGGCCGGCAGGGACGCGACGGTGCTCGACGGCGCTCCTGCCGCAGGGGGGAGGGCCGCCGAAGCGGTGGTGGGGTCCGGCAGCCCGCCGACTGCGGGGGAGAAGGGCGACGGAGAAGCCGCGGGGTCCGGCGGCGGGGCCCTCGCCGCCATGGGCGCGGTGAAGCCCGGTGGCGCACCGACCGTGGGGGAGACGGCTGCCGGGGGCGCGGCTAGGGCGACACGGTTGGAGAGGGGAAGGGGAGGGAAAGACTCGCCGACGCCTGAGGGGAAGGGAGGAGGCGGCGGCCGGCTCGCCATGGTGGGGCGGCGGCGGCTGTAGGGGGCGGCGACGGCCGTAGAGGAGGGCAGAGGAGGGAAGGAAAAAAGAAAACCTAGGCTCTGGTACCATGTAATACAATAGAATGCTGCAGAAACCCTAGCTGCAGGGGTACAGGAATATATATAACCCTAGTGGGCCAGGCCCATAAACACAGGTGCTCTAACATTTCTATAACCCAGGACATCCTTGCCTCTTTTGTTTCCTTGTAGATTAGTCAAGGCTCTCCTTGATTGGTGGTGTTTCTATAAACCCAGGACATTTGCTTATACATGTACATGCTACGCATCCCAACATAATCTATCTACTAATTCCCAGCCATATCTTTACCGTTTGTGTATTCAAAATGCCCCATGCCTTTATTACTTTACATACTACTCCCTCCATTTCAGTATATAAGGCGTAACCACCTCTGATCAAAGGCCAAAAAATGTATTTAATTCTCTCTATCAACACTAGTACTACGGCATCGATGCACGTGTGTCTAGAGAGAGCACACCTTATATTATGGGGCAAGAACGAAAAGTGGTTACGCCTTTCATGTTTTTTCTGACGAGCTTTTCGGAGAATCTAGTTGCGGGAAGAATCTGGTTGGGAGAATTCTGAGTATCGTGGGGATTACGTGCGGATGAAGATGAAGGGGTCTGTATTGTTTAGGATCTAGAAAATGACAAATTCCTACTATCGCGACAACACGGCTGATTCGGTGTTTCACGTTGATTTCGGACGGTTTTCACTAAATCGATTTTCACAAAAGCGGGTTGAAAAGATGGGCGTTTGGTTGTCCGCGTCAGCTTTTGGCGGCCAGAAGCTGAAAAAAGCTGAAACAAACAGGCCTGGGATGGAGGGAGTATGCTTTTGTGTTTGGGATATTTTCTGGTGTTACTTTGAATTTATTGTTGTATAATTTGGGAAAACATCCTATGGAGGCCAATGCTGATTTGGCAGTCCCACCTAGAGAACCATTCTGCTGTAGTCGCTAATTTTTTTTGTTGACTAGCTAATGTGGATGACAAAATGATGAGGCAGGTTGTGGAACGTCATGCCTGCTTTAGCTTTCTTGGGCTACAATCTTGGTTTAAGATCTGTGTAACCATTAAAACTTGGTTATGTCACTTAAGTCAGGAAAGTATGCAAGACTTCGACAAGGACTATATCACCTGGAATTCTTCAGGAGTACTCCCTCTGTTCCAAATTATAAGACATTTTAGCTTTTCGCGATATATTTTTTTACTATATATTTAGCTAGACACAAAACCTTTAGTAAAAGATTTCAAAACATAAATGAGAGTTGAAGTTGTCCACTGATTTCTTTGAGATCTTCAACTGCATTAGATGACTGACAACACTATATATAGCTGCTACACATCATTGTTTAGTGCTATTTCACTTGTTTGTTGTATTGATAGTTTGCTCTGTTTTTACTTGTCTAACGTTGTCTATTATTTCCTTGCAGGCTCTTCGTCCGTTGTCCTTTCTCGGAAATTTATTGAATATTGTATTGTTGGTATGGATAATCTGCCAAGAACTCTGCTGATGTACTACACTAACATGCCCTTGCCACACAGGAAGTATTTTCAGACAGTTCTTTGCAACTCCGCTGAATTCAACAAGACTGTAGTTAACCATGACCTACACTATTCAACATGGGATGCTCGTTCCAAAAACGAGCCACGCCTACTGACTATAGATGATGTAGAAAATATGACCGAAAGTGGTGCAGCCTTTGGGACTAGATTTCCCAAAGATGATCATGTGCTTGATCGCATCGATGAAGAAATTTTGCACCGCCATCCTGGAGAGCTAGTTACAGGAGGATGGTGCATAGGTGTTGGGCATGATAGTCCATGCGACATTTCAGGTAACCCAGATGTTCTTAGACCTGGGCCTAAAGCTATAAAACTTGCTAAGTTCCTTTCTGAAAGGCTGTCATATCGGAACTTTTATTCGCAGCAATGTATATGGGATTGGTGATTGTATAATTTTATTATCAGGGAACTGTTATCTCTCGGGTTATGTGTTTGCGGTTTGCCTCATACTGCGCTGCATTTCGTTCGCCATCATTTGCATATGTTGTCTGTAGTTGATTCTCTGGAAAATCTCTTCAATGTCATCCAAACTTATACTAACCGCTTTAATGCCGTCAAATTTAAATTTTAATCCTTTGAATGCCATTACCGTTAGTTTGGAGTTAACGCCGTTAGTTCAATTTAAAGTCAATGCCTCCAATACCATTAAAATCTATATTGATCCCTTCAATGTCACTAGAAATTACTTCGATATATTTAGGGTTTAAAAATTACAAAATAAAAAATATGGATAAGATTTTTAAAATTCTACGATTTTTAAAAAGTTAAGTACATGCTTTTTGTAAACCCCAAAATTACTTTGCTATATTAGTTCGTTTTTTAAAAACTTAAGTATGGACTGAAGTTTTTAAAAATCGTGAAATTTTAAAAATCTGATCTATATTTTTTGATTCTGGAATTTTAAATCCTAAATAGATTGAACCAATTTTTAGTGGCATTAAAGGGATCAGTATAGATTTTAGTGGCATTGAAGAGATTGACTTTAAATTGAACTAACGACGTTAGCTCCAAACTAACGGTAATAGCATTCAATGGATTAAAATTTAAATTTGATGACAATGAAAGGAAGCTATAAATTTTGATGACATTAAAGGGATTGATATAAGTTTTGATGGGATTGAGGGATTTTCTCTAACCTAAAACAGTACAAGTGGATCATAAGAAATGTTCTACCATAAGCAGCTGCGGCAGTATTGCATTTGCTATCAAGGATTCAAGGAGAGGTGTGGTACGCGAGAGATGAAACCACACGCGAGAAAGTGATGGGAACTGGGGAGACAATAACTCCTGTTTTGGTGAAACGTGATACAATGATCTAGCTTCTAATTAAAATACTTTCAGTCTTTCACTCCATAACCTTAGCTCCACGATTTCTCTAGTTATTAAGTCCGTCACTAATTTGGTTGACCTCATCAAGAAGGCTAATCTCTATCTGTGACGATTTCTCTAGTTATTAAGTCTGTCACTAATTTGGTTGACCTCATAAAAAAGGCTAATCTCTATCTGTGAAGCAAAATGCACAAACAAAAATTCGAAAGTACATAGCTCAACGAAAGGGATACCATGTCGTCAAGCTCCAATAAGAGTTTCCTTCATTTTATCGGCCCACTATGGTATCTATTGTTTTCTGCACGGGTTTGACTAGAGATGACAATGAGTAAATATCCAACGGGTATTACCATATTACTACCCCATAGCCATACCCACGACACAAAAATAACCCCATCAAATCACTCATATACACTGGTGGGTATGAATTCACCCTCATACCCATACCCATGTGGGTATGGGTCACCCATCGGGTCACCCGTACCCACAAAATTAAATATCTATCAAAATATTATATTATACAAATGTCAAGTATATCTATCTAAATATCATTACAAAAATTTTAGCATCATTTAACCATCCATTCAACACACCAAAGATAATTTGATAAAGTAGTGACGCTAGGATAGTACTACATAGCACATTACATGTTCCATTACATAGTCATTAAATTATCGTTAAGTCTTCTATGACATTATGACCTAAAAGGTTGTTAAATAGTAAAAAAATGGATGACTAAAGTCCTAGTTCATGTTTGGGCTAAGTTTATATTAGGTATTTTATACTCACGGGTTAACGAGTATGGGTGAAGGCGGAACGTTCTAATACCCGTTTACTCATTGGATGAAGATTTTTGCCCAATAACAGACTCACGGGTAGAATATTTAGTCCACATACATACCCTAATGGAGTAAATACCCATCGGGTATCGGGTCGTGGGTACCCATTGCCATCTCTGGGTTTGACATCTGTTTAAATGAGACTTGGGTTTCCGAATTCGAGTCGGATCCATGTTGTCGCCTGCTTGATATGGAGTTCTTGTATAGGGGTGGTTGGTTGTGACCAGAGTTAGTCATCGTATCAAGTTGCAATCTGTCACCATGCAAAATTTGATTCTGCATCCAATCGAGTAATAGATCTATCTGATGCATAACAAACTTGCTTGTACATGATTTGTAGTTTGAGTCTACATAGGATTAGATAGTAGATCCAATCTGGTGCATAACAGACTTGCTCGAGGGTAGCAAGGGTGGTTCTCAAATTACCATAATAGACAAGTTTTCCCATGCCTGGCATGTGTTGTTGACAATGTGTGTTTTGAGAAAGATACCATGTGGCACAGCCAAGCAGGGAAGCAAGTTGGAACATATCATCCATCAAAGAACATCATAGACCGATTTACCTTTTGATCTATAGACTTACCTCCTATGTCGAGGTCTAGGTGTCCGTTTGTTCATATTTGTGTCTTGATGGGCCCCACATCCTTAATCTTAAACCTCTTAAGGATGTCCTGTGTGTACTTGGTTTGGGAGACGAAAGTGTCGTCCTTGAGCTGCTTTACTTGGAAGTAGAGGCAGTAGTTCAGGTCGCCCATCATCGACATTGCAAATTTCTACACCATAATCCTGCTGAAGTTCTCACAAGACTTTTGATTAGTAGAACCAAATATTATGTCATCGATGAAAGGGAAATAGGGCCAAACCTTTTTCCTAAATGATTTTGGTGGTTGAATTGCCCAACGTAAATTATTGGACTTACTAGTTTGCTCTAGATTATGAGTTCTACATGTGCCAAAGTTTCAACATAAACCAATAAAAAGTCAAAGAAAGGGTTCAAATAAAAAGAGCAAAAGACAACCGAAGGCTGCCCTGGTCTGGCGCATCGGACAGTGTCCGGTGCACCATCGGATGTAACACCCTAGGTGTTTATATTCCGCTCGACAACGAGTACGGATGTAAGCACGTAACCAGTGGATAAAACAGATGCTAAAATTTTAATCATTTTCGTCTATCGCAGTTTTAATATCGCATCTGCTTCGTTTGTCGCAAGTGCGACATCGTTTTTATTTTATCTATGCGGGCTCTTTCGAAATTTTCGTGATATCCGGAACATCGTCATTCCGAAAATCGGTGCGTCCGGTGATAAATTAAAATTCATCTATCGCACGGATACAAATTCAGCCGCCCGACCCACTCGGATGACTTTATACCGAATAGATTAAGAAGAACTTGACGATTAAAATGTTCAAGGCAAAATAATTTGTATCGCACGTTGTCCGAGAAAAATCATGCGCGAAGTTATTATCCAATTTATTCTTCAGCACGCTGTTTCGAAGACAAAATCGCATATACGCTCGCAGATATTGTTCCGGCTAATTTTGATCGGGTCATGGCAAACAAATTATCTGTGCTGAAATCAGTTTATTTCGGTCTGTCGTTTCTCGTCTGGATCCAAATCTTCAGATATATGTAACTAGTAAAAATTCCTGTGAATTCCAGAGTATACGCTAAATTAAATTCTATCCGAGTTTCATATCTGATACTGTCCTAATCCAACTGGTTATGTCTCTTTTAATCCTAATCTCAGAATTTTGGATATTTGTATCGCATGTAAAAAAGGAAAAATATCCTGTCTTCCTTATCTCCACCGCACCGCTCTGCTCCTGAAAAAAATCCTGCCGCCGTTCTTCCCCAGCGCTCAGCCGCACCTCTAATTCTCTGCTCATCTATATCCTGCCGTGCTGCATCTTCCCCCAGCCGCAGGCATCCGAGTCCCTGGCTTCCAATCGCGCTCCTTCCTCCTCCAAACTTCTGCAGTTCCCAGCGCGCGCTCAGCTTCAAAAAAATCTCCCAGCCGCTCATCCCTATCCTTCAGCCGCCGTCTTCAGATTTTTCCATTGTCATAAAATATCCCTGCGCGCGCCGTCTTCCTAGCTCCCCTGTGCACGCCTACTTCCCCTGCTGGGATTTGGTCCATGCCCGAGCTCCCATGGCGTGCCCGACTCCAGCTCTGGTGGTAGCGCGCGCCTCTCTCTCCTTCAGCTCCCGCACAGCCACGCGCTCTGGCGTCCTGCTCGCCTTCCTCTGCGTGTCTCAGCGCCCTCATCCTCTTCTCTGGCTCGCCCCTCTGCTCCTCCGACCACGGCGCTCGGCCGCCACATCCCTGGCTCTCCAGCGTCGGTGCTTTTCCTTCGCCGCGCCCTGGACCTTCCTAGCTCGGATTTCCCCCTCCCATGGCTCCCTGCGCGCGAGCCTCTACGCGCCCCTTTCCCTGTCCCAATGCCGGCCATTGCCTGCTCCCCTCGCCGTGCGTCCCTGCTCCTCTCTTCGGCGTTCATCCCCAGCCGGCCGAGCTGGTCCCTGTCCCAGCTCCGCTCGGAGCTCTCTGCTCGCCCCCCAGCCAAGGTCTCCCCATGGCGCTCCATCTTCGCCAGCGCGCTCCCTGCTCGGTTCCATGGCCGTGCCGCAGCCGCCAGCTGCTTCTCTCTCTCTCTCTCTGCTTGCTTCAGCTCGGCGATTCCTTCCTGCCCAGTCCGTCTCCAAGCTCGCCGTCGAAGCTCCCCTGCCGCGCTTGGATTCAGCCCCAGCCGCACCCCTGCTTCCACGGCCAGCGACCTTATCCTATGCGCACCAGCTCCCAGTGTCGCATTCTGTTCGCCTAAACCGGAGTTCGCCAGCCATCCCTGTGGGGGACAGATATCCCCCGGGTCCACTAGAAGGCAAGAAGGCCTCGCGAAAGGCCCCAGACCCATTACTTCGCGAGGCCATCCCTTCGTGGGCCAGGGGAGAAACTTTCAACAGAATGGATCAACACGAGGACGGATCAACTCGAGCCCATGCGGTTTGCTGGACTCAAACGCTATCTGCAGCATTGATCCGACTTTCCCGCGCAGCGCCCTCAGACGTCGGAGCCGAAAGGTTATAAGTCGGCGAGACTATAGGAAGATAAACTTAGTCAGTCCACTATTACTTAGGAACACATGGTTATCATATCCGCATGTAACGTCCCACGGTCGAATATATAAGGCCTAGGGGCACCCCTTCAAGATCATCTTCATCTCACTAACTTAGCCATCTACTCAGTTCTCTAACGTCTTCGATACTAGAGAACCCTCTTGTAACCCACCACACAACATATCCACGCCAGGACGTAGGGTATTACGCATCTCAAAGCGGCCCGAACCTATATAAAACCGTCCGCTGTCTCTCGTGCATTTGGCATGAACCATCGAGCTATAGTCGGTAACACCATCCTACTCCAAAAAGCACCTCGAGGGGCAACCCTGGGTGCGCGGTCGGACCCAAAACACCGACAGCTGGCACGCCAGGTGTGGGGTGTGTCGCTGACCCAAGCTAGCTCAATGGCCATCACCTTCAAGAACAAGATTGTCCTCCGCCCCGGGTCCATGTTCTACTTCGGAACCATTTCATCCATAGCAGACAAAAAGGGAATTCTACATCGCATCGCGGATCTGCCGGAGAAAAAGCCTTCTACAACGACCTCCGGAAAAGTCAGAGCGAAGCCAGGAATAACGCAACCTCCAGCGCTCCGAGCGAAGACTCCCTCCCGCAAGCCAGGAATAAAGGGTCCATCTACCTGGAGAACTCCGCTGATCACCTCTTCCGCGGAGGAATGGACACAGATCACAAGGAAAAGGGAATCGAACAAAGTAAAAGCTCGTCAGGCTGCTCTCCAGGTATCTCCACCCTCAAAGGAGAACAGGAAGAAGCTTGTCACTACAGCGGCGCCATTCTACCCTGACGTCCTCTTTATCGAAGGAAGAGTAGAATTTTCTCCCGTCTCCGACAACGAACCAACCGTGCCGGGAGAAGAACCTCTTCAGCGAGAATCTCGCCGACGAAGGAACCGACGCTGAAATATTCAGAGACATCATGAAGCCGGAGAACGCGATCCGACGCAACCCGTGTCGCGGGATGAAGTCTCGGAGGTGGGAGAAACCCCGGATGAACGAGTCTTCAGGGAAAGAAGGAATTCCCGACGGCGCGATCGTCGGCAAGCTCAAGAGCAGGCCGAACAGGAAGCGAAGCAACACCGAGAGAACCCTCTTCTTGGCCGAAACCTGAACCCTGATTTTGCTCGAGCTATGAACATGCCGAGCGAGGTCGGTGGAGTGTTAGCTCGGATAGTTGATGGCCTCCCCCGGACTCCAGACGCTGAGGGCTATCGACGGCTGCTCACTCGGGCAGCTAATCATCTTCTGCCTCTCACCCATCCTCCGAGCGACCTATGACACGCCATCAACAGTCGGCGGGACGCGCGGAGCTCCATCAATGCTTCGCACGAACGACGGCACGAGAACGAGATCCAGCACTGAGAAGAGTATGACCGGGATCACGGCATACCCGCAAAAAGCCAGGCCACTAGGGTTGAGTCGGCAACGGCTTCAACTGGCGACACAACCCGGGGACGGTCAAGGCACCACGTCAGCAACTCTCCTCCCCGAGACCGACATCATCATCGTTGGCAGGAGGACACGTGTGGGGTATCGACGCTCACTCCACGTCTTAGGGCCATTCAATGGCCCCCTAACTTCAAGGTCTCTAACATCGACAAGTACGAGCCTAAGCAGGACCTGGGAGGCTGGCTGGCCGTCTACACCACCGCTGCCCAGGCCGCTGGGGCAACTGAAGACATGATGACTGCGTACCTGCCCATCGTCCTCGGGCAAGATGCACTGCAGTGGCTACGACACCTACCCCGACACTGCATCGACGACTGGAGCGACTTTAGCCGACGCTTCATCACCAATTTCCAATCCCTCTCCGACAAGCCAGCGCAGCCATGGGACCTCAAGACCATCAAGCATCGAGGGGATGAGACTCTTCGATCATACTTAAAAATATTTTAGACCATGAGGAATCGGATCCCCGAGGTTGCGGAAGCAGCGGTGATCAAGGACTTCTACTGGGGATCTAATGACTCGGCCTTCGTCCAAGCCATACTACAGAAGGCGCCAACTACCTCCGAGCAGCTGTTCCGAGAAGCCGACCTCTACATCACCGCCGACGAACGAGCTCAGGACCTCATCGGAGGAGCGAAGCCTGCACCGGTAGCACCACAGCGCGACACAAACCAACAACCCGACAAACGTTAGGAGAAGAGGCCTCGTGAAGAAGTCCACGCCGCCGGACCACCTTCCTCTCGCGCCCGAGGAGGACCTCGTGGAGGCGAACATACACTGGACGACATCCTCGATGCCCAGTGCCCGTACCACAAAGACATGCGCCACACCCTCCGGAACTGCAGAGATTTCAAGCACCCCGTGGGGAACGACCGACCCTTCCAACCTCTGTCACCTCCCCCACCACGAGGAGGACCTAGAGAACCTCGACAACCCCAACAGCAGGGGGGGAGGAGGCGGAGCGTTCCCACGCGTCGATGGAGAAGTCAACGTCATCTTCGGCGGACATGGATCGCAGGAAAGTAAGAGGCAACAAAAGCTCAACGACCGTCAGATACTGGTGGCGGCCACCGGTCCTCCCGCCCCATATAGATGGTTCGAACACCCAATCACCTTCACTCGGGCAGATCAGTGGCTCAACTTCGATCATCCGGGCAAGTACCCACTCCTCGTCGACCCGGTGATCCGAGAGAGCAGGGTGAAGAAGGTGTTAGTAGACGGGGGAAGTAGCATCAACGTCACCTTCCCCCGGACGCTTCAAGGCTTGGGGGTTCCCCTCAAAGTGCTCCATGAGTCAGACACTCCTTTCTTCGGCATCGTGCCGACTGAAGGAGAATATCCACTCGGACACATCTACATGCCGGTCACCTTCAGAACTCCTGAAAACTACAGAACCGAGTTCCTGAGGTTTGAGGTGGCGAACTTCGACTGCAGATACAACACCATCATCGACAGGCCTGGACTGGCGAAGTTCATGGCCATTCCACATTATACGTACATGATATTGAAGATACCAGGACCACAAGGAATCATAACTGTGCGTGCTGACTTCCAAGGCGCCGCAGAGTGTTTCCGAGTGGCCATTCAGGCGGCCCTCACCACCAAGCCATCGACGACTTCTTCTGCACAGGCGAACTCAAAGCCTGAGGAAGACCTCGCGGTACCCGCGAATGAAGCTCAAGACGTGACCTCTATGCGGCCGACTGAAGAAACCAAGAGAATCAACCTTGGGTTCGCCGATGAGCTCAAGACTGCCATCATAAGCTCCAGCCTGGATGACAAATAGGAAAGCATGCTCGTCCAGTTCCTGCAAGACAACCGAGACGTATTCGCGTGGCAACCTGTGGATATGCCGGGAGTCCCGAGAGAGCTGGCCGAGCACAAACTGAAAGTCTACCCTCAGGCGAGGCCAATTCGACAAAAGCTGCGTCGTTTCACGCCCGACAAGAGAGAAGCCATTCGTGGCGAGCTAGCTCGCTTAGTCACGGCGGGGTTCATTAGAGAAGTGCTGCATCCTGAATGGTTTGGCGAATCCTGTTCTTGTACTCAAAAAGAATAAAGTGGATTGGCGCATGTGCGTCGACTATACAGATCTCAACAAGCACTGTCCGAAGGATCCCTTCGGACTTCCTAGAATAGACCAGGTGGTAGATTCAACCGCTGGATGCTCTATGCTGTCTTTCTTGGATTGCTACTCTAGGTATCATCAGATCAGTCTGGCAAAAGAAGACGAAGAAAAAACTGCATTCATCACCCCGTTTGGAGCTTTCTGCTATACCTCCATGCCGTTTGGCCTTAAAAACGCTGGAGCGACTTACCAGAGAGCCATTCAGACATGCTTAGCTGACCACTGGGGCAAGCGTGTAGAAGCTTATGTGGATGACGTGGTGATCAAGACAGAAGACTCAGAAAATTTCATTGAAGATTTGCAATTGGTCCTCAACAGTCTGCGAAGATATCGATGGAAGCTTAATCTCGAAAAATGTGTCTTTGGAGTACCGGCAGGAAAATTACTCGGATTCATTGTCAGCCACCGAGGAATTGAAGCTAACCCAGAAAAGATCGAGGCTATCATGAGAATGGAAGCACCACAGTCGCAGAAGAAAGTATAAAGACTTACTGGATGCATGACAACTTTGAGCAGGTTCATATCAAGGCTGGGAGAGAAAGGCTTACCGTTCTACAAATTGCTCAAGAAGGTAGACAAGTTCCAATGGACTTCAGAAGCCCAGGAAGCTCTTGATGCACTGAAGAAATTCCTAACAACACCACCAGTACTGAAACCACCGCATCGAGCCACGTCGGTCAGCCAGCCGAGGATCTACTGTTATATATCTCTTGCACGACTCACGTGGTGAGCACCGCGTTGGTAGTCGAGCGAGCTGAAGAAGGACATGCATATCCAGTACAGCATCCCGTCTATTTCATCAGCGAGGTTCTGGGGCCCACAAAGAAGAAATATCCTCAAATTCAAAAGCTATTGTATGCAGTACTTCTAACTGCACGCAAGCTCCGTCACTACTTTGACGACCACAAAGTCATAGTAGTCACTGGATTTCCAATAGGAGATATTCTCCACAACAAGGAAGCCATCAAAAGAATAGCCAAGTGGGCCTGCGAACTAGGAGCTCATGACATCGAGTTTCGACCTCGCACGACAATAAAGACTCAAGCACTAGTTGACTTCGTGTCAGAATGGACGGAGCAACAAGTGTCGGATAACCCAGAGACTGTGGAAGTATGGCAGATGTATTTCGATGGCTTGTTAAAGCTGCAAGGGGCACGCGCAGGGATCCTCTTCATTGCACCTAGAGGTGAACAACTCAAATATGCTCTTTAGTTGTTATTCTCAGCATCTAACAATGCAGCAGAATACGAAGCTTTGATTCATGGACTGAATATTGCCGTATCACTGGGCATTAAGAGACTGATGGTATACGAAGATTCACCTAGTGGTCATAAGTCACATAAATAAGGAATGGGATTGCTCGAATGACTCTATGGGCAAGTATTGCACCACCATCCGAAAGCTAGAAGACAAATTCGAAGGGCTGGAATTTCATCATGTGGAAAGAGATCACAACGCGACAGCTGATGCGTTGTCGAAGCTGGGATCCAGTCAGACTCAGGTCCCATCTGGAGTTTTCGTCCAAGAAGTTCTACACCCGAGCATTTCATTAGACCGAGCACAAGAGTGCAATATTCTGAGCCAACCAGAGTCAGATTCTGATGACTGGAGGGAACCAATCATCAGATATATAAAGAATGAAGAGGAGCCAGACGACAAAACTGCAGCAGAACGCATTGCAAGGCAGTCAGCCCACTACACTCTCATTGAGGAAGCTCTGTACAGGAGGGGCGCAGCGGGAGTTCTCATGAAGTGCATTCTTTCGGCTACTGGGAAACAACTACTAGATGAAATCCATGCTAGGCAGTGCGGGATACATGCAGCATCCAGAACATTAGTTGGGAAGGTCTTCATGTCTGGTTTCTACTGGCCGACAGCCAAGAGCAATGCAGCCGAGTTAGTCCAGAGATGAGAAGCTTGCCAATACTTATCAAAGCAGCAACATTTGCCAGCACAGCAACTGCAGACCATACCCGTAACATGGCCATTCGCATGCTGGGGACTGGATATGATTGGACCCTTCAAAAAAGCTCAAGGAGGATACATTCATGTACTGGTTGCCATTGACAAATTCACTAAATGGATAGAGTATAAGCCCATCGCTTCTCTAACTTCAGCTAATGCAGTGGAATTCATACAAGACATAATATTCAGGTTCGGAATACCAAATAGCATCATAACTGACCTAGGATCCAATTTCACTAGTTCAGAGTTCTTTGATTTTTGCGAACAAAAAAGCATCCAGATCAAATATGCATCAGTGGCACACCCAAGAGCCAACGGGCAGGTAGAAAGAGCCAACAGAATGATATTGGAAGCACTAAAAAAAGTCTTCAACCAGAATGAAAAGTTCGCAGGAAAGTGGATCAGAGAGTTGCCGTATGTGGTCTGGAGCCTAAGAACTTAACCTAGCCGAGCTTTGCATGGAAACACTCCTTTCTTCATGGTCTATGGTTCAGAGGCAGTGCTGCCCGCCGACCTCAGGTTTGGGGCGCCAAGATTATTCTTCGATAACATAGCTGAGGCAAAAGCAACCAGACTAGAGGATATTGACGTACTAGAAGAAGAACGATTGAATACAGTAATTCAGTCGACCAGGTACCAGCAAACTCTGAAGTGCTATCACGATAAGGCCATATGACATCGATCCTTCGCATTCGGAGACTTGGTCCTTCGTCGAATTCTAACAGGGGAAGGACGACATAAATTGTTGCCACTATGGGAAGGGCCATTCGTCGTAGCAGAAGTCACTCGACCGGGATCGTATTGACTTACTCAAATGGATGGCACGGAAATAGGGAATTCATGGAATATAGAACATCTCAGGAAGTTTTACCCCTAGATAGATTTCAAAAGCTATCGGGGCAGCATTGTATTCTGTAATGGGAAAAGTACATCATCAATAAAAAGACTTCATTCTCGAAATAACTCGACCTATTGCCAATCTGCACGCTTACTTAACTCAGGGTGACCACTATACCCTACTAACGGAGCAATCGACTTAAGTCAGCGATGACTTAAGGTGGTGCGACATGCTCATGCCTACTTAACTCAGGGTGACCACTATACCCTACTAACGGAGCAATCGACTTAAGCCGGCAATGACTTAAGGCGGTGCGACATGCTCACGCTTACTTAGGGTGACCTCTATACCCTACTAAACGGAGCAATCGACTTAAGTCGGCGATGACTTAAGGCAGTGCGACATGCTAACGCTTACTCAGGGTGACCACTGTACCCTACTAAACGGAGCAATCGACTTAAGTCGGCAATGACTTAAGGCAGTGCGACATGCTCACGCTTACTTAACTCAAGGTGACCACTATACCCTACTAACGGAGCAATCGGCTTAAGTCGGCGATGACTTAAGGCGGTGTGACATGCTCACGTCTACTTGATCCAGCATAAACATGCTTACGATTACTCATCTCAGGGCGATCTCTATGCCCCACGAAATAGGAAGAAGTTTCAAAACCATCACGCTGCGTTTACTTCAGCGATCATAACAACTGTTGAATTCAAACAACAGAGAAATAATAATAGCGTTCAGTACTGGGAACACTTTTTAACAGAGCATGTGAGCACATTGACCACATACACATACAATTCATAAATGCATTCAGTGTTTCTACTTGGCAATGTTCTTCTCAGGAGCAACTGGCGAAGAAGGGCGACTCGCGGAGTCGGGAGCAGCGTTGACATCAGCAACTATGTCATCAGGAACAATCACGCCCAGCCTTCTCATCAAGATCCGCCCCGCGTGAATGGCTTTATCCATAGCCTTGTCGCGCTGAGCCTTCAAAGTGGTGGAAGTATCTTTAGCAACCTTGATAGCCAGTCGAGCAACTTCTAGCTCCTGGACGACCGATCTTTTGGAAGCACGCAGATCCTTGATGACAGAATCTTTGCTCGACACCAACTGCCTGAGACAAAGGACCTCATCCTGGGATAATTGCAGCTCGTGACGATGATGATCCATATCTGTCATGGTGAAATGATGGATCCTCTCCAAGATAGTCAAAGAATTACTGGCGTCACGATACAACCTATCAAGGTTATCGCGAGAAGCTACGAGTACGTGTTTTTCTTCCTGCAGACAAGAATCAGCTATCAAGCACCCAATAAGCAGCAAAAACCACAAAAGAGAAAGTCAAGTAGGCTTACCTCATTGGCCACCCTTTCAGAATCAAGCTAAGCACCGAGAGAGGAATTCAATGAGTTGACATCATCTAGAGAAGCAGAAATCCAAGCCAAGTCGGCCTGACCTTGAGAATACTTCTCCTCAAGTTCAGAGTACCGACGGGTCATATCTAACAAAAAACAGTTGAAGAAAAGCACACCGTTAAAAATGGACTAGTCAAGAAGTCAAGGAAGAAAACAAAGGCACTAACCAGCATTTGTCATCTCCAAATCAGATACCCGCCGCTGAAGCAGCACTGGATTCCAATGCGTCAGAGACAGAGCTCTTTCTGGGACAGAGGCACCCTGTGATCTCAGCTGACCAGCCATCTCGTCAACCAAAGCCTGATATTGAAAATGAATGAGTGCAAAGACAGTATTTCACCCAGAGTATAGCCAGATCGGGAAAAGCCAAATTACCTGAAGATTGGAAAAGAATGAAGGAAGCCCCAAATCATGAAAAGCCAGGTGGTGACTCGACGAAGGAATATCAACTGAGGCAATCTGAAGAGCATCATTGGGGATCAACTCAACATCACCAGCAGGAATGAAAACTCTAGGGCAGGTGCGCTGGTCTCTAAGGCAACTTCATGATTTGAAGCACGTGCTGCTGCCATACAATTAGAATGTGGAGGAGAAGACCCGATGTGGACATCCATGGAGGTATGAGAAGGGGAGCCCACGTGGACACCCTCGGGGGCTGGGTCACAGCCCGCATTGCCCATCGGAGCCGGATCACCACTAGCAGCACCCTTGGGGGCTAGGCTATAGCTCGCGCTGCCCACCTGAGCTAGATCATTACTGGCAACACCCTCGAGGGCTGGGTAACCGCTGGCGCCATCCTTGGGGACCAGGTTCTCTGCAGCAGCCACCTCTAAGGCTGAAGAATTCTCAGCCACCTCCATGGGAATTGAACAACGTTGACCAGCTTCTTGGCCCCGAAGACTGCACTCCAAGGTCGACGAGGCACGAGACGCTGCTCGGGATAGCTCTAATCCCACATCTGGAATGTCAGAGCAAACGTCCATCATACCACCGTCCATGGGCTTGGACAACAAGTCTTCAGGAACAACATCCTCGAGAGCTTGATCAAAATTTGCTAGGGATAATTCTTGCAGACTGACGAGAGCAGACAAAGCTAGAGAAGGAATATCACTACTCTCCCCACTGACTATGTAACACCGACTGTTCTTCCGAATTAAGAGGATCTCCTCCTCTTCTTCTTCATCCTCATCAACAATACGGACAATACACCCATTGGGATCAGCTTCAGCAGGGTCACACCCATTGGGATCAACATCAATAGGGTCACACCCATTGGGATCAGCTCCAGTAAAGAGTTCCGCAGGTACTTCAGCAGCAGAAGCAGAAAGGCCAGCATCATGATCCAAGCACGACACTCGTCAAAGCTGTCTCTTTTTCTTTTTCTTCCCCTCGGCAGGAGCAGTCGGATGACTAACTTGGCGAAGACGTTTCGGGCAAGTACCCTCAGGCCTTCGAGCATCCACAGCTTTCTCAGGCTCTGGAATAGTCCCAACAGCCACCGTTTCAGCAAGGACAGAATCAGAGGAATCCCCCGCCAACATATCCAGCATAGCACCTATCTCTGCATCACTCGGATTAGTAGGTATCTCAAAGTGAACTTGCTTCTCCTCATTGGGAAGGCCACCAAGTGAAGCAACCAGGGCTTCAACTTCTTCGGGAGAGGGTCACACTCTAAGACCCAAACCACTGTCACCAGCAGGAGGATTGGACACAAAACTGAAAAAGGGCTTAGAAGATGGCAAATTCCAAGCAGAATATGCAACAGGAGCACCAATATTCGATACCTTACCCCTCAA
Organism: Zea luxurians; assembly: GCA_029449295.1. Lineage (NCBI taxonomy): Eukaryota > Viridiplantae > Streptophyta > Magnoliopsida > Poales > Poaceae > Zea > Zea luxurians. The sequence goes on along the minus strand of JAOPSE010000340.1, from coordinate 534,567 downwards.
TATCATCTCCAGTCGGCTCACCAGATCAACAGTGGGAATATTCTTATCAGTAACCCGAGTTGAGTCAGTGGCACCACTGTACAAGTAAGCCGGGTACACCCTATCCTTCAGGGGCTGAATATTCTTAAAAACAAAGTCTGTAACCACAGCCTCAGCGGTTAGACCTCTCTCCTTCAGCAGACGAATTTCATCAAGCAGAACTCTGGCCTCTGTTATCTCCAAGGTGGTGGGGGACTCAATCCAACTGGGAGTGCATACATCAGGCTGTCTCCCTGACCGAGGGGGGAGGGACTTGCCTTGATTTTCAACAATGAACCACTCTAAGCGCCATCCTTTACTACTGTCTTTGAGTGGGATATCCAAGTACTCTGTCTTTCTCCCACGACACATCTCCAGACTCGCACCGCCCACAAGCTGATGCTGCCCCCAGCCATACCAGGACGACAGTGATACAAATGTTTCCACAAACTGAAGTGAGGGAGAATTCCAAGGTAGGCCTCACACAGATGGACAAAGATAGAAATTTGCAGAATAGAGTTGGGATTCAGATGAGTCAGATTCAGATTATAAAAGTCAAGGAGACCGCGAAAGAAGGGAGAAATTGGAAGAGCAAGGCCGCGGAGAAGAAAAGGAATGTAAACGACAGACTCGTGAGTATCCTCCGTCGGAACAGTAACCCCACGGCAAATCCGCCAGGAACAAAGCTCCTTTGGAGGAAGAACTCCGACACTGACGAGGTGGAGAAGATCTGGCTCAGAAACAACAGACATGTGATTACCCGCGAAAGGCAATTGGCTGTTGGGATCGATGGGAGGAATAACAGCAGCGACGGAATTCTGACTCTTCCGCTTAGGCACCATCTCAATCTCATCGGTGAACTGAGCAGAAGCGAGATCAAGGGAAATAGGGGAAGTCTGGAGGCAGAAAGTAAAGCTCAGAATGCCGAGGCATGCGGCGACGCGGTACAAGTGGGCTTTTCCCGGGTCAGGTACCATTTCTAAAAAGTGCTCAGTCATCACTCGGTCGTTATTTCTAAAACGCCGACGTGGCTCGGCATAACTCAGCGGTTATTTCTAAAAACGCTGACATCACCAATCTTCACTCGGTCGTTATTTCCAAAACGCCGATGTGGCTCGATGTGACTCGGCTGCTGTTTCTAAAACACTGGCGTCACCCCTAATCACTCGGCCGTTGCCTCTAAAACACCGACGTGGCTCCAAGTGACTCGGCTGTTACCTCTATAACGCCGATGTCGCCAAAAACCGTTCGGCTGTTACCCCTGAAGACACCAGCAGTAAACCAGACCGTTCTTTCTCCACGTAAATGCAGACAGAATTAAAATGCGACACATCAATGGCAAGTCATTACTCATGAGTTACTTCTAAGAACAACGACTGCATTGGATACAAACACAAATTATCGATCAACTATAAAAGAAGTAAGGCAAATACAAAGGATGTGCACAATATCAAGCCCGAGTTCACTTCATTATATAAGGGGGGATTTCTTACACAAAGCAAAAGATCGACTCATTATGAGCCAGGTTTCTTCCCACTTTTTCGACACATTACATTACTACATTACACTACTACTACACTACTTACACTACACTATACTACTAACTACTACTACATTATTCTACTAATACTAATACTACTTATCTATACTAATATTTTAAGCCAGTGGCGCTTTACCACTGGCCTTGCCGCTGCTGCTGCCGTCGCTGCCCCTGCCGTCGCCGCCCTTGCCGTCGCCCTTGCTGCCGTCGCCCCCACCGTCGCCCTTGTCGTTGCCCTCGCCCTCGCCGTCGCCGTCACCGCCGCTCCCCTCCTCGGACGAGTCAGAGGAACCCTCCTCATCCGAGGAGACCTCCGACTCATCCGAGCCCTCGAGCCCAGAGCGCTCGATGGCCCGGATGTAGTACCACACCTCGGCGACGATCCCCTAGGAATCGTCCGAGTCTTCGGACGATGCCGAGGGCGAGGTGTAGACCGGCGATCCCTCGGACTCGGAGGAGAACTCCTCCTCCGAGTACTCAGAATCGCCGAAATCCTCTGAGGGAGGGGTTGGCTCGCGCTTTCGCTTATCGCCAGAGTGGTGCGACAAACTTCCGCTCTTCTTGCTCTTGCCCATGGTGAAACAGAAAAGAGGAGAATAAGCAAGCAACGGTTGAGAAATGTGTGAAGACGCCAGTGAAGCAAGCGCTCTATTTATGGAGGAAGAAAGCAACCGCTCATCTCCTACCACGGTCACTGAACAGTCGCAAGTATTCAATAAGCAATTCAAATCGTCTGGAAACAAGTCTGGCGGCTGACGCCGTTTCACGTAACACAGCACCCATTGGGACTCAAGTCAACTGCATGGATGATATGATTACACCCGCGGTCACATCAAGTTACTACTTAGGGACAGTTTGCTAAACGCTCAGCGTACCAAGCCGTCCCTTGCCTACACCCATTAGGGGGGACGTCTAGGAATTTTCAATAGATTTTCCCAAGCAGTCGCATCCATACAGTATACGCAATGAATGCATCAAGACAAAAAGAAGATATCTATGGAGATCAGAAGAAAGCCAAAAAATAGCTGATGAAGTACAAGTCTAATCAACAGGAACATTGAAGCATGAAGCAAAAGGAAGACTAGCCAAGTGCCATCTACCGGATGTCCAATCCGTCGCTGATCAAATAAATTTCAAGCTGGTGCATGGGCAGGTCGTATTGATGATCACTAAAAGACAAAAAACTATATGCTGATCTCTAAAGCGTAAACTAATGATGTAATGCTGAAATCTAAGACACATAGTGAAGATGAGACAATGCTGATCTCTAAGGCATGAGTCTAAGTCAAAGACAATGGTTTCTAAAAAAAGCGTGGAATGAAGACCTTTGAGTGGATTATTTTCAGTAATCCACTCAAAGCTCGGGGGCTACACCCATTGGGTGCACCTCCGGTGCACCCAATGAATCATGAGACCCCGAGAACAAATTGCTGATCTCTAAAGCATAGGCTGGTAGCAAAATGCTGATCTCTAAAGCATAAGTCTGAGTCAGAAACTACGATTCCTCAAGAAGTATGGGATGAAGACCTTTGAATGAATTATTTTTAGTAATCCACTCAAAGCTCGGGGGCTACTTTGGTGCACCCAATGAATCCTTAACCTTTAAGAATGAAACGCCGACCTCTAAAGCATAAACAGAGCGCTGGTTATTGAAGATTAAAAGCAAAAGACTATAGAATGATACCAGAAGAAGATGATAGAAGATCGTTTTTACCAAGTTACTCGGAGCTGGAGGTAACGACTTAGCAGACATGTTTCAAAATCGTAAGCAGGACCTGGAATCTTTAGGCCAATTATTTCAAAATCAACACAAAGATTGGGGGCTTGTGGGGGACAGATATCCTCCGGGTCCACTAGAAGGCAAGAAGGCCTCGCGGAAGGCCCTAGGCCCATTACTTCGTGAGGCCATCCCTTCGTGGGCCAGGGGAGAAACTTTCAACAGAACGGATCAACACGAGGACGGATCAACTCGAGCCCATGCAGTTTGCTGGACTCAAACGCTATCTACAGCATTGATCCGACTTTCCCGCGCAGTGCCCTCAGACGTCGGAGCCAAAAGGTTATAAGTCGGCGAGACTATAGGAAGATAAACTTAGACGATCCACTATTACTTAGGAACACGTGGTTATCATATCCGCATGTAACGTCCCACGGTCGAATATATAAGGCCTAGGGGCACCCCTTCAAGATCATCTTCATCTCACTAACTTAGCCATCTACTCAGTTCTCTAACGTCCTCGATACTAGAGAACCCTCTTGTAACCCACCACACAACATATCCATGCCAGGACGTAGGGTATTAGTGTATTACACATCTCAAAGCGACCCGAACCTGTACAAAACCGTCCGCTGTCTCTCGTGCATTTGGTACGAACCATCGAGCTACAGTTGTGTCGGGGACCATAATTAGGGGTACCCTCAAGACTCCTAATTCTCAGCTGGTAACCCCCATCAGCATAAAGCTGCTAAGGCCTGATGGGTGCGATTAAGTCAGGGATCAGTCCATTCGAGCGACTCGATCACGCCTCGCCCAAGCCTAGCCTCGGACAAGGACAGCCGACCCCGGAGGATTTCCGTCTCGCCCGAGGCCCCCCTCCAACGGCGGACATATTTCCGGCTCGCCCGAGGCCCTACCTTCGCTAAGAAGCAACCCTGACTAAATCGCTGCACCGACCGACCGAGTCGCAGGAGCATTTAATGCAAAGGTGACCTGACACCTTTGTCCTGACGCGCGCCCCCCGGCAGAGCCGAAGTGACCGCCGTCACTTCACCGCTCCACTGACCGGCCTGACAGAAGGACAGCGCCGCCTGCGCCACTCCGACCGCAGTGCCACTTGACAGAGTGAGACTGACAGGCAGTCAGGCCCTGCCAAAGGCACCATAGGAAGCTCCGCTCCGCCCGACCCAGGGCTCGGACTCGGGCTAGGTCCCGGAAGACGGCGAACTCCGCTCCGCCTGACCCAGGGCTCGGACTCGGGCTAGGTCCCGGAAGACGGCGAACTCCGCTCCGCCCGACCCAGGGCTCGGACTCGGGCTAGGTCCCAGAAGACGGCGAACTCCGCTCCACCCGACCCAGGGCTCGGACTCGGGCTAAGTCCCAGAAGACGACGAACTCCGCTCCGCCCGACCCTAGGGCTCGGACTCGGGCTCAGCCCCAGAAGACGACGAACTCCGCTTCGCCCGACCCCAGGGCTCGGACTCCGCCCTGGCCTCTGCCGAACGACCTCCGCCTTGCCCGACCCAGGGGCTTGGACTCGGCCTCGGCCATGGAAGACAGACTCGACCTCGGCTTCGGAGGAGCCTCCACGTTGCCCAACCTAGGGCGCAGGCCAGCCACGTCAATAGGAAGCGCCATCATCACCCTACCCCGAGCTGACTCGGGCCGCAGAGAACAAGACCGGTGTCCCATCTGGCCAGCTCCGCCAGATAGGCAATGATGGCGCCCCGCGTGCTCTGTGATGACGGCGGCTCTCAGCTCTCTTACGGAAGCAGGAGGACGTCAGCAGGGACTCAACCGCTCCGACAGCTGTCCCTTCGCCAGGCTCCGTCGCTCCTCCGACGGCCACGATATCACACCAGCTGGGTGCCAAAATCTCTCCGGCTGCCACATCGGCATGTACTTAGGGCGCTAGCTCTCCCCCGCTAGACACGTAGCACTCTGCTACACCCCCATTGTACACTTGGATCCTCTCCTTACGCCTATAAAAGGAAGGACCAGGGCCCTCTTAGAGAGGGTTGGCCGCGCGGGGACGAGGACGGGACAGGCGCTCTCTTGGGGCCGCTCGCTTCCCTCTCCCGCGTGGATGCTTGTAACCCCCTACTGCAAGCGCACCCAACCTGGGCGCGGGACGAACACGAAGGCCGCGGGATTTCCACCTCTCTCATGCCCATCTCCGGCCACCTCACTTCCCCCCTTCGCGCTCGGCCTCGCGTCGACCCATCTGGGCTGGGGCACGCGGCGACATTCACTCGTCGGCTTAGGGACCCCCCGGTCTCGAAACCCCGACAGTTGGCGCGCCAGGTAGGGGCCTGCTGCGTGTTGACGAACAGCTTCCCGTCAAGCTCCAGATGGGCAGTCTCCAGCAACCTCTCCAACCCGGGACGGTGCTCCGTTTCGGGAGTCTTGAGTTCATGTCCTTCGACGGCAGCTACGACATGATACTCCTTCCACCGCCGCGCGACAACGACAATGGCGGCCGACAGCCCGCCCGCCGGCGGCGGAATCGACGACGTCTTCCCCGCGTGGTGGAAGAACAACATTCGAGCTCGCCCCGTCCTCTCCCCCGACAACGGAGGAGGAGGCAGGGCAACCAAGGCCAAGCGGGAGGCCGCGCCTCGTCGGCTGTCGAGCGAGTCGACGTCCCCAGCGCTCCAACGGGGGGCACGTCAGGCGTCGACCTCGCGTTTGAGACGAAGGCGAGCGCCGTCTCCCCGCGACACGCCAATCCCGAGCAAGTGGACGACGCCAGTGCGCTCGCGGAGAGCTTGTAGGACGTCGCCCTCGTACCTTAGACGACGGTGCAATCAGCCCCCGACGTGACTATGTCGCTGCTCGTCGACCGAAAGGTACCGACCGATTCCCATCCTACGTCATTTAGATTCAGCCTCAACCCGCCTAGCGACCTTGCTTTGGCGGGCACTCTCGTAGAGGCGAGTTCAAACCCTCTGGGGTTTCGCACGCGGTCGCCTTGGGACCGGCTGACGGACGTCTCGACCTACGGGCCCTCTGGGTCCGAGGAAGATGACCCCAACATCTGTTGGGATTTCTCTGGATTTGGCAACCCCAGTGCCATGCGGGACTTCATGACCGCATGTGACTACTGCCTCTCCGACTGTTCCGACGGTAGCCGCAGCCTCGACGACGAGGACTGCGGCCCAAGCCGCGAATGTTTCCACGTCGATCTAGGGGATCCCTCCGAAGGCAACCATCTCGGCATGCCGGAGGGCGGCGATCTCCCTAGGCCGGTGCCCCGCGCTGACATCCCGCGGGAGCTAGCTGTGGTCCCCGTTCCGGCGGGGGGTCACGACCCACCGCTCGAGCAAGTCCGCGGGGCGCAGGCCAGGCTCGACGAGGGAGCAGGAGCGCTTGAGCCGATCCGCCGGGACGTCGGGCAGGCATGGGCGGGCCAACCCCCGGCCGGAGAAATACGTCACCTGCCCCAGGGTCTCCCGCTCCGCGTCGCCAACGACATCAGGGTCAGGCCGCCACCCGCATCCAGTGGGGTCGGTCAGAACCTGGCTGCAGCAGCGATGCTTCTCCGCGTGATGCTGGAGCCATCAACCACCGAGGGTCGGCGAATCCAAGGAGAGCTCAAGAATCTCCTGGAAGGCGCTGCGGTCCGACGGGCCGAGAGCTCTGCCTCCCGAAGGCAAGGATACCCCTCGGAACCTCATGCCGCGACTTCCCGATTCATGCGGGAAGCCTCAGTCTACACCGGGCGCACGCGCAACACCGCGCCTGCGGCCCCGGGCCACCTCGGCAACGAGCACCATCATCGCGACCGTCGGGCCACCCTCAACGAGAGGGTGCGCCGAGGCTATCACCCCAGGCGTGGGGGACGCTACGATAGCGGGGAGGATCGGAGTCCCTCGCCCGAACCACCCGGTCCGCAGGCCTTCAGCCGGGCCATCCGGCGGGCACCGTTCCTGACCCGGTTCCGACCCCCGACTACTATCACAAAGTACTCGGGGGAAACGAGACCGGAATTGTGGCTCGCGGACTACCGCCTGGCCTGCCAGCTGGGTGGAACGGACGATGACAACCTCATCATCCGCAACCTCCCCCTATTCCTCTCCGACACCGCTCGCGCCTGGTTGGAGCACCTGCCTCCGGGGCAGATCTCCAACTGGGATGACTTGGTCCAAGCCTTCGCCGGCAATTTCCAGGGCACGTATGTGCGCCCCGGGAATTTCTGGGACCTCCGAAGCTGCCGACAGCAGCCGGGAGAGTCTCTCCGGGACTACATCCGGCGATTCTCGAAGCAGCGCACCGAGCTGCCCAACATCACCGACTCGGATGTCATCGGCGCGTTCCTTGCCGGCACCACCTGCCGCGACCTGGTGAGTAAGTTGGGTCGCAAGACCCCCACCAGGGCGAGCGAGCTGATGGACATCGCCACCAAGTTCGCCTCTGGCCAGGAGGCGGTCGAGGCTATCTTTCGAAGGACAAGCAGCCCCAGGGCCGCCCATCGGAAGATGCTCCCGAGGCGTCTGCTCCGCGCGGCGCCAAGAAGAAAGGCAAGAAGAAGCCGCAAGCGAAACGCGACACCGCCGACGCGGACCTTGTCGCCGCCGCCGAGTACAAGAACCCTCGGAAGCCCCCCGGAGGTGCTAACCTCTTCGACAAGATGCTCAAGGAGCCGTGCCCCTATCATCAGGGGCCCGTCAAGCACACCCTTGAGGAGTGCGTCATGCTTCTGCGCCACTTCCACAGGGCTGGGCCACCCGCGGGGGGGTGGCAGGGCCCGTGACGACGACAAGAAAGAAGATCACCAAGCAGGAGAGTTCCCCGAGGTCCGCGACTGCTTCATGATCTACGGTGGGCATGCGGCGAATGCCTCGGCTCGGCATCGCAAGCAAGAGCGCCGGGAGGTCTGCTCGGTGAAGGTGGCGGCGCCAGTCTACCTAGACTGGTCCGACAAGCCCATCACCTTCGACCAAGCTGATCACCCCGACCACGTGCCGAGCCCGGGGAAATACCCGCTCGTCGTCGACCCCGTCATCGGCGACGTCAGGCTCACCAAGGTCCTTATGGACGGGGGCAGCAGCCTCAACATCATCTACGCCGAGACCCTTAGGCTCCTGCGCGTCGATCTGTCCTCCGTCCGAGCAGGCGCTGCGCCCTTCCACGGGATCATTCCCGGGAAGCGCGTCTAGCCCCTCGGACGACTCGACCTTCCCGTCTGCTTCGGAACGCCCTCCAACTTCCGAAGGGAGACCCTGACGTTCGAGGTGGTCGGGTTCCGAGGAACCTACCACGCGGTACTGGGGAGGCCATGCTACGCGAAGTTTATGGCCGTCCCCAACTACACCTACCTGAAGCTCAAGATGCCGGGCCCCAACGGGGTCATCACCGTCGGCCCCACGTACGAACACGCGTTCGAATGCGATGTGGAGTGCATGGAGTACGCCGAGGCCCTCGCCGAGTCCGAGGCCCTCATCGCCGACCTGGAAAGCCTCTCCAAAGAGGTGCCAGACGTGAAGCATCATGCCAGCAACTTCGAGCCAGTGGAGACGGTTAAGGCCGTCCCCCTCGACCCCAGTGGCGACGCCTCCAAGCAGATCTGGATCGGTTCCGGGCTCGACCCCAAATAGGAAACAGTGCTCGTCGACTTTCTCCGCGCGAACGCCGACGTCTTCGCGTGGAGTCCTCGCGATGATATTCGGGCCGGAGCCCGACCCGTCAAGCAGCCTCTACGCTGATTCGACGAGGAAAAGCGCAGAGCGATAGGCGAGGAGATCCACAAGCTAATGGCAGCCGGGTTCATCAAAGAGGTACTCCATCCCGAATGGCTTACCAACCCTGTGCTTGTGAGAAAGAAAGGGGGGAAATGGCGGATGTGTGTAGACTACACTGGTCTCAACAAAGCATGTCCGAAGGTTCCCTACCCTCTGCCTCGCATCGATCAAATCGTGGATTCCACTGCTGGGTGCGAAGCCCTGTCTTTCCTCGATGCCTACTCAGGGTATCACCAAATCAGGATGAAAGAGTCCGACCAGCTCGCGACTTCTTTCATCACGCCCTTCGGCATGTACTGCTATGTCACCATGCCGTTCGGTTTGAGGAATGCGGGCGCGACGTACCAGCGGTGCATGAACCATGTGTTCGACGAACACATCGGTCGCACGGTCGAGGCCTACGTCGATGACATCGTAGTCAAGACGAGGAAAGCTTCCGACCTCCTCTCCGACCTTGAAGTGACATTCCGATGTCTCAAGGCGAAAGGCGTCAAGCTCAATCCCAAGAAGTGTGTCTTCGGGGTGCCCCGGGGCATGCTCTTGGGGTTCATCGTCTCCGAGCGGGGCATCGAAGCCAACCCCGAGAAGATCGCAGCCATCACCAGCATGGGTCCCATCAAGGACTTAAAGGGCGTACAGAGGGTCATGGGATGTCTCGCGGCTCTGAGCCGCTTCATCTCACGCCTCGGCGAAAGAGGCCTGCCTCTGTACCGCCTCTTAAGGAAGGCCGAGCGCTTCACTTGGACCCCTGAGGCCGAGGAAGCTCTCGGGAACCTGAAGGCGCTCCTCACAAAGGCGCATATCTTGGTGCCCCCAGCTGACGGAGAAGCCCTCTTGGTCTACGTCGCCGCGACCACCCAGGTGGTTAGCGCCGCGATTGTGGTCGAGAGGCAAGAAGAGGGGCATGCATTGCCCGTTCAGAGGCCAGTTTACTTCGTCAGCGAGGTACTGTCCGAAACCAAGATCCGCTACCCACAAGTTCAGAAGCTGCTGTATGCAGTGATCCTGACGCGGTGGAAGTTGCGACACTACTTCGAGTCTCATCCGGTAACTGTGGTGTCATCCTTCCCCTTGGGGGAGATCATCTAGTGCCGAGAGGCCTCGGGCAGGATTGCAAAGTGGGCAGTGGAAATCATGGGCGAGACAATCTCGTTCGCCCCTCGGAAGGCCATCAAGTCCCAGGTCTTGGCGGACTTCGTAGCCGAATGGGTCGACACCCAGCTACCGACGGCTCCGATCCAACCAGAGCTCTGGACCATGTTTTTCGACGGGTCGCTGATGAAGACGGGAGCCGGCGCGGGCCTACTCTTCATCTCGCCCCTCGGGAAACACCTACGCTATGTGCTACGCCTCCACTTCCCGGCGTCCAACAACGTGGCTGAGTACGAGGCTCTGGTCAACGGGTTGCGGATCGCCATCGAGCTAGGGGTCAGACGCCTCGACGTTCGCGGTGACTCGCAGCTCATCATCGACCAAGTCAGGAAGAACTCCCACTGCCGCGACCCGAAGATGGAGGCCTACTGCGATGAGGTTCGGCGCCTGGAAGACAAGTTCTACGGGCTCGAGCTTAACCACATCGCTCGGCGCTACAACGAGACTGCGGACGAGCTGGCAAAAATAGCCTCGGGGCGAACAACGGTTCCCCCGGACGTCTTCTCCCGGGATCTGCATCAACCCTCCGTCAAGATCGACGACGCGCCCGAGCCTGAGGCGCCCTCGGTCCAGCCCGAGGTGCCCTCGGCACAGCCGGAGACACCCTCAGCTCGGCCCGAGGCGGCCTCGGTTCAACCCGAGGCACCCTCGGCCTTCGAGGGTGAGGCACTGCGCATCGAGGAGGAGCAGAGCGGGGCCACGCCTGATCGAAATTGGCAGACCCCGTACCTGCAATATCTCCGCCAAGAAGAGCTACCCCTCGACCGAGCCGAGGCTCGGCGGGTAGCGCGACGCGCCAAGTCGTTCGTCTTGCTGGGTGATGAGAAGGAGCTCTACCACCGCAGCCCCTCGGGCATCCTCCAGCGATGCATCTCCGTCACCGAAGGTCAGGAACTCCTGCAAGAGATACACTCGGGGGCTTGCGGCCATCACGCAGTGCCTCGAGCCCTTGTCGGGAATGCTTTCCGGCAAGGCTTCTACTGGCCAACGGTGGTGGCTGACGCCACTAGAATTGTCCGCACCTGCGAAGGGTGTCAATTCTATGCGAAGCAGACCCACCTGCCCGCCCAGGCTCTGCAGACGATACCCATCACCTGGCCCTTTGCTGTGTGGGGGCTGGACCTCGTCGGCCCCTTGCAGAAGGCGCCCGGGGGCTACACGCACCTGCTGGTCGCCATCGACAAATTCTCTAAGTGGGTCGAGGTCCGACCTCTGAACAGCATCAGGTCCGAGCAGGCGATGACGTTCTTCACCAACATCATCCATCGCTTCGGGGTCCCGAACTCCATCATCACCGACAACGGTACCCAGTTCACCGGCAGGAAATTCTTGGACTTCTGCGAGGATCACCACATCCGGGTGGACTGGGCCGCCGTGGCTCATCCCATGTCGAACGGGCAAGTAGAGCGTGCCAACGGCATGATTCTACAAGGGCTCAAGCCTCGGATCTACAACGACCTCAACAAGTTCGGCAAGCGATGGATGAAGGAACTCCCCTCGGTGGTCTGGAGCCTGAGGACAACGCCGAGCCGGGCCACGGGTTTCACGCCGTTCTTCCTGGTCTACGGGGCCGAGGCCGTCTTGCCCACTGACCTGGAGTACGGCTCCCCGAGGACGAGGGCCTACAGCGATCAAAGCAACCAAGCTAGCCGAGAAGACTCGCTGGACCAGCTGGAAGAGGCTCGGGACAAGGCCTTACTACACTCGGCGCGGTACCAGCAGTCCCTGCGACGCTACCACGCCCGAGGGGTCCGGCCCCGAGACCTCCGGGTGGGCGACCTGGTGCTTCGGCTGCGGCAAGATGCCCGAGGGAGGCACAAGCTCACGCCCCCCTGGGAGGGGCCATTCGTCATCGCCAAAGTTCTGAAGCCCGGAACGTACAAGCTGGCCAACAGTCAAGGCGAGGTCTACGGCAATGCTTGGAACATCCAACAGTTACGTCGCTTATACCCTTAAGATGTTTTCAAGTTGTTCATATACCTCGCACCCACGCAAAGTTTAGTCATCAAGGAAGGGTCGGCCTCGCCTCGGCAAAGCCCGACCCTCCCTCGGGGGCTAAAAGGGGGGGAACCCCCTCTGCGTTGAAATTTTCCTCGAAAAAGATTTCTTCTGCCAGAATATCTTTCGTGCTTTCTGACTACTTCGAAAAGTGGATCCTGAAAACGACGGAGTACACGTAAGCAGCCAAGGCTGACCGAGCCAAGGGACTCCTACGCCTCCGGGATACAGATACCTCACTCATCACCTTCTGCGATAAGTAACTCACGTTCGGATAAAGTGATTCCGCGGAATGAACAAGTCTTCACGTTCGGAAGCTCTTCTGCCGAAGCGATCCTTCGAGCCTTCTCGACTGAGTCGGTGACAGGGCCTCATGGACGGGTGAAAGTGCGCGTAAGCGGCAAAGGCCGACCGAGCCGAGGGACTCCCACGCCCCCGGGATACGGATACCTCACTCATCACCTTCCGCAAGAAGCAACTCTCGCTCGCACAAACATCCCTGTTACCGACAAGAAAGTCCAGATACTCGAAACAAGAGGAAAGGAGACGCAGCTTTACAACACAGCGAGGGTGTGTATTCTGGCCTCGGCGGCCGCAGAAGGCACACGCTACAAGACACTCTGATCCTGCAGGCTCGGGTCTTGGCGCTGGAAGGGGGCAGTAGCACCCTCGGCATCGACGACACCTTCAGCGAGGTCCGACCTAGCCTCGGACGGCGACGCGGTCCAGGGATCCCCACTCTGGAGGACGACGTCATCGCCACGCCCGGACAATCACTGCCGGGGACTTCTCCGGGAATCCGGCCCGAGCAGGCGGCTCGGCCGGTTACCCCTGGGGCCTCGGCCAACCATCTCCCAAGGGCGCCAGCCCAACCCGAGGCCTCGGCTGATCAACTCCGGCGTCGGTCCCGCTAACGGACAACCCGGCTAGGCTCCGGCCAACCAGGTTTCATTTTCGAGCCAACTCCGCCTCTGTTCATACTGATATCGCTACCCCTGGCCTCAGCTCGTCGAAGAGCGGCCAAGGGGTCCCTTTAACTAAGCTAGAGGAGCCTCAGACAACAAGGCCGACCGAGCCGAGGGACTCCTACGCCTCCGGGATACGGATACCTCACTCGTCACCTTGACACAGGGCGACTCATGCTTGGTGAAGCGGTTCAGATAATCAACAGGCGAGTCTTAATGCTCGAAAATGAGGAAAAAACACGGCTCAGTGCCAAAATTACATACATGTTCAGGCCTCGACAGCCGCAATGAACAAAAAACCCTGGCATTCGAAGTGCCATTACAAACGGAACTCCGGTTCCCCCTCCGCAGGTATGAACAACCCCGCTCGATAGGGGTGGGCCTGCGGAGCAACAGAAGACCGACTCCCGACACGCCAGCATGGAGGCCCAGGCCCACGCGTCACGCAACCGGCGTGCCGGATGCTGCATGCAAGCAACTGCACCGCCACTTGCGCCACCACCGCGCCTCCTCGATTGCGGAACCAATACCGCGACTCGAGGCGACCAGGCGCACGACCCAGCAGCGCCAGCCTGACGCGGCGGTCAATGCGGCCAAAAGTGGGCCGGTAGTAATGACGGTGGCAGGCGGGCGGGAGCAGCGGTCACATCGTCAGCCAAGCTCACGTTCCATCTGGGGGCAGCAAGAGAACCCCCTCTCACGGCGTGAAGACAACGCGCCCGTGATCCGTCCCTCGAACGGCTCGCGCACGCGCGACGACCGCCCTGCCAACAACTCGCCCCATCACATTAACTCCGCGGAGGGACAGACGGCGCTTCTGGCACGAGAAGCGGGCGACGCTTCACCTTCGCCGTAAAAACCACGCCAAAAAAGGTACGTCACGTCGTTCGATTTCGTATCCTTTTCCTTTTTTCCTCTTTCTCTATCTCTTGCAACAGGGACCGGGAAAGGGGGATACCCCGAAAAGGATCCTTCCCCGCGAAGGAACCAGGCTCCGAGCCTCCCTACTGATCAGAGGTTCGAAGGCTGTCCCCCCGAGGGGTTCAACAGCCGCCTCAGATCGCGTGGGCCCTACACCCACTACTGGTCAGAGGTTCGAAGGCCGCCCCCCCCGAAGGGTTCCACGGCCGCCTCAGGCTACTCGGGCTCCGCGCCCATTACTGATCAGGGGTTCGAAGGCTGGCCCCCGAAGGGTTCACAGTCGCCTCAGACGCCGAGCGAGGGATGACCAGGGGTACGTTCGATACATAACCAAGGCTTGGGCTGCGCTCCCGAGGTACCCTAGGACATTTCTGAGACCAGCGGGAGCGATCTTGTAACGAAATCCCATCAGAGGGAGGCATCGAGCCCTCGGACCCCGTCGCCAGGGGACCGGGTCCGGCAGATCACCCGCAGGTACTTTTGGGCGTGCCTCTGGGCCCCTAGCCGACCCCTAACGAATGGGGCACGGACGTCCACTCGGATTACCCGCTTGCAGCTCACCGGAGACACCATGTTCGGCGCCCATCGAGGGTAACATGGCGCTTTCCCCCCTCCTCCTTGCGGAAAGGCGACGCAGGGGCGTATGTAAAAAAAGCCGAGTCTGTCCCTGATCGCCCTCTCGCCCTGTGCGGAGGCTCGGGGGCTGCTCTCGCAAACCCGGCTCCGGCCGAACCGTTGACAGCGTCAACATACCAGCCCGAGAGCTTGGGCCCCGACCGTACACCCGGGCTACGGCCAGTTCGCATGAGGGAACAAACAGACCAGCCGAAGCATTACGCGAGGCATTAAGACCTCGAAGGAGTGAAACCACTCCTCCGAGGCCTCGGGGGCTACACCCGGCGGGTGCGCTCGCGCGCACCCACCGGAACAAAATGCAACCGAGAAAGGCTGGTCCCCTTGCAAAAAAGTGCGACGAAAGCCTCCAAGCGAGTGCTAACACTCCCTTCGAGGCTCGGGGGCTACTGTCGGGGACCATAATTAGGGGTACCCTCAAGACTCCTAATTCTCAGCTGGTAACCCCCATCAGCATAAAGCTGCTAAGGCCTGATGGGTGCGATTAAGTCAGGGATCAGTCCATTCGAGCGACTCGATCACGCCTCGCCCAAGCCTAGCCTCGGACAAGGGCAGCCGACCCCGGAGGATTTCCGTCTCGCCCGAGGCCCCCCTCCAACGGCGGACATATTTCCGGCTCGCCCGAGGCCCTGCCTTCGCTAAGAAGCAACCCGGACTAAATCGCTGCACCGACCGACCGAGTCGCAGGAGCATTTAATGCAAAGGTGACCTGACACCTTTGTCCTGACGCGCGCCCCCCGGCAGAGCCGAAGTGACCGCCGTCACTTCACCGCTCCACTGACCGGCCTGACAGAAGGACAGCGCCGCCTGCGCCACTCCGACCGCAGTGCCACTTGACAGAGTGAGACTGACAGGCAGTCAGGCCCTGCCAAAGGCACCATAGGAAGCTCCGCTCCGCCCGACCCAGGGCTCGGACTCGGGCTAGGTCCCGGAAGACGGCGAACTCCGCTCCGCCCGACCCAGGGCTCGGACTCGGGCTAGGTCCCGGAAGACGGCGAACTCCGCTCCGCCCGACCCAGGGCTCGGACTCGGGCTAGGTCCCGGAAGATGGCGAACTCCGCTCCGCCCGACCCAGGGCTCGGACTCGGGCTAGGTCCCGGAAGACGGCGAACTCCGCTCCGCCCGACCCAGGGCTCGGACTCGGGCTAGGTCCCGGAAGACGGCGAACTCCGCTCCGCCCGATCCAGGGCTCGGACTCGGGCTAGGTCCCGGAAGACGGCGAACTCCGCTCCACCCGACCCAGGGCTCGGACTCGGGCTAAGTCCTAGAAGACGACGAACTCCGCTCTGCCCGACCCCAGGGCTCGGACTCGGGCTCAGCCCCAGAAGACGACGAACTCCGCTTCGCCCGACCCCAGGGCTCGGACTCCGCCCTGGCCTCTGCCGAACGACCTCCGCCTCGCCCGACCCAGGGGCTCGGACTCGGCCTCGGCCATGGAAGACAGACTCGACCTCGGCTTCGGAGGAGCCTCCACGTCGCCCAACCTAGGGCGCAGGCCAGCCACGTCAACAGGAAGCGCCATCATCACCCTACCCCGAGCTGACTCGGGCCGCAGAGAACAAGACCGGTGTCCCATCTGGCCAGCTCCGCTAGATAGGCAATGATGGCGCCCCGCATGCTCTGTGACGACGGCGGCTCTCAGCTCTCTTACGGAAGCAGGAGGACGTCAGCAGGGACTCAACCGCTCCGACAGCTGTCCCTCTGCCAGGCTCCGTCGCTCCTCCGACGGCCACGACATCACACCAGCTGGGTGCCAAAATCTCTCCGGCTGCCACATCGGCATGTACTTAGGGCGCTAGCTCTCCCCCGCTAGACACGTAGCACTCTGCTACACCCCCATTGTACACCTGGATCCTCTCCTTACGCCTATAAAAGGAAGGACCAGGGCCCTCTTAGAGAGGGTTGGCCGCGCGGGGACGAGGACGGGACAGGCGCTCTCTTGGGGCCGCTCGCTTCCCTCTCCCGCGTGGACGCTTGTAACCCCCTACTGCAAGCGCACCCGACCTGGGCGCGGGACGAACACGAAGGCTGCGGGATTTCCACCTCTCTCACGCCCATCTCCGGCCACCTCACTTCCCCCCTTCGCACTCGGCCTCGCGTCGACCCATCTGGGCTGGGGCACGCGGCGACATTCACTCGTCGGCTTAGGGACCCCCCGGTCTCGAAACGCCGACATGTTGGTAACACCATCCTACTCCAAAAAGCACCTCGAGGGGCAACCCTGGGTGCGCGGTCGGACCCAAAACACCGATAGTCCCTGCTTGCCGGTGTGCTGCTGCTCTAGTTCGGATCTCGCCCAAGTCGCTGCCGTCACTCTGCTCGGCGCCTACTGCTCGCCCCTGCTGCGCGTGTCGAACTCCCTCGTTGTCCACGCCGTCGAAACTTCCCAGGCCGTGCACTCCTCTGTTCGAACCACCAGCCTCCAATTCCAGTGTTCCCGCCATTGAAAAATAGTCGCCGTGCTCCCTTGTCATGGCTTTCTGCTTCCTCGTAGCGCGCGTAGCGTTCCGTTGATTCTGCGCGTGCTGCCGCGAAGCTCCCTATTCAGTTCTCCTCCATCGTGTTGTTGTGCGCGCGAAACTGCTCGCAGTCGACATCGAGTCCTTAACACGCGCTAGACACGCTGAAACACGGCGTGTGCTTGTGTCCGAGTCCGCCCGACCGTGACCTCGCTTTAGTTCTCAAGTCGACTACTCGCTGGTGCTCCAACTTGTCAGCTGTCGTTGTCCTATCCGCGTCAGCACGTGACCGTGGTCGTGTTCGTCGAGTTCGCCAACATTCTGTCGTCGATTCGGCTGTCGTCGCTGTTGCGAGCCTCGCTGCGTGCTCACCAAGTGTTGTCGGTTGTACCTCAGCAGTCGTGCTTGTCGCTGGCTCGCGTTAACGCTCAGGCGCCTGCTTGTCGTCTCTGTGGAGCACCCGCCCTCATCCATCGGCTTTCGCGCGTGCTCGTGTTTGCCGTCGAGTCGTCGAACCCGTCATCCCCTGCTCAACCCCACCTCGCCAGCTCGCTCCAGACACAATCTCGTCGTCGTTCCGCGCGTCAGCAAGAAATCCCAAGAATTGGGTGAAGACGAAGCTAGCAGCATGGTATTCACCAAGTGCTCGAACAAGTTATCGAGCGTCATCCTCGTCTACGCCAAGCCCCCAAGCCATGAAGACACTCTGGTGCTAGCCACGCATCACTAGCTCGACAAAAAGGAATCCCACGGATATTCGGTCAAGAATGAAAACTATGTGCCTCGCTCGCCAGACGCATATAATCAACGACGTCAACCGGAACCGTCGTCGTGCTTGCGACTATCGCGTCGAATTAGTCAGGGTAAGTTGATTCATATTCCCGTTAACTAGGTCTATAAATAGAGTAAATAGAATTATTGGTCTCAATAAATGTTATTAATTTAGCATGCGTATATTGTGATAATCGATTTAGATAGATTGGTAAATCAAGTAATTTAAGATACACAGTTTAAAGAGTTAATAAAAATATAGGAATAAAAATAGATATTCTAGTGTTGTTATGTCAATTTGGTTAATGGATGTAGTCGATGTCCTGCTGTGATATCGATGGTGCTTAATGCTTGGTTTTAAGTGTTTCATCCTTTTTAGTGTAGGTTATCTATATTATACTCGTTCAACTTGTGCTCATACGTATGCATCGTGCATCTCATGAGGTACGATAAATAATCGCGTGGTGCGGAAGACGAGCCAAGTCGACCCCAAGCACGAGCCAATCCACAGGATGATGCTGATGGACAAACTTGAAGATGATCGTCAAGTGGACATCGTCTAACAACACTAACCTAGTGTTATTCAGGCAAGCCCCGGTGCATTTGCCATCTCCTTGTGTTTTAAAATCTTTATCACCTTGTTTGATGCATTAGGTGATAGGAGTTGTGTGCTAAACCGTTGATGCATTTCCTTCCTTGGAAAATTGATTACCCTTCCTTGATACCCTTTTACGAAAAGAATTTTATGGTGCTTAGCCTTGCTCTAGAAAAACAAAAATGTTTTGTTTTAAAACAAAAGTGGTGCTTCAGTGGGTGGGAATGTTTTCAAAAATAAAACTTGATGGTGGATCTGTCAAAGGCCTTGATGGGTTCAACATCGAAAAAGATGTACCTCTGCTAGGTACCAAACTTTGGGGGTTAAATGATAAAGCTGAGACCGGGCGGTTGACTTGCACGAGAAAGGAGTCTCGGTGTAGTGTCTCCGTCTGAGTCGATTAAGGACCGTGTTGATGTAGGCTTGCTGATCGAGGACCCTTTAACTGGTCACATGCCTCGTCATGGGTAAGCTTTGCCTCGGGCAGACTAATACCAGAATAAGACAACACGCAATGGGAGTGGAGAGATGGCGAGAGTAGCGTGTACCCTCCGTGGCAAGAGGCTGGACGGTGGTGTATCTGTGCTCTCGGTTGGCGTGAACCTGATCTGGTCTTAAGAACCCTGGTGGCGAGTTAACATATGCAAGGGTTAAGTGCTACATATGTCGTGTGATTGGAGATCCTCAGCTGAGTATAATCGATTCGGATCACCGTACCTTCGCGGTTATGAAGACTTGGTCACTGCCCTACACGTAACAATCCAGTGAACTAAAGGGATGACGAAAAGACGGCTAGTATAGGCCAAGTGCTTGAACTAGGGTAGAAAGAACTCTAGATGCAGGTAATTACTTAACCTGCCAAGTAAAATTGGATTTTAAGGATCCACTCATAGTAAGCTTTTTTGCAAAATAGAGTCTTTGAATCTTGATAAACTATACCTTGAATCCCACTAGCCAGCATACCCTTGAGAGTCTTTTCTTTAGTCGGGTAAGTCTTGCTGAGTAATTCCGTACTCAGGGTTTTATTCCCTGTTGTTTTTCAGGTTCTAGCTTTGTGCTGCTGTTGATGGTGTTAAGTGCCGGTGGGTTCGGTCGTCTTATAAGTCTAAGTACTTCTTCTATACTTCTTATTGAGGATGATCATTTGAGCTAGCATATATTTCAAACTTATACTTTTGTAATCACTCCGATAAAATAATGTAAAATTTTTGTAACTTGTAAAATTTGGTAATAAGATTTCCGCTGCAAAATGTTGGTGTGTGTGATTTGTGTTACTTAATCCTGCGGTCCTGGTTGTTCATGGTTTATCCGATGTCCTTGGGGCAATCAGACGGATCCTGTTAAGTTATCTGGTGCACATGCATAGCAGTCTGAGGTCTTTGAGACAAGGACAGGTGCATGTGGGCCCAATAACTTGGGAGGTTCTGCCACAGGCTGGTATCGGAGCAAGATTAAGTTAATACGGTCACATACGTATTTTCAAAACAAAAGTTTTGGTTTTGAAAAACCTATTTTCAACTAAACACATTGTTTGGTTTTGAAAAACAGTTTTGAAAAACTATAATGCTAGTGACATCCTCTTTTAAGCCCTAAACTAAGGACTATCAGGTGGCTTAGTTCAAAACCACTAACCCACAACCGGGGGTATTGCATACATGTGTATTGTTATTTTTGAGGCCATTCAGTTTTGAATGGATCGACGCTCAGGTAAGGTGAGTTGTGAGAGCATGACCGAACAACCGTCGGTCTAGGGAAGAGTGTAAAAAGCGCTTTATTATATACATGTTCCACATATGTATATATGAAGGCTGCGATGTGGAGTATTTACTTTTTCAGGAATTTGGTACCCCATGTGTGTGTATGGGTATACATACATGGGAATACTGAAAAATGTAATGTACTTGTAACGACGCACCTACGCTCAGGTAAGAAGGTGAGTTACCATAATGAGTTGCCCTATGGTTAAAGTGTGGCAACGGCGCCTATGCGTGGCTCGGCGCTTAATGATGAGCTGGCCTCCATATAGCAATATATGGAGTATAAACTGTAGTAAACTGTCATGTGTGAATTGCATCATTGGGAATTGGGCTGTGATGGATTTTTCTATAGGTACTCTAACCTTGAAAACGTATGTGTAGTTGACGACAAGCAAAATACCGAGAGAGTCGTAAGTATGCCACCGCGATAGAACGTTACTGCCGCAGTGTGTTGGCAAAATCAGTGAGGACGAATAGGACGAGCATGCATTCTGATTGTTGCATTGTGTTTGTCACCTATACACCCAAAATGCTTATCTTGCCTTTATTCCAGTAAACAGTGATTGTAGATAATGTGGTGTAATGTTGTATTGTGAACTTTGATGAAATATCTGTCCTCCATTCTTTAGGTAACCTATTTAGGTGTTATATATGTGTTTGCTCTGGTGCTTGATGTACTGATAGGAGGTTAGTGACTTGTTTGCCTAAATCTAAAATTAGGCCATGTTCTTAGTTGGTGAACTGAGACCCAAATTTGAATTTACCACTATCTCTCCATGACCAAACTCATATAAATTTAGGTTATGGCCATGCCTTGTTCATTTCATCGGCCCGTGATCTATTTGGCTCTCTACTTGTAACCATCCTTACAGGTGGAGTATCTCTTTGTACATTGTCACGCTTGCCCAATTCATTTGTGTCGCGTGAGATTTCTTATTGGTTACGTCTGGTAATGGTGTTATGACTAAAACCGATGGCACGCGCTGGTTTCACCATTAGTAGTCATAATCCATTATGAGACTATATCAATATGTTATCTTCCGTAGACTTCTTCCTTGAAACAATTTCTATGTTGTTTGTCGAGTGATCAAGCAACATCTATCATCTTTATTGGATCAAAAAAATATACCACTCTCATGTGTGGTCTTTTTTCTTTCGATCTTGGTAGTGACTACTCATGCAAGTTCCCTTTACGTCCTTTGTGTAAAGGTGAAGGCTTGGAGCTTTTTAGTGTCGAGGGACAACTGATTAGCTCTCAAAATGGAGATTGGATTTTCCCTGCTGTTGAAATGCAAGAGTTTGTTCATTCGCTCTCCTATTTAATCCATGTATTCCCTAACCAAGTGGATAATTCATCTAGCATGAAGAAATGGATGAACAACCTGACTAAATAGATCTCTACCCAAATGTATGATCCCTTGAAAGTGAACTCTCAACCCTTGGCTTACCGATGGTACTGAGAGGACTTGCTCAATGTCAAAAGTAGTTCAATAAGTTGGTTTTACTAACTTGTAACTGCATTGTGAACAAAGGTTGAGTTTAGAGATCGATTTGTCGAGTTGTCTAAACTCACTTTAGTTCAACTCACCCTAAAGAAAGTACTTACAAGAATCGAAATTAAGTCGGCTAGTAACCACCTAGTCATCGCTCTAGTCGTATCTCGATCGCCTCACGTATGGTTTTCCGACGTGTGTGACCAGTCGAGCCATGATTAGTGCTGAATAAAATGGACTGGTTACAAAGTCCGCATTTACAGATCCCTCCATTGGTGATTTTCTCGAATCTATATCACCTTTCAGGGACTTGGATTTTCTAGCTAGCCACAAGTTAAATGTGATGTTATTCAACATTCACACCCGTCCCGTGTGCTATGAATTTATCGTGACCACTTATTGGTAAACCTCTTTCTGTGTGTTTTACCCAAGATGGTGCATCTGATTCTGTTTGGATAAAATCACATATTTACCGCTCGCCCAATAGACTCAGATAGTACGGTGTCATAAAAAAAAGCGAACTGCACACATGGGACCTTATGTGTTCCTCTGGCAGATATCGTCTTTATTGGTGAACATTCTAAATTAGCCTAAGGCGATACATGTTATGTCCGGTAGAAACACCACATCCTGACACTTGCCTTTGCTTGGAACTGCCCTATGATTATCGCTAATATGGATATGGGTTACATGCTTCTCTACTCTTAAGAGTCTTTCGCTCTGAATCTCGGGACGAGATTCTTTTAAGGGGGAGGGCTATAACACCCCCAGGTGTTTATATTCCGCTCGACAACGAGTACGGATGTAAGCACGTAATCAGTGGATAAAACGGATGCTAAAATTTTAATCATTTTTATCTATCCGGGCTCTTCCAAAATTTTCGTGATATCCGGAACATCGTCATTCCGAAAATTGGTGCATCCGGTGATTATTTAAAATTCATCGCTCGCACGGATACGAATTCAGCAGCCCGACCCACTCGGATGACTTTATATCGAACAGATTAAGAAGAACTCGACGATTAAAATGTTCGAGGCAAAATAATTTGTATCGCGCGTTGTCCGAGAAAAATCGTGCACGAAGTTATTATCCAATTTATTCTTCAACACGCTGTTTCGAAGATAAAATCACATATACGCTCGCAGATATTGTTTCGGCTAATTTCGGCCGGGTCACGACGAACAAATTATCTGTGTCGAAATCAGTTTATTTCGGTCTATCGTTTTTCGTCTAGATCCAAATCTTCGGATATATGTAACTAGTAAAAATTCCTGTGAATTCCAGAGTATACACTAAATTAAATTCTATCCGAGTTTCATATCTGATACTGTCCTAATCCAACTGGTTATGTCTCTTTTAATCCTAATCTCAGAATTTTGGATATTTGTATCGCATGTAAAAAAAGGAAAAATATCTTGTCTTCCTTATCTCCACCGCACCACTCTGCTCCTGAAAAAAATCCTGCCGCCGTTCTTCCCCAGTGCTCAGCCGCACCTCTGATTCTCTGCTCATTTATATCCTGCCGTGCTGCATCTTCCCCTAGCCGCAGGCATCCGAGTCCCTGGCTTCCAATCGTGCTCCTTCCTCCTCCTAGCTTCTGTAGTTCCCAGCGCGCGCTCAGCTTCAAAAAAAATCTCCCAGCCGCTCATCCCTATCCTTCGGCCGCCGTCTTCAGATTTTTCCATCGTCATAAAATATCCCTGCGCGCGCCGTCTTCCTAGCTCCCCTGTGCGCGCCTACTTCCCCTACTGGGATTTGGTCCGTGCCTGAGCTCCCATGGCGTGCCCGACTCCAGCTCTGGTGGTAGCGCGCGCCTCTCTCTCCTTCAGCCCCCGCACAGCCACGCGCTCTGGCGTCCTGTGCGCCTTCCTCTGCGTGTCTCAGCGCCCTCATCCTCTTCTCTGGCTCGCCCCTCTGCTCCTCCGACAACGACGCTCGGCCGCCGTGTCCCTGGCTCTCCAGCGCCGACGCTTTTCCTTCGCCGCGCCCTGGACCATCCCAGCTCGGATTTCCCCCTCCCATGGCTCCCTGCGCACGAGCCTCTACGCGCCCCTTTCCCTGTCCCAACGCCGGCCATCGCCTGCTCCCCTCGCTGTGCATCCCTGCTCCTCTCTCCGGCGTTCATCCCCAGCCAGCCGAGCTGGTCCCTGTCCCAGCTCCGCTCGGAGCTTTCTGCTCGCCCCCCAGCCAAGGTCTCCCCATGACGCTCCATCTTCGCCAGCACGCTCCCTGCTCGGTTCCATGGCTGCACCGCAGCCGCCCAGCTGCTTCTCTCTCTCTTTGCTCGCTTCAGCTCGGCGATTCCTCCCTGCCTAGTCCGTCTCTAAGCTCGCTGTCGAAGCTCCCCTGCCGCGCTTGGATTCAGCCGTAGCCGCACCCCTGCTTCCACGGCCAGCAGCCTTATCCTGTGCGCACCAGCTCCCTGTGTCGCGTTCTATTCACCTAAACCGGAGTTCGCTAGCCGTCCCTGCTTGCCGGTGTGCTGCTGCTCTAGTTCGGATCTCGCCCAAGTCACTGCCGTCACTCTGCTCGGCGCCTGCTGCTCGCCCCTGCTGCGCGCGTCGAACTCCCTCGCTGTCCGCGCCGTCGAAACTTCCCGGGCCCTGCGCTCCTCTGTTCAGACCACCACCCTCCAATTCCAGTGTTCCCGCCATTGAAAAATACTTGTCACGCTCCCTTGTTGTGGCTTTCTGCTTCCCTGTTCAGTTCTCCTCCGCCGCATTGTCGTGCGCGCGAAACTGCTCGCAGTCGACATCGAGTCCGTAACACGCGCTGGACACGGTGAAACGCGGTGTGTGCTTGTGTCCGAGTACGCCCGACCGTGACCTCGCTTTGGTTCTCACGTCGACTACTCGCTGGTGCTGCAACTCGTCAGCTATCGTTGTCCTATCGACGTCAGCATGGGACCGTGGTCGTGCTCGTCGAGTTCGCCAACGTTCTATTGTCGATTCGGCTGTCGTCGCTGTTGCGAGCCTCGCTGCGTGCTCGCCGAGTGTTGTCGGTTGTACCTCAGCACTCGTGCTTGTCGCTGGCCCACGTTAACGCTCACGTGCCTGCTCGTCGTCTCTGTGGAGCACCCGCTCTCATCCATCGGGTTTCGCACGTGCTCGCGTTTGTCGTCGAGTCATCGAACCCGTCATCCCCTGCTCAACCCCACCTCGCCAGCTCGCTCCAGACACAATCTTGTCGTCGTTCAGCGCGTCAGCAAGAAATCCCAAGAATCGGGTGAAGACGAAGCTAGCAGCATGGTATTCACCAAGTGCTCGAACAAGTCATCGAGCGTCATCCTCGTCTACGCCAAGCCCCCAAGCCATGAAGACACTCTGGTGCTGGTGAGAGCACCTAGAGGGGGGTGAATATGTGATCCTGTAAAAATCAAATACTTGTAGCCACGAAAACTTAGTCAAGTGTTAGCTCAATGGAATCAAGTGGCTAAGAGCCAAGCTCTTGTGAAACACAATGATCACGAAGAAAGCAAGCACAAGAGACACGGTGATTTATCCCGTGGTTTGGCCAAGTATAACACTTGCCTACTCCACGTTGTGGCGTCCCAATGGACGAGGGTCGCACTCAACCCCTTTCAAGTGATCCAATGATCAACTTGAATACCACGGTGTTTTTCCTTTCTTTTACTATCTCCCGTTCGCGAGGAATCTCCACACTTTGGAGCCTCTCGCCCTTACAATTGATGATCAAAAAAAGCACGGAAGTAAGGGAGGGGAGAGCAACACACACAAGACTCAAAGAACGAGCACAATCATGCACACAAGCCACAACTTGAGCTCACAACACAATGCGAGGAGTTCTCTACCCAAATAGAGCTCAAGTCACTATCACAACGAATCAAATGCGCGAGAATGAAGTCTTGGTGCTTAGAGATGATCAAAGAATGCTTGGTGTACTCCTCCATGCGCCTAGGGGTCCCTTTTTATAGCCCCAAGGCAGCTAGGAGCCGTTGGAGGCAATCTGCGAAGGCAATTCTTGCCTTCTGTCGGGTGGCGCACCGGACAGTCTGGTGCACCACCGCACAGGCACTGTTCATGGTCCGGTGCAGATCGCCTTCCTAAAATGGCACAACCGACCGTTGCAGAATTCTAGCCGTTGGCGCACCGGACACTGTCCGGTGCCTCCTACCGACCGTTGGAGCGGGCCACGCGTCGCCCGCGGATTTGGCGGCCGACCGTTGCGCTGGCGGCCGTTGGCTCACCGGACAGTCCGGTGCACCACCGGACGGTCCGGTGAATTATAGCCGTATGCCACCGACGAATTCCCAAGAGTGGCCAGTTCGCCAGAAGCCAGCCTGGCGCACCGGACACTGTCTGGTGCACCACCGGACAGTCCGGTGTGCCAGAGTGAGCTGAGTCTTGGCTGCTTCGAGCCAAGTTCTTTTCTTCTTTTCTTTTCTCTGATTCTATCACTTTAGACAAATATATTAGTACACAAAAACTAATGTACTAAGTATAGAATCATACCTTCTTGTTGATTTGCACTTCATCCATCATTTGGCACATGATTACTCACTCAATACGTGTTGGGCACTTAATCACCAAAATTATACTAGAAATGGCCCAAGGGCACATTTTCCTTTCAATCTCCCCCTTTTTGGTGATTTATGCCAACACATCAAAAAGCAACTAAAAGAAGTGCAACATCAAAGCAATTGAGAACAAGAATTGTTTTTGATTCAAATTTAGCATATTTGGATCATTCTTTGCCACCACTTGGTTTGTTTTTGAAATCAAACCCATTTTCCTATCTCTAATTCAAACACACTTGTTTAGGCATAAAGAGAAGTATTCCATGAGAACAATTGATCAAGAGCCAAAAACTCCCCATTTTCCCCATAATCCTACATTCTCCCCACAAGAGGCCAAATTTTGCACATAAGAGAATTTTGACAAATCAAAAGTGCTAGCTCTACTATTTTCAAATTTCTCAAGTGGTAGCTGATCCATTTGCTTTGACCTTTAATTTCTCCCCCTTTGGCATTAAGCACCAAAACGGGATCATTCTTGGCCCTTAAACCCCATTGCCTCACCAAAAGCATCAATTAATAGTTAAGTGGCAATAAGAGCATGGAGATGAACTTGGAGTAAATTACCCTCTCATTGGAGTGCAGTGGAAGTCTTGCATGGTCCAAGTTCACCTTTCCCTTTCAATCCACCTTTGAGACTAAATTAAGTAAACTCAAGCACACTGTTAGTCTCAAAGGGTCAAGTTGTAGCATTTCTCACCCTAAATATGTGCATCATTCACACATGGACTTGTGAGGTCCGGGGATCCCTTGCACAACTTGAGCACCATAGATAAGCAATAAAATGCATAAAGGAACATGATCAAAGACATAAAACACATGTATGCTATAGATCAATCCAAGTTACGCGAATCTAAGACATTTAGCTCACTACGCAGCCTGCAAAAGGTCTTCTCATCTAAAGGCTTGGTAAAGATATCGGGTAGCTGGTTCTCGGTGCTAACATAAAACACTTCGATATCTCCCTTTTGCTGGTGGTCTCTCAAAAAGTGATGCCGGATGTCTATGTGCTTTGTGCGGCTGTGTTCAACAGGATTGTCCGCCATGCGGATTGCACTCTCATTATCACATAGGAGTAGGACTTTGCTCAGATTGTAGCCAAAGTCCCTGAGGGTTTGCCTCATCCAAAGTAGTTGCGCGCAACACTGTCCTGCGGCAACATACTCGACCTCAGCGGTGGATAGGGCAACGGAAGTTTGTTTCTTAGAGCTCCAAGACACCAGGGACCTTCCTAGGAATTGACACGTCCCTGATGTACTCTTCCTATCAACCTTGCACCCGGCATAATCGGAGTCTGAATATCCAATCAAGTCAAAGGTAGACCCCTTTGGATACTAGATCCCAAAGCAAGGCGTAGCAACTAAATATCTAAGGATTCGCTTAACGGCCACAAGGTGACTCTCCCTTGGGTCGGATTGAAATCTAGCACACATGCATACGCTTAGCATAATATCCGGTCTACTAGCACATAAATAAAGTAAAGACCCTATCATAGACCGGTATGCCTTTTGATCAACGGACTTACCTCCTTTGTTGAGGTCGACATGTCCGTCGGTGCCCATTGGAGTCTTTGCGGGCTTGGCGTCCTTCATCCCGAACCGCTTGAGTAAGTCTTGCGTGTACTTCATTTGTGAGATGAAGGTGCCGTCCTTGAGTTGCTTCACTTGGAATCCAAGGAAGTAATTCAACTCGCCCATCATAGACATCTCAAATTTTTGAGTCATTACCCTGCTAAACTCTTCACAAGACTTTTGGTTAGTAGAACCAAATATTATGTTATCGACATAAATTTGGCACACAAATAGATCACCATCACAAGTCTTAGTGAAAAGAGTTGGATCGGCTTTCCCAACCTTGAAAGCATTAGCAATTAGAAAATCTCTAAGGCATTCATACCATGCTCTTAGGGCTTGCTTAAGTCCATAGAGCGCCTTAGAGAGCTTACACACATGGTCGGGGTACCGTTCATCCTCAAAGCCAGGGGGTTGCTCCACGTACACCTCCTCCTTAATTGGCCCGTTGAGGAAAGTGCTCTTCACATCCATTTGGAACAACCTGAAAGAGTGGTGAGCGGCATAAGCTAACAAAATGCGAATGGACTCTAGCCTAGCCACAGGAGCAAAAGTCTCCTCAAAGTCCAAACCTGCGACTTGGGTATAACCTTTTGCCACAAGTCGAGCCTTGTTTCTTGTCACCACTCCGTGCTGGTCTTGCTTGTTGCGGAACACCCACTTGGTTCCCAAAATGTTTTGCTTTGGACGTGGCACCAGGGTCCAAACTTCATTCCTCTTAAAGTTGTTGAGCTCTTCCTGCATGGCCAACACCCAGTCCGGATCTAGCAAGGCCTCTTCTACTCTAAAAGGCTCAATAGAAGAGACAAAAGAGTAATGCTCACAAAAATTAGCTAATCTAGAGCGAGTGGTTACTCCCTTGCTTATATCACCCAATATCTGGTCGACGGGATGATTCCTTTGAATCGTCGCTCAAACTTGAGTTGGAGGGGCCCGTGGTGCTTCTTCCTCCATAACTTGGACATCTTGTGCTCCCCTTTGATCACACGTCTCCTCCTGAGGAACCTGTTCATCATCTTGAGTTGGGGGATGCACCATCGTTGAGAAAGAAGGTTGATCTTGCTCTTGGTGTTCCTGTGGTCGCACATCTCCAATCGCCACGGTGCGAATTATGTTCGTTGGAACATCATCTTCATCTACATCATCAAGATCAACTTGCTCTCTTGGAGAGCCATTAGTTTCATCAAATACAACGTCGCTAGAGACTTCAACCAAACCCGATGATTTGTTGAAGACTCTATACGCCTTTGTATTTGAGTCATAACCTAGCAAAAACCCTTCTACAACTTTGGGAGCAAATTTGGAATTCCTACCTTTCTTCACTAGAATGTAACATTTACTCCCAAATACACGAAAATAAGACACGTTGGGTTTGTTACCGGTTAGAAGTTCATACGACGTCTTCTTGAGGAGGCGATGAAGGTAGACCCGGTTTATGGCGTGGCAAGTTGTGTTCACAACTTTCGACCAAAACCGCTTGGGCGTCTTAAATTCTCCAAGCATCGTCCTCGCCATGTCTATGAGCGTCCTGTTCTTCCTCTCTACCACACCGTTTTGCTGTGGTGTGTAGGGAGTGGAGAACTCGTGCTTGATTCCTTCCTCCTCAAGGTACTCCTCCACTTGAAGGTTCTTGAACTCGGACCCATTGTCGCTTCTAATATTTTTCACCTTGAGCTCAAATTCATTTTGAGCTCGCCTTAGAAAGCGCTTGAGGGTCCCTTGGGTTTCTGTTTTATCCTGCAAAAAGAATACCCAAGTGAAGCGAGAAAAATCATCATCAACAACAAGACCATACTTACTTCCCCCGATGCTGAGGTAGGCGACGGGTCCGAAGAGGTCCATATGAAGTAGCTCCAGAGGTCTTGATGTGGTCATCACATTCTTGTTGTGATGAGCGCTTCCCACATGTTTACCTGCTTGACAAGCTGCACAAGGTCTATCTTTTTCGAAAACCACATTTGTCAGTCCTAACACATGTTCTCCCTTTAGAAGTTTGTGAAGGTTCTTCATCCCAACATGTGCTAGACGGCGATGCCACAACCAGCCCATGCTAGTCTTAGCTATTAAGCATGTATCTAGATCGGCCTCCTCTTTCGAAAAATCAACTAAGTAGAGTTTGCCATCTAGTACACCCTTAAAGGCTAATGAACCATCACTCCTTCTAAAGACAGACACATCTACATTGGTAAATAAACAATTGTAGCCCATGTGGCACAATTGACTAACAGACAGCAGATTATAGCCTAGCGACTCTACTAGAAATACATTAGAGATAGAGTGCTCATTTGTGATGGCTATCTTGCCTAAGCCTTTGACCTTGCCTTGATTCCCATCTCCAAATATGATTGTATCTTGGGAATCCTTGTTCTTGACGTAGGAGGTGAACATCTTCTTCTCCCCCGTCATGTGGTTTGTGCATCCGCTGTCGATAATCTAGCTTGAGCCCTCGGATGCATAAACCTGCAAGGCAAATTAGGCTTGGGTTTTAGGTACCCAACTCTTGTTGGGTCCTACAAGGTTAGTTATAATAGTCTTTGGGACCCAAATGCAAGTCTTGTCTCCCTTGCACTTGGCCCCTAACTTCCTAGCAATCACTTTCTTATTCTTACTATAAATTGCAAAAGTGGCATTGCAAGCATGGTAAATTGTAGAAGGTTCATTACTTACTTTCCTAGGCACATGAACAACATTTTTCCTAGGCACATTTCTACCATGCACAAAAGAAGAACTTGAAGCAATCATGGCATGTGAATCATAAGTATAACTTCTATGAGTGTTTCTAGAAAATTTTATATCACTATAGATGAAAGCATGATTCCTTTGAGCACTATTTGCCATAGGCGCCTTCCCTTTCTCCTTGGCGAAAATGGGAGCCCTTTGACTTGTTAAGTTCTTGACTTCCTTTCGAAAGCCAAGCCCATCCTTAATAAAGGGGTGTCTACCAATAGTGTAGGCATCCCTTGCAAATTTTAGTTTATCAAAGTCATTTTTGCTAGTCTTAAGTTGGGCGTTAAGACTAGCCACTTCACCATTTAATTTTGTAATAGAGGTAAGGTGCTCAACACATGCATCAACATCAAAATCCTTACATCTATTACATATAACAACATGCTCTACACAAGAACTAGATTTATTAACTACTTCTAGCTTAGAATTTAGATCATCATTAATACTCCTTAAGCTAGACACATTTTCATGACAAGCAGATAGTTCAGAAGAAAGCATTTCATTTCTTTTCACTTCTAAAGCAAGAGATTTTTGCACACTAATAAACTTGTCATGCTCTTCATATAAAATATCTTCTTGCTTCTCTAACAATCTATTCTTCTCATTTAAAGCATCAATCAATTCATTGATCTTATCAATTTTAGCTCTATCTAAACCTTTAAATAAACTTGTGTAGTCTATTTCATCATCACTAGATTCATCATCACTTGAAGAAGCATACATAGAGGTATCCCGAGCGCTTACCTTTTTCTCCTTTGCCATGAGGCAGGTGTGGCGCTCGTTGGGGAAGAGAGACGACTTGTTGAAGGCCGAGGCGGCGAGTCCTTCGTCGTCGGAGTCGGACGAAGAGCAATTCAAGTCCCACTCTTTGCCAAGGTGCGCCTCACCCTTCGCCTTTTTGTAGGACTTCTTTTTCTCCCTCTTCCCGCTCTTTTCTTGTCCCTGGTCACTGTCATTATCGGGACAGTTAGCAATAAAGTGACCAGTCTTACCACACTTGAAGCAGGAGCCCTTTCCCTTCGTCTTGCTCTTGTTAGGATGCTCCTTGCGACCTTTTAGCACTGTCTTGAAGCGCTTGATGATCAGGGCCATTTCATCCTCGTTTAGCCCGACTGCCTCAACTTGCGCCACCTTGCTAGGTAGCGCCTCCCTGCTGCTTGTTGCTTTGAGAGCAACGGTTTGAGGCTCGTAGATAGGCATTGGGCCATTCAATGCCTCATCAACATATCTTGCCTCCTTGATCATCATACGCCCGCTTACAAACTTTCTGAGTATTTCCTCGGGCGTCATCTTTGTGTACCTAGGATTCTCACGGATTGAATTCACAAGATGAGGATCAAGAACAATGAAGGACCTGAGCATATATCGGACGACGTCGTGGTCCGTCCATCTCGTGCTTCCATAGCTTCTGATCTTGTTGACCAGGGTCTTGAGCCTATTGTAAGTTTGCGTTGGCTCCTCTCCCCTGATCATTGCGAACCTTCCTAGTTCGCCTTCCACCAACTCCATCTTGGTGATCATGGTGGCGTCGTTCCCCTCATGAGAGATCTTGAGGGTGTCCCAGATTTGCTTGGCGTTGTCCAAGCCGCTCACCTTATTGTACTCGTCCCTGCACAAGGATGCTAACAAAACAGTGGTAGCTTGTGCATTTTTATGGATTTGCTCATCAATGAAAACGGTGTTGTCAGTACTATCAAAAAGCATTCCGTTTTCAACAATCTCCCAAATACTTGGATGGAGAGAGAATAGGTGACTACGCATTTTGTGACTCCAAAATGGGTAGTCTTCTCCATCAAAGTGCGATGGTTTCCCAAGTGGAATTGAAAGTAAATGAGCATTGGAGTTAAATGGAATATGAGAATAATCAAAAGAAAAGTTTGAGTTGACCGGTTTCTTTTTCTCGTCGTAGTCGTCGTCTCTTTGGGAAGAAGAAGACTCGTCGCTGTCATAGTAGACGATCTTCTTGATACGCCTCTTCTTTTTCCCGTCCTTCTTCTTATGACTCGAGCCAGAGTCAGTAGGTTTGTCATCCCTTGGCTCGTTGAAGATGGACTCCTTGTCCTTATCGTTGACCACCATCCCCTTTCCCTTAGGATCCATCTCTTCGGGCGATTAGTCCCTTTAGTGAAGAGAATGGCACCGATACCAATTGAGAGCACCTAGAGGGGGGATGAATAGGTGATTCTATAAAAATGAAATACTTGTAGCCACGAAAACTTAGTCAAGTGTTAGCTCAATGTAATCAAGTGGCTAAGAGCCAAGCTCTTGTGAAACACAATGATCACGAAGAAAGCAAGCACAAGAGACACGGTGATTTATCCCGTGGTTCGGCCAAGTATAACACTTGCCTACTCCACGTTGTGGTGTCCCAATGGACGAGGGTCGCACTCAACCCCTTTCAAGTGATCCAATGATCAACTTGAATACCATGGTGTTTTTCCTTTCTTTTACTATCTCCCGTTCGCGAGGAATCTCCACACTTTGGAGCCTCTCGCCCTTACAATTGATGATCACAAAAAGCACGGAAGTAAGGGAGGGGAGAGCAACACACACAAGACTTAAAGAACGAGAACAATCATGCACACAAGCCACAACTTGAGCTCACAACACAATGCGAGGAGTTCTCTACCCAAATAGAGCTCAAGTCACTATCACAATGAATCAAATGCGCGAGAGTGAAGTCTTGGTGCTTAGAGATGATCAAAGAATGCTTGGTGTACTCCTCCATGTGCCTAGGGGTCCCTTTTATAGCCCCAAGGCAGCTAGGAGCTGTTGGAGGCAATCTGGGAAGGCAATTCTTGCCTTCTGTCGGGTGGCGCACCGGACAGTCCGGTGCACCACCGGATAGGCACTGTTCATGGTCCGGTGCAGATCGCCTTCCTAAAATGGCACAGCCGACCGTTGCAGAATTCTAGCTGTTGGCGCACCGGACACTGTCCAGTGCACACCGGACAGTCCAGTGCCTCCTGCCGACCGTTGCAGCGGGCCACGCGTCGCCCGCGGATTTGGCGGCCGACCGTTGTGCTGCCGACCGTTGGCTCACCGGACAGTCCGGTGCACCACCTGACAGTCCAGTGAATTATAGCCATACACCGCCGATGAATTCTCGAGAGTGGCCAGTTCGCCAGAAGCCAGCCTGGCGCACCGGACACTGTCTGGTGCACCACCGGACACTGTCCGGTGTGCTAGACTGAGCTGAGTCTTTGCTGCTTCGAGCCAAGTTCTTTTCTTCTTTTCTTTTCTCTGATTCTAGCACTTTAGACAAATATATTAGTACACAAAAACTAATGTACTAAGTCTAGAATCATACCTTCTTGTTGATTTGCACTTCATCCATCATTTGGCACATGATTACTCACTCAATACGTGTTGGGCACTTAATCACCAAAATTATACTAGAAATGGCCCAAGGGCACATTTTCCTTTCAACTGGCCACGCATCACTAGCTCGACAAAAAGGAATCCCGTAGATATTCGGTCAAGAATGGAAACTATGTGCCTCGCTCGCCAGACGTGTATAATCAACGGCGTCAACCGGAACCGTCGTTGTGCTTGCGACTATCGCGTCGAATTAGTCAGGGTAAGTTGATTCGTATTCCCGTTAACTAGGTCTATAAATAGAGTAAATAGAATTATTGGTCTCAATAAATGTTATTAATTTAGCATGCGTATTATTGTGATAATCGATTTAGATAGATCGGTAAATCAAGTAATTTAAGATACACAATCTAAAGAGTTAATAAAAAGCTAGGAATAAAAATAGATATTCTAGTGTTGTTATGTCAATTTGGTTAATGGATGTAGTCGATGTCCTGCTGTGATATCTACGGTGCTTAATGCTTGGTTTTGAGTGTTTCATCCTTTTTAGTGTAGGTTATCTATATTATACTCGTTCAACTTGTGCTCATACATATGCACCGTGCATCTCATGAGGTACGATAAATAATTGCGTTGTGCGGAAGACGAGCCAAGTCGACCCCAAGCACGGGCCAATCCACAGGATGATGCTGATGGACAAACCTGAAGATGATCGTCAAGTGGACATCGTCTAACAACACTAACCTAGTGTTATTCAGGCAAGCCCCGATGCATTTGCCACCTCCTTGTGTTTTAAAATCTTTATCACCTTGTTTGATGCATTAGGTGATAGGAGTTGTGTGCTAAACCGTTGATGCATTTCCTTTCCTTGGAAAATTGATTACCCTTCCTTGATACCCTTTTACGAAAAGAATTTTATGGTGCTTAGCCTTGCTCTAGAAAAACAAAAATGTTTTGTTTTAAAACAAAAGTGGTGCTTCAGTGGGTGGGAATGTTTTCAAAAATAAAACTTGATGGTAGATCTATCAAAGGCCTTGATGGGTTCAACATCGGAAAAGATGTACCTCTGCCAGGTACCAAACCTTGGGGGTTAAATGATAAAGCTGAGACCGGGCGATTGACTTGCACGAGAAAGGAGTCTCGGTGTAGTTTCTCTGTCTGAGTCGATTAAGGACCGTGTCGATGTAGGCTTGCTGATCGAGGACCCTTTAACTGGTCACATGCCTCGTCATGGGTAAGCTTTGCCTCGGGCAGACTAATACCAGAATAAGACAACACGCAATGGGAGTGGAGAGATGGCGAGAGTAGCGTGTACCCTCCGTGGCAAGAGGCTGGACGGTGGTGTATCTGTGCTCTCGGTTGGCGTGAACCTGATCTGGTCTTAAGAAGCCCGGTGGCGAGTTGACATATGCAAGGGTTAAGTGCTACATATGTCGTGTGATTGGAGATCCTCAGCTGAGTATAATCGATTCGGATCACCGTACCTTCGCGGTTATGAAGACTTGGTCACTGCCCTACACGTAGCAATCCAGTGAACTAAAGGGATGATGAAAAGACGGCTAGTATAGGCCAAGTGCTTGAACTAGGGTAGAAAGAACTCTAGATGCAGGTAACTTTACTTAACCTAACAAGTAAAATTGGATTTTAAGGATCCACTCATAGTAAGCTTTTCTGCAAAATAGAGTCTTTGATTCTTGGTAAACCATACCTTGAATCCCTCTAGCCAGCATACCCTTGAGAGTCTTTTCTTTAGTCGGGTAAGTCTTGCTGAGTAATTCCGTACTCAGGGTTTTATTCCCTGTTGTTTTTCAGGTTCTAGCTTTGTGCTGCTGTTGATGGTGTTAAGTGCCGGTGGGCTCGATCGTCTTATAAGTCTAAGTACTTCTTCTATACTTCTTATTGAGGATGATCACTTGAGCTAGCATATATTTCAAACTTATACTTTTGTAATCACTCCGATAAAATAATGTAAAATTTTTGTAACATGTAAAATTTGGTAATAAGATTTCCGCTGCAAAATGTTGGTGTGTGTGATTTGTGTTACTTAATCATGCGGTCCTGGTTGTTCGTGGTTTATCCGATGTCCTTGGGGCAATCGGACGAATCCTGTTAAGTTATCTGGTGCACATGCATAGTAGTCTGTGGTCTTTGAGACAAGGATAGGTGCATGTGGGCCCAATAACTTGGGAGGTTCTGCCACACCGGACAGTGTCCGGTGCACCAGGGTGGATCAACTCAAACTTGCTAGCTTCGGAAATTTGGGGAGCCACTCCGCTATAATTCACAGGACTATCCGGTGTGCCAGCGGAGCAACGACTAACTGCACCAACGGTCGTCTGCAAAAGTCCACAGTAAACGTGAACAGTGCAACTGCGTGCAGAAGTCAGAGCGGGCGCTAGAAGGCGCACCGGACAGTGAACAGGACCTGTCCGGTGCACCACCGGACTATCCGGTGGCCCCACAAGTCAGAGCTCCAACGGTCGAACCCTAACGGTTGGGTGACGTGGCTGGCGCACCGGACTGTCCGGTGCGCCATACGACAGCAGCCATCCCCAACGACCACTTTGGTGGTTGGGGCTATAAATACCCCCCAACCACCACACTTCAAGGCATCCAAGTTTTCAGCCAATACATTCAATACAAGAGCTATAGCATTCAATTCAAGACATAATTAGAGTGAATCAAAATCTCTCCAAGTCCCAATTCCACTCAAAGCAATAGTGACTAGAAGAGAGAGTTTTGCCGTGTTCTTTTGAGCTCTTGCGCTTGGATCGCTTTTCTTCTTCCTCATTTCTTGTTCCCAACTCATTTGCAATCAAGGCAAGAGACACCAATTGTGTGGAGGTCCTTGTGGGGACTAAGTGTCCCGTTTGATTGAGAAGAGAAGCTCACTCGGTCTAGGTGACCGTTTGAGAGAGGGAAAGGGTTGAAAGAGACCCGGTCTTTGTGACCACCTCAACGGGGAGTAGGTTTGCAAGAACCGAACCTCGATAAAACAAATCACCGTGTCACACTCTTCATTTGCTTGTGATTTGTTTTTGCCCTCTCTTTCGGACTCGATTTTATTTCTAACGCTAACCCCGGCTTGTAGTTGTGCTTAAAGTTTATAAATTTCAGATTCCATCTATTCACCCCCCTCTAGGCGACTTTCAATTGGTATCAAAGCTCGGTGCTTCATTAGAGCCTAACCGCTCGAAGTGATGTCGGGAGATCACGCCAAGAAGGAGGTCACGATTGGCGAGAAGCTCGCTACAAGCCACTGGAAGGCTCCATCAAGGGAGTCCAGATCCAAAGGAAAGGGAGAATCACCCTCCCACAACAAGTCGCATCGGAGTGGCGACAAGAAAAAGAAGATGAAGAAGGTGGTCTACTACGAGACCGATTCTTCATCGCCATCCACCTCCGGCTTCGACACGCTGTCCGTCACTTCTAATCGCCATGAGCGCAAGAAGTTTAGTAAGATCCCCCTTCGCTATCCTCGCATTTCCAAACATACTCCTTTACTTTCCGTCCCATTAGGCAAACCATCCGTTTTTTATGGTGAAGATTATAATATGTGGAGTGACAAAATGAGGCACCATCTAACCTCACTCCACACTAGCATTTGGGATGTTGTTGGGATTGGAGTACAGGTACCATCACCGGGGGATGAAGATAATGATTCGGACGAGGTTGCCCAAATCCGGCACTTCAACTCCCAAGCTACCACTATACTCCTCGCCTCTCTAAGTCGAGAGGAGTATAATAAGGTGCAAGGGTTGAAAAGTGCCAAAGAGATTTGGGACGTGCTCAAGACCGCGCACGAAGGAGACGAGGTGAGCAAAATCACCAAGAGGGAAACGATCAAGGGGGAGCTCAGTCGCTTTATGCTCAACCAAGGGGAGGAGCCACAAGCTATGTACAACCGACTCAAGACCTTGGTGAACCAAGTGCGCAACCTCAGGAGCACCAAATGGGATGACCATGAAATGGTCAAGGTTATTCTAAGATCACTCATTTTCTTAACCCTACACAAGTTCAATTACTTCGTGGTGATCCTAGATACAAGCTCATGTCTCCCAAGGAAGTTATAGGAAAATTTGTGAGCTTTGAATTGATGATCAAAGGCTCCAAGAAAATCATCGAGCAAGGCGCCTCCTCCGTACCCGAGGCACAACCCGTCGCATTCAAGGCAACGAAGGAGAAGAAAGAAGAGTCTACATCAAGTAGGCTTCCCATTAACACCTCCAAGCTCGACAACGAGGAGATGGCGCTCATCATCAAGAGCTTCCGCCAAATCCTCAAGCAAAGGAGGGGGAAAGACTACAAGCCCCGCTCCAAGAAAGTTTGCTACAAGTGTGGCAAGCCCGGTCACTTGATAGCAAAATGTCCTATTTCTAGTGACAGTGACAGGGGCGACGACAACAGGGGGAAGAAGGAGAAGAAGAGATACTACAAGAAGAAGGGCGGCGATGCACATGTTTGCCGGGAGTGGGACTCCGACGAGAGCTCCACCGACTCATCCTCAGACGAGGACGCCGCAAACATCACCATCAACAAGGGTCTTCTCTTCCCCAACGTCGGCCACAAGTGCCTCATGGCAAAGGACGACAAGAAGAAGAAGGTAAAATCTAGATCCTCCACTAAGTATGCAACTTCTAGTGATGAGGATAATTCTAGTGATAATGAGGATAACTTGCTCACTCTTTTTGCCAACCTAAACATGCAACAAAAATAAAAATTGAATGAATTGATTAGTGCTATTCATGAGAAGGATAAACTCTTGGATAGCCAAGAGGACTTCCTAATTAAAGAAAATAAGAAGCATGTTAAGGTTAAAAATGCTTATGCTCAGGAAGTAGAAAAATGTGAAAAATTAACTAGTGAGCTTAGCATTTGCCATGACACTATCTCCAACCTTAGAATTGAGAATGCTAATTTGATTGCTAAGGTTGAGAAGTCAAATATTTGTGATGATTCAATTACCAATCTTAGAAATGATAATGCTAGTTTAAATGCTAAGATTGATAAATTGAATGACTCTCTTGCTAGCCTTAAGATTGAGAATGAAAAAATTAATTGCTAAGGCTAAAGACTTAAATGTTTGCAATGATGCTATTTCCAATCTTAGAAATGAAAATGCCATGTTACATGCTAAGATTGATGAGTTAAATGTTTGCAAACCCTCTACATCTACTATTGATCATGTCACTATTTGTACTAGATGTAGAGATATTAATGTTGATGCTATTCATGATCACCTTGCTATAATTAAACAACAAAATGATCATATAGCTAAACTAGATGCTAAAATTGCCGAGCATGAACTAGAAAATGAGAAATTTAAATTTGCTCGTAGCATGCTTTATAGTGGAAGACGCCCTGGCATTAAGGATGGCATTGGCTTCTAACAGGGAGACAATGTCAAGATTAATGCCCCTCCTAAAAGATTGTCTAATTTTGTTAAGGGCAAAGCTCTCATGCCTCAGGATAACGAGGGCTATATTTTGTATCCTGCTGGTTATCCTGAAGACAAGATTAGGGGAATTCATGCTAAGAAGACTCATTCTGTTTCTCACCATGCTTTTATTTATAAGAATGAGGCTTCTAGCTCTAGGCATTCTACCCATGTTAAAATGCCTAAGAAGAAATCTCCTATTGCATCAAATGATCATAACATTTCATTTAAGACTTTTGATGCTTCATATGTTTTAACTAACAAATCAGGCAAAGTAGTTGCCAAATATGTTGGGGGCAAACACAAGGGCTCCAAGACTTGTGTTTAGGTACCCAAGGTGCTTGTTTCTAATGTGAAAGGACCCAAGACCGTTTGGGTACCTAAGAACAAGGCCTAAATTTGTTTTGTAGGTTTATGCATCCGGGGGCTCAAGTTGGATCATTGATAGCGGGTGCACAAACCACATGACTGGGGAGAAAAGGATGTTCTCCTCCTATGAGAAAAACCAAGATCCCCAAAGAGCTATCACATTCGGGGATGGAAATCAAGGTTTGGTCAAAGGACTTGGTAAAATTGCTATATCACCTGACCATTCTATTTCCAATGTTTTTCTTGTAGATTCTTTAGATAATAACTTGCTTTCAGTTTCTCAATTATGTAAAATGGGTTACAACTGTCTTTTTACGGATGTAGGTGTTACTGTCTTTAGAAGAAGTGATGATTCAATAGCATTTAAGGGAGTGTTAGAGGGTCAGCTATACTTAGTTGATTTTAATAGAGCTAAACTCGACACTTGCTTAATTGCTAAGACTAACATGGGTTGGCTCTGGCATCACCGACTAGCCCATGTTGGAATGAAGAATCTTCATAAGCTTCTAAAGGGAGAGCACATTTTGGGACTAACAAATGTTTATTTTGAGAAAGACAGGATTTGTAGCGCATGTCAAGCAGGGAAGCAAGTTGGCGTTCATCATACACACAAGAACATCATGACGACCGACAGGCCGCTTGAGCTACTCCACATGTATTTATTCGGCCCGATAGCTTACATAAGCATTGGCGGGAGTAAGTACTGTCTAGTTATTGTGGATGATTATTCTCGCTTCACTTGGGTGTTCTTTTTGCAGGAAAAATCACAAACCCAAGAGGCCTTAAAGGGGTTCTTGAGACGGGCTCAAAATGAGTTCGGCTTAAGGATCAAAAAGATTAGAACCGACAATGGAACGAAGTTCAAGAATTCTCAAATTGAAGGCTTCCTTGAGGAGGAGGGCATCAAGCATGAGTTCTCTTCTCCCTACACGCCACACCAAAATGGTGTAGTGGATAGGAAGAATAGAACTCTACTTGACATGGCGAGGACCATGCTTGATGAGTACATGTCACACCCGGCTTTAAGGAACAAAGCCAGGTGCATCTCATACATGCGCCAAGAAGACAACATATATAATAATAGAGTGTATAGAGATAAATGTCACAAAACATCAGAGTATTTATTACATAGCAGAAGTCTTATTACAAAATAAAAGATAAATATAAAACGAACTAAGGATCGTCGTTGGCGCCAATGTTAACTGAGAAAGGCCACCTAGATCAGATCAAACTCCTCGCCTTGTGGCTCCTCCTGAACCACCTGTTCTTCTCCTGTGGGGGGTGAGACAGCAAGGGTGAGCTCACACATGATCATAGCTCAACAAGTTGTGGGGAACCAGTGGACATGAACTCACAAAGGTGGGAGTTCATGTGATGTGTAAGGCTAATCAAGGACAGGGGTTAAGGCTGAGCATTGCTTTTAAGTAGTTGGTCAAAATTTTATTAACAGTTACTAAATGTAAGTAAGTACCAAACCTTAAGTAAAGTAATAGAACACAATTTAAATAATCCCATGCAATGCAAATGACAAATTGAATTTAAGTTCCATAATTTAATCATCAGAGAGTCCTGAGCTGCTCATAACCGTGAGCTCGGCTAGTATACCAGTTTTACACTCTGCAGAGGTTGTACCCTGTACCCACAAGTCATGTTACCCATCTGCCAAGGGATCGCGACTCCCATACACCTCTACCAAGGAAGCGAGGCAGGGCAACACTACGAGGCCTTTACAAAGTTTCACTAGCTTCCGAAAACCCGCTACAGTTTATGGGAAGAGCACTTGCAAGAATCCCCCGTCTGACCGCCATCGCAGCAAAATCAACCCGAGAACCTCCTTGCATGCAACTCCCCTACTGCCCTTGCCCCT
Source organism: Zea luxurians (assembly GCA_029449295.1). Taxonomy (NCBI): domain Eukaryota; kingdom Viridiplantae; phylum Streptophyta; class Magnoliopsida; order Poales; family Poaceae; genus Zea; species Zea luxurians. The sequence continues at coordinate 492,984 of JAOPSE010000340.1, read as the reverse complement.
TTTGGGTAAGGTAGTCTTCCACTAGCTTTCCTAATTAGTCAGCCAAGGGCGTCCCATTAAACCCTTGTGGTGGCACGTGTTTCTCAAGTTAAGCTCTATGTTCTAATTAACATTAATGATCTTGACATGAACATAAATAGAATAACAAAAAGAATTGGAACATAGATGTAATAAATGATTATCCCAAAACCATGTAAAGCAATAGCAAACTACCCAAGTGATTCAGGGGTAAACAAGGTAATGAGATAAACAGTCTAGGATGACCTATCGGGTCCCATCAAAATTAACCTATGCATGAGTAAATGATATTAAAGAACATTATTGGGTAAAAAGTGGTCAAGGGCACAACTTGCCTTCAATGAGCTCCTGCTCAGCTACTTCTATCAGCTGGTCACCAGGATCCTCAGTCACGGGCTCTTCTACTCGCCACAATACAAACAAGCACAGTATATAGAGAAAATTAACATCACGCCAAACATGTAAACAAAATACACAGTAATAATCTACACACTAAAATAAAATCCTGGGAACATAAATCATAATTTTTGGAGTTATAGATTTTAAGATATGAATTTACAAAGGTTTTATGTGCTTGAAATAGATTTAAGTGAGAGATTATTTTTGTTACTGTTTTCATGACAAAACAGAGATTCTAAGTGATAGAGAATAATATTACAAAAATTTAGAAACTGGAATGAACAAATTTGGAGTTCCTATGAATTTTCTATGAATTTAGCAAGTTTCTGCAATAAATTTAATACTAAAATTCGTTTTCTAATTGATTTTATGAATATTATCTACTGTCTGGACCCCGCATCAATTTCCAAAGAGTCCAAGGGCCCCTGCGTGAAAATCCTTAAGACCAGAGCCCCAATGCGCAGGATAGCGGGTTGGTTTTATAAAAACAGAGGGGCCAAAGTGCAAATCCTCGCCCATGAAGGGGGTACGGGAGGATCTCTGCCGTCCGATCTAAAGTCAAGCGCTAGGATTAGATTCTTTTCTAAACGAAATGGTATGCCATCGTATGCGTCGGATTGGAAATCAACGACGCGGATTTAATGATTACAGAGCTACGCGCCCATCGTCTGATCCCGATTGGACGAATCGCAATCACCCGAGCGAATCGTTATTTCAGCATCTAATCTACGCGGTCCATCACACATCCGACGGCGCACGATCACTAGCCTAACTGGGCGCACGTGCAGGGCAGCGCCGCCCAGACCCGCGGCGGCGACCATGGTCGGACATCCCCGTTCTGCGCAGCTAGTCCCACATCCCCGAATTGATCTGCGCTACACGAAGCCAAGAGCAGGGCGAACAATGGGGTACTCGAATTACCTTGGTTCGCGATGAGGGTTCTTCTGCCCACGAGGTGGTGTAGATCCGAAGCGGGGCAGAACCACGACGAGCAATTCCCGCGGCGCCAGTGACTAATCCCGGGTGGAGCTGGTGCGACCGTCTTCCAATCGGCCATGAGAAGCCTTCCGGTCCCCACCAGGAGTGCCGACGACGGCCAATCTGGGTTTCTCCCGCGGTGTTTTCCCCTACCCCTCAAGGATGGCAACGACGGTACGACGACGTGTGGTTTCTGTGCAGGGAGAAGGCAGGAAGATCCGCGGGGCGTTCAGGGGGGGGTCTTATCCCCAGGTCAAGGCGGACCACAACTGAATCCCGAAGCCTACGGATGGTGCGCGGCATGCACGGAGGTGGCCGTCGCACGAGGAGGACGGAGTCGCGTGTCTGAGAGTCTGTCCTGTGGGCCCGTGATCACAGTGTAAGGCCGGGTCTTAATGCGGGTGCGATTGAGCAACAGACAAGTGGGCTCCACATGTCGGTGCGGTGCACTGAGCGGAGCGTAGCGCTGACAGACGGGCGGGGCCCAGGTGTCGGCATCGATGTCTCCAGAGTTGGGTCGCGCAGATTCGTCTGGTGGGCCAGATGCGGTAAGCCGGCCCAGGTGAGCTTCCTTCATCTTTTCTTTTTCTGATTTCCCTTTTCTTTCTTATATTTTGAATCTAAATTTGAATTTCAAATTTGTAATGAACTTGTACTCAAATTTCTGAGTATATGAATTGAATAAATTATTGTGGAATAAATTTATCTATTTATGAATTTATTTTTTTGTATTGCTTAGTATTTTCTCTTCTTCTCTTTTTTTCTACTTCTTGAATTTTCCTTTAGGATTAAATCCCACTTTGGACTTTAACATACTTCTTTTTATGTTATTATTATTTTTTATATTATCACAAATAATGCACTCACAATAAAAATTCCAGCATGATGCATGATTTAATGGTATATCTTTTTATTATTTATTTGTTGTTTGAATATGGTGTTCACATGTGATGATAAGTAGATTCAACACACACATAAAAATATAGGAAATGACTTTTCTCCTCTTTTATTATATATTACAACTGGGTGTTACAAATCCTACCCCCCTTAAAAATAATCTCGTCCTCGAGATTTAGGAGGAACGAGGGAAAAGATGGGGAAAGTCTATACGAAGCTCTTCTTCTCTTTCCCATGTTGCTTCATCTTCGCCATGGTGACTCCATTGCACTTTACACATCTTTATCACCTTATTTCTTGTAACTCGAGTCAAAGTATCCAAAATCTTGATCGGGTACTCCGTGTAAGTCAAATCACCCTGAACACTGAGCTCTTCCATCGGTAACTGTTCCTCAGGAACATGGAGACACTTCTTGAGTTGAGATACGTGGAACACATTATGCACATCTGATAGACTAGCAGGTAGCTCGAGTTGGTATGCCATCTCTCCAACTCGCCTAAAAATCAAGAATGGCCCAATGTAGCGAGGGGACAATTTGCCCTTAACTTTAAATCTCCTCATTCCATGAAGTGGTGACACCTTGAGGTACACATAATCTCCTTCTTCAAATTCCAGTGGTCTTCTTCTATTATCTGCGTAACTGTTTTGTCTGGTTTGAGCTACCCTCAAATTCTCTCGAATTATACAGACTTGTTCTTCTGCTTCTTGAATCAGTTCAGGCCCAAAGAACTGTCTTTCTCTAGTCTGATCCCAATATAGAGGAGTCCTGCACTTCCTCCCATATAGAGCTTCAAAAGGTGACATCTTCAGACTGGCCTGATAACTATTGTTATATGAGAACTCAACATAAGGTAGACTTTTATCCCAACTTCCCCCATGCTGAAGGGCACAAGCTCTCAACATATCTTCCAATACTTGATTAGTCCTTTCAGTCTGTCCATTAGTCTGAGGGTGATAAGCTGTACTAAAATTCAACTTCGTACTCATATTCTCATGAAAGCTTCTCCAGAATCTTGAGGTAAACTGTGAACCTCGATTAGACACGATCTTCTTTGGTACTGCATGTAAACACACAATCTGAGCCATATATAATTTTGCTAGCTGAGAACCTTTATAAGTAGTCTTGACAGGAATAAAGTGAGCCACTTTAGTCAATCTATCCATAATCACCCATATAGCATCATATCCTTTTTGGGTGCGAGGCAATCCAGTAATGAAATCCATACCAATCTCTTCCCACTTCCACTCGGGTATCTTCAGTGGGTGCAGTAGTCCAGCTGGCCTCTGGTGTTCAGCCTTAACTCTTTGACATACATCGCACATAGCCACATATGCAGCCACATCTCTTTTCAATCCATACTACCAATACTTTCACTTCAAATCCTGATACATCTTGGTACTACCAGGATGAATAGAATAATCTGAATCATGGGCCTCCTTTAAAATAGTCTCTCGAAGGCTTTCAATATCCGGAACACACATCCTGTCCTTGAACCATACAGTGCCTTGCTCATCTTCCGTGAATTCCGGACCTCGACCTTCAGTAATCAGATCCTTGATCTCTTGTATTTTTGCATCACCAATCTGTCCTTTGCGAATTTCTTGCTCCAAAGTAGGTTCCACATCAATAGTAACTCCTTTAGTGTGAGCAACTATCCCCAGGTTAAGTCTCCTGAAATCTTCGACAATCTCATCAGGTAGCTGGGCAACAATAGCTGAGTAAACATGCTCCTTTCGACTCAAGGCATCTGCAACCAAATTTGCCTTGCCCGAGTGATAGTGAATCTCCAAATCATAATCCTTAATAAGCTCCAACCAACGGCGTTGCCTAAGGTTGAGATCCTTCTGAGTGAATATATACTTCAAACTCTTATGATCCGTGTACACTTGGCACTTGGTTCCCATGATATAATGTCTCCATATCTTAAGCGCATGCACAACGGCTGCCAATTCTAAGTCATGGGTGGGGTAGTTTAATTCATGTCTCTGCAACTGTCGAGAAGCATAGGCAATCACATGTCCCTCTTGCATGAGCACACACCCCAAGCCTTGGCCACATGCATCACAGTAGATATCAAATCCTTTTTGTAGATCTGGCATTACCAACACTGGTGGCGACATCAATCTTTTCTTTAATTGATCAAAGCTATCTTGGCACTTCTCGTCCCACTTGAATTCTCTTCCTTTCTCCAAAAGCGAAGTCATAGGTTTAGCAATCTTAGAAAATCCCTCAATAAATCTCCGATAATAGCCTGCTAATCCCAAGAAACTCCGAATCTCAGTAACTATAGTAGGTACTCTCCACTTCATTATCTCCTTAACCTTAGCAGGATCCACTGAAATTCCTCCATTAGAAACAATATGACCAAGAAATGGCACCTCGCCAATCCAAAACTCGCACTTTCTGAACTTGGCATATAGCTGGTTATCTCGTAGCTTCTGTAGCACCAATCTTAGATGTTCCTCATGATCACTATCACTCTTGGAATAGATAATAATATCGTCGATGAATACCACGATGAATCTGTCCAAATACTCCATAAACACCTTATTCATCAAATTCATAAAATAAGCTGGTGCATTGGTTAATCCAAACGATATAACAGTGAACTCATATAATCCATATCGAGTCGAGAATGCTATCTTGGGAATATCCGATGGTCTAATCCTCATCTGATGGTAACCTGATCGGGGATCAATCTTCGAGAATACCCTTGCACCTCTCATTTGATCAAATAAATCTTCAATACGGGGTAATGGATACTTGTTCTTCATAGTAACATCATTAAGGGATCTATAATCCACACACATTCTTTGTGATCCATCTTTCTTCTGTACAAACAAAACCGGTGCTCCCCAAGGTGAGGAACTCGGATGAATGTACCCAGCCTCTTGTAACTCCGTTAACTGCTTCTTCAGCTCCTTTAGCTCTTCTACGGATATCCTGTATGGCCGTTTAGAAATAGGGGCAGTTCTAGGTAGAAGATCAATTACAAGCTCAACTTCTCTATCAGGTGGCATCCCTGGTAACTCCTCTGTAAAGACATCTGGAAAATCTCTAACCACACGGATGTTGTCACCAATAAACTCCTTAGGTATAAAGAACATTGCACGTTTGGATGAGGTGATTACTGCAATATTAACTTGAAATCTTTCTCCTTTAGGGGTAGTGAGTTCTACGGAACCTCTACCACATGCTATAATGGCCTTTGCCTTTCTCAACCATGACATACCAAGGATCAGATCTATACTGCTTGCCTCTAATATTATAGCAGTAGCTCCAAATTCTCTACCCATAATGGTCAATGTTAATCTACGTGTCATTTGATTTGCATCAACAGGCCCTTTAGGTGTAATTACTATCATGGTTTTTCTCATATTTAGCAGTGGTATTTCATTTGTGTTGGCATATCTAGTAGACATAAATGAATGTGTAGCACCAGAATCAAATAAGATGGTTGCAGGAATTGCATTAACATAAAACATACCAAGTACGATGTCAGCACCATCCGGAGTAGCATCAACGCTGACTTGATTAACCTTGGCAATAGAATATCCCTTGCCAGATCCTAGAGTTTGCTGCCTATTCTGAACTGGAGTAGTAGCAATCCTCTGTGGGCAGACATTTGCATAATGACCAGTCTTCCCACACTTGAAACAAGTGGTGCCTGCACTCTGTCCTAAGAACTTCGTCGGGGTGCCGGTGGGGGTAGCCTGTCGAGGCGGTGGAGTCCTCTGTGGTGACTACTGAACTGGGCGCTCGCCTCCGCCAGTGCGAATTGGTGTACCCTGGGGTGAACTGTAGCGAGGACAAACACTGCTTCTTCCTTGTCCTTGAGATATAGCCTTTCTCTTCAAATCTCCCAGCTGAACTCGCTTGTGTTCAATAGCTAGGGCCTTATCAAGCAGCCTCTGAAATGATGGAAATGTGTGTGCCACTAGAGCATACTGCAGAGGTCCATTGAGTCCTTCAATAAAATGTTCTTGCTTCCTCTCATCCTCAGCAACTTCATCTGGAGCATATCTGGAGAGCTGAATGAACTTATCGCGATACTCACTAATTGACATGCTTCCTTGCTTCAGCGATAGAAATTCCTTCTTCTTAATTTTCATTAATCCAACTGGTATATGATAGTTCCTGAACTGTGTACTGAACTCTGCCCAAGTAATAGTGTCAGCAGCATCGTGGGCAACAGTATATGAATCCCACCAATCAGCAGTAGGACCCGTCAGACGTCTAGAAGCATATAAAACCGTCTCTCGGTCAGTGCATTGTGCAATGTTCAACATCTTCTCTACGGACTTCAGCCAATCATCTGCATCCAGTGGATCAGGAGAGCTTGCAAATGTCGGTGGCTTATGACTCATGAACTCCCTATGCTTATCACGGGGTGGAACTGGTGGTGGAGGTGGAGGCAATGGTACTTGTTGTTGTTGCTGCTGTTGCTGTTGTTGTTGCATTTGCTGTTGCAGCTGCTGTTGCACCCTCCTTTCCTGGCGTATCTCCTCTCGTTCCTGGCGCAACTCCTAGCGTATCTCTTCTCTTTCCTGGCGCATCTCCTGGTGTTCTTGCTGCATCTGAGCACGCATATCTGCCATAGTGTCCGCCATTTGTTGCATCATCCTCATCTAAGCAGCAATCAGTGGGTCAACTCCGCCTGGTGGAGGATTAGGAGGATTCATCTCTGCTGGTTGTGGCTGGGGTCGTCTATATATCCATCGAGTGTGTCGATTAGGAGGCAAATCAATTCCACCACCCCGCCTGGTATTGACCATCTGAGTTAGATACATATGGTAAGAGAATAGTAGACAAGGCAAGTATTTACAAATCAGGTTACTTTGGGGGATTTATTAGCTAAGTAGATTAATGTTTTACCTACTAAAGCTAACTCAATACCTTATGGTGGTACATGCTAAGATGTCCATCTATAATAATTCAATCAATCAAAGAAGCAAATCAGGCATTTATCATCAGCACAATCAACCAATCATTTTTAAATAAAGAAAATAGTTTTAAATTTCATCTTAGGTTCCCTATCTCTTAAGAAGATCATAATGGTAGGATTCCAAGGTGTGAAATCCATCTTGACTTAGAGTAGAAAGGATAAGATTAATCAGAGTACAATAGCAAAAGGTGAGACAAGATCAAGATGAGATGAGTATAGAATGAATCAGAGTAAGGTAAGTAGGAAAGGGTTTTGTCCATTTCTATCTAGGTTTCGTCCTACAGTCGACATTTCCTCTGATACCACTTCTGTCACACCCGGCTTTAAGGAACAAAGCCAGGTGCATCTCATACATGCGCCAAGAAGACAACATATATAATAATAGAGTGTATAGAGATAAATGTCACAAAATATCAGAGTATTTATTACATAGCGGAAGTCTTATTACAAAATAAAAGATAAATATAAAACGAACTAAGGATCGTCGTTGGCGCCAATGTCAAGTGAGAAACGCCACCTAGATCAGATCAAACTCCTCGCCTTGTGGCTCCTCCTGAACCACCTGTTCTTCTCCTCTGGGGGGTGAGACAGCAAGGGTGAGCTCACACATGATCATAGCTCAACAAGTTATGGGGAACCAGTGGACATGAACTCACAAAGGTGGGAGTTCATGTGATGTGTAAGGCTAATCAAGGACAGGGGTTAAGGCTGAGCATTGCTTTTAAGTAGTTGGTCAAAATTTTATTAGCAGTTACTAAATGTAAGTAAGTACCAAACCTTAAGTAAAGTAATAGAACAAAATTTAAATAATCCCATGCAATGCAAATGACAGTTCCATAATTTAATCATCAGAGAGTCCTGAGCTGCTCATAACCGTGAGCTCGGCTAGTATACCAGTTTTACACTCTGCAGAGGTTGTACCCTTTACCCACAAGTCATGTTACCCATCTGCCAAGGGATCGCGACTCCCATACACCTCTACCTAGGAAGCGAGGAAGGGCAACACTACGAGGCCTTTACAAAGTTTCACTAGCTTCCGAAAACCCGCTACAGTTTATGGGAAGAGCACTTGCAAGAATCCCCCGTCTGACCGCCATCGCAGCAAAATCAACCCGAGAACCTCCTTGCATGCAACTCCCCTACTGCCCTTGCCCCTTTCGGGTAAGGTAGTCTTCCACTAGCTTTCCTAATTAGTCAGCCAAGGGCGTCCCATTAAACCCTTGTGGTGGCACGTGTTTCTCAAGTTAAGCTCTATGTTCCAATTAACATTAATGATGTTGACATGAACGTAAATAGAATAACAAAAAGAATTGGAACATAGATGTAATAAATGATTATCCCAAAACCATGTAAAGCAATAGCAAACTACCCAAGTGATTCAGGGGTAAACAAGGTAATGAGATAAACAGTCTAGGGTGACCTATTGGGTTCCATCAAAATTAACCTATGCATGAGTAAATGATATTAAAGAACATTATTGGGTAAAAAGTGGTCAAGGGCACAACTTGCCTTCAATGAGCTCCTGCTCAGCTACTTCTATCAGCTGGTCACCAGGATCCTCAGTCACGGGCTCTTCTACTCGCCACAATACAAACAAGCACAGTATATAGAGAAAATTAACATCACACCAAACATGTAAACAAAATACACAGTAATAATCTACACACTAAAATAAAATCCTGGGAACATAAATCATAATTTTTGGAGTTATAGATTTTAAGATATGAATTTACAAAGTTTTATGTGCTTGAAATAGATTTAAGTGAGAGATTATTTTTATTACTGTTTTCATGACAAAACAGAGATTCTAAGTGATAGAGAATAATATTACAAAAATTTAGAAATTGGAATGAACCAATTTGGAGTTCCTATGAATTTTCTATGAATTTAGCAAGTTTCTGCAATAAATTTAATACTAAAATTCGTTTTCTAATTGATTTTATGAATATTATCTACTGTCTGGACCCCGCATCAATTTCCAGAGAGTCCAAGGGCCCCTGCGTGAAAATCCTTAAGACCCAGAGCCCCAATGCGCAGGATAGCGGGTTGGTTTTATAAAAATAGAGGGGTCAAAGTGCAAATCCTCGCCCGCGAAGGGGGTACGGGAGGATCTCTGCCGTCCGATTTAAAGCCGAGCGCTAGGATTAGATTCTTTTCTAAACGAAACGGTATGCCATCGTGTGCGTCGGATTGGAAATCAACGGCGCAGATTTAATGATTATAGAGCTACACGCCCATCGTCCGATCCCGATCGGACGAATCGCAATCACCCGAGCGAATCGTTACTTCAGCATCTAATCTACGCGGTCCATCACACATCCGACGGCGCACGATCACTAGCCTAACTGGGCGCACGTGCTCGGCGGCGCCGCCCAGACCCACGGCGGCGACCATGGTCGGACATCCCCGTTCTGCGCAGCTAGTCCCACATCCCCGAATTGATCTGCGCTACACGAAGCCAAGAGCAGGGCGAACAATGGGGTACTCGAACTACCTTGGTTCGCGGTGAGGGTTCTTCTGCCCACGAGGTGGCGCAGATCCAAAGCGGGGCAGAACCACGACGAGCAATTCCCACGGCGCCAGTGACTAATCCCGGGTGGAGTTGGTGCGACCGTCTTCCAATCGGCCACGAGAAGCCTTCCGGTCCCCACCAGGAGTGCTGACGACGGGCAATCTGGGTTTCTCCCGCGGCGTTTTCCCCTACCCCTCACGGATGGCAACGGTGGTACGACGGCGTGTGGTTTCTGTGTAGGAAGAAGGCAGGATGATCCACGGGGCATTCAGGGGGGTCTTATCCCCAGGTCAAGGCGGACCACAACTGAATCCCGAAGCCTACGGATGGTGCGCGGCATGCACGGAGGTGGCCGTCGCGCGAGGAGGACAGAGTCGCGCGTCTGAGAGTCTGTCCTGTGGGCTCGCGATCACAATGTAAGGCCGGGTCTTAACGCGGGTGCGATTGAGCAACAGACAAGTGGGCTCCACATGTCGGCGCGGTGCACTGAGCAGAGCGTAGCGCTGACAGACGGGCGAGGCCCAGGTGTCGGCATCGATGTCTCCAGAGTTGGGTCGCGCGCAGAGTCGTCTGGTGGGCCGAATGCGGTAAGCCGGCCCAGGTGAGCTTCCTTCATCTTTTCTTTTTCTTATTTCCCTTTTCTTTCTTATATTTTGAATCTAAATTTGAATTTCAAATTTGTGATGAACTTGTACTCAAATTTCTGAGTATATGAATTGAATAAATTATTGTGGAATAAATTTATCTATTTATAAATTTATTTTTTTTGTATTGCTTAGTATTTTCTCTTCTTCTCTTTTTTTCTACTTCTTGAATTTTCCTTTAGGATTAAATCCCACTTTGGACTTTAACATACTTCTTTTTATGTTATTATTATTTTTTTATATTATCACAAATAATGCACTCACAATAAAAATTCCAGCATGATGCATGATTTAATGGTATATCTTTTTATTATTTATTTGTTGTTTGAATATGGTGTTCACATGTGATGATAAGTAGATTCAACACACACATAAAATATAGGAAATGACTTTTCTCCTCTTTTATTATATATTACAACTGGGTGTTACAGTACAAGACACCGGACCTGTTTTGGGCCGAGGCGATCAACACCGCCTGCTACTCCATCAACCGGTTATATCTTCACTGAATCCTTAAGAAGACATCTTATGAACTCCTCACCGGTAAAAAGCCCAATGTTTCATATTTTAGAGTCTTTGGTAGCAAATGTTTTGTTCTCGTTAAAAGAGGTAGAAAATCTAAATTTGCTCCTAAGGCTGTAGAAGGCTTTTTACTTGGTTATGATTCAAACACAAGGGCATATAGAGTCTTTAACAAGTCCACTAGACTAGTTCAAGTTTCTTGTGACATTGTGTTTGATGAGACTAACGGCTCTCAAGTAGAGCAAGTTGATCTTGATGAGCTAGATGATGAAGAGGCTCCATGCGTCGCGCTAAGGAACATGTCCATTAGGGATGTGTGTCCTAAGGAATCCGAAGAGCCTCCCCAAGCACAAGATCAACCATCTTCCTCCTCCATACAAGCATCTCCACCAACCTAAGATGAGGATCAAGTTCATGATGATTAAAATGAAGATCAAGAAGATGAGCCACCTCAAGAGGACGACAATGATCAAGGGGGAGATGCCAATGATCAAGACAAGGAAGATGAACAAGATCCAAGACCGCCACACGCAAGAGTCCACTAGGCGATTCAAAGAGATCACCCCGTGAACACCATCCTCAGCGATATTCATAAGGGGGTAACCACTCGATCTCGAGTCGCTCATTTTTGTGAACATTACTCTTTTGTTTCCTCTATTGAGCCACATAGGGTAGAGGATGCACTTAAAGATTCGGATTGGGTGTTGGCGATGTAAGAGGAGCTCAACAACTTCACGAGGAATGAGGTATGGCATTTAGTTCCACGTCCTAACCAAAATGTTGTAGGAACCAAGTGGGTCTTCTGCAACAAGCAAGATGAGCATGGTGTGGTGACAAGGAACAAAGCCTGACTTGTGGCCAAGGGTTATTCACAAGTCGAAGGTTTGGATTTTGGTGAAATCTATGCACCCGTAGCTAGGCTTGAGTCAATTCGTATATTACTTGCCTATGCTACTTACCATGGCTTTAAGCTATATCAAATGGACGTGAAGAGTGCCTTCCTCAATGGACCAATCAAGGAAGAGGTCTATGTTGAGCAACCTCCAGGCTTTGAAGATAGTGAGTATCCTAACCATGTATATAAACTCTGTAAGGCGCTTTACGGGCTTAAGCAAGCCCCAAGAGCATGGTATGAATGCCTAAGAGATTTTTTTTATCACTAATGGCTTCAAAGTCGGCAAGGCCGATCCTACTCTCTTTACTAAAACTATTGCAAATGATTTGTTTGTATGCCAAATTTATGTTGATGATATTATATTTGGGTCTACTAACAAATCTACATGTGAAGAGTTTAGTAGGATCATGGTTCAAAAATTCGAGATGTCTATGATGGGGGAGTTGAAGTATTTTCTAGGATTTCAAGTCAAGCAACTCCAAGAGGGCACCTTCATCAGCCAAACGAAGTACATTCAAGACATACTCACCAAGTTTGGAATGAAGGATGCTAAGCCCATCAAGACACCCATGGGAACCAATGGGCATCTCGACCTCGACACGAGAGGTAAATCCGTAGATCAAAAGGTATACCGGTCGATGATAGGATCTTTACTCTATTTATGTGCATCTCGACTGGACATTATGCTTTCTGTATGCATGTGTGCAAGGTTCCAAGCCGATCCTAAGGAAGTTCACCTTAGGGCCGTGAAAAGAATCTTGAGATATTTAGTTCATACACCTAAGTTTAGTCTTTGGTACCCCAAGGGATCCTCATTTGATTTATTAGGATATTCCGATGCTGATTGGGCAGGGTGTAAAATTAATAGGAAGAGCACATCAGGGACTTGCCAGTTTCTGAGGAGATCCCTGGTGTCTTGGGCTTCAAAGAAACAAAACTCGGTAGCTCTTTTTACCGCCGAAGCCGAATATATTGCCGCAGGCCATTGTTGCGCACAATTGCTTTGGATGAGGCAAACCCTCAGGGACTATGGCTACAAATTTAGCAAAATCCCTCTCCTATGTGATAATGAGAGTGCAATCCGCATGGCGGATAATCCCGTTGAACACAGCCGCACTAAGCACATAGCCATTCGGTATCACTTTTTGAGAGATCACCAACAAAGGGGGGATATCGAGATAGCCTATATTAACACCAAAGATCAATTGGCTGATATCTTTACCAAACCTCTAGATGAGAAAACCTTTACCAAACTTAGGAATGAGCTAAACATTCTTGATTCTCGGAATTTTGATTGATACTTTGCACACATAGCTTATTTATATACCTTTGATCATATCTCTTTTATGTCTATGACTAATGTGTTTTCAAGTGTATTATTATACTTAGTCATAGAATTCAAAGGGAAATGGAGTATTCGGCAAAGACGACGCTTCCACTCAACTCCATCGGTATTATCTACTCTTTGCCGGTATTCCGCATAGTTCTCCACTTTGGTATAATCTTCACTCATATCTATTTGTTTGCCATTGGGGAGAAAGTAAAAGGGCTTATATTTCACTCACAAGTATCTGTTTTTGGCAATTCATGCCAAAGGGGGAGAAAGTATTAGCCTAAAGCAAAAGGACCGCACCACCACCAAATTTTAAAATGAAGTTTTCAAATTGATATCTTAATGTGTTTTCAAAAGGGGAGAAAGTTCTAGTATCTTCAAAAATTTGTAAAACCCTCTTGAACACTAAGAGGAGAATTTCATTGAGGGGGAGTTTTGTTTAAGTCAAAGGAAAAGCATTTGACACAGGGGGAGAAAATTTCAAATCTTGAAAATGCTTCTTTTAATCTTATTCATATACCTTTGACTATTTGCAAAAAGTTTTGAAAAGAATTTTACAAAGAATTTGCTAAAACAAAACGAGTGGTGCAAACGTGGTCCAAAATTTTAAATAAGAACAAAACCATCCATGCATATCTAGTAGAAATAATCTATTGGTTTCATTCCAAGCAACCTTTGCACTTACCTTATGCAAACTAGTTCAATTCTGCACTTTTATATTTGCTTTGGTTTGTGTTGGCATCAATCACCAAAAAGGGGGAGATTGAAAGGGAAATAGGGTCAAACCTTTTTCCTAAATGATTTTGGTGGTTGAATTGCCCAACACAAATTATTGGACTAACTAGTTTGCTCTAGATTATGAGTTCTACAGGTGCCAAAGGTTCAACATAAACCAATAAAAAGTCCAAGAAAGGGTTCAAATAAAAAGAGCAAAAGACAACCGAAGGCTGCCCTGGTCTGGCACATCGGACTGTCCGGTGCACCACCGGACAGTGTCTGGTGCACCAGGGTGGATCAACTCAAACTTGCTAGCTTCGGGAATTTGGGGAGCCACTCCGCTATAATTCACCGGACTGTCCGGTGTAGCACCGGACTGTCCGGTGTGCCAGCGGAGCAACGGCTAACTGCGCCAACGGTCGTCTGCAAAAGTCTACAGTAAACGTGAACAGTGCAACTGCGCGCACAGAAGTCAGAGCAGGAGCCAGAAGGCGCACTGGACAGTGAACAGGACCTGTCCGGTGCACCACCGGACTGTCCGGTGGCCCCACAAGTCAGAGCTCTAACGGTTGGGTGATGTGGCTGGCGCACCAGACAGTGTCCGGTGGCGCACCGGACTGTCCGATGCGCCAAACAACAGCAGCCATCCCCAACGGCCACTTTGGTGGCTGGGGCTATAAATACCCCCAACCACCACACTTCAAGGCATCCAAGTTTTCAGCCAATACATTCAATACAAGAGCTATAGCATTCAATTCAAGACACAATTAGAGTGAATCAAAATCTCTCCAAGTCCCAATTCCACTCAAAGCAATAGTGACTAGAAGAGATAGTTTTGCCGTGTTCTTTTGAGCTCTTGCGCTTGGATCGCTTTTCTTCTTCCTCATTTCTTGTTCCCAACTCATTTGTAATCAAGGCAAGAGACACCAATTGTGTGGTGGTCCTTATGGGGACTAAGTGTCCCGTTTGATTGAGAAGAGAAGCTCACTCGGTCTAGGTGACAGTTTGAGAGAGGGAAAGGGTTGAAAGAGACCCGGTCTTTGTGACCACCTCAACGGGGAGTAGGTTTGCAAGAACCAAACCTCGGTAAAACAAATCGCTGTGTCACACTCTTCATTTGCTTGTGATTTGTTTTCGCCCTCTCTTTCGGACTCGATTTTATTTCTAACGTAACCCCGACTTGTAGTTGTGCTTAAAGTTTATAAATTTCAGATTCTGTCTATTCACCCCCCCTCTAAGCGACTTTCAATCGACAAATCTCCATCTACCATATTAGTGAAAAGAGTGGAATCAACCTTCCCAACTTTAAACTGATTTACAATTAAGAAATCTCTAAGGCTTTCATACCATTCTCTTGGTGCTTGCTTGAGCCCATAAAGCGCCTTAGAGAGCTTATAAACATGGTCAGGATATCTATCATCCTTAAAGCTAAAAGGTTGCTCCACGTAGACTTCCTCCTTGATCAGTCCGTTCAAGAAGATGCTCTTCACGTCCATTTGAAACAACTTGAAAGAGTGATGAGTAGTATAGGTCAATAAAATATAATTAACTCTAAACTAGCTACATGAGCAAAAGTCTCATCAAAGTCCAAACCTGTGACTTGCGCATAACCTTTTGCCACATGTCGAGCCTTGTTCCTTTTCACCACTCCATACCAATCTTGCTTATTGCGGAACACCCACTTGGTTCCAACAACATTTTACTTTGTACGCGACACCAGGCTCCAAACTTCATTCCTCTTGAAGTTGTTGAGATCTTCCTGCATGGCCATCACCCAATCCGAATTATTCAAAACATCTTCGATCCTGAAAGGCTCAATAGACAACATAAAAGAGTAATGCTCACAAAAATTAGCAATTCTAGATCTAATGGTTACTCCCTTGTTGATGTCCCTTAGGATCATGTCCATGGGTGATCTCGTTGGATGGTGGTGTGGACTCGTGGGTGTGGCATCTATGGACCCTCTTCCTCCTTGTCTTCTTCTTCATGTGCTCCCCCTTGATCATTGCAATCATCTTAAGGTACCTATTCCTGATCTTGAGTTGGGGATTACGCCATTGTTGGGGAAGAAGGTTGATCTTTCTCTTGTGGTGACAGCTACGGTCGCACATCTCCAGTTGACATGTTCCTTAGTGCGGTCATCAGAGCCTCCTCCTCATCTAATTCATCAAGATCAACTTGCTTTTTTTGAGATCCATTAGTTTCATCAAATACAACATCACTAGTGACTTCAACAAGTCTAGAGGCTTTGTTGAATACCCTATATGCTCTTGTATTTGAACCATAATGAAGCACCCCAGATCCTCTGGGACTCAAATGTGATACAATTACTAGTCCTAGGAGGCTAGTAAACACATTTATACATCAGATGATTTCAGATCTGCTTAAACGAGACAAACCTATAAAGGTGGCGATCAACTTTAAGAGTTGGTCCACAACTTGGGACATATCATCAGAGTGGGGCTGAAGTAGCCCGATATATGCAGCGAAACAAATCAGCGGTCCAACAGCCACTGGCAAGGTTGGGAACAGTCGTAACTCTTACCCAATCTCCTTTTTCTGAAAAACAACAAATAAGCAAGGGTGAGTACAAACGTACTCAGCAGCCCACCTTCACCCGCGGAATGGGGAAATCAGATATAATGCATGGAATATGTGGAGCTCAGGATATTTTGCAGAAACAACAATATTTGATGCAGGGTTGTTTTGTAAAACATTTTGTATTTTTCAAAGCACATCCTCTCCCAAGGAGTAGGAAGTTTTTCAATATAGAGCAAAATCCCCTGGACTAAACAATCCAGGTATCTCAGCAGTTTCCCACTGGGTTTCATTTTCAATAACAGCTACTAGACTTCCCGTCCACCATAGCTCACGGTTCAACCGCCGGACCTTTTAAAAAAACACTTTTCTCAAATGCACCCTTTTTTGAAAACAAAACACTAATTGTCGTACCACACCAGACTCGTCCATTCCTGTGGACACAGACTATTCGAATAGGTTTTCAAACTCTGCGCAGAGGTGTACACTTTACCCACTAGTCCAGCTCTGCGATCTCATGGCCAATGAGATCCGAATCCGAATCTCTTTATTTCCTCGCACGTCCTAACCTTAACGGTTATACCGGAAGGAGTCAGGCCACCGCCATGCCCAAACCGGACAAAACATTCCCCCTCCTTATCCTCCCGATGCTCCCCAGCCTTCATAACCCTGGGGTTTGAACCGTATGAGTTCAGATTGAGTGACTGCCCACACAGTCTCGAGTGGTTGTACTTATCATGAGTACAGGTAGTGAAGGATGACAAACTGGTCCTTATATGAGGGGACAATCCTTCTGCTCACGCCTAAACCAGCTGAGCCATCACCTTAGGCCCTCCCCTAAACCAGGGAGTCCCTGATCATCCCTACTCAAAGGTGGTAAGGGTGAAAACCCTTCATCATACACATTTTGAAAAGCATTTTCTTTTGAAAACTCACACCTTTCCTCAAATCATTTGTAACAAATATATCAGGGATTGATTGCGGCAAGCGGCTGGGTGGCCATAATAACTTGTCTTAAAATCATATCATGCATAAAATAACAGGCTGAGGGTTGTGGTTGTAAAGCATAGGTAATTTATGCATCAAAGGGATCCAGTGAGTGAAAGTCGCCTAGAGGGGGGTGAATAGGCGGAATCTAAAAATTATAAACTTATGCACAACTACAAGCCGGGGTTAGCGTTAGAAATATAAGCGAGTCCAAAAGAGAGGATGAAAACAAATCACAAGCAAATAAGAATGAATGACACGGTGATTTGTTTTACCGAGGTTCGGTTCTTGCAAACCTACTCCCCGTTCAGGTGGTCACAAAGACCGGGTCTCTTTCAACCCTTTCCCTCTCTCAAACGGTCACCTAGACCGAGTGAGCTTCTCTTCTCAATCAAATGGGACACTAAGTCCACTACAAGGACCATCATACAATTGGTGTCTCTTGTTTTGATTACAAGTGTTGTGGAAACAAGAATGAGGAAGAAGAAAAGCAATCCAAGCGCAAGAGCTCAAAAGAACACAAATGTCTCTCTCTCTAGTCACTGATTTGGTTGGAGTGATTCCGGACTTGGGAGAGGATTTGATCTCTTTGTTTGTGTCTTGTATTGAATGCTATAGCTCTTGTATGAGGTGTGAAGGCTAAAAACTTGGATGCAATGAATGGTGGGTGGTTGGGGGTATTTATAGCCCCAACCACTAAAGTAGCCGTTGGTGGAGACTGCTGTCGACGGGCGCACCGGACAGTCCGGTGCGCCACCGGACACTGTCCGGTGCGCCAGCCACGTCACCCGGCCGTTAGGGTTCGACCGTTGGAGCTCTGACAACTGGGCCACCGGACAGTCCGGTGGTGCACCGGACAGGTCCTGTAGACTGTCCGGTGCGCCTTCTGGCGCCTGCTCTGACTTCTGCGCACGCAGGCGCGCACTGTAGCGCATTTAATTTCTCTGCAGACGACCGTTGGCGTGAAGTAGTCGTTGCTCCGCTGGCACACCGGACAGTCCGGTGCTACACCGGACAGTCCGGTGAATTATAGCGGAGCGGCTCCCAGGATTCCCGAAGTTGGCAAGTTCGTAGTTGGATTCCCTGGTGCACCGGACACTGTCCGGTGGTGCACCAGACACTGTCCGGTGGCACACCGGACAGTCCGGTGCGCCAGACCAAGACACACTTCGGTTGTCTTTTGCTCCCTTTGTTTGAACCCTTTCTTTTGACTTGTATTGGTTTGTTGTGAACCTTTGGTACCTGTAGAACTCATAATCTAGAGCAAACTAGTTAGTCCAATAGTTTGTGTTGGGCAATTCAACCACCAAAATTCATATGGAAAAGGTTTGACCCTATTTTCCTTTCAATCTCCCCCTTTTTGGTGATTGATGCCAACACAAACCAAAGCAAATAAAGAAGTGCAGAATTGAACTAGTTTGCATAATGTAAGTGCAAAGGTTGCTTGGAATTGAAACCAATATATATTTCAATAGATATGCATGGATGGTTTTTCTTATTAAAAATTTTGGACCACATTTGCACCACGGGTTTTGTTTTGCAAATTCTTTGTAAAATTCTTTTCAAAAACCTTTTGCAAATAGTCAAAGGTACATGAATAAGATTGAAGAAAGCATTTTCAAGATTTGAAATTTTCTCCCCCTGTCTCAAATGCTTTTTCTTTGACTAAAACAAAACTCCCCCTAAATAAAATTATCCTCTTAGTGTTCAAGAGGGTTTTGCAAGTTTTGAAGATACTACTTTCTCCCCCTTTTGAACACAATAAGATATCGATTTGAAAAACTTCATTTTTTAAAATTTGGTGGTGGTGCGGTCCTTTTGCTTTGGCCTCATACTTTCTCCCCCTTTGGCATGAATCGCCAAAAACGGATACTTGTGAGTGAGATATAAGCCCTTGTTCAAACTTTCTCCCCCTTTGGCAATCACAAAAAAATATGAGTGAAGATTATACCAAAGTGGAGAACGAGGCGGAGTACCGGCAAATATAATTGGAGTTGAGTGGAAGCGCCTTCTTTGCCGAATACTCCATTTCCCTTTCAATATCTGTGACTATGCATAAGATGACACTTGAAAACACATTAGTCATAGACATAAAAGAGATATGATCAAAGGTATAAAAATGAGCTATGTGTGCAAAGAATCAATCAAAATTCCTAGAATCAAGAATATTTAGCTCATTCCTAAGTTTGGTAAAGGATTGCTCATCTAGTGGCTTGGTAAAGATATCGGCCAATTGATCTTTGGTGTTTATATAGGCTATCTCGATATCCCCCTTTTGTTGGTGATCTCTCAGAAAGTGATACCGAATGGCTATGTGCTTAGTGCGGCTGTGTTCAACGGTATTATCCGCCATGTGGATGGCACTCTCATTGTCACATAGGAGAGGGACTTTGCTAAATTTGTAGCCATAGTCCCTAAGGGTTTGCCTCATCCAAAGCAATTGCACACAACAATGGCCTGCGGCAATATACTCGGCTTCGGCGGTAGAAAGAGCTACTGAGTTTTGTTTCTTTGAAGCCCAAGACACTAGGGATCTTCCCAGAAACTAACAAGTCCTTGATGTGCTCTTCCTATTAATCTTACACCCTGCCCAATCGGCATCAGAATATCCTAATAAATCAAATGAGGATCCCTTGGGGTACCAAAGACCAAACTTAGGTGTTTGAACTAAATATCTCAAGATTCGCTTCACGACCCTAAGGTGAACTTCCTTAGGGTCGGCTTGGAACCTTGCACACATGCAAACGGAAAGCATAATGTCCGGTCGAGATGCCCATTGGTTCCCATGGGTGTCTTGATGGGCTTGGCATCCTTCATTTCAAACTTGGTGAGAATATCTTGAATGTACTTTGTTTGGCTAATGAAGGTGCCCTCTTGGAGTTGCTTGACTTGAAATCCTAAGAAATACTTCAACTCCCCCATCATAGACATCTCAAATTTTTGAATCATGATCCTACTAAATTCTTCACAAATAGATTTGTTAGTAGACCCAAATATGATATCATCAACATAAATTTGGCATACAAACAAATCATTTTCAATGGTTTTAGTGAATAAAGTAGGATCGGCCTTTCCGACTTTGAAGCCATTAGTGATAAGAAAATCTCTTAGGCATTCATACCATGCTCTTGGGGCTTGCTTGAGCCCATAAAGCGCCTTAGAGAGTTTGTAAACATGGTTAGGATACTCACAATCTTCAAAGCCGGGAGGTTGCTCAACATAGACATCTTCCTTGATAGGTCCATTGAGGAAGGCACTCTTCACGTCCATTTGGTAGAGCTTAAAGTCATGGTGAGTAGCATAGGCAAGTAATATTCGAATTGACTCAAGCCTAGCTACGGGTGCATAGGTTTCACCGAAATCCAAACCTTCGACTTGTGAATACCCTTTGGCCACAAGTCGTGCCTTGTTCCTTGTCACCACACCATGTTCATCTTGTTTGTTGCGGAAGACCCACTTGGTTCCTACAACATTTTGGTTAGGACATGGAACTAAATGCCATACCTCATTCCTTTTAAAGTTGTTGAGCTCCTCTTGCATCGCCAGCACCCAATCTGAATCTTGAAGTGCTTCCTCTACCCTGGGTGGCTCAATAGAGGAAACAAACGAGTAGTGTTCACAAAAATGAGCAACACAAGACCGAGTAGTTACCCCCTTATGAATATCTCCTAGGATGGTGTTCACGGGGTGATCTCGTTGAATTGCTTGGTGGACTCTTGGGTGTGGCGGCCTTTGATTTGGCTCATCTTCCTTGTCTTGATCATTTATATCTCCCCCTTGATCATTGTCGTCTTCTTGAGGTGGCTCATCTTCTTGATCTTCTCCTTCATCATCTTGAGCCTCATCCTCTTCTTGAGTTGGTGGAGATGCTTGCATGGAGGAAGATGGTTGATCTTGTGCTTGAACGGGCTCTTTGGATTCCTTAGGACACACATCCCCAATGGACATGTTCCTTAGCGCGACGCACAGAGCCTCTTCATCATCTAATTCATGAAGATCAACTTGCTCTACTTGAGAGCCGTTAGTCTCATCAAACACAATGTCACAAGAAACTTCAACTAGTCCAGTGGACTTGTTAAAGACTCTATATGCCCTTGTGTTTGAATCATATCCTAGTAAAAAGCCTTCTACAGCCTTAGGAGCAAATTTTGATTTTCTACCTCTTTTAACAAGAATAAAACATTTGCTACCAAAGACTCTAAAATATGAAATATTGGGCTTTTTACCGGTGAGGAGTTCATATGATGTCTTCTTGAGGATTCGGTGTAGATATAACCGGTTGATGGCGTAGCAAGCGGTGTTGACCGCCTCGGCCCAAAACCGATCCAAAGTCTTGTACTCATCAAGCATGGTCCTAGCCATGTCCAATAGAGTTCTATTCTTCCTCTCCACTACACCATTTTGTTGTGGCGTGTAGGGAGAAGAGAACTCATGCTTGATGCCTGCCTCCTCAAGAAAACCTTCTATTTGAGAGTTCTTGAACTCCGTCCCGTTGTCGCTTCTTATCTTCTTGATCCTTAAGCCGAACTTGTTTTGAGCTCGTCTCAAGAATCCTTTCAAAGTTTCTTGGGTTTGAGATTTATCCAGTAAAAAGAATACCCAAGTGAAGCGAGAATAATCATCCACAATAACTAGACAGTACTTACTCCCGCCGATGCTTATGTAAGCTATTGGGCCGAATAGGTCCATGTGGAGGAGCTTGAGTGGCCTGTCAGTCGTCATGATGTTCTTATGTGGATGATGAACACCAACTTGCTTCCCTGCTTGGCATGCGCTACAAATCCTATCTTTCTCAAAATGCACATTTGTTAGTCCCAAAATGTGCTCTCCCTTTAGAAGCTTGTGAAGATTCTTCATCCCAACATGGGCTAGTCGGCGATGCCAGAGCCAACCCATGTTAGTCTTAGGAATTATGCAAGTATCAAGCTCAGCTCTATTGAAATCAACTAAGTATAGCTGACCCTCTAATACTCCCTTAAAAGCTACTAAATCATCACTTCTTCTAAAGACAGTAACACCTGTATCCGTGAAAAGACAGTTGTAACCCATTTTACATAATTGGGAAACAGAAAGCAAGTTGTAATCTAATAAATCTACAAGAAAAACATTGGAAATAGAATGGTCAGGTGATATAGCAATTTTACCCAATCCTTTGACCAAACCTTGATTTCCATCCCCGAATGTGATAGCTCGTTGGGGATCTTGGTTTTTCTCGTAGGAGGAGAACATCCTTTTCTCCCCTGTCATGTGGTTTGTGCACCCGCTGTCGATGATCCAACTTGAGCCCCCGGATGCATAAACCTACAAAACAAATTTAGTTCTTGATTTTAGGTACCCAAACGGTTTTAGGTCCTTTGACATTAGATACAAGAACTTTGGGTACCCAAAAACAAGTTTTTGATCCCTTGTGTTTGCCCCCAACATACTTGGCAGCTACCTTGCCGAATTTGTTAGTTAGCACATAAGAAGCATCAAAAGTTTTGAATGAAACATTATGATCATTTGATGCTTTAGGAGTTTTCTTCTTAGGCAAATTAGCATGGGTTGATTGCCTAGAACTAGATGCCTCACTCTTATACATAAAAGCAAGATTAGGGCCAGAGTGAGACTTCCTAGAGTGAATTCTCCTAATTTTATGTTCGGGATAGCCGGCAGGGTACAAAATGTAATCCTCGTTATCCTGAACCATGGGAGCTTTGCCCTTAACAAAGTTGGACAATCTTTTTGGAGGGGCATTAAGCTTGACATTGTCTCCCTTTTGGAAGCCAATGTCATCCTTAATACCAGGGCATCTCCCACTATAGAGCATGCTTCTAGCAAATTTAAATTTCTCATTTTCTAAGTCATGCTCATTGATTTTAGCATTAAGTTGAGCTATGTGATCATTTTGTTGTTTAATTAAAGCTAGGTGATCATGAATAGCATCAACATTAATATCTCTACATCTAGTGCAAATAGTAACATGCTCAACGGAAGATGTAGAGGGTTTGCAATCATTTAACTCAACAATCTTAGCATGTAAAATGTTATTCTCATCTCTAAGATTGGAAATAGAAATATTGCAAACATCTAAATCCTTAGCCTTAGCAATTAGTTTTTCATTCTCATTTCTAAGGCTAGCAAGAGAGGTGTTCAATTGATCAATCTTAGCAATTAAATTGGCATTATCATTTCTAAGACTAACAATTGAATCATCACAAACATCAAGCTTCCCAACCTTAGCAATTAAATTGGAATTCTCATTTCTAAGGTTGGAAATAATATCATGGCAAGTGCTTAGCTCACTAGTTAATTTTTCACATTTTTCTACTTCTAGAGCATAAGCATTTTTCACCTTAACATGCTTTTTGTTTTCTTTAATTAGGAAGTCCTCTTGGCTATCCAAGAGTTCATCCTTATCATGAATAGTGCTAATCAATTCATTTAATTTTTTCTTTTGTTGCATGTTTAAGTTGGCAAAAAGAGTAAACAAGTCATCCTCATCATCACTAGAATTAGCCTCATCACTAGATGTTGCATATTTAGTTGAGGATCTTGATTTTACCTTCTTCTTTTTGCCGTCCTTTGCCATAAGACATGTGTGGCCGACGTTGGGGAAGAGGAGCCCTTTGTTGATGGCGATGTTGGCGGCGTCCTCGTCGGAGGAGGAGTCGGTGGAGCTCTCGTCGGAGTCCCACTCCCGGCAAATATGGGCATCGCCACCCTTCTTCTTGTAGTACCTTTTCTTTTCTCTCCTCTTTCCCTTCTTGTCGTCGCCCCTGTCACTATCACTAGATAATGGACATTTTGCAATAAAATGACCGAGCTTACCACACTTGTAGCAAACCTTCTTGGAACGGGGCTTATAATCTTTCCCCTTCCTTTGTTTGAGGATTTGACGGAAGCTCTTGATGATGAGCGCCATCTCCTCATTGTCGAGCTTGGAGGCGTCGATGGGGATTCTACTTGCAGTAGAATCTTCTTTCTTCTCCTCCGTTGCTTTGAATGCAACGGGTTGTGCTTCGGGTACGGAGGAGGATGCGCCTTGCTCGATGATATTTTTGGAGCCTTTGATCATTAGTTCAAAGCTCACAAATTTACCTATCACTTCCTCAGGAGACATTAGTTTGTATCTAGGATCACCACGAATTAATTGTACTTGAGTAGGATTAAGAAAAACTAGTGATCTTAGAATAACCTTGACCATTTCATGGTCATCCCACTTTGTGCTCCCGAGGTTGCGCACTTGGTTCACCAAGGTTTTGAGCTGGTTGTACATCGCTTGTGGCTCCTCCCCTTAGTGAAGCATGAATCGACCGAGCTCCCCCTCGATCGTCTCTCTCTTGGTGATCTTGGTCACCTCATCTCCTTCGTGCGCTGTTTTGAGTATGTCCCAAATCTCTTTGGCGCTCTTCAATCCTTGCACCTTGTTACACTCCTCTCGACTTAGAGAGGCGAGGAGTATTGTGGTGGCTTGTGAGTTGAAGTGTCGGATTTGGGCAACTTCGTCCGAATCATAGTCTTCATCCCCTACGGATGGTACCTGTACACCAAACTCAACAATGTTCCAAATACTAGTGTGGAGTGAGGTTAGGTGATGTCTCATTTTGTCACTCCACATGTTATAATCTTCACCGTCAAAAACTGGTGGTTTGCCTAATGGAACGGAAAGTAATGGAGTACGTTTAGAAATGTGAGGGTAGTGTAGGGGAATCTTACTAAACTTCTTGCGCTCCTGGCGCTTAGAAGTTACGGACGGCGCGTCGGAGCCAGAGGTGGATGGTGATGAAGAGTCGGTCTCGTAGTAGACCACCTTCCTCATCTTCTTTTTCTTTTCGCCACTCTGATGCAACTTGTGTGAAGGGGATTCCTTCTCCTTCCCCTTGTTGCGGGACTCTCCCGATGGAGCCTTCCCGTGGCTTGTAACGGGCTTGTCGCCGGTCACCATCTCCTTCTTGGCGTGTTCTCCCGACATCACTTCGAGTGGTTAGGCTCTAATGAAGCACCGGGCTCTGATACCAATTGAAAGTCGCCTAGAGGGGGGTGAATAGGCGGAATCTAAAAATTATAAACTTAAGCACAACTACAAGCCGTGGTTAGCGTTAGAAATATAAGCGAGTCCAAAAGAGAGGGTGAAAAACAAATCACAAGCAAATAAGAATGAATGACACGGTGATTTGTTTTACCGAGGTTCGGTTCTTGCAAACCTACTCCCCGTTGAGGTGGTCACAAAGACCGGGTCTCTTTCAACCCTTTCCCTCTCTCAAACGGTCACCTAGACCGAGTGAGCTTCTCTTCTCAATCAAATGGGACACTAAGTCCACTACAAGGACCACCACACAATTGGTGTCTCTTGTTTTGATTACAAGTGTTGGGGAAACAAGAATGAGGAAGAAGAAAAGCAATCCAAGCGCAAGAGCTCAAAAGAACACAAATGTCTCTCTCTAGTCACTGATTTGGTTGGAGTGATTCCGGACTTGGGAGAGGATTTGATCTCTTTGTTTGTGTCTTGTATTGAATGCTATAGCTCTTGTATGAGGTGTGAAGGCTGAAAACTTGGATGCAATGAATGGTGGGTGGTTGGGGGTATTTATAGCCCCAACCACCAAAGTAGCTGTTGGTGGAGGCTGCTGTCGACGGGCGCACCGGACAGTCCGGTGCGCCACTGGACACTGTCCGGTGCACCAGCCACGTCACCCGGCCGTTAGGGTTCGACCGTTGGAGCTCTGACAACTGGGCCACCGGACAGTCCGGTGGTGCACCGGACAGGTCCTGTAGACTGTTCGGTGCGCCTTCTGGCGCCTGCTCTGACTTCTGCGCACGCAGGCACGCACTGTAGCGCATTTAATTCCTCTGCAGACGACCGTTGGCGCGAAGTAGCCGTTGCTCCGCTGGCACACCGGACAGTCCAGTGCTACACCGGACAGTCCGGTGCTACACCGGATAGTCCGGTGAATTATAGCGGAGCGGCTCCCAGGATTCCCGAAGGTGGCAAGTTCGGAGTTGGATTCCCTGGTGCACCGGACACTATCCGGTGGTGCACCGGACACCACCAGACAGTCCGGTGCACCAGACCAGGGCTCACTTCGGTTGTCTTTTGCTCCCTTTGTTTGAACCCTTTCTTTTGACTTGTATTGGTTTGTTGTGAACCTTTGGTACCTGTAGAACTCATAATCTAGAGCAAACTAGTTAGTCCAATAATTTGTGTTGGGCAATTCAACCACCAAAATTCATATGGAAAAGGTTTGACCCTATTTTCCTTTCAGTGAGCTTGTCGTGCTTATCCGGCGAAGGGGGAAGGGGAGCTCACAGAACTGGCTTCTAGCTCCACTGTCTGGCGTAGACTTGCAGATCTGGACTCCACGAGACGGCACGAACGCTCCGATAACTATGCAACATGAACAAGCAAACATACAAACCAGCAAGTATACCAACAAATATTTAGTATAGTGGTCAGAATAGCGATATATGGATGGGTAGAGTCTGGAGTAGAATCTGTGTCATGTGGTGTTGAGACACTACTAGTGGTGGAGCGGAGGTGTTTACCAGGGGGGTGGACTAGAGATGAAGCGACACTATGCGTGTATCCGGCGAAGCGGGGTAACTGAGTGGGTGGGGTGTTTGCCTTGGCTGAGGGTTTGAGTGTGTGTGGAGAGGGAGAGGGTAGCTGGGTGTATGCGGTGTAGCACAGTGAAGTTCACTGTTGGTGAGAATAGTGACGAATGAATCGTCTGACTTAGTATGAACAGGAGAGTTATAGGCAGAATATGGGACAAGATTATTTTGTGAGTTTTCTGGAACATGAACCATGCTTAAGGGATGACATGGTTGGATAGGGAATACTTAGATAAGAATTTATAAATAAGAATTATTGGAATCTGAGTTTGGAAGCCTGGTTCGAAGGAATCTCAAAGTCAAGCATGCTCAACTTGGAGAAACCTGGGATGGGTGTCCAGATGGGAAGTTCCCACTAGAAGGAAAATCACAGTCACCAGAGTT
Organism: Zea luxurians; assembly: GCA_029449295.1. NCBI lineage: Eukaryota > Viridiplantae > Streptophyta > Magnoliopsida > Poales > Poaceae > Zea > Zea luxurians. The sequence goes on along the minus strand of JAOPSE010000340.1, from coordinate 465,619 downwards.
CGTATGACTGGAACATGGGTCTGGCTGGTCTTAGGTGGACTGGACAACATGATGGATGAGTAGTTGAAATTTGGGGTGATCGAATGATCAATAAATAGTAACAATGAATAGTGACGACGAAAAAGTTATTATAGATATCATTGATGAATAGTAACGATGATAAATAGTAACGATGATGAATAATGTCGATGAATAGTAACGATGAATAGCGATGGTGAATAGTTCGTATGAATGAACGATGAACGATGAATAGTGACGATGAACGATGAGTAGGAACTATGAACGAACGGACGAACGATCGAATGATCGGACGAACGAACGATCGGAATTTCGACAGCATTACAGCAGGACAAAGATCATCTAGAAGAACGATGAATAGGGACTAGGAACGAACGATGAATAGGAACTATGAACGAACGATGAACGATGAATATGAACTATGAACGAACGATGAACGATGAATAGGAACTATGAACGAACGATGAACGATCGAATGATCGAACGAACGAACGATCGGAATTTCAGCAGCATAACGATAGGACAAAGATTATCTAGAAGAACGATGAATAGGGGCTATGAACGAACGATGAATAGGAACTATGAACGAACGGACGAACGAACTATCGATCAGAATTTTGGCAGCATAATGGCAGGACAAAGATTATTTGGATGAACGAACGGACGAACGATCGAACGATCGGATGAACGGACGAACGAACCATGAACGATCAGACGAACGATCGAACAAACTAAGAACAGGTGGACGAACGATCGAAGAATGACCGAACGATCCTTGTGCTAGTGTGTGCTTGTGTGGGAGATGGAGTGGGCGTGTGTGGGGGGGGAGGGAGAGAGTTGCCATGAAATGGCTTGAGGTGGGATGAGAGGAGGCCCTTGCCCCTCTATTTATAGCCATGGTGGGGGATTAGTGGGAGGGATGAGAGGATTAGTGGGAGATTAGCATGTATTTGTCTTGTATAAGTGTAATTAGCTTGTAGAGCTCACCGTATGACACCGGAGGCATACGTATACGTATAAGCATAAGAAAAGTTTTGAAGAAAATATTTGTGGGGACTTTAAAAATGATTATGAAGGTATTTCTTAGGAGGGAAATACTTGGAGAGTTATCGGTAGAATATCTGGGCAATATTTCTGGAAAGAACTTGAGGGGTATTACTGGGGAAATATCTGTAGGATATTTTGAGGAGGATTTTGGAGAGAATATAGTCCACTATACTTTATTTGCTGATATCAACTTGCAAACAAACATTTTGAAACAAAATTTGAAATTCATTTTGAATTTAGAGCAAGTTTGAGAAAATTTCAAGATTTGAATTTTTGGGATGCTACACATAACCTAGTAAAAACCCTTCTATAACTTTGGGAGAAAACTTGGAATTCATACATTTTTTACAAAAGTCTTTAGATCAAATTGTTGGTGTGTCGGACCTTGAACAGTTCCAATTTAGAAGCAGCCTTGTCAGACTCAACCGGATTGGTCCGGTGCAGCACCGGTATAACACCCCATCCACTCCCAGACCGTCCGTACTAAAATTTGGCTAAAGGGGGATAGTTGAAATATAAAGTTTACAACTTCAAACACAAACTTCAACCTAGGATTAGCGTTAGAACAAGAATAAGAACAATTAGAGTGAGGGAGATGTGTTCTTGTTGCTAGAGTTGCTCAATCGATTGCAGAATTACTTTGAGAGCAACTCAAATTGATATGGAATCAACTACAAGCAAGAGAACGAGAGAGGAGGGAGAGGAAGAATAAAATCGCAAATGAGGGAAGAAATGCAAAGAACACAAGCAATTTGTTTCTCGAGGTTCGGTTCCAAAGAACCTACTCCCCGTTGAGGAGTCCATAATAGACAGGTCTTTTCCAACCTTTTCCCTCTCTCAAACAGTCACTGAGACTAATCAAGTTTTCTTCTCTTTTTCGGTGGAGACCAAGTCCCCCAAGGATCACCACACACTTAGGTGTCTCTTGCTACCTTTAGAAGTGTGAGAATGGGGGTGAGAGCGAGAATGAAAACCAAAACAAGAGCACAAGAACTTGCAACACTAAAAAGCACAAGGCGCTATTTCTCTCAAACTCGAATTGATTGGATGCAGCGCTTGCATGGCTTTGAATGTGTGGGAGATGTTGCTTTGAATGTATAGAGGTTTGGTGTAGTACTTGTATCTTCAATGTGCTGCTTGGGGGTATTTATAGCCCCAACCACCTCAAATAGTCGTTGTAGAAGTGGGGCAAAATCTGCACTACACGTGGTGCATAGGACCCTCTATAGTGTCGGTCCAGTGCACCATCATACCGTTTGATCCTGTCAGTAGCAGGTCATCGTTCTGATTTGTCAGGGGCACCAGACCATCTATAGTGAAGATCCTATGACCATCGGACCACTGCCACATCATCATAGTCATTGGAGGAAGACGACTGTTGAACTCTGTCAGATGGTCTAGTGCACAACGGACCGGCTGGGCTGCCCTCCGCTGAAGTGTCTGAATTTCACCCTCTCTACATAAATGGTCTAGTGCACACCAAACAAGTCTAGTTAGCCAGGCTGCCCAAGGTATATTATATACTATCTCTAAGTTGACGGTTCGGTGTGCACCAGACCGGTCCGGTGCCTCGCTGATCAGACCACTTAAGTCCTTTTGGCCTTTTCTTCTTGTATTGAATTTGGCTGGCCTTGAGGGCCTTCCTATGACTTAGACAATTATATCTAGTGACTTTCCGATAAGTCTAAGTCACGGAATTTTAATAACACAATTTTTCTAACTCATATTGCTTGATTTCTAACTTAGAATTGAAATGGGTGATCTTATGAACCTGTGAAATAGAGACTCGACAAACTAATTAGTCAATGAGGTTGTGAAGGTTATCTAGCACCAAAATCAATACAGAAAATGGTTTGATCCCATTTCCCTTTCAGGTACTTACTCCTGACAGCCCTCTAGGATCATAGACGACCCCCCACAAACCAACACGAGTCTTTTATGCATACTTTGTCCTCACTCATGTGCACTCAAGAAGACTTTCTGGTCAGTCACTCATCCCAAGATTGCTCTGGGCTAAGCATGCTTAACATAGAGGTTCTTTCGAGATAGTCTTCTGAAAAAGAAGATGCACCTTATTGGTATGAGTGTTCTTTCAATCCTATTAAGCCTTGAGCCAGGATATCACAATCCTCCCCCTAGAAAGATTGACATCCTTATCGGTCAATACAAAGCTAGGAACCTCTCCCCTTAGTCACATATGTATGTCTAGTGTCATTATATGCCATGCCTTGTGATCCCTCTGGGCCCACGTATGCCATGCTCTATATGCACAAACCCCTAGCCTAACACGCCCGTGAAACCATGGGGACCGGCTCTAATATCATTTGTAACGCCCCATCCACTCTCAGACCGACGGTACTTACTCTTGACAGTCCTCTAGGATCATAGACCATCCTCACATATCAACATGAGTCTTTTGTGCACACTTTGTCCTCACTCATATGCGCCCGAGAAGACTTTCCAGTCGGTCACCCATCCTAAGATTGCTCTAGGCCAAGCACACTTTATCTAGATGTTATTTTGAGACAGGCTTCCGAAAAAGAAGATACATCTTGTTAGTATGAGTACTTTATCAACCCTATTAAGCCTTAGGCCAGGATATCACAATCCACCTAGGCTAGATATCACAACTGGACCCCACCATGTCAGCCGCCACGTCACCTAGCTATTGAATCCGGAAACTTGATCGTTGAACTTTGATAGATCCAGTGCGCCACCGTACTGGTTCGGTATGCCAACACCTTCAAACCTCCAACACATCCTCTCTGCAAATTTGGTTCAGTGTGCCAGCCGACCGAAGCCCAATTATAGTGATCTCTATAAACTTAGCCCGATGTGCCATTACATAACTGAATTTTGGCAAATTTGGGGTTTTCTTCAACTTGATTTAGCTATGTTTGAGGGTGTTCCTATGACTTAGAAAAACATATCTGGAGACTAACCAACTAGTCTAAGTCATGAAAATTAATCGATTTTATTTTTCTAACTCACATTCCATTTCCGCCTAAAACTTAGCTTCAAAAGTACCAAAACTTAAGCTTGAGCTTACCAACTTCTCTAGACGACTCAAATATGTTTCTAGGAGTGTTTAGAACTTATTCAAGGTGTTGAACCGCAAATAGTTCATTTTCTCCAAAGCATACCCCTTTTTGTCTGGATTTGAGCTATTTTCTGATTGAGAATCTCAATTATCGATCTTATAAACTTGCAATCATATACTTAGCAAACTAGTTTGTCCATATGACTGTGATGGTCATCAAGCACAAAAACAAATCTAGAAATAGATTAAACCTCATTTCCATTTTAGCACGTCATTGGCCAGACAATACAATAGAGGAGAGGCTTCCCTCAATGTCGTACTGCTTGGTCACAACAAGGTTTATCATCTTGTTTCTAAGCAATTTCTCGGTGACCTCCGAAAACAAGAAACCACTATAATTTTGGTGAATTTTATATTTATCGATCGATTTTTGAATTTAAAATTGAAAAACGAGATTCGGTGAAAATCACTCCGGTGAAATCGAGCGGTTTTCGATGATTTGCCACCGAAAAATGCTAATTACCTTTGATTTTTTAAATGATAGGATTTGTTAAAATTTTAAATTCACCAAAAGTTGAATTTTTGAGCAATAAATATAGTTCTAGACTTCTGGTACCCTCTAGTTTTTAATAGATTTTTTTGTTTTTTCATTTTTTTTTTTGAAATTCAAAATTTTGAAAGAAATTTACGAAACATCTCACCTGCCTACGACGAGGAACGATAATTTTTGCCGGTTATCATCTGTTCCTGACTGGATTTCAAACCAGGGACACTATAGGCATTAGCCAGTGCCAGATGCAGGTTCAAAGTAGTGGTGGTGATGGGTAGGTTTAATTTATGGTGAAGACATGCAGCTATGCTGCGACGATATTAAGGCTAATATTCATGTGAAGCAACAAAGCATTATTCCGATCAAATTAGTAACAATTTGTATTATTTCACAAATAAAGAGATGGCGAATTACTTGACTTAGGGCCTATTTAAATGTACTAAGGCTAATCTATTTAGTAGTTTAGCTATTAACTGCTTTTAGCCAAAGACATCTAAACATCCTAGTTGATAGTCCAGCTAACTATTAGCTACAACTTTAATTATTCATTAGTTTATTAGCTAATAGTTAGCTAATTATATATTCCCTCTGTCCCAAAAAATAAGGCATATATTTTTTGAAAAAGTCTTTAGAGTAAAACTTTGACCGTTAATTTCTTTTAAGATATAATATCAACAAATACAAATTAAATATCATATTAAAGTATTTTTTAATACGAATTCAAATATATAACATGCATACACTAAAAATATGTTTTTTTGCTAAATTGTTGGTTAAAGTTTTAAAATGTTGACTTTTCTTAAAAACATGCGTGCCTTATTTTCTCGGATCGAGAGAGTATTAACTAGCTAATTCTACTAGTAATATTTTAGCCAACTAACTATTAACACTAGTACATTTAAACATGCCCTTATATGAGAAATATTAAATCGACATGTTCAAAATATAAGGATGACTTGTAACAGTGCGGCCCAGCAAAATATAAAAGGATGAGAAACTAAGGAAATGTTTGGTTTAAAGAATCAATCCATTCTAGATAAAGTAGTGCATTATGAGTCTATTCCATGAATTTGGTGGAATGAACTCTTATTATTACTAATTATTAGTCTATGGGTAATAAAATGGTTATAGATCAAATTATTCCATTCTATGAACCAAACAAGAAAGTGATGAGTGAGAATATGAACTCCTCGTTCCTCAAACTGAACATGCTGTAAATGGACAATAACGTCAACGGTCATCCTCTATGGTGCTGACATTTGTCCTATCGTCTTAGAGTTCAGGAGGAAAGCCATGTGCAGTATTTAGGGTTTGTTTGGGAGCAAGATTAACTCATGGGATTGAGGGAGCTAAAATCACTTGCTATCCAATTTTAAATAGTAATAGATTTTAGCTCCTCAATCCCCCTTCACTATCCTTGGTCCCGAACGAGCCCTCACGTGCTTTCCACTTTGATCTTTTAGTGCTGGGTCAAAACTAGAATAAAGAGATTGTTAGTATATTTTCGGTGTCTTAATTTTACATAAAATAATACGATTAATAAATAAAACATAATTTACATATTTCTATAGGTAAACAATGACAAGAACAAGCACACGTATTGGTGACATGTACAATAAAGTATGTACATACAGAACGATGTCATCGAAGTAGTAGCCATAGTAACCCTTATCGCACATTCAGCGATAGAAGAAAGCATAAGCATACGGAAACGCGACCACACAAATATACCGCACAATCAAACGGGATACAGAGTAAAAAACAAATAACGTTTGAGCCGTGTAATTCACTTTTCAGCATTTCTGTGACTGCGATGTGCAGGCCTGCTGCCTCATCAGCTCCATGGCGGATTCGACGAGCGAGCCGACGCTGACGACGCGGCGGCTGAGCCCGACGCTGCCCGAGAACACGTTGAAGCACTCGAGCCCGGAGGTGGTTTCCGCGACGCGCCTCTGCTCGGCCTCCATCCCGAACTCCACGAAGAGAGCCACGAAGCGCGCGTCCGACCGCATCAATGCGATGGCGAGCTCCAGCGTGTGCAGCCGGATGCGCGGCAGCACCAGGGACGGGTGGCTGTACTCCCGCAGGACCAGCACTAGCGTCCGCGCCAGCGCCGTGTCCGTGACGCCCGCTGTGGCGAGGCTCGCGCGGAGCTTCCCAGGCTGCATGAACCGGAGCATTTGTGCCGCGAGGCCGATGGAGATGTTCAAGAGCTTCGTCTTCTCCACCATGATATTGCGCAATACCTGTGTTTTAGGGATTAGGAAATGGTTGATATGACAATGACACCGTAGCCGATGCACAGAGTGTACAGCCAGAAACTACGTACCTTGGTGGCGCCGGCGGTAACTCCTCTCAGTGTAAGATGATACTCTTCCCCAGCGTAGGTGCACAGGTTGCGCAGGATCCTTGCGGCGCTGATGACGACGACGGGATCACTCAGCGTCTCGACGAGCCGGTCCACACCTCCGCCGAACGCCATGATGATCGCGCCGCAGTTCCTCCGGCTGTCCAGCGCCAGCATCGCAAGAGCCTCGCCGGCCTCCACCCGGACCGCGTCCTTGTGCCGGTCGGGCGCTGGCTCTGCCTCCTGCTCTTCCGGCAAGAACATCGACACCAGCGTGCTGACCACACCCCCCGTGCCGCCGATCATCTCCCTCGCTTCCTCGTCCATGGCGAGGTTGGTCAGTATCTCGATCGCCAGGCGGTGCAGCTCGGACACGTCCTTCTCGTCGTGCTGCTGCTGCAGCTGCAACACCTCCCTGATGTTGCTCACCGTGAACACAATGTCAGAGAGCTCCCTCCGAAGCAGCTTTCCGGTGGTCCCCGTCGTGCTCGCCAGCCTCTTCACAACGCGGAGCGACTGCTTGACCGCCTTGAGGCGCATGTCTGTCGGCGGCCCCGTCGCCGGCCCGTTTGCCACTATGCCCGCGTAGGAGATGATCCTGTCGAGAAGACCCCTGGTCCTCCCAATCTTGTCGCAGTTGTCGTGGTCGCGCGCCAGCTTGTTGAGGATGGACAGACCGAGGAGGTTGAGCTCGTCGAGGTCGGCGTAGAGCAAGGAAGCCACGGACTCCATGGCGCCGGGAATGCCAGTGACGCGGAGCGCGTTGAGCTTTCTTCCGGTGAGCATGAACACGACGACCGCGGCGGAGCGGCGCACGTCCTTCTCGGAGGCGTTCTTCCAGCTGAGCATCTCGATGAGGCGCTCTATGGTGGGCCCGGACGTGCCGATCTTGCGGAGCGTGGCGTCGGCGAAGCGGTCGGACTCGACGAGCGCCGCGAGGATGCTGGCGCCGAGGCGCTGCTCGTCGTGCGAGCCCGCCGTGAGCAGGTCGTCGGCGTAGGACACGAGGTCCATGTGCAGGCCTTCGAAGATGCTGCCGTTGAGGCACCTGGAGTAGGAGTCGTAGAAGAAGCGGCGGACGGCTACGGCGCCGCAGGCGGTGTTGAGGTGGCAGTCGGCGGCGACGCGCTCCAGCAGGCGGTGGTGGCCCACCCTCCACTGCCACAGCGCCTTCTCGACGAGGAACAGCAGCGCCTCGGCGAGCGCGAGGCCGTAGAATATGTCGAGCGCGGAGTGGCGGTTGACGTGGGCCTCCTCGCTGCCGCCGTAGCGCTGGTGGACGAGGCGGACGAGCGAGAGCGCGGCGCAGGAGGACGCGGACAGCAGCTGCAGCCAGTGGAAGACGCGGCCGACGGCCCACGACACGGGCGCGCGGCCCGTGGTCTCGTGCTGCCACTCCAGCTCGTGGCTGCGGCCCAGGATCCGGGCGCCCTCGACCAGCAGAAGGGTGGTGATGCACCAGAAGTCGATCTGGCCCAGCGTGATGGCGAAGCCTCCGAGCAGCACGACGGTGGCCCAGATGAAGCCCAGCGTGCCGAGCCGGCTGGCCGCCTTCTCGAGCACCGCGAGCTGGAGCGCCAGCATGGTGAGCCGGCGCTCCGGCGGCGCCGTGTCGTCCACGACGCTCGCGCGGACGTGCGGGGTCATCACCGCCTTCTGCGGCTCGAACAGCGTTGGCAGCTGGTCGGGGATCAGCACGCGCACGCTCCGGGTCGCAAGGCTCACGCGGCGATCCATTATTGCCGCCGGCCGGCCGACTGCTTTGCTCTGGACGCTAGGTAGTGAGTTGGCTTAGCACACTGGCATCTGCCGATTATTTATAGGCAACTGCAGCCAGTTGTGCAGTGTAGCACCGCATTTCATGCAGATAAATATTTGGAAGCAGCCGGATGTGTTCATAGCGTTCGTACCGTACCGTACCGTACTGTACTTGCATTGGAGCATGCCTGGCGGGCATTGACGCACGTCTCACGTTGACAGGTGGTCGATTTCTTTGCGTGCGCCTTGACGAGAAGGAGATCCTCTCTCTCCTTTCTTCTTGTTACAAAACGAGGTTGCCGACTGGGGTGGGGGCAACAGCTAGCGCGCCAGATGCATGCCCTGGGCCGGGCGTTGTGGCCGTTGCAGTCTCTTGCGTGGTCCGTACTATTCCCGTTCCAGAAGAGATGCATTTGATCAAATTAATTGTTTTGAGTCTACAAATTCATAGGAAAGAAGTATCAACACTTGTGGCTCTGAATAGTTATAGTTGTATAAATATATTCCATGATGAATATTGATACATATTTGGGTCAGAAGCTTGAGATACTTTGAAATTAGTACTATTCCAGGTTGCATCTATTGAAACAACAGGGGATGATTTGGATTTTTTGAACCAGGCTGACATCATGCACTTGGATCGTCATTTTCCAATGATCACCAGGCTGTAGCGGCCTAACGACGATGATCCTAAGGTTGGGTGAGAGGTTACAGACCGTTACACAGCCGCTGCTGCAGACTGAGACATCTAGTACTAGAGGGCATTGCTTCTTCTCCTCTTCTTGCTGAGCTAGCCATCGCCTGTCCTTTTCAGTCCTCCTGAAAACGGAAGTATTTTGAACCGAAACAGGAAGCATTGTTCGGCCGAGCCGAGACATCATGCGATACGACGGCCTCGCAGCCGGCCGTGGTTATGTTACAATGTTGCAGTTTGTAACATGTCTTTCTTCCGACTTAAATTGATGTCATTACTTGAGAATTTTGACCATCTTGTTCGATCAAGAACTCTATTAGCTCCGATTTGTAGCCAAACACTAGGGATATACTTCGTGACGGTGTTCTGTGCGAGAGCGCAGACGATATACAGCTCGGAGCTAGATGGTTCGCGACCTCACTGCAGAGCGGATCTTCTCTATATCATACCAGACAGTCTACGCCAAGGTCTCGGATGGTCCACGATAGCGCAGAGAGTCTTCTGACGGCGTAGAACCTTAGACCTTGCCTCCCGAAAGGTATCCCGTCGAGGAGGAGAATTTCAGGGGATGCTCTGGGGTCGGCAGGCCACCCGGAACATCCCTAGACGGTGTAGAGTCACCAAGGGATGAAGAAATAGGTCGAGAAAGACTAATACTAAGGCTAGATTACTGATACTTCTAGGGCGAGAAAGTAAATGAAATGATATACTGTTTCATTGGTTCGATTGTAGGTGCACACAATCGGATGTACCCCTTCACACACACACATATATATGAGGTTTGGAGCGGTTCTTAGGCGTTCCTCAACAGAATTCACATGATTAGATGGATAAGTACGCACGAAAAATTGGTTTCTCGCCTGAATTAATCCTATCGGGGACTGTTCGGGCTACCCCACGGACTGTCCGAGGCACGGACCATCCGGCCTTCCCAGGTGTCACATATGGTGCTCCACACATGCTCCTGCCTTTTGGGTAAGCTTAAGCGAACCAAGAGCACCTGATATAAGCCATAAACAACCTGATGTAGATCCATCGGTTTTCTAAGCACCTTGGCATACACTAGGATGAAATTGCTTTAAAACGACCATTTAATGCCTTAGATAGCTCATTACCTTGTAGTGTGTGTAACATATATGCATTACCAGGTATTACCTGTGTAACTCTATGAGGCCCTTCCCAGATTAGTGACTATTTGCCAAACTTCGGGTCCCTACTCCTTAATGACAGGACTGTCTTCCAAATTAGATCTCCAACTTAAAATGATTTAGCCTTTATCTTCTTGTTATAGTGTAACACCCTGAGTTTGAGAGTATAAATTTTCTTTTCTAATATCTATCAAATTCAGGTGTTACCACTTTTCCTCTCTCTATAGGTTTTCTTTCTCTTCCTGTTAATAGAGTTTGTTTATTTATTTGAGACATGGAATATTTCTTTAGTATATTAAAACCTAGAGGAGACATGAATTATTGCATCATGCTAAGTCTAAACTTTGTTTTCGGTTGATGCACATGTTTGAAATATTTGAATCTGAAATTGTGGTTTGGTTGGATTTGAATTCAAAAGATAAAATAAAAAGAAAAGAAATTAGAAATTTAAAAGAAAAAGGAAAACACTAAAGCAGCCCAGCCAAGCCTCCCCTCGGCCATTTGGCCCACCAGGCCGAGCGCGCACCCGCACCTCTCTCCCTCTGCCAGGCAGGCCCGACCTGTCGGCGCCGCTCGCCCTCGCGCGCCCCCGCTCTTCCTATGCGCAGCGGGCCCAGCTCGTCAGCCCCGTTGCCCGTTCGCTTCGCACGCTCCTCTCATTGCGCCGTGGGACCGCCCTGTCAGTTCCGTCCTCCCCGCAAACCGTCACCGACCCGCGCGCACGTACGTCGAGAAAGCTAGCCACATTGCCTGCCCATGTCCCTCATCTCCCTTTTGAGCCCCGCCCGCACTCGCTCTCCCTCCCCTGCCTCATTTCGCCCACTCTCGCGCTCAGTCGCCAGAGAAGTGAGCCTGCCATGCCATCCACCTGGAGCTCCAGACGCCGCGCCATGTCTCCCCAAGCGCCGTCCCAAGGTGAGTTGCCTCTCCCCGTGATCTGGTTGCCCTGATTTTGACTTGTCGTAGTGTGTCCGCGCTCGCCGGAGCTCTGTCGTGCTGGTTCGTCGCGCCCGCACGGTGTCCGGTCGGTCCAGCCCCGTCCCGTGCCCGTGTTTTGGTTCTGGGTGTTCCCCTGCTTCACCAGAGCTGGCACTAGACTCGGTGCACCCAATTCCCCCTCCCCGCGCCCAGGATTACTCTTCAGAGTAGCCCCGACCCGCCCGAAGCGCCCTTCCCGCCATTCCCTCGCCCCCAGTCCCGTTCTCAGAGCTGGAACCCTGCCATCGAGTTCGCCGGGCACCCCCTCACTAGTCCTGGCCAACTCCGGTGACCTCAAAGTCCCTAGGGACCGCGTCTGCCTTGGCTCCGGCGACTTCGCCGTCACGGACAAAGCAACGTCGGCCGCCATCGTTAACCCCCTAGCGCTCGATCCCAACCGCCCGCTCCTGATCCAACAGCCCGAATCCCTGGATACTTGTTCGAGCGCGCGCCCCTACCCCTGGGCCCCACCGGTCAGCTCGCCCACACCCCAGGCCACCGACTGCTCTGGCCCACCTGTCAGCGCCCGCTCGCGCCAACGCGCGTGCTCGCCCTTGGATCTGATCTCGGTCTTTGATCTGTGATCAGATGGCAAGGAACGCCCCGTAACCCTTTGCTCGATTATTTTGTTAAAGAACCCCTCGGGTTTATGAGAATCAACTGTCGTCCTGTTTTCTTGCGCCTAGGCCCCTGGTTTCTTGCATAGAGGCCCCTGGACTTTATTTTAATCACAGAAATGGGTTTAATTTAGGGTTTTGAATTCCAAAACTTGTAAATTTCATATCTTTTGCATATGAACTCCAAATTGGGTGGTTCAAATTGCAAAATGTTCATAATCTTATTCTCTATCTGTTTAAATTATATTCATTCACTGTTTTCATGTCTCAATTTTGTGGCTAGTCTCTAGGTTAATGTAAAGTGATAAAATATTTATTAAAGTTAAAATAAAAGGGTGAACCCTAGTGAATATTCATGTGACTAAATTTGTAGATCCTAATCTCATTTAATGTAATCCCATCCCTAGAATAAGTTTATTTAATTAAGTAATTTACTGAGATAGACTTAGTTAGAGAACAGTAGATCCTTAAACATAGTGATCTACCCTAGAACCTAGAGTTCACTTATGTGTTGGTACTTTTCTACTGAACCTGTGTTTGCTTTGTTGCATTTGTTTGGTGTACTGTTCCTTTGTCATTTCCCAAGTGTGTTGAATGAATGATTGCTTTGCATAGACAACGAGCAGTCCGAGGTTCCTGAGTGTGTTGCAGGAGACTTCCCTGAGTAGCAACTTGGTGAAGGCAAGTGTCCTCTGACCTATTATGTCCTACTTACTTTATAATTCACTGTCCCGCATACTATGATCAACCTAAGGATTAACTAATGTTCTATTTTCCTATCCTTGGTTACCCTTTTGCGAATTGGTTACTATGATTAGTATCATGCTACTTCTTTACTTTAATCAATGAACATGATGAGAACATTTATGATATGATGATGATATCTTGATTATGATGATGAACACGTGATACTTTAGGGGGCTTGGGCTGTTTCCCGAGTACCTCTCCGTAAGGACCTGTTCGCTGGATGACCACCTAGAAAAATAGTACAACCATGAAGGTGGAATGGGACACCTTAGCTGATTAATTGGATGAATCTAGGGGTGTAGTTTGCTTCGCAGTTGTGCCGTCAATGGGGCCAGGGCATAGTGCTTGCTCTCCTAAGGGTGGGTGCCAAGGTTCATTTGATTTGGTTTTGTTAGTCACCCACCATAGGGAGGAGTAGTGTGTTTGTACGACTGGCGAAACCTAACGGGCAACTACACACCAGGGGAATCTTTGTAAAGGCTACATAGTGTATCCCTGGCCATTCACCTCGGTAGTGAAGATCGGGTCTGTACAACCCAGGATGGAAAGGGATCATGAAAGGGAAATAGGGTCAAACCTTTTCCTAAACGATTTTGGTGGTTGAATTGCCCAACACAAATAATTGGACTAACTAGTTTGCTCTAGAATAAATGTTCTACAGGTGCCAAAGGTTCACATCAAACCAATACAAAGTTAAAAGAAAGGGCTCAAAAGATCAGAGCAAAGGAAACTGAAGTGCTCCCTGGTCTGGCGCACCGGACAGTGTCCGGTGCACCACCGGACACTGTCCGGTGCACCAGGGAAGATCGACTTCAAACTCCTCACCTTCGGGTTTCCCAGGCGCACCTCCGCTATAATTCACCGGACTGTCCGGTGCACTAGCGGAGCAACGGTCATCTGCGCGCAACGGTCGACTCTGCAAAGCAAACAGTGCAAATCAGATGTCAGAGCAGACGGTCAGAGGGGCACCGGACTGTCCGGTGCCACATGAGGACAAAGCCTCCAACGGTCGACCAGCTCTAAGCCCTAACAGGAGGATGACGTGGCGGCACACCGGACAATGTCCGGTGGCGCACCGGACGGTCCGGTGCGCCCATCGCCAGCATCCTTCTCCAACGGCTACAAATTGGTTGGTGGCTATAAATACCACCCCAACCGGCCACTTCAAGGTGTGGGAGCCCAAGCAACATTCCAAGTCATCTAGTTGACATATTCAAGCCCTCCCAACCACCTCTATTCATTGATCCATCCTATACACAAGATTTAGACCACTACAACCAACACAAGTGCTACAAAAGAGAGAGCAAGCAAGAGAGAGCTACTCATTTGAGTTTAGCACTAGTGCCTTGTGAGATTCATTGAGAGATAGTGTGTGCTACATCTTTGTGTTCATTTGCACGTGGAGTTTTGACTCCCATTGAACTTCCTCCAAAGTTTTGGAGGCTTGTAAAGCTAGCAAGAGACACCAAAGAGTGTGGTGATCCTTGCGGGGTCTTAAGTGATCCTTGAGAAGAAGAAGAGCTTGCCGGTCTTTGGTGATCGGTGGAGAGAGGGAAAGGGTTGAAAGAGACCCGTCCTTAGTGGACTCCTCAACAGGGACTAGGCCTTCGAGGGCCGAACCTCGGTAAAACAAATCACCCGTGTCTCGTGTGCTTATTGCTTGTGATTTGTTTGTTCTTTCTCTTTCTAAGTTTTCTTCCTTGCACTATTCTTTGATAATACCATTTGGTGTTGCTTGAAGTTAAATTCTCATTTAGTAAAGCAACACCTTGCAAGAAAGAACTTGTATTATTGCTCTTCTTATCTAAGCCTTCTTGCTTTATTCTCATAGACTTATTAGTTGTATAGTTTTATCAATTCCACATTATTTGAAAGCAATACTTTTTACCAGCAAGGACTTAGTTTTTATTCTCCGATAATTGTATATCTTGTTCTAACCACTAATCAAGGGATCTAGGTGGGGTGTAAAGTTATAATTTTCAGGTTTCGCTTATCCACCCCCCTCTAGGCGACTTTCAGATCACGACTCGTGGGTAAAGTGTGCAACCTCTATAGAGTGTTAGAAACTGGTATATCAGTCGTGCTCACAGTTATGAGCAGCCTTGGGAGCTCCTTTGATTAGAGTTACTCTGGATACTTTTATGATGATGCTTAATGTTGAGGATTATGGTTATGGTTTCTGGTATTTTATCTTGGAGGGAGTGTCTTTTGGGTAATAACTTGGGACTATTGTTAAAACTTGACTTTCTACTAGTAATAAATACCTGACCAACTAAAAGCAACTGCTCTAAGCTTAACCCAACATACAGCTAGTCCACTTTAGCCAAACGAGACATTTGCTGAGTATGTTGATGTGTACTCACCCTTGCTTAAAAACACCAAACCCCAAGTTGTCCCATTGCAATCAGTGCTCAGGAGAAGATGAAGGCAACGAGGAGGACTTTCAGGAGTTTTAGGACTTCGATGAGTTCTAGAATAGATTAGTGGCAAACCCCCAGTCAGCTGCCTGTGAAGGCATTATCTTACTGCGGTTCATTCAGCACTTTGATGATGACTTAAGTTAATGACTTTGTGGATGTCTTAGACATCGTGATGTAATAAAGTACTTATTTCTGCTATTATTTCAAGCAATATGTGATGATGTCCAATTATGTAATCATTGTGTACGTGAATTTCTGATTTTGGCATGTACATGGTTCGCATTCGGTTTACCTTCCAAAACCAGGTGTGACATAAGTGGTATCAAAGCCTTGCTGACTGTAGGAACGCTAACCTAGACTAGAATGGTTGTTTTAAGGGCTATAGACTCTTATTCTCACCTTGACCTTGGTGTTACTTCAAAAGTTGATCATCTCGACCAATTCTATGTTGTACTGCTACATATATACTCACCTTACAAATTTTTTAGCTTATTCTTGAAAGTCGCCTAGAGGGGGGTGAATAGGGCGAAACTGAAATTCTCAAAAAAATAATCACAACTACAAGCCGGGTTAGCGTTAGAAACATAATAGAGTCCGCGAGAGGGCGCAAAACAAATCGCAAGCGAATAACGAAGTGAGACACGCGGATTTGTTTTACCGAGGTTCGGTTCTCTCAAACCTACTCCCCGTTGAGGAGGCCACAAAGGCCGGGTCTCTTTCAACCCTTCCCTCTCTCAAACGGTCCCTCGGACCGAGTGAGCTTCTCTTTCTCAAATCACTTGGGAATCAAACTTCCCGCAAGGACCACCACACAATTGGTGTCTCTTGCCTCAATTACAAGTGAGTGTTTGATCACAAGAAAGAATGCCAAAGAAAAAGAAGTGATCCAAGCGCAAGAGCTCAAATGAACACTACAAATCACTCTCTCTAGTCACTAGGGCTTTGTGTGGAGTTGGGAGAGGATTTGATCTCTTTTGGTGTGCTTTGCAATGAATGCTAGCTCTTGTATAGTGGTTGGAAGTTGGAAAACTTGGATGCAATGAATGGTGGGTGGTTGGGGTATTTATAGCCCCAACCACCAAACTTGACCGTTGGTGGAGGCTGTCTGTCGATGGCGCAACGGACAGTCCGGTGCCCCCGCCACGTCATCAATGCCGTTGGATTCTGACCGTTGGAGCTTCTGACTTCTGGGCCCGCCTGGATGTCCGGTGCACACCGGACATCACCTGTTCATTGTCCGGTGTGCCAGTATGGGCGCGCCTGACATCTGCGCGCGCAGAGCGCGCATTGAATGCGCCGCAGGGAGCCGTTGGCGCCGAAATAGTCGTTGCTCCGGGGTTACACCGGACAGTCCGGTGCACACCGGACATGTCCGGTGAATTATAGCGGAGCGGCTGCTGCGCGATCCCGAGGCTGGCGAGTTGAGGAGGCCGTGCTTCCTTGGAGCACCGGACACTGTCCGGTGTACACCGGACAGTCCGGTGAATTATAGCGAAGCGGCCTGAGAAACTCCCGAGGGTGGCGAGTTCGAGTTGGAGTCCTCTGGTGCACCGGACACTGTCCGGTGGCGCACCGGACACTGTCCGGTGTACACCGGACAGTCCGGTGTCTCCAGACCAGAGGTGCCTTCGGTTGCCTCTTTGCTCCTTTGTTGAATCCAAAACTTGATCTTTTTATTTGCTGAGTGTGAACCTTTTGCACCTGTATAACTTATACACTAGAGCAAACTAGTTAGTCCAATATTTGTGTTGGGCAATTCAACCACCAAAATTATTTAGGGACTAGGTGTAAGCCTAATTCCCTTTCAATCTCCCCCTTTTTGGTGATTGATGCCAACACAAACCAAAGCAAATATAGAAGTACATAATTGAACTAGTTTGCATAATGTAAGTGCAAAGGTTGCTTGGAATTGAGCCAATATAAATACTTACATGATGCGCATGGATTGTTTTCTTTGTTTTTGACATATTGGACCATATTTGCACCAAAAGTTTTGTTTTAGCAAACTCTTTTGTAAATTCTTTTCAAAGTCCTTTTGCAAGATAGTCAAAGGTAAATGAATAAGATTTTGCAAAGCATTTTCAAGTTTTGAAATTTTCTTCCTTTGTTCAAATGCTTTTCCTTTGACTAAACAAAACTCCCCCTCAAATAAAGTCTCCTCTTAGTGTTCAAGAGGGTTTTAAGATATCGAGTTTTGAAATTACTACTTGCTCCCCCTTTAGAACACAAAGAGATACCAATTTTGAAATTTTCCGATTGAAAACCATTAATTTTAAAAGGGTGGTGGTGCGGTCCTTTTGCTTTGGGCTCATACTTTCTCCCCCTTTGGCATGAATCGCCAAAAACGGATACTTTGAGTGAGATATAAGCCCTTTGAAGTACTTTCTCCTCCTTTGGTCATAAAATAAATGAGTGAAGATTATACCAACGTTGGAGAGTGATGCGGAGCGACGGCAAAGGATAAGTAGTAGAGTGGAGTGGAAGCCTTGTCTTCGCCGAAGACTCCAATTCCCTTTCAATATACCTATGACTTGGTTTGGAATACACTTGAAAACACATTAGTCATAGCATATAAAAGAGACATGATCAAAGGTATTTTTATGAGCTATGTGTGCAAGTTTAGCAAAAGAAATTCCTAGAATCAAGAATATTAAGCTCATGCCTAAGTCTGGTAAAAGATTGTTCATCAAGTGGCTTGGTAAAGATATCGGCTAATTGATCTTTAGTGTTAATGTATGAAATCTCGATATCCCCCTTTTGTTGGTGATCCCGAAGAAAATGATACCGAATGGCTATGTGTTTAGTGCGGCTATGCTCAACGGGATTATCCGCCATGCGGATTGCACTCTCATTATCACATAGAAGAGGAACTTTGGTTAATTTGTAACCGTAGTCCCGCAGGGTTTGCCTCATACAAAGCAATTGCGCGCAACAATGTCCTGCGGCAATATACTCGGCTTCGGCGGTAGAAAGAGCGACCGAATTTTGCTTCTTTGAAGCCCATGACACCAAGGATCTTCCCAAGAACTGGCAAGTCCCTGATGTGCTCTTTCTATTAATCTTACACCCTGCCCAATCGGCATCCGAATAACCAATCAAATCAAATGTGGATCCCCGAGGGTACCAAAGCCCAAACTTAGGAGTATAAGCCAAATATCTCAAGATTCGTTTTACGGCCGTAAGGTGTGATTCCTTAGGGTCGGCTTGAAATCTTGCACACATGCATACGGAAAGCATAATGCCCGGTCGAGATGCACATAAATAAAGCAATGAACCAATCATCGACCGGTATACCTTTTGATCCACGGACTTACCTCCCGTGTCGAGGTCGAGATGCCCATTTGTTCCCATGGGAGTCTTGATGGGCTTGGCATCCTTCATTCCAACTTGCTTAGAATGTCTTGAGTATACTTTGTTTGGCAAATGAATGTGCCCTCTTGGAGTTGTTTGACTTGAAATCCTAGAAAATACTTCAACTCCCCCATCATAAACATCTCGAATTTCTGTGTCATGATCCTACTAAATTCTTCACATGTAGATTCGTTAGTAGACCCAAATATGATATCATCAACATAAATTTGGCATACGAACAAATCATTGTCAAGAGTTTTAGTGAATAAAGTAGGATCGGCTTTGCCGACTTTGAAGCCATTTGCAATAAGGAAATCTCTAAGGCATTCATACCATGCTCTTGGGGCTTGCTTGAGCCCATAAAGCGCCTTAGAGAGCCTATAAACATAGTTAGGGTACTCACTGTCTTCAAAGCCGGGAGGTTGCTCAACATAGACCTCCTCCTTGATCGGTCCATTGAGGAAAGCACTCTTCACGTCCATTTGATAAAGCTTGAAGCCATGGTAAGTAGCATAGGCTAATAATATGCGAATTGACTCAAGCCTAGCTACGGGTGCATAGGTTTCACCAAAATCCAAACCTTCGACTTGTGAATACCCCTTGGCCACGAGTCGAGCTTTGTTCCTAGTCACCACACCATGCTCATCTTGCTTGTTGCGGAAGACCCACTTGGTTCCTACAACATTTTGATTAGGACGTGGAACTAAATGACATACCTCATTCCTTGTGAAATTGTTGAGCTCCTCTTGCATCGCCATCACCCAATCCGAATCTTGAAGTGCTTCCTCTACCCTGTGTGGCTCAATAGAGGAAACAAAAGAGTAATGTTCACAAAAATGTGCAACACGAGATCGAGTAGTTACCCCCTTATGAATGTCGCCGAGGATGGTGTCGACAGGGTGATCTCGTTGTATTGCTTGGTGGACTCTTGGGTGTGGCGGCCTTGGTTGTTCATCCTCCTTGTCTTCATCATTCACATCTCCCCCTTGATCGTTGCCGTCATTTTGAGGTGGCTCATCTTCTTGATCTTCTTGTTCAACATCTTGAGCCTCATCCTCAATTTGAGTTGGTGGAGATGCTTGCATGGAGGAGGATGGTTGATCTTGTGCATGTGGAGGCTCTTCGGATTCCTTAGGACACACATCCCCAATGGACATGTTCCTTAGCGCTATGCATGGAGCCTGTTCTTCACCTATCTCATCAAGATCAACTTGCTCTACTTGAGAGCCGTTAGTCTCATCAAACACAACGTTACAAGAAACTTCAACAAGTCCTGAGGACTTGTTAAAGACTCTATATGCCCTTGTGTTTGAGTCATATCCTAGTAAAAAGCCTTCTACAGTTTTAGGAGCAAATTTAGATTTTCTACCTCTTTTAACAAGTATAAAACATTTGCTACCAAAAACTCTAAAATATGAAATATTTGGCTTTTTACCGGTTAGGAGTTCATAGGATGTCTTTTTGAGGATTCGGTGAAGATATAACCGGTTGATGGCGTAGCAAGCGGTGTTGACCGCTTCGGCCCAAAACCGATCCGGTGTCTTGTACTCATCAAGCATGGTTCTTGCCATGTCCAATAGAGTTCGATTCTTCCTCTCCACTACACCATTTTGTTGTGGAGTGTAGGGAGAAGAGAACTCATGCTTGACGCCCTCCTCCTCAAGGAAGCTTTCAATTTGAGAGTTCTTGAACTTCGTCCCATTATCGCTTCTAACTTTCTTGATCCTTAAGCCGAACTCATTTTGAGCCCGTCTCAAGAATCCCTTTAAGGTCTCTTGGGTATGAGATTTGTCCTGCAAAA
The DNA here is from genome assembly GCA_029449295.1 of Zea luxurians. NCBI lineage: Eukaryota > Viridiplantae > Streptophyta > Magnoliopsida > Poales > Poaceae > Zea > Zea luxurians. Next base: position 445,103 of record JAOPSE010000340.1, on the reverse strand, counting down.
AGAACACCCAAGTGAAGCGAGAATAATCATCCACAATAACTAGACAGTACTTACTCCCGCCGATGCTTATGTAAGCGATCGGGCCGAATAGGTCCATGTGTAGGAGCTCCAGTGGCCTGTCACTAGTCATGATGTTCTTGTGTGGATGATGAGTGCCAACTTGCTTCCCGGCTTGGCACGCGCTACAAATCCTGTCTTTCTCAAAATGAACATTGGTTAGTCCTAAAATGTGTTCTCCCTTTAGAAGCTTGTGAAGATTCTTCATTCCAACATGGGCTAGTCGGCGGTGCCAGAGCCAACCCAAGTTAGTCTTAGCAACCAAGCAAGTGTCGAGTTCAGCTCTATCAAAATCCACCAAGTATAGCTGACCCTCTAACACTCCCTTGAATGCTATTGAATCATCACTTCTTCTAAAGACAGTAACACCTATATCAGTAAATAGACAGTTGTAGCCCATTTGACATAATTGGGATACGGAAAGCAAATTGTAATCTAGAGAATCTACAAGAAAAACATTGGAAATAGTATGGTCAGGTGATATAGCAATTTTACCCAATCCTTTGACCAAACCTTGATTTCCATCCCCGAATGTGATAGCTCGTTGGGGATCTTGGTTTTTCTCATATGAGGAGAACATCTTTTTCTCCCCTGTCATGTGGTTTGTGCACCCGCTGTCGAGTATCCAACTTAAGCCCCCGGATGCATAAACCTACAAAACAATTTTAGTTCTTGACTTTAGGTACCCAAACGGTTTTGGGTCCTTTGGCATTAGAAACAAGAACTTTAGGTACCCAAACACAAGTCTTGGAGCCCTTGTGTTTGCCCCCAACAATCTTGGCAACTACTTTGCCGGATTTGCTAGTAAGCACATAAGAAGCATCAAAAGTTTTAAATGAAATAGCATGATCATTTGATGCATTAGGAGTTTTCTTTCTAGGCAACTTGGCACGGGTTGGTTGCCTAGAGCTAGATGTCTCACCCTTATACATAAAAGCATGGTTAGGGCCAGAGTGAGACTTCCTAGAATGAGTTCTCCTAATTTTGCTCTCGGGATAACCGGCAGGGTACAAAATGTAACCCTCGTTATCCTGAGGCATGGGAGCCTTGCCCTTAACAAAGTTAGACAAGTTCTTAGGAGGGGCATTAAGTTTGACATTGTCTCCCCTTTGGAAGCCAATGCCATCCTTGATGCCAGGGCGTCTCCCATTATAGAGCATACTTCTAGCAAATTTAAACTTTTCATTTTCTAAGTTATGCTCGGCAATTTTAGCGTCTAATAATGCTATATGATCATTTTGTTGTTTAATTAAAGCCATGTGATCATGAATAGCATTGACATCAACATCTCTACATCTAGTACAAATAGAAACATGCTCAACATTAGATGTAGAGGGTTTGCAAGATTTTAATTCAATAACCTTAGCATGTAATAAATCATTTTTAGTTCTAAGGTCGGAAATAGTGGCATTGCAAACATCTAATTCTTTAGCCTTAGCAATTAATTTCTCATTCTCATTTCTAAGGTTAGCAATAGTAACATTCAACTCATCAATCCTAGCAAGCAAATCAACATTATCATTTCTAGGATAGGAAGTTGAATCAATACGAACATGAGAATCAACCTTAGCAATTAAATTAGCATTTTCATTTCTAAGGTTGGCAATAGTGTCATGGCAAGTGCTTAGCTCACTAGATAATTTGTTACATTTTTCTACCTCTAGAGCATAAGCATTTTTAACCTTAACATGTTTCTTATTTTCCTTGATTAGGAAGTCCTCTTGGGAGTCCAAGAGATCGTCCTTTTCATGGATGGCACTAATTAGCTCATTTAATTTTTCTTTTTGTTCCATGTTAAGGTTGGCGAAAAGGATACGCAAATTATCTTCCTCACCACTAGCATTATCATCACTAGAAGATTCATATTTAGTGGAGGAGTTAGTTTTAACCTTCTTCCTTTTGCCGTCCTTTGCCATGAGGCACTTGTGGCCGACGTTGGGGAAGAGGAGTCCCTTGGTGACGGCGATGTTGGCGGCGTCCTCGTCGGAGGAGGACTCGGTGGAGCTCTCGTCGGAGTCCCATTCCCGGCAAACATGGGCATCGCCGCCCTTCTTGTAGTACTTCTTCTTTTCTCTCCTCTTTCCCTTCTTGTCGTCGCCCCTGTCACTGTCACTAGACATAGGACATTTTGCAATAAAATGACCGGGCTTACCACACTTGTAGCAAACCTTCTTGGAACGGGATTTGTAATCCTTCCCCTTCCGTTGCTTGAGGATTTGCCGAAAGCTTTTGATGATTAAGGCCATCTCCTCATTGTCGAGCTTGGAGGCGTCAATTGGTTGTCTACTTGGTGTAGACTCCTCCTTCTTCTCCTCCGTTGCCTTGAAGGCCATCGGTTGCGCCTCGGATGTGGAAGGTTCGTCAAGCTCGTTGATCTTCTTTGAGCCCTTAATCATGCATTCAAAGCTCACAAAATTCCCGATAACTTCCTCGGGGGTCATTAGTGGATATCTAGGATTACCACGAATTAATTGAACTTGAGTGGGGTTAAGGAAAATAAGAGCTCTTAAAATAACCTTAACCACCTCGTGGTCATCCCATTTTTTGCTCCCGAGGTTGCGCACTTGGTTCACCAAGGTCTTGAGTCGATTGTACATATCTTGTGGCTCCTCCCCTTGGCGAAGACGGAAGCGACCGAGCTCCCCCTCGATCGTTTCCCGCTTGGTGATCTTGGTGAGTTCATCACCCTCGTGTGCGGTCTTGAGTAGGTCCCAAATCTCCTTTGCATTCTTCAACCCTTGTACTTTGTTGTATTCCTCCTTGCTTAGAGAGGCGAGGAGAATGGTTGTGGCTTGGGAGTTGAAGTGCTCGATTTGGGCCACTTCGTCCGTGTCATAATCCTCATCCCCTATTGATGGTACCTGTGCTCCAAACTCAACAACATTCCATATACTTTTGTGGAGTGAGGTTAGATGAAATTTCATTAAATCACTCCACCTAGCATAATCTTCGCCGTCAAAAGTTGGCGGTTTGCTTAATGGAACGGAAAGTAATGGAGTATGTCTAGATGTACGGGGATAGTGTAAGGGGATCTTACTAAACTTCTTGCGCTCTTGGCGCTTAGAAGTTACGGACGGTGCATCGGAGTCGGAGGTGGATGTTGATGAAGTGTCGGTCTCGTAGTAGACCACCTTCCTCATCCTCTTGTGCTTGTCGCCTTTCCGATGCGACATGTGAGAAGAAGATTTTTCCTTCTTCTCATTGTGGTGAGAAGAGGAAGATCTTTTCTCCTTCCGTTTGGAGGAGCCCTTCTTCTTCTCCCTCCTCTTGGTGCGGGACTCTTCCGATGAAGTGCTCCCTTGGCTTGTAGTGGGCTTGTCGCCGGTCTCCATCTCCCTCTTGGTGTGATCTCCCGACATCACTTCAAGCGGTTAGGCTCTAATGAAGCACCGGGCTCCGATACCAATTGAAAGTCGCCTAGAGGGGGGGTGAATAGGGCGAAACTGAAATTCTCAAAAAATAATCACAACTACAAGCCGGGTTAGCGTTAGAAATATAATAGAGTCCGCGAGAGGGCGCAAAACAAATCGCAAGCGAATAACGAAGTGAGACACGCGGATTTGTTTTACCGAGGTTCGGTTCTCTCAAACCTACTCCCCGTTGAGGAGGCCACAAAGGCCGGGTCTCTTTCAACCCTTCCCTCTCTCAAACGGTCCCTCGGACCGAGTGAGCTTCTCTTTCTCAAATCACTTGGGAATCAAACTTCCCGCAAGGACCACCACACAATTGGTGTCTCTTGCCTCAATTACAAGTGAGTGTTTGATCACAAGAAAGAATGCCAAAGAAAAAGAAGCGATCCAAGCGCAAGAGCTCAAATGAACACTACAAATCACTCTCTCTAGTCACTAGGGCTTTGTGTGGAGTTGGGAGAGGATTTGATCTCTTTTGGTGTGCTTTGCAATGAATGCTAGCTCTTGTATAGTGGTTGGAAGTTGGAAAACTTGGATGCAATGAATGGTGGGTGGTTGGGGTATTTATAGCCCCAACCACCAAACTTGACCGTTGGTGGAGGCTGTCTGTCGATGGCGCACCGGACAGTCCGGTGCACACCGGACATGTCCGGTGCCCCCGCCACGTCATCAATGCCGTTGGATTCTGATCGTTGGAGCTTCTGACTTCTGGGCCCGCCTGGATGTCCGGTGCACACCGGACATCACCTGTTCATTGTCCGGTGTGCCAGTATGGGCGCGCCTGACATCTGCGCGCGCAGAGCGCGCATTGAATGCGCCGCAGGGAGCCGTTGGCGCCGAAATAGCCGTTGCTCCGGGGTTACACCGGACAGTCCGGTGCACACCGGACATGTCCGGTGAATTATAGCGGAGCGGCTGCTGCGCGATCCCGAGGCTGGCGAGTTGAGGAGGCCGTGCTTCCTTGGAGCACCGGACACTGTCCGGTGTACACCGGACAGTCCGGTGAATTATAGCGAAGCGGCCTGAGAAACTCCCGAGGGTGGCGAGTTCGAGTTGGAGTCCTCTGGTGCACCGGACACTGTCCGGTGGCGCACCGGACACTGTCCGGTGTACACCGGACAGTCCGGTGCCTCCAGACCAGAGGTGCCTTTGGTTGCCTCTTTGCTCCTTTGTTGAATCCAAAACTTGATCTTTTTATTTGCTGAGTGTGAACCTTTTGCACCTGTATAACTTATACACTAGAGCAAACTAGTTAGTCCAATATTTGTGTTGGGCAATTCAACCACCAAAATTATTTAGGGACTAGGTGTAAGCCTAATTCCCTTTCAATTCTGCTTATGGTTTACTTGCTGGTCATATAGTTCTGTTCTCACTCTTGTGCTTACGTCATCTTTTGTAGATGGCCCCCGTCTTAGACTAGAATTGTCGTTTTAAGGACTATAGACCCTTATTCTCACCTTGACCTTGGTGTTACTTCAAAAGTTGATCATCTTGACCAATTCTATGTTATACTATTACATATATACTCACCTTACAAAATTTTTATCTTATTTTGCTTATGGTTTACTTGCTGGTCATATAGTTCTGTTCTCACTCTTGTGCTTACGACATCTTTTGTAGATGACCATCTTAGATGCACTGCACGTAAGTTGGTGATCTCTTTCTTGTCCTCTCGCCTTGCGGAGCGTCCACTGTGCCACACTGTGTCTGGATAGTCAAGCCACCTGGAGAGACTGCATCGTCGCCTGCACAAGGAGCAGGAGGAGCGGGAGCAGCAGGACTCTTCCCCTCGCCTTAGCAGGAGGTGGAGTCTAGGAGGCATCCCTCCTATGTGCCCCAGCTAGATGTGCCCCCTGCACCACCCTAGGGCACCCAACTGCTGGAGGAGACCCCGATAGAGATGACGATGGTGGCAGTTCGAGCCACAGCACGGAGTCTTCGGAGGAGCAGGAGCCGGAAGGATGGGTCGCTCGACCCATCACTCGTGACGCTACTCGCGATTGTCATTTCCACGATGCTCTCGACACCTTGCTGTGTCGGGCCTCCGACCGACACACTTGGTCGATCGAGTACCACTGTGTAGTCTACCAGCATAGTCGCGGGTTATACCTAGACCAATGGGAGGGTACCTGGCCTGTCCCAACAGAGCGTGAAACCCTAACAGACGATGAGCCGACGCCCGTTTCCACCATTCGAGGTCACACTGTCCGGTTGCTATGAGACGACGGTGGCGGCGGCGTTGTACCACCAGAAGGGGAGGCATGGCAACATACCGGGTCCGACGGTGAGCAGCAGTCTTCACATGGGTCAGCGTAGAGGAGCTCAACGTGCGGTCTCATCACCGGTAGCACAGTAGCAGCAAAGGTGGTGGCGATTGAGCAGTAGCGTTGAGGGAGCAATTGCAAATTCAAAAAAGACACGTGGTAACCAAGCGTCAAAAAAGCGGCAATTTATATCTGCCACACTATGCAATAGTGTAGCCTCAGTTTTCCAAGGGTCACATCCAGCGGCCCTCTTGAGGCGATACACCAAATGATTGACGACGGCGTTAGTCCCCTTCTAAATCAAGAGGCTTCGGGAATGGCCCATCAAGATGAACCACTCCCTCAGGGGGCTACTATCGGACAGAGGCCGAACATTACCTCGATCACATAGCGAAGTCTCTACCGTTCATTTTCAGCTGACCAATACACAATACCACAAGCGAAGGAGCCTTTAACTCTGTGACTGACCGTAAGAAGGGATAATGTCAAGCGGAGGCCCTTGAACGATTGACACTGGCTATTCGGCTAAGGACCTCGCTACGGCATGGCCCTAGATCCCTCGGCGCCAACCAGCCGTCTGAGGAGAGCGAAGGGCACCAATAAGTGAAGATCCAGAGGTGGCGGTGAAGGCTACACGGTGCGGTCACTGGTCAGCATGTCGTTGGTCCACCAAGAGACTCTTCTGGAGGCCCACCTGTTAGTGTAATTCATGGGTGTATTAATTGGTGTATGTCGCCTCTTGTGAGCACGATGTTGTAATTACTCTATTACACGGAATATTCCTCTGACATAGTTGGTGGCTGAGGGTAGGGCCGTATTTTGGATTACCTACCTCCAGACAACCCTATAAATACCTTGTCCTGTAGCTAGACGTGACACACATAACAAGACGCTATAGTTCCCACCTTGATACACCCAGCCTAGGTGGGGTTGGCGGAGGCCCAACAAATTAGGGTTGCCCAGAGCCCAACTGTTTATTAAGCACACCTAACTCAGAGAAAGGCCCAATCACCTAAAAGACTAGTCCAATGGGGAAGGGTGGCTCTCCTTTTAAAGGTGGCTTCCTCCTCCAAAGGTAAGCGAGATGGGATAATTCTAAGGCTCACACGGTCGTCGTCCAACTACAATTGGACCAACTAGGTCAATTTCATCTTTGCCAACGGATAATTGTGGAGAACCATGTTTTCAAGTCGGACGATTTGCTGGTCGTTCTGGCTGACCGACCAGGGCGATTAATCACAATTAGTCGGACGACTTGGGCGATTAATCACGATTGGTCCAAACCAACTTGGACGATTAATCGCGACTAATCACGATTAGTCGGACGACTTTAAAACAATGGTGGACAAACCATCTTAAATAGTGTTGGACAAGCTTTTTTTATTAATTGGTGCTATTCTTAGCCTATCATGTATATCATTATTTAAGACTCTAACCCTTCTTATATTGGTCATAAATCTAACCTAAGTATTTTCGTAAATTGCAACACTAAATAAATCATATTTTTAGTCAAATGTTATGCATCGATTGTATCACTATATAATCCACCCATTTAAACTTTGCAAAACTCATCCAACCAAATTACACTCACACCCATAACCTCCACTAATTCTACCAAACAAATTGCACACAAACTTAACACACTATCAAAACCAACGGTTCAAATCGCTGAATAACCTCATCCCTTTCACTTAAATCCAATGAACAATACTATTTAGATCATCCCCACCCCGTCCCTCCCCTTCTCTCTTTCCACGACCCCGCCACCCCAAGCTCCCCCTCCCGCCTCCCCCACATCCACCATCGTCCCCTCCTCCTCACTCGTGTTGCTGCCACCGCCGTCAACTCCTCCTCTCGAACCGTCGTCTCGTAGCTATGGACCCCTTCCCTCCCATCCCTAGAATCATAGTGTTAGCATGTGCCATATGCTAATACAACATAACATGTTTAATCATCATTATAAAGGACTTGACTTTTAGTTTCAGTAATACCCTTGTCACTTAGAAGGTCTGGGTTTTAATTCTAATTCTATGACTAACATCTCCATTAATATCCCGCCTCTTTGTAGCATCATATCCTAAATACTCCTAAATACTGGAAGCTATCACCTCCTGCTATCCCAGTCCATGCTCTAGGGCTCTACCCCAGTCCATACAGTAAACAGGGTTCAAACCATTGTAAGGTAGTGTTTGGTTACTAGGGACTAATTTTTAGTCCATCTATTTTATTCTATTTTGGTCCCTAAATTATTAAATATGAAAACTAAAATCCTGTTTTAGTTTTTATATTTGACAATTTAGGGATTAAAATAAAATAAAATCTATTTTGGTCCCTAAATTACTAAATATGGAAACTAAAATTCTGTTTTAGTTTTTATATTTGACAATTTAGGGATTAAAATAAAATAAAATGGAGAGACTAAAATTTAGTGCATAAAAACTAAACAACACCTAAGAAAATATCCGTGGAGTAAAAATTACACTCCAATTTTCAAGTCAGTGTAATCTAATCTACTGCACCTTGGTGCCGGTGTAAATGTGTAATCTAACCTACTGCACCTTGGTGACATATCAGCAAACAACAAATCAGATCATGTTCGGTGATCAAGCATCAGATTTTTCGCGAAAGAACAAGAAAGACCGATGGGTGTTCCACTTCATCTTTAGTATAATGCAGCGATAAGGAAAAGGAGCATGATCATGTAGCTAAGCTAACCCCTCCATACTAGTCTGATTACAGTATTACTTCAGTTCAAATGAAGTTTGGATGGCAGATAAGATGTTACGGCTATTTCTCAACATTACCAGTTGCAACTAAGGATTCCAATGCCGCTTAATTATCACTCATGTGTGTGCTTGCCTCAATTTGCTTGGCAGTCAACAGGGTTCGAACTTCGGTGTCTTGGTCAGCCATATCAGCGGGTGTCTGCCCGTAAGTGTTCTCCTTCTTGGGGGACGCCCCAGCCTGGAGAAGAAGCTTGACAACATCCAAATGTTCTCCTCTAGCAGCATGATGGAGCGGCTGCACAAGTCAGATGCAGAATTTTATTTTATTTTTCTTGCAGTATATAGCTGAAAATATCAGTTTCAGAATGATGGGAAGATTTGTGAGCTTACCGTATCGCCTTCAGAATCAATAGTGTTGAGCATTCTCACTACGCAACCATCCTTGTTGGCAGCAAAGTTGAGAATATATTGGACCAGCTCAGTGAAGCCTGTACGAAAAAAAATGTTAGGCGAGAAAACAAAAAAGAACAATCACTAAAGGCATAAAGGTATAGTATGTCCAAAAATACATACCTCCAGCACAAGCATCGTGAAGAGGAATAGCACCTTCTTCGTCTTGGCATTCCAAGCTAGCTCCACGTTCCAGCAATAGCTGACGAGGTGGACACAGTTAGTTACAAATAAATAGGATAACGGAAAAATAACAAGAAAATAAATTCAACCTGCACACAAGGAAGATGACCATATAAGCATGCCAGATGGAGCAAAGTATCACCATCTTCAACTGGAACATCAATACTGCCATCATGATTATCTGCATAAATAAAAACAGCAATCATAAGTGAAGAGTTCAACAGATAACCAAATATGTACAACTTTCTTTCCTGTTACCAAGCATGCACTTGGAAGTAAAGAGGCAAAAAATGGAAAGTAAAGTTAGGGCAGCTAGCTTTGATACATTGAAGAGAAGTTCAGTGTAGGAAGTCATCAAGTATATATAGGAACAAGATTTAAATGAACATGTACTGACACATTCTGCTGTTTAGCATATACGTGAAGTATTGTAACTCAAACTGCTAGATTTGATCATTAAATATTAAATCAGTATAAAAATTATGCTAAGATGGCTAGATGGGCTAATATATTGAATTAACAAACCAGGACTAATTATGCGGCCATAGATATTCCCAAAGAATGCTTACAAAGATTGGAGAAAACTGAAAAATACTGACCAATCGGACTTACTAGAGACAAAAAAAAAGAAGTTGATGGAGATGCACACAGCATGTGTATCAAGCAAGTACTTAACAAACAAGCTAACAGAAACACAAACAAGCTATTCGTTCAAACTTTTTATTGGTTGACAAAGAAACTAAACCAACCACAAGGACCCATTTGAATATAAAAGGCAAAGGTCTATTTTTCCCCAGCATATGATGCCATAATGATTAAAAAAGAGGAAGCATGATTATCTTCTCCTGCATTGCACTGAGCATGTAACCATCTAGTGTTTCTATATCCATAGTGGTAGGGATGAAAACGGTCGGAAACGGTATTTATTCGGTAATCAGTTTTTTAGTCGTTTGCGAATAAATAGAATATATAATATACAATACAAATTTGTATTCTTGTTTTTAACATCCAGCTTGTTAAGATTCATAAAAGGTAAACCTCAAATTCATTCTATATTTTCTCAAATAATAGATATAAACTTCGGTATGGATTCGGAAACAAATTCGGTAATTTTTTCAACTTTTTGTGTCGTAGGGAGCAAATAATACATAAAACAATTTATGTAATATTTTATTCATATTTGTACTAATGTGCTTGATAACATAAGAAAAGATCAACATCAAATTTTATACATATCTATTTTAAAATATTAAATTTGTTCTAACAGTTTGGATTACCACTTTCATCCCTACATAGTGGCATTAAAGTGCTGTAGAACTGCGACGGCATTTTGCTCTGAGATGAAAACTAATGGAACACTGAATGAATAAGAGAACAGAAAACAGTTGCCATAAGAAGATCACCGGTGGAGCCACACATCAGCCAGCCTGGGCCATTCCCACGCATCGCTGGGCCTGTGGCTGCTCCCTCATGACCATGCTAAGGTTGTCTCCAACGGTATCACCTTTCTAAAAGATTCTCTCATCTACATCATTGGGATCTTCTACAAAAACTGTTGGGAAATTATCAAGGTCGACTTGATTAAGGCATTACAAGATTTCCATAATCATAAAACCTCAAAGTTACATCTCGCAAATGAGGCGCACATTGTTCTGCTTCCAAAGAAAGAGGGAGCTACAGAGTTCAGTGAGTTTCGGCCAATCAGTCTGATCAACAGTCTGGCTAAAATTATTACTAAGGTGTTGGCTGACCGTCTGACCCCAATGCTTGATAAGCTCGTATCCACCTCACAAAATGCTTTCATAAAGAAACGCTGCATTCATGACAATTTCCTTTACGTGCAGAATGTTATTCGTAGTCTACACAAGAACAATAAGGCAGCTCTTTTTATTAAATTGGATATATCGAAAGCTTTTGACTCTTTGAGCTGGCCTTACCTTCTAGATGTCTTGAAGGCCCTGGGTTTTGGCAAAAAGTGGAGGGATTGGGTTGTGGCCATCTTGGCTACTTCATCGTCTAGAGTTCTAGTCAACGGTCGTACAAGCAATAAGTTTAAACATGCTCGGGGGCTACGGCAAGGCAATCCGCTTTCGCCTATGTTATTCATCTTGGCCATTGATCCCCTCCAAAAAATGATTGAGCAAGCAGCAAGAATAGGTTTTTTAAAGCCGGTGCTACCCAGATCAGCTCGTTTGCGTTGCTCGCTTTATGCTGATGATGCTGGATTTTTTGCCAATCCGGACCATACGGAGCTGCAAAATTTACGACAACTCTTGACGATTTTCACTAATTGCTCAGGCCTCAAGTTTAACCTAGCAAAAACGGAAATCCTTCCAATTCGTTGTCAATCAGATACGGTCAGCTCACTCATTCATCTTTTTCCCGGGAGGATCTTGACCTTCCCTGGAAAATACTTGGGTCTACCTTTACACACTAGAAAACTTCGACGGATTGAGGTGCAGCCTCTAATTGATAAGATTGGTGCTAGACTAGCCGGTTGGAAGGGCAAGCTCCTATCAAAAGCTGGTAGAGAAACCCTAGTAAAGACGGTTCTATCATCTCAACCTATCTACCACTTAACAGTGTTCCCACCGCAAAAATGGGTCATGCAGAGGATTGATCGTATCCGGCGAAGTTTTCTTTCGAAGGGTGATGGCCCAGAAAATTCGAGTGGTGGTCATTGTCTAATCAATTGGCAAGTCACAGCGAGGCCCAAGTCTCTGGGAGGCCTTGGGATCTTAGATTTAGAACGCTTCGCACGGGCACTACGTCTGCGTTGGATGTGGTACAGCTGGAAAAATGAGGATAGAGCCTGGGTGGGTCTGGACATTCCCTGTGATAAAACTGATCAGGACTTATTTCACGCCTCTACGGTGGTCACAGTGGGCAATGGCAATAAGGCATTGTTTTGGAAATCCAGTTGGATCTCTGGGAGGGCACCTCGTCACATTGCACCATCTCTTTTAAAAAAAACGAGACATAAGAATATCACGGTCAATAGGGGTCTAGAGGATAATAGATGGATATCCAATATATGGCCGATACAAGAAGGTACTGAAATTCAAGAATTGATGGCACTGTGGGAAGCCATCAATGACGTTGTAAGAGACGTTGCAAATGAAGATCAAATATTATGGCGCTGGACTGCCAATGGCAAATACTCTACCCGTAGCGCCTACCAAGCTCAGTTCAATGGAAGCATGTCTAGAATTAAAATTGAAGCAATATGGAAGGCAAAAGCGGAGCCTAAATGCCGTTTTTTCGCGTGGACGCTCCTACATGAAAAGATCCTCACAGCTAACAATTTGCAAAAGAGGGGATGGGATCACAACCCTATTTGTCCTCTTTGTCACATAGATCCAGAAACTCCGAGTCACCTATGCAAAGATTGTAGTTACTCAAAAAACATTTGGCGGACTTTGTTACATTGGACCAATCTCAAATCTTTAGCAAACCTAAACCAAGATGGCCAGATACATACTTGGTGGAGAAGATGTAGACTCAGAATTGATAAACCAAGATGAAGGTTATTTGACGGGCTAGTGGTCTATTTTTGGTGGAATATATGGAAAGAAAGAAATAGGCGAATTTTTCAAAATTCTGGGAATGATCAACTTGTCGTCGCCCATCAAATCAAGGAGGATGTCTTACAATACATTGCGGCTTTCTCTATCTTTTGATCAGAGAGTTCTCTAGTGGTGGTTTTCTTAGGGGTTTTTGTTTATTTTTTCTTTTCTTTTCGCTCTCTTCTTCTTTTTCTTGAAATGGCTGTAGTTGGAACTTTGCTGGCCAGTTGTCCCTGTATTTGGTTATTCTTCTTCTTTAAATATATTCGGCAATCCTCTTGCCATCCTTTCGAGAAAAAAAACATCTCATTTCTCCCCAACAGCATCCTCTATACGTCAAAGACTCATATTAGGTATGGATTTTGCTCTAGTTTTTTAGTATTTGTCATACCCACAAATGTATTATGTGTATTTTAGTTTTACTTAATTCGTTGTCTAAAGTAAAGAAATGGATAGAAGAGATGAGAGAGTCTTTCTATATAAAGGATGGAGTGTCATCTATATTTACTTATTTAGAGAAGGCTTTAGAGGGCACTGTTGGAGGCTATAGAGGAAGAAAACTTCTCTATATTTAGGATAGAGGATATAGAGTCTCCCATTAGAGACAGTCTAAGCTAGTGGCTGCCCTTCTGGCTGCGGGACTAGAAGACTAGGGAGTACTATTGCTCAGAGATTAGGAAGAACCGAAGAAATCCATATTGGACTGCACACCAATGTGCACTTATTCTGCTCACAAGCACAAGGCAACACACAAGCTGATCCACATGACCACGTGGATTATTTTTCCACGCACAGGCCACATTCACGTCTCTACAAGAATATACGTTCATATTCGAATAGAAATAGCACCGTATTTGCAGCAATACCACAGAAAGTAGCAACAGACAAGTGAAATTCAATACAATTCACGGACGGTAGTACGAATCTGGAAGGCGCAATCTATTCAACCATAAAAAAATCAACCAAATTTTGCAATATGCGTACCCTTATCTAAATCATGTGATCTCACACAGCCCTAGAAGTGCTCCAATAAACGAGGATAGCAAAAGGATAGGACGGATCAAGCCAGTACCGAGGGCAGCCACAAGGGCGGTGACGTCGCCGGACTGAGCGGCGTTGGCGAGGGCGCGAAGGTGGGGAGGCACGTCCTCGTCGTCAGAGACGCCGCCGAAGGCCTCGGCGTGCTGGGCCATGTCGTCGTCCTCGTCCCTGAGTCCGTTGCGGCCGCCGGGAACTGCCATCTGCTGCGAGGACTGCTTGGGATTGGTCCGGCGAGCGTTCAAGATGGTGAGGAACCCTTTTGGCGGCGGCTGTGGGACTTCAGGTCAAGGACTCAAGGGCTACTGGCGCCTGGCGGTCTGGCTTGTTGAAAAAGTACCTAGCTGCCGGCTGAAATGGGTGAATATCGTGTCCACTGTGGCACTATGTTCAATTGTTGAATGTTGAGCATGGTCATGGTTGACAAAACCGCTAAAAAACCGGCGATAAACTGGTCGGTTTACTGAAATCGCTGGGTGCGGTTTCGGTAAACCACCGGTTTTTTTCAAAATTCGTTTAAAATTCAAAAAAATGAAAAAATATCGTAAAAACCGAAAACCACTGGTAAACCGTTTTTTGGGACCGGTAAACCGTTATTTGAGACCGGTAAACCGCCATTTTTTGCCGGAAAACCAAATTTAGTGCCAAAATTGAGTATTTACGCCAATTTAGACAATATTAGTTTTGTTTACTATTATATGCTATATGTGAAGATAAATCCATGGCTCAAGTCTAGTTTAGGCATTTAGTGGTCAATTTCGGTTTCATTTCCTGTCCAAGATGGATTCCGTAGATCAAGTATCTTCGGTTCTTCTAGTAACTATCCGTCTAGACAAGACTCAATTTAGAACCCTTAGCTCTAGTTCTTTTATATGTGTTCCTAAGATTTGCTTATCAGGAGAAAAGTCCAACACTTGGTGAGGTGCACATGCAATACATAAACACCAAACACACATACCGGTATGTTTTTTTTGCTTTGTGGATAAATATTTATTTGTCGTTCTTGTTTTCTCGCTAATGTATCTTATATATTTTGTATAGACCTATCACTATCACTATAACGGATTGGAACAATATCACGATCCTTCCAACATGCCTGAGTATTATCACTATGACTCGAGATAAACATATGAGTATTGTGAAATAAGTCGACCTATGTGTCGTTGCCTCGTTGGAGAGTTGTAAAAGAACTTGTATTTGAGTATTGCGAAGTTCGCTGATTGTTTGTTGCATGAGAACTGAAGTTTGTGGTTGCATATGTATGTTATATGTTATTTTGGTGAATACATGTCGTGTAGATTAATTAATATTTACTGTGCAATGTGAATTGAGCAAACTACAAATAAATCTTGTCAAAATTTTCCATTTTTTCTGTAAAAACAGCAAAAACCGGTTAGTTTCGCGATTAACCGGCGGTTTGGAGCGGTTTTGCCGGTTTTTCACCGATAAACCGGTTCAAATTCAAATTAATTCGAATTGGTCAAACCGGTCGGTTTTTACCGGTTTACCGTTGGTAAACCGTTATCGGTGGGGGCGGTTTTTATCTCTAGAACAGTTTTGTAAACCGTGATGGTCATATGTCGTTGCATCAAAAATTGATGGCCCATATTGATGGTGAACTGGCCAGGAGCGAGCAAGGGCCAATGAGAGCACCGTGCGGACAGTGGTTGGCTTCACAAACGGGCTGAAAGTCTCATCGTAGTCGACTCCGGGGCGCTGAGTGAAGCCCCGAAGGACCCAGCGAGCCTTGTACCGCTCCAGGGTACCATCGGGCTGCCGCTTGTGTGTCCAGATCCACTTGCTGATGACGACATTGGTGCCGGGCGGACGGGGCACCAGATCCCACGTCTTCTGCGACCCTGCCGGCGTGGCACGACTGCCGCGTGGGTGCGTCTCGACAGCATCGTGCTCACCTGGATCGTGGGGACGATCTCCGTCGACCTCCACGGCCTCCTCAGGAACATTCCTCATGCTCGGGCTACTTGGCTGGCCACTGAGGGCCAGTTCCTGGGCAACGCCGAGGCCCGGGCTCTCCGCCTCGACGCGGCCTTCCGGACTTTCGTCCAGGAGGACATCAGCGTCAGTGAGTACTGCCGCAAGATGAAGGCCATGGCGGACTCACTTGGCGATCTGGGCTATCCCGTGGAGGACCGCATGCTCGTTCTCAACGTCCTCCGAGGCCTCAGCAATCGCTACACCCACCTCCAGTCGTTGATCATGCGCCAGCGCCCCTTCCCTACCTTCCTCCAGGTCCGCGACGACCTTGCCCTGGAGGAAATCACTATGGGTACTCAGGCTGCATTGATCTCCGGCCTGGGGTCCTCATCCTCCTCGACAACACTGGCAGCTCTCACCTCGACCCGTCCACCTACTCTAGCACAGTCCAAGCCAAGCAGGAGTGGCGGGGGTCGAGGTGGCGGTGACGGGGGCGGGGGTCGAGGTGGCGGTGACGGGGGCGGTGGTGGCCGTCGCCGTCGTGGTGGCCGCGGTGGTGGTGGTGGTTCCGACGGTGGTGCCCGTGGCAACGCACCGACGCCGGGACCCCAACAAGGTGCGCCTTGGCCCACTTTCCACCACCCGTGGTCAGGACGCATCTCCATGTGGTCGTTCCAGGGGCCCGGTTCTGAGTCTCGTCCCCCGGCGGCCATGTTCGTTGGTGCACAGTCGGGGTTCACCTCGCCGGGGTTTGCCTTCGCCTCTCCGTCGCCCTGGACCTCGCTTGCCGCTTCGTCGTGGCCCACACCGTCGGCTGCTCCACCGTCCGAGCTAGTTGGTTGGGACGCAGCCGCCCTGGCTGCCTTCCAGACTCCCACTCTAACTCCGCCGATGGGTCCCGAGTGGATTGCGGACACCGGTGCTACCTACCACACCACTCCTGACCCTGGTATACTCACCTCTGATACCATATTATAGTACTAATTGATACTTAGGGCTAACCCTAATTGGTAGCTATATAGTGTTATACATGGGCCACATGGGCCTACATATACTCTAACAAATGATATACTCAGTAGAGTTTAACCTAACACAGTATTTGAAATTGCACTTTGATACTCTATTTATTATATTTTATATTATTAAAACTTGTACATATGATGATAGCTAAGAAGAGCACATAATGTGTGTATAATACTGTTGCTTGATGTTTAGGTTAGATTCGGTTAAGCAGGAAGAACGCGAGTGTTGTACTTTTAGTGTGTTTAGTTTTTTATTTTGTGATGTCCATGCTAGCTCTAGATAAGCTAGAAAAGTGTGCCAGTTGCGCTTGGTGATATATCGATATCTAGTGCTTGCTTATGACTGATTCTAATGCCTTTCTAGTAAGTGTTTAAGCCACTTCCATGTAGTATTATGTTATAGTATGTTATTCCTATGTATGCTCATCCATGTGCATCATGCATATCATTTATGTTCGTTAATTGATCGCGTGATGTGAAGGGCAGAAGCTGGATTAATCTCAAGATGATACTGACGAATGAACCAGAAGATTAGATGATCTGATCAAGTGCCAGGATGGGAGATGCTCACCAAGCGAGTATCATCTAACAACACTGACTTACTGTTATCCTAGGCAAGCCCCGGTGCATTTACCTTTTCCTTGAATTTACAAATTTTATCACCTTCAATGATGTATTAGGTGATAGGAATTGTTTCATTAAACAGATGATGCATTACCATCCTTGACAAATTGATTACCTTTTCTTGTTACCCGTTTTATTAACTAGTAATGCTTAGTCCTGCTTAACTAATTAGGAATTGTTTTTAAAAGATGATGTGTAACACTGGATATAGTATTTTTTGTGAAAATGAACTTATAATGATGAAGGCATCAAGGCCTTGATGAATTCATCATTCAGAAAGAGTACCTCTTTCAGGTACCAAGTTTTGGGAGATAGTTTAAAATGGAGATTGGACGATTAGCTTGCATGAGAATGGAGTCTCGATGTATGTCTCCATCTGAGTCGATTAAGGACCGTTTCGTTGACAGGCCTGTTGTGGTTGAGACTTTGCAACTATCCACATACTCCGAGAAGCCTTAATTTAGGGTTTAGGCTACCACGTACTAGGAGTTGAGAGATGGCGGGAGTAGCGTGTACCCTCTTGGCAAGTGGTTGGATGGTGGAGTATTGTGCTCTCAAGTGGCGTGAACCCATTCTGGTCTTAAGATATCCGAAGGCGGGTTGACATATGCAAGGGTTAAATGTTACATATGTCGTGTGGTTAGGGATCCCCAGCTGGGTATAATCAGTTCGAATCATCGTTGCTCCTCGGTTTTGGAGACTCAACCCGGTGACCATCATCGTAGTTTAATAAGTGGAATGAATCAGATCTAGTGACATGAATTTAGCTTTGAATAAGTGATTGATTTAGCTCAAGCTAACTTAGATCTCAGGTAAAGAACTTAATGGGAAATTTAAAAGATGACTTAAGGACCAACCTTAGTAAGCCTTTCTGCAAAATAGTCCTTGATTATTGCTTAACCTCACCTTGAATCCCTTCAACCCAGTATATCCTCAGAGTCTTTTTCTTTATTCAGGTAAGACTTGCGAAAGTACCTTCGTACTCAGGGTTCTTTGAACCCACCGTTGCAGGTGTTGATCGTGTGCTACTGTGTTGGTGACTACGCACCGGTGTCACACCCGGTTTTTAGAAGGTAAACCGAATGCGAACCATGTACGTGCCAGGATCAGTTATTCACGTACACAGCAGTTACATAACATGGACATCACCACACAGTGCTCAAATAGTATTAAAAGGGGAAATAATAGTCGATTACATCATACGTCTGAGACGTCCATATAGTTCTTACAATAAATCAAAGTGCGGAAAAGAAACGTAGATAACGCGGCCTTCACAGGCAGCCGACTGGGGGTTGCCGCTAACCCACGCCTAGAACTCGTCGTAGTCTTGGAACTCCTGGAAGTCTCCTTCCACAGCTTCATCTTCTCCTGAGCAGTGGTTGCAATGCTGACAACCTAGGGGGGGGGATTGGTGTGTAGAGCAAGGGTGAGTACACATCAACATACTCAGCAAGTATCCTGTTTGGCTGTAGTGGACTAGCTTTATGTGGGGATAAGTCAAGCAGTTACTTTTAGTTGGTCAGGTTATTACTTGCTAGTAGAGAGCCAGGTTTTAGCATTAACCCAAGTTATTAACCCAAAGTACTCTTTCCAAACGGAAAGAATACCACTTACCATTACCATAAGCATAATCAGAATCATCAATCTCATTGCCACCTGTACCAAAATATCTCTGATCAAGTATCACTAATCTCTGGAGCTCCCTTGGCCGCTCATAACCGCGAGCACGGCTGATATATCAGTTTCATAACACTCTGCAGAGGTTGCGCACTTTACCCACAAGCCGTGATTCCCACTTGCCTCGGGCTGATCAAACCCTTAAACACTACCAAGGTGAATAGGCAGGGTCTCACTACGTAGCCTTTACAAAGATTCCCCGAGGCTGTAGCCGCCCGTTAGGTTTCCTAAATGTACCGCACTCCTCCCCAAGGGACAAATCAACCTTGGCAGAGCGAGTCGCATACACCGAGCCCCATTGACGGCACAAAGGCTAAGCGAACTACACCCCGGTTCCTCTAATTATTCAGCTAAGGGCGTCCCATTCCACCCTCATGGTTGCACTGTTTTCCCGGGCGGTCATCCATTGAACAGGTCCTTACGGAGAGGCACTCGAGAAACCGCTCGAGTCCCCTTAAATGCCACAAGTATAATCATAAATAAGAAGGGGAAAACAGCGTATCATAGATAATCACATCATGTTCATTGATTAGAGTTGAGCAATAGCATCAAACTAAGCAGTAATAATCCGACCCAAATAGGTAAACAAGGACATGGATAACAAAAGCTAGTCAATCCTTAGGTATAAATGTGTAATGCGGGAGGTGAATTAAAGAATGAATAGGACAGAAATAGGTCAAAGGACACTTGCCTCCACCAACCGACTGCTGCTCAGGGGCTTCTCCTGCAAATTCCTCGGGCTCTTCGACCGGATCGTTCTCTATGCGAGCGCAAACATACATACATCCACATATTTTAATACAAAAGAACAATACACCATACAGGGGAACAAGTAAAACGAATATGCATCAAGTATGACATTCGATATCGCATTTGTTATGGTTAGAAAGAAACGGGAAAGGGTCTCGCAGGGGGGTTAAAGTTTATGCACTAATGATCAGTTACAATTGGTTCTTAACAAAAGAATTCTGTTATATATATATACTAATGGAAACCTAATCATTTTTAGTTGATCAACATTGCACGGGATAAACAACTAACTACGTGAATCAATAGCATAACGGAATTTTAAATTAACCTTCCTATTTTCCATAGCATGAACAATGATCAGTCTACCTAAAATAAAGTAATTATGATCACAGAAAGTAAATAAAATAAAATAAAAAAAATAAAAAAAACAGAGGGGGGGCGGTTGAACCGGCCCTAGGGGCGGTTGAACCGGCCCTGGGCGGGGCGGCCGAGCTGGGCGGGCGCGCGGGGGAGGGCGGCCGAGCTGGGGCCGGGGCGGCTGAGCCGGTCGGCCGAGGCCGGCTGAACCGGCCCGGGACAGGGGGCGCGGCCAGGGGGCCAGGCGGCCGAGGGCGCGGGCTGGGAGCGGCTGGCGGCCGGGCGGGGGCGGCCAGGGGCCAGGCGCGGGCGGCCAGAGGCCGGCTGGGGGCGGCAGCGGCCGGCCGGGGCGAGCAGGGGGCGGCCGGGGCGCGGGCTGGGGCGGCTGGGCGGCCGGGCGGCGCGGCCAGGCGGCCGGGCGCGGCCAGGGGGCCAGCGGCCAAGGGGAGAGGAGGGGAGGGGGAAGGAGAGAGGAGGGAGAAGGGGGAGGGGAGGGGGCTCACCGGCGGGGGGGGGTTGGCCGACGGCGAGGGGCGGCGGCGACGGCCTAGGGCAGGGGTGGGTAGGGGCGGCGGCTTGGGTGGGGAGGGAGAGAGGGAGAGAATGAGGGAGAGGGAGAGGGGATTTGGGAAAAAAAAGAGGGGGGTGGGGGGGCGGCTGGGCCATCTTTGGGCCCAAGAGGGGGCGCCAGGGGCGGCTGGGCCGGCCGGGGTCGGCCCACGGCGCGGGAGAGAGAGAAAAAAAAGAGAGAGAAAGAGAAAGAGAAAGAAAGAAAAGATTTTCTTCTTATTTTCGAAATCCGGTCTTTCTAGATGAATGCATTTGCACTTTCAAAGCAATCAAAAATGCAAGGTTCGGCATGGTGCATCAAATCATAAAGTATTTTAGAGTTTTTCTTTACACGGGAAATCCGAACCGAATCCCGCTAAAACTTTGGAAAAGGTCAAGGTTTAGCGAGGGGAAAAGAAAAGGAAAAGGTAACGCCCGAATTTTGGCGAGTAAAGAAAAGAAAAAAAAATTCAACTGCAAAATTCGGGGCGTTACAACCGGTGGGCACGATCTTTCTATATAAGTGTAGCCCTTCTACATCCTATACTGAGGATTATGAGTTAAGCTAGTATTATTTTCAAACTTATAAATGTTTTATACATTCAAAATGTAATCTTTTTGAAATCAACTCCGATGATGTACATTGTAATCTTGTTATAATTTGTAAATGTTGTAACTTGTAATCTTTTTGAAATAAAGAATTTAGTTCTGCTGCAAATGTTTGTACATGAGCTGTGTTTACTTAATCCTGTGATCCTAGTGATAAGTGGTTTATTTGTGGTCCTTGGGACACTCAGACAGATCTTGTTAAGTTATTTGGTACACATGCATAGTCGCCTAAGGTTCGTGGGACAAGGACATGTGCATGTTGGCCCTTTAACTTGGGTTCTACCATGGCAACTGCTAGGCGGTAGCGCAAGCAAGTGAGGTCGAGTAGGAGGGGAGGCTCTAGATGAGTTGTAGGGCATGGGGGCTACACGTGAGGTCTCTCAGCGGCACGGGGGCTTGACAGCGCGGGCGTAAGGCGCAACGAGCTCTCGGCGGCATGGGGCTTCGACGGCGTGGGTCTTGATGCCACGCGGTGTCCGCGGTGTCGATGGCGGGGAGGCATGGTGGAGGCGCCTCGACGGCACGGTGGTGGGTGGCAACGGCGAGACAGGTTTGGTTGAGGTGACGCGGTTGGGGTGAGAATGAAAACAGCTCGGTCGCTGAACCCTATATACACTAATTATCGGCGGCTTCAACAACAGCCACCCAAATTAAATAGTTTTTGTGACCCACCTTGCAACCACGAAAATAAAAAAAGAATGGAGAGAGTACTATATTGACCATCGACTGGGTGAATTTGTCTTATGGTTTGACAATATAAAGGTTACATCTGTGCACCGGCTACAACCTGCTGATTCAGAGCTGAAGTTTCTAGTTCTGTGATTGTGAAAAATGAAAAGATGGTGTTTGACTGCTTGTTATGCGTAATAAACTGCTATTGAGAAAAGGTTATCTGAATGTTACCGAAATGATACATGAATTTAATTATACTGATAAACATCATGATTACATCCATCTTATTTACACATTATCTCTTTTGTATCAAGAAGCAACAAAAACAATATACAAAGATCTTATTCATATATACTTGACTATGGTTATTTGCATGTATTAAAAGATCTAGAGATAGTTAAACAGACTATTTGGTTGTCCGCGTCATTGAACTTACAGATAACTTGTATGTGGGGTTGAACATACCTTTACATACATGGCGTGGAGCAGTCTCCAACAAATCACTACAGTAAACTGAACAACGTCCGACGGCCAAAACCGTCGGACATAAGGTTCAAACCGTCGGAAATAGGTAATGTCCGACGGCAGTACCCTATCTCCGACGGTTTCAAGCCGTCGGAGATAATTCGTCGGAAATAGCGTAATGTCTGACGGCTGCCGTCGGACATAAGCTATCTCCGACGGTCGCCTCTGCCCGTCGGAAATAATAAACACCAACCGTTTAACGATCAGCCTGTGGGCCCACATGCTTATGTTCGACGGCCCGGCGCTAGGCCGTCGGACATAACTAGGACTTATGTCCGACGGTATATAACGACGTCGGACATAACCATGCCTTATGTCCGACGGCTACCACTAGGCCGTCAGACATAACAAATTACAGAATTTACACAAAATTCTGTTTTTAAAAAAATCTGACATTTACAAAACAAAAACAGATTTCATGCACATATACACATTCACATTCACAATCACAAATATACACATTCAAATAAATATTCACAATCACAAATATTCTCACATAAATATTAACATTCACAAATTTAACATCAACATATAGGTCTGACGGTTGTTGCAAACTGAAATTGTGTCTCACAAACAAGTGTTGCAAAGTGTTTCATAAATTAACATCATGACACATCAATCATATCCATCGCCTGGATGGTTCGAGTAGCCACCTCCTCCGGCTGGACTCTGCGTGTTGAAGGTTGTTCACCCACGAATGTGCTGTGTCGTCTTGACCAGACCCATCTCCAGATGCGGCAACTAAAGCGGGTGGTGTCTGAAATCCCTATAACACAAGCACATGAAATAGTAACCACTCAGTTGTTCATTTAAACACATAAGACATCTATGAACATGTCACACACGCATATGTGTACATACCATAGGGAATTGTGACGGAGGCGGAGGCGGAGGTGGAGGCGCCAACATTGGCATTGGCAGTGCAAAGTCCGGAGGCGGCATCCCATATGTCGGCATCGGGACACCCGCTTGTTGGGCTAGTTGCTACAAATTATATACGTACAAGTCATTGTTGAGCAAATAAGATACACATCAAGTGTTTTGCAAAATAAGCTACAAAATGTTACTTCAACTTACCGAGAGAAGATCTTGATTTTGGGCCTGGAGGCTTGCATAATACTCGTCCCTCTTCTTCTGGTACTCGGCTGCTTGTCTCTGGTATTCAGATTGTTGCCTCTGGTACTCCAATTGTTCCCTCAAGACTGATTGATGGTACTCTGCCTGTTTACGCAACACTGCAAGCTCTATCTCATGGGCGGATGATCGTGAATGGGACGACTGTGAAGACGACGATGTGGATTGTCGTCCACGACGTCTCAGCTCTCTGGAATCAATCGTAGAATCAAAAATACCCAACCTACAAGAGTGAACCATGCACTTAGTATAGTAACTCATGGCTCAGTTGAATCGCAAGCATATGATGACAATTTTGAAAACCAAATCAAATAATCTCACCGTCCATGGGCTTGTCCTCCTGCGCTAGCATATGCTGCCTGAGGGTCGATTGGCTGGCTCCTCCAATCGTACTCCTCCTCATGGCGTTGAACCATCTCCTGCCCATACGAAGCCTGGAGGCAAACAATATCAAATATAAGTGCATAACCCCTATGCCCTTGCAAACAATATCAAACACATAATAGAGTATCAAAAACTCACTAGACGGTCGGTGGCCGTCTGAGTGCATAACACATCAGGATTCTGAGGATCAGAACCCCTATGCCCTTGCATATACACCTCCACATCCGTGGGCGTACGGCCGGATTTGACTTCCTGTACATAAAAGTTATAATGACACATTTCTATGTGATTCAAAGTTACGAATAACTGTGACTTACCATTCGCTTAGCCAAGTGCACATGACCATCACCGCCGTAGTTGTGGAACGACTCAGTCCCACGGTTTCCCCTGTTCCTTTCGGAAATGCCACAAAACTCAGGGGAAGCCCACCATCTACATAATGCTCGATAACCGTCTGATCGGGTGGCCATCCATGGCACAGACACCTACATGAAATTTTTTAAATAAAGCAAGCAAATACATGGCTTCGTGCGATATGAGAGGCAACAACATGTTTACCTCTAGGTATTGCTCCTTCGCCAAGTAAATTGATGACCACTCGGCCTTGGTATTTGGCATCGGTCGATCATCAGCATTTGCTCTGTACCATGCCTTTATAGCCTGAATTCATGCATAGTACATTGCATCTGCAACGACATCGTTCGCGTTATACTCAAACACGTAACGAGCGTTCATATCATATGATCCATCGTCCGGCAACTTGTACCGTTTCTGCAAAAAACATAGTGTTATCATAAAAGCAAACATATATGGAATAACTAAAATAGTATAAACAATTCATACCCAAAATGCATCCCAAACTAGTGCCTGTGTGTTGCCAAACGTTCTACAAACACCATAGCGATAATGCTCCCAAGTGGTGGCGGGGACAGACTCGCCAGTAGGCAAAGTCACAAGACCAGGCCAGTGCAGACGAACAAGATTACCAAGGACCATGTTCACCTGCCTGTAGTGTCCTGTGCCTGTGAACGAGTCGTCGATCCAAGTCCTACAAACAGAAAACAATGTAGAAATTAAAACATAACTTTCAATAACATTTAAGCAAAGATATGTCACTCACTTTCCACTAGGCTTTATCAAAACCCGAGATTCAGGTGGAAGCTCTGGAGGTGGTCCAACAAAATGCAGCTTCCTCGTTCTCTTAACTCGAGAAGTTCCAGACCCAGCTACGGAATCTCCACCAGCCCTAGAATCCCCAGCCCCAGAATCCCCACCAGCGTCGTCTCCAGCATCATCTCCCACATTATCTCCACCATCATCTTCAACATCATCTCTTGCATGATCCTCTACCACTGGTTCCTCAAGTAGATGTTGCATCAGATTGAAGAAATCTGGTGGAAATATTTTTTCAAGTTTGCATACCAAAATCGGTATTTGTTGCTCAAGCTTCTCCATCATCTCTTTCTTTATTTCTTTGGCACAAAGATGTCTATAAAAGTAGCTTAGCTCCGCTAATGCTTTCCAGACATCATTTTTTACAAAACCACGAAACATAACAGGAAGGAGTCTTTCCATTATTATGTGGCAGTCAAGACTCTTCAACCCAAAAAACTTGCCCGTCTTCAAATTCACAGACCTTCTAAAGCCCGCGGCGTAACCATCTAGGAACTTTAAGTTTTTCAACCATTTCATCAATTGTTTCTTCCTTTTAGGTTTAATACTAAAAGGAGCACGTGGCTTCTTCTGATTCTCTCCTATCTCCATAGTTGGTCTTCTACAGATTAAGGCCAAGTCTTTCCTTGCCTTAGGGTTGTCTTTTGTTTTGTCAGTGATATTCATGCAAGTGCTGATAATGCTTTCACCCATATTTCGTTCCTGGTGCATGACATCAATGTTATGCATTAGAATCAAGGCTTTCATATAAGGGAGTTCCCATAGACCACATTTGTGAGTCCAATTATGCTCGGTTCCATAACCTTCAAAACGATTTCCATGTTTGTTTAGTTTCAAATCATTAAGTCTCGCGAGAATCTCTGGACCACTTAGACGCTTGGGTGGTCCCCTCGTCACAATTGTGTCCTTTTTAAAAGCGTTCCTATCGAACCTGAACGGGTGATCCTCCGGCAAAAAACATCTATGGCAATCGAAGTAACATATCTTTCCACCAAACTTTAGTCGAAAGCATAAAGTGTCTTCAAAGCATATCGGACATGTCAAAATCCCATGACAACTCCATCCAGCAAAGATACCATAAGCCATAAAATCATGAATAGACCATAAAAACGCGGCTCTCAGGTTGAACTTCTGTTTCTTGTAACAATCGTACGCCTCAACTCCTTCCCACAAAATTTTCAATTCTTCAATCAGGGGTCTCATCATCACATCGATCTTTGTTCCAGGATGATCCGGACCAGGTATTACAAGACACAAGAAAATAAATTCATATTTCATGCAAAAAGCTGGTGGAAGGTTGTATGGAACAGCAAAGACGAGCCAACATGAGTAGGACGTTGCAGTTAGATTGAATGGCGAGAAACCATCTGTTGCCAAACCGAAGCGAACATTCCGCACTTCATCAGCAAAGCTGGAATCAAAAGCATCTAGTGCCTTCCATGCATCTGTATCAGCTGGGTGCACCATGACATTTGGATTCTCACGTACCCCTTCTTTGTGCCACCTCATGTGTCTGGTTGTATTCTCGGAGATGAACAAACGTTTCAACCGAGGTATAAGAGGCATGTAACGAAGCTGCTTACGTGCAATCTTCGTAGTCACGGTCAAACCATCGTCGTTTTCAACCTCAACGAATCTACGCTCACCACATACAGTACACTTCTTCTCACACGCGGTCTCCTTCTAGAAAAGCATACAATTATTTTCACAGACATCGATTTTTTCGTAGTCCATACCGAGCCCATATAACAACCTTTTAGACTGATACATGTCCTTTGGCATCTTGTGATTCTCCGGAAGTACATCACTGATCAAGTTCAAAAGCTCCTTGTAACAGTTGTTTGAGAATGCAAACTTAGACTTAATAGCCATAAGTCGAGTCACAAATACAAGGACGGTCACTTTTGTGTGCTCATGCAACGGCTCTTCGGCAGCTTTAAGGAGCTCGAAGAACTTCTGAACCTCAGGTGTAGTTGGATCCTCAAACTCGGTGGGTTGACCGGGGTTCTCCGAATCGACGGTTAGAAGCTCATGGCGTACATCGTCAAGCATCTCTTCCATCCTATTGTAGTCCTCCTCTTCATGTGACTGAACTTCCGATACAATACGAGGAGGTGGATCCTCACCGTGGTGCACCCACACCTCATAGCCTGGCATATAACCGTTTTTGCAAATATGTATCGACATAGTCCTCCTGTCAAGGAAATTAATGTTCCGACACTTGCTACAAGGGCACCTAACATCGGTTCCAGTCTCTGACCGAGCAAAAGCATGGTCAAGAAAAGCATCAGTCTTGGTAACCCACTCACTTGATAGAGCACCTCTTTTCTTCCAACCTTCATACATCCATCGACGATTCTCCTCCATACTAGATACGAGACGTTAACTTAATTAGATAAGTAATGCACGGACCATCCGTTTTTACGAAGAAATCACGCCCCTACATTTGTAGGAAAGGATAGGTCCTAAACCCACCCAGGCGTGACCGACGAGCCCATGTTTATGACAAGACATGTGGTCGTGCGAAATTTTGGCAGCATAACCCCGCTGTTCTCCAATCGCACGCCTAAAAATGGTGCAATTGGAGAACAGAGGGGTTATGCTGCCGAAACTAAGCAGGAGCACATGCCTTTGTCATAAACATGGACTCTGTCGGTCACCTCGAGGCTGTCCAATAAAGGGACAATTCTGGCCCAACATACCTCATATGCGTCGCATATAAGGTGTGTTGGGCCAAAACGGGTGACGCCTAGGTTTCGTTAACTTAATTAGTTATGATTACTAATTAACCACACTAATACAATAGCCACTAATTAACCAAACTAATACAATAGCACTACAAAAAATTATTTCACGAGACCCTAAATCAAATAAAACAACATTATTTCCGAGGGCTTAATAATTACCCTCGGAAATTAAAAGTTTAAATTATATAGCCACTAATAAATAAATTAAAACAAGCTAATTTAATTGCATAATTAAATTAAGCCGTCGGACATAACAAAACTAAACATTGCTACTAGCAAACAATATATATTTATACACAAAATTATACTAAAATTTTTAAAATTGCTCACTTTGCCAGACGATGAACCGGTGAAGCGAGCTCCGACGGGGTTAGGGCGGGCGCCGGTGGCGTCGGGGACGGGGGCAGAGGCTCCGGCGGCCGCGGGCTACGTCGGGGCGGCTCCGGTGGCGTCGAGCTTCGTCGGGGTGGCTTCGGTGGCGTCGTGCTCGGGCTGCGCGTCGGGGCGGGAGGGGAGGTCGTCGGCCACGGGTTGTGCTTGGGCGGTGGTGCCTGGCGGCGGCGGCGGCGTAGTCACGGCGACGGCGTCACGGCGGCGGCGACGGCTTGGGTGCATATGGCTGCGCGCGTTAGAATGAAACGATGCGCGCTCGGGCGGCGTCGGTTAAATCTCCTTATTTTCGACGGTGTCCAGGAGGCCGTCGGACATAAGCTTATATCCGACGGCTGTTAGACGGGCCGTCGGAGATAAGGTTATGTCCGACGGCCAATCTGACAGCCGTCAGCTGTTTGCTGTTATTTTCGACGGCCGCTGTTGGACGTCGGACATAACCTTATGTCCGACGGTGGTCTAAGGGACCGTCGGACATAATGTGGCCGTCGAACGTTTCCTCTTTTACTGTAGTGAATGATGTTTGCCTTGTGGTTTTACCTCATCTTGGCATCTTGCTTAGGTTATTGTAAGCGGAGGATCTCGTATCCTGCTTTTCGAAGCTCTCGTGTACTGAAAATGGTGTGGATTATTTGTTTCATCTTCACGAAACTTGTTTCATTCCAATGAATTTGTCTTTCTTCATCGATGTTGTGACATGTCATCAGCATACGGGGTATTTGCTAAAGTTGCTATTAGCTTATTTCATACTATATCTATGAAACTCTCATGACACCCTACACACCAAGACTGGTCATTATGCTGTGTGCAAATTTATAGCATTAAACTACGCACACTGTCAAGGTACGGTGATGTTTACCCAGAAAACCACCCTGCAACTCTCGTTCATTGTTTATAGGTGAACCGGCACCAATCTGAACTTTCGAACGCCTCATGCTGTCATGCATCACGCATGCCTCAACTCTCGAGTCAAACCATGCGCGTTGGGTACACGATCAAACACGAGCTAGTAGTACTAGCATCTATCGTCACCTCAGTTATTTGTATTAACACGAGGACGAGGGAAATGCGAGGCGGGCAACGCATTCCTTTCACGTACGCTGCATGCAAATCGCGATGACCCGGAACTGGAATGACAAGTCGCATAGGATAGTCGACCGGATAGCCGCTCGCGTAGCGCTGAAGGGTTGCTCGGTGCAGTCGATCACCGTCCATCATCGACCTGATACTGACTGCAGCGGCACCCGCTCGTCATCTCTAGCAGGCCTTGCATTGTTTTTATATATATTGTACGTTTGAGTAAAATTTAAAATGGTAAGTGATATAGAAAGTGAGATAAGAAGTCTATTATTATAGTCACACTGCCTCTCCGCTTTCCCTTAGGTTTTGTTCGGTTATTTCCAATACATATGAATTGGATGAGATTGATACGAATTGGAGGGGATTTTGACTTACTGATGATTGAAACCCCCTCAATCCCTCTCAATCCATATGGATTGGGGTAGAACCAAATAAACCCTTAGCTGTTTAGGAGCTCTTTATTGCTGGAACGACACCCGCTACTTGCATGCTATAATTTTGGCGAGCAGCACAGGGCGTCAGCTATAGCGTTACGGCAGCAGGTCCCTTCCCTCGAGTCCTCTGCAGTACTTCCTCCGTTTCGTTTTAGTTGTCGCTGGATAGTACAAAATTGAATTATCTAGCGACAACTAAAAAAACGGAGGGAGTATTTGTTAGTAGAGAAAATAATATTTTATAGTTGGGATGAGATATAGAGGGAGAATTTATCGTGAATCGCTGTGGAAAGAAAAAAAATAATAGATACAATCTAAATGATGTGGCTGTATAGTGTGATATAGTACGAAAATTTAGAGGTGGACGAGTGATGGAATCTACACCACTGCGTTATAAACCGGTTCAGGTGGAGCCTCTTCGGAGTCAGGTCTCACTCAGCTTCCCACAGGCACTTAACCAAAAAAAAAACCTTGGGCTAGTTTGGAACAATATTTTTCTAAGAGATTTTAATTCCTAAAGGAAAATGAACTAATTTCCCTTGTAAAAATAAAATTCCCTTAGAAAAAGGGGTTCACAAACTAGGCCTTAGTGCACGGCCTTTAAAATGGTAAGAATATGTTACTTAGATCTACGAACTTGGACAGTCGCGTGAACGTTTCTATGCCAATTTAGCAATATCAGTATGACATGATTTTGTAACCCCTTCTTACCTATTCTCTCGTTAATAAATCGATCCTTCTGTATTCTGTTGTGCCGACCTTAGCGCTTGTGGACACCGAGCTAGGTTAGCGTGAGAGAAGAAAGAAGTAAGGATCCATTCATAAAAGAGGGAAGGGACGGGATTATTATATTAAATATAAGGATTAGTTTGGGAATCCTATTTTTATTTTTTAAAGATAAATTAGTTTATTTTGTTTTAGAAAAATTAAAATCTATTAGAAAAACGGTGTTTACAAACTAGCTCTAAAAGGAATTCCACGCGTAGTATGGAATACGGCTGCCGCATTTAACTTAAAAGAAGGTTTACGAGAGAAACGTACGTGCATGCACTTCCGTAGGCCCGTCGCTTCCTGCGCGAGAAAGCAAGAGTGGCCTCTCTTGAGAAGAAACCACCTGTAGCACACGTATGGTGGGGCTAAAAAGAAGAACAACTCTCTCTCTCTCTGTGCCCCATATAGCCATGTTGTTTGGGGCAAACAAGGTTTAGCGCTCAAGAAGATAGCGTACAGGTACAGGAGTACTGCTGGTTAAAAGTTGTGACGCATCGATGGGCGGCAGAGGAAGGCCGAGGCAAAGGCCAAAGGCGAAGGCAAAGGCAATCAGGTGTGGGGTCAACGTGGCATCCGTGGGACCCTTCGGTCAGCTGCTCATATTTCCCCTGCTCCTCATCGTGCCAAGACGCGGATCGAGTGCCGCTGATAAGTGGGCTCGCACGACACGACGGAGGCATCCAGCAAGCGAAGCGACTCCCGCGAGCAGACGACGCGTACTCGCAGGCCGCACCCGTGCACGCCTCTGACGCTGACGCCCCAACAGCCCGCAGCGCTCGGCGTGCGCGAGGCCGCCCGCTGCCGCCGCCCAGGAAAAAAAATGAACGGCGGTCTTTGCCAACTCCCAGGCTACTTATTTACTGCGTCACATAAAGGTCAAGCGCCACCGAATCACGACGCAACCGCAAACTCCCCGCTGCTTCTTTGGGGGTGCCGGTGCGATGTTCCACGGCACGCTGCGCCCTGCTCGCCCGCCTAGCGCTATATAGCCCGTGCCCGTGCCCGTGTCCGTGTCGTGCGGCGGATTGCGGAGTGGCATTGGGTTGGCAGCACACGTCCCTGCACACGGTGACACGGGCACGGGGAGCGAGCGCCGAGCGAGAGCAAGCAACCGCTGTCCGCCGGGCCGGCCACGGCGCTGCCCCCTGCTTCCCGCCTTCGCCGGTGCACTCACGCCTCACGCAGGTACGGTACGGTACGGTACGCGGTGGAATACTGGTGCGCGTGGGAGTTGGGACGGTGCCTCGTGGCTCGTGGGTCGGCAAGACAAGAGCTCGTCGTAGCACGGGCACGGCCTTATTTTCTTGTTGCCTGCCGTTGTGTTCCTCTCTCTCTCTCTCCCACGCGCGGGCTTTCTGGACCGGTGGACGGACGGCTGCTCTGCTCCTTCAAGCCCCCGGCCGGCCGGCCGGCGCCTATCCTCCTTCCATCTCTCTATCCCTCTTCCTCTGCTCGTCTTGATTCCTTCCGTCCTTCCGCGGTCGTGAAGCTGACGCAGAGGAGGTGAAGGTAAAGCTAAGGTCTGGCCGGCCTCTGCCTCTGGGAAGAGAAGCAGGCGGGCTCTGAAAATTCTCTTTGACGAATTCCTTTTTGCCTTTGTTCGTCCAGGTGCATGCATCGACCTACGGTATCCTAGTCTGGGATCAGAAAAGAACACACCAACAACAAAGAAGAAAGGCGCGAGCGATGGACGCTGACGCCGCACCAGAGCAACACGGGTAAACAGTGAAGCCGCCATTGCCCAAGCTATGCCATGCCCATATAGCCCATGCATGGTTTAAATCTCTCTCATCTTTGCAACCGACCTCTCTCTGCCTGCGTGATCCCGGGACGCCAGGTGCGTGCACTACAGGAGGGGATGCAGGATAAGGGCGCCGTGCTGCGGCGAGGTATTTGGTTGCAGGCACTGCCACAACGAAGCCAAGGTCAAGTCTCGAGTTGCATCGGTCATGCTTCATACAAATATGCACGTTCATCCACCCCAGTGGTGTCAGGTAGCTTGGTTTCCTCATTGCAGGACTCGCTGGAGGTCAGCGTCCACGACCGCCACGTGCTTCCCCGTCACGACATCAAGCTGGTCAGTGACAGGAGGAGGCCTTGTTTTTTTCTTATTGGCCTGCTCTACATACATGAGACCACTCCAAAAGAACCAACCCATATTCACATAATCACATTCACACAAGAAACCAAAAAAAAGAAATAATATGATATACTGCCCCATGGGGACCGATCATCCCAGCAGCATAGGACACTTTGCACAAGATACAGATTAGCTTGCTCTTCATTTCGTCAGTTCTTGCAGATAACGGATATCAGTCACTGCTCCTTTCTTTTCTGCTTTATAAATCGTCCGGATCATTATGAGCCTTTTTCTGTCAGTGGCGTATAGTGATACTACTCCTATCTTTCTTTTTTTTCTTTTTTTGAACATTACAGGTTATCTGCTCTCTCTGCAACAAAGAACAGGATGTAAGTTCCCTGACGAAGCAGGGACAGTGTTCTTGGGCCACTGTTGGTGTTACTTGCCACACCACATGAAAAAAAAAACCCATCTCGTCTGTCGACAGGTGCAGCAAGACTGTGCGAACTGCGGAGCATGTCTCGGCAAATACTTCTGCGCGAAATGCAACCTCTTCGACGACGATGTAAGCTCTCCCCCCCCTTTTTTGTGATGTGTTAAGCGAAGTGGCCGATGGGATTTTACGCGCTAATTTAGATGTAATTTCAGAAGTGTTCCCTCTTCTGTTTTCTCCGGTTTTGTTGTCGCGTTCCCTGGCATTTCAGGTGTCGAAGAACCAATTCCACTGCGATGGGTGCGGCATATGCAGGCAAGTAGTATTAAATCTTTTTCAGTAATGCCATGAGCCTTCTGAAATATGGAGTATTAACCTTCTGGTTTCTCCTGTTAGTGCTGACCTTAGATATAATCATTTTTATTTTTTGCAGGACTGGTGGCGCAGAGAATTTCTATCACTGTGGCAGATGTGGTATGGTTGTTTCCTGCTAAGTATTCTGTTCATTTTTTTCTCTCTCTCTCGAGCAAGAACTGATACCTATTTTTATACTGGTTTGAAATCCCAATGAAAAAAAGTATGTTATGTCTGTGGGTCTGTTCTATTACAGGATGCTGCTACGCGACTCCGCTGAAGGATTCTCACCGCTGCGTGGACGGAGCTATGCATCACAACTGCCCTGTCTGCATGGAGGCGAGTACATGCTTTTCAGAAACAGCATGAGCATCTCTACGTCTCTTGAAATTTCGGTAGACAGATAGATAACTCGTCCCCTAACCAGCTTCTGCCACAGTATCTATTCGACTCGATGAAAGCTATCAGCGTGCTCCACTGCGGACACACCATCCACCTGGAATGCCTTTACGAGATGAGAGCGCACCAGCAGTAAGCCTCCGGTCCACCTGACACAGGGACTACTAGCCTGGCGCGTTTCTAGGCCGTGGACGTCCAAGCTAATCCGATTCTTGCCATCTTGTCTTCCTCAGGTTTTCATGCCCGGTGTGCCTGAGGTCTGCCTGCAACATGTCCGACATCTGGCAAAAGCTGGATCAGCAGGTACACAGCTTCTTCCTCTCCCGACCACGCGTCGTCTTGATCTCGTCCTGCGACTTCAGGCACCAGACCAGTCCAAGTAAACCGTTTCATTCCTTCAGGTTGCAGCGTCCCCGATGCCAGCGATCTATCAGAAGAAGATGGTAAGGACGCACTCGTTTCTTCAGAGCAGAAGGACCTCCTCTGTCTCTGTCTGTCTCCCCCTGGGTTGTTTCTCTGTCGAACTGGCAGCATTCAGCCTTGTGCTGATGCTTTGTTCCTGCGTTCTCATTCAGGTATGGATCCTTTGCAACGACTGTGGCGTGACGTCCAACGTGCAGTTCCACATCTTGGCGCACAAGTGCCCTGGATGCAGCTCTTACAACACCCGGCAGACGAGGGGCGATCCAGCCGCATGCTCTAGAGTTTGAGAGCAAATAAAACTGCAGTACTGTGTACTGCACTGCACATAAACTCGTGGGGTTGTGTGGTCGATCGATAGGTAGCTTGCAGGGAGGAAATTAAAGACTACCATTGCGCATGGACACGATTGGTGCCGGCAGTTGAGTACGTGTATTAGGCCTGTCATATGTAGATGTATCATATGCAATGCCTTCACAAAGAAGAATTTGGCGCAGCGGACAGGGTATATATGTTTCTTTTGGTTGCTATATATACACATATTTTTTTCTTGCGGGGTGCTTGTGGCAATGATGGAGAGTTTCGTACGTTGTTTTTCTTATATTTAATTGAGCTTGCTTCAACCTTGAATCAAATAAATTCAAATATCTATAGTGCGTAAATGGTAGCACAGTAAAAAGGTAATCTTGTACGAAAAATGATAAAAAAGATTAAATAGATTGATACTGTATGCACAAATTATTATGATTTCTAAATAGATGTGAACGACACAAGTGAAAAAGCAGTAATTCCCACTCTTCCTCAGCATTGGATTGATGGGACAGGACAAACGTATGGTTGCTAAAGATAGAACAGCGTGAACGACACAAGTGAAAAGATAGAACAGCAAAAAATGAAAAGAAAAAAAATATCAAAGCCAAGTTTCGATCTTGGGACCTATGGGTTATGGGCCCATCACGCTTCCGCTGCGCCACTTTGATTTTGTTATTTACTTTCATATACAAACTGTAACGTATCCTCTGCAGTTGCACGAAACAACATCCATACTAAATTTGCACTACAAATTCTGTTGCAAACAATCAGCAAATCTCTGTATTGCGGGTTTCTTCGTAACCTGAAGCTTCCAAGAAACCTTTAAGGCTGTGCGCAGCGGTTGCCGCTAGCAATCCTCCTCCCCTTGCATGCCGTCTGTAGAGGGCACCCTACGGCCGCAGCGGTGTCCCTACAGCGCCCCCTACGCGTCGCCCCCCTTCTCTCTCCCCCCAGATCTAGCGTGTCACTGTTCATCACCCTAAACACTGTGCTGTGGGTCCACGAGTAATTGTTAGTAGATAAAAAATTGATAGTTGATATAGAAAATGATATTTTATAGTTGTAGTGGGGTATAGGGGAGTATTTAGGGGGAACCGCTGCGAGAGATGAAAAAATAGGGGGAAAATAGGGGGAAAAAGTGATATAAGGGGAAAAATTTAGGGGTAACGATTGCGGATAGCCTAAGTGACATATGAAACCTTGTAGGGCGTGTTTGTAATAAACTTTTTGGATACCGTGGTTTTGAAATACTATGGTTTACATTTATTCATGACAAAAATACTACGGTTTTCAAAACAACAATAAAAACCACGGTTTCCAAACATATTGGGGTCCGATTGGTTGAAGCAAATAATGTGCTATGGTTTTCAAAAGCAACGTAACAGAACTGTGGCGTGGGTGTGAGCAGGAGCCATGCACAGAAAACGGAGAAAAACTGATCTCATAAGTGTTTTAGGTAGACTGTGGTATTTAAAAATGTGTTTTATCAGGCAACTTTTGGCATTTAATACCGCGATATCATTAAATACCAAAGTATTACTTCAAAACTGTAAAGATATAAAGCTTCCAAATGGGCCGTAGCGTACACTCTGTTCCATGGGAAGGATTGATTTGATGGTTCTCGTTCCTGATTTGCATCCTACAAGCAGTTGGTGTTTAGGCTGTGCGCAGCGGTTCACGCTACGCTTCCCCCTCCCCTTGCATGCGGCGCGTAGGGGGCACCCTATCGCCGCAGCGGTGCCCCCTACAGCGCCCCCTACGTGTCGGTCCCCTTCTCTCTCCCCCCAGATATAGCGTGTCACTGTTCATCACCCTAAACACTGTGCTGTGGGTCCACGAGTAATTGTTAGTAGATAAAAAATTGATAGTTGGTATAGAAAATTATATTTTATAGTGGTAGTGGGGTATAGGGGGAGTATTTAGGGGGAACCGTTGCGGGAGATAAAAAAATAGGGGGAAAAAGTTAGGGGTAACGGTTGCGGATAGCCTTAGTGCCTGCCGATAGCCTCTTTAGTTTCTTGCAGTTAAAGAACAAATGACCACAATCTTCATCAAGTAGGATACACACCGGGAAATTGAATCGAATTTGGTGCTCCTCAATGTTGGAGTTTCGGTGCACTTTAAAGCTATTATTATGGGTCAGCTTCTAAGGTGGTGTTTTGTTCTCCTCACTAAAGTTTTGTTCATGTCACATCAAATGTTTGAACATCAAGTGTTTAGCTGACTAAAACAATGACAAATAAGCGAACCGAGAAGATGACATAGCTTATATATGAGTCAGGAGGACTGGGCAGTCGAGGATGGAGCTTATATATGTGTCGGGGACCATAATTAGGGGTACCATCAAGACTCCTAATTCTCAGCTGGTAACCCCCATCAGCATAAAGCTGCAAATGCCTGATGGGTGCGATTAAGTCAGGGATCAGTCCATTCGAGCGACCCGATCACGCCTCGCCCGAGCCTAGCCTCGGACAAGGGCAGCCGACCCCGTAGGATTTCCGTCTCGCCCGAGGCCCCCCTCCTACGGCGGACACATCTTCGGCTCGCCCGAGGCCCTGCCTTCGCTAAGAAGCAACCCTGACTAAATCGCCGCACCGACCGACCAAATCGCAGGAGCATTTAACGCAAAGGTGACCTGACACCTTTATCCTGACGCGCGCCCTCCGGCAGAGCCGAAGTGACCGCCGTCACTTCGCCGCTCCACTGACCGGTCTGACAGAAGGACAGCGCCGCCTGCGCCACTCCGACTGCAGCGCCACTTGACAGAGTGATGCTGACAGGAAGCCAGGCCCTGCCAAAGGCACCATAGGAAGCTCCGCCCGACCCAGGGCTCGGACTCGGGCTCAGCCCCGGAAGACGGCGAACTCCGCTCCGCCCGACCCAGGGCTCGGACTCGGGCTCAGCCCCGGAAGACGGCGAACTCCGCTCCGCCCGACCCAGGGCTCGGACTCGGGCTAAGACCCGGAAGACGGCGAACTCCGCTCCGCCCGACCCAGGGCTCGGACTCGGGCTAAGACCCGGAAGACGACGAACTCCGCTTCGCCCGACCCCAGGGCTCGGACTCGGGCTAAGACCCGGAAGACGGCGAACTCCGCTCCGCCCGACCCAGGGCTCGGACTCGGGCTAAGACCCGGAAGACGACGAACTCCGCTTCGCCCGACCCCAGGGCTCGGACACCGCCCTGGCCTCTGCCGACGACCTCCGCCTCGCCCGACCCAGGGGCTCGGACTCGGCCTCGGCCATGGAAGACAGACTCGACTTCGGCTTCGGAGGAGCCTCCACGTTGCCCAACCTAGGGCGCAGGCCAGCCACATCAACAGGAAGCGCCATCATCACCCTACCCCGAGCTGACTCGGGCCGCAGAGAACAAGACCGGTGTCCCATCTGGCTGTCTCCACCAGATAGGCAATGATGGCGCCCCGCATGCCCTGTGACGACGACAGCTCTCAGCTCTCTTACGGAAGCAGGAGGACGTCAGCAAGGACACAACCGCTCCGACAGCTGTCCCTCCGCCAGGCTCCGCCGCTCCTCCGACGGCCACGACATCACACTAGTTGGGTTTCAAGATCTCTCCTGCTGCCACATTGGCATGTACTCAGGGCACTAGCTCTCCCTCGCTAGACACGTAGCACTCTGCTACACCCCCATTGTACACCTGGATCCTCTCCTTGCATCTATAAAAGGAAGGACCAGGGCCCTCTTAGAGAGGGTTGGCCGCGCGGGACGAGGACGGGACAGGCGCTCTCTTGGGGCCGCTCGCTTCCCTCACCCGCGTGGACGCTTGTAACCCCCTACTGCAAGCGCACCCGACCTGGGCGCGAGACGAACACGAAGGCCGCGGGATTCCCACCTCTCTCGCGCTGGTCTCCGGTCGCCTCGCTCCTTTCCCCCCTTCGCGCTCGCCCACGCGCTCGACCCATCTGGGCTGGGACACGCGACACTCACTCGTCGGCCTGAGGGACCCCCCGGTCTCGAAACGCCGACAGTTGGCACGCCAGGTAGGGGCCTGCTGCGTGTTGACGAACAGCTTCCCGTCAAGCTCCAGATGGGCAGTCTCCAACAACCTCTCCAACCCGGGACGGTGCTCCGTTTCAGGAGTCTTGAGTTCATGTCCCTCGACGGCAGCTACGACATGATACTCCTTCCATCGCCGCGCGACAACGACAATGGCGGCCGACAGCCCGCCCGCCGGCGGCGGAATCGACGACGTCTTCCCCGCGTGGCGGAAGAACAACATTCGAGCTCGCCCCGTCCTCTCCCCCGCCAACGGAGGAGGAGACGGGGCAACCAAGGCCAAGCAGGAGGCCGCGTCTCGTCGGCTGTCGAGCGAGTCGACGTCCCTAGCACCCCAACGGGGGGCGCGTTGGGCGTCGACCTCACGTTTGAGACGAAGGCGAGCGCCGTCTCCCCGCGACACGCCAATCCCGAGCAAGTGGGCGACGCCAGCGCGCTTGCGAAAAGCTTGCAGGACGTCGCCCTCGTACCGGAGGCGACGATGCAGTCAGTCCTCGATGTGACTTCATCGCCGCTCGACGACCAAAAGGCACCAACCGATTCCCATCCTACGTCATTTGTACTCAGCCTCAACCCGCCTAGCAATCTCGCTTTGGCGGGCGCCCTTGTAGAGGCGAGTACAAACCCTCTGGGGTTTCGCTTGCGGTCGCCTTGGGACTGGCTGACGGACGTCTCGACCCACGGGCCCTCTAGGTCCGAGGAAGATGACGACCCCAACATCTGTTGGGATTTCTCTGGATTTGGCAACCCCAGTGCCATGCGGAACTTCATGACCGCGTGTGACTACTGCCTCTCCGACTGTTCCGACGGTAGCCGCAGCCTCGACGACGAGGACTGCGGCCCAAGCCGCGAATGTTTCCACGTCGATCTGGGGGGTCCCTCCCAAGGCAACCATTTCGGCATGCCGGAGGACGGTGCTCCCCCTGGGCCGGTGCCTCGCGCTGACATCCCGCGGGAGCTAGCTGTGGTCCCCGTTCCGGCGGGGGGTTACGACCCACAGCTTGAGCAAGTCCGCGGGGCGCAGGCCAGGATCGATGAGGGAGCAGGAGCGCTTGAGCCGATCCGCCGGGACGTCGGGCAGGCATGGGCGGGCCAACCCCCGGCCGGAGAAATACGTCACCTGCCCCAGGGTCTCCAGCACCGCGTCACCGATGTCGTCAGGGTCAGGCCACCACCTGCATCCAGTGGGGTCAGTCAGAACCTGGCCACAGCAGCGATGCTCCTCCGCGCGATGCCGGAGCCATCCACCACCGAGGGTCGGCGAATCCAGGGAGAACTCAAAAATCTCCTGGAAGGCGCCGCGGTCCGACGGGCCGAGAGCACTGCCTCCCGAAGGCAAGTATACCCCTCGGAACCTCATGCCGCGACCTCCCGATTCATGCGGGAAGCCTCGGTCTACACCGGGCACACGCGCAACACCGCGCCTGCGGCCCCGGGCCACCTCGGCAACGAGCGCCATCACCGCGACCGTCGAGCCCACCTCGACAAGAGGGTGCGCCGAGGCTATCACCCCAGGCGTGGGGGACGCTACGACAGCGGGGAGGATCGGAGTCCCTCGCCCGAACCACCCGGTCCGCAGGCCTTCAGCCGGGCCATCCGGCGGGCACCGTTCCCGACCCGGTTCCGACCCCCGACTACTATCACAAAGTACTCGGGGGAAACGAGGCCGGAATTGTGGCTCGCGGACTACCGCCTGGCCTGCCAACTGGGTGGAACAGACGACGACAACCTCATCATCCGCAACCTCCCCCTGTTCCTCTCCGACACCGCTCGCGCCTGGTTGGAGCACCTGCCTCCGGGGCAGATCTCCAACTGGGATGACCTGGTCCAAGCCTTCGCCGGAAATTTCCAGGGCACGTATGTGCGCCCTGTGAATTCCTTGGACCTCCGAAGCTGCCAACAACAGCCGGGAGAGTCTCTTCGGGACTACATCCGGCGATTCTCGAAGCAGCGCACCGAGCTGCCCAACATCACCGACGCAGATGTCATCGGCGCGTTCCTTGCCGGCACCACCTGCCGCGACCTGGTGAGCAAGTTGGGTCGCAAGACCCCCACCAGGGCGAGCGAGCTGATGGACATCGCCAGCAAGTTCGCCTCTGGCCAGGAGGCGGTCGAGGCTATCTTCCGAAAGGACAAGCGGCCCCAGGGCCGCCCGTCGGAAGATGCTCCCGAGGCGTCTACTCCGTGCGGCGCCAAGAAAAAAGGCAAGAAGAAGTCGCAAGCGAAACGCGACGCCGCCGACGCGGACCTTGTCGCCGCCGCCGAGTACAAGAACCCTCGGAAGCCCCCCGGAGGTGCCAACCTCTTTGACAAGATGCTCAAGGAGCCGTGCCCCTATCATCAGGGGCCCGTCAAGCACACCCTTGAGGAGTGCGTCATGCTTCGGCGCCACTTCCACAGGGCCGGGCCACCCGCGGAGGGTGGCAGGGCCCGCGACGACGACAAGAAGGAAGATCACCAAGCAGGAGAGTTCCCCGAGGTCCGCGACTGCTTCATGATCTACGGCGGGCACGCGGCGAATGCCTCGGCTCGGCATCGCAAGCAAGAGCGCCGGGAGGTCTGCTCGGTGAAGGTGGCAGCGCCAGCCTACCTAGACTGGTCCGACAAGCCCATCACCTTCGACCAAGCTGATCACCCCGACCACGTGCCGAGCCCGGGGAAATACCCGCTCGTCGTCGACCCTGTCATCGGTGACGTCAGGCTCACCAAGGTCCTTATGGACGGGGGTAGCAGCCTCAACATCATCTACGCCGAGACCCTCGGGCTCCTGCGCGTTGATCTGTCCTCCGTCCGAGCAGGCGCTGCGCCCTTCCACGGGATCATTCCCGGGAAGCGCGTCCAGCCCCTCGGACGACTCGACCTCCCTGTCTGTTTCGGAACACCCTCCAACTTCCGAAGGG
The DNA here is from genome assembly GCA_029449295.1 of Zea luxurians. Lineage (NCBI taxonomy): Eukaryota > Viridiplantae > Streptophyta > Magnoliopsida > Poales > Poaceae > Zea > Zea luxurians. The sequence goes on along the minus strand of JAOPSE010000340.1, from coordinate 403,664 downwards.
AGACTCTGACGTTCGAGGTGGTCGGGTTCCGAGGAACCTACCACGCGGTGCTGGGGAGGCCATGCTACGCGAAGTTCATGGCCGTCCCCAACTACACCTACCTGAAGCTCAAGATGTCGGGCCCCAACGGGGTCATCACCGTCGGCCCCACGTACAAACACGCGTTCGAATGTGACGTGGAGTGCGTAGAGTACGCCGAGGCCCTCGCCGAGTCCGAGGCCCTCATCGCCGACCTGGAGAGTGTGGCGGAACTGCCCGAATTATTCCAACTTAAGTGCCTAAGCCCCGCCTTAGAGGCTAGACCACACTTAAATGGGAATAACCCGTCAATCCCTCGGATCTAGTCCGACACAGCCACTGACAGGATCAAGTACCACAATCTCACTCGAAGGTGAGTCACAGAGCAAATACAATAAAGCATAAAACCATACATGTCAGAGTATTAGATTATTACATCACCATCATCATCATCGGAGTTTTTGCAAAAGTAACCATCATTGTTCGAAGTGCAGCGGAAATAAACTAGCGGTAAATAAATAGAGAGATGGCGAAGCCTGTCCCATCACTCCTCATGCTCCTCCTCAGTCGAGGCAGGGTCCCACTCGACAGTCCAACCCGGTGGCAAGGTGGACGGCCAAGTCACTCCAGCAACCATTTCCTCTAGAGAACCTGTAAAATTATGCCACAAGCAAGGCTGAGTATACTAATACTCAGCTAGACTTACCCGATGTGAGGAGTCTACTCCTCTACCTCTAGACATGCAGCTGTTTGGCTGTGGGGTTTGGTTGCCAAAAGCACTAGCTGAGTTTCTAAATCAAGATTTTAACTTTGTCAAAATTAAGTGTGACTCTCTTAAGGCTAAAAGTGTACTATCTACTCATACATAGTAGCAAGCATTTTTAGCAATCAACATCTTGTATCATCTCATCACAGTTCCACTTGTTACTCAATGCAGTACAATGGATCAAGCAGTCTCATTAGCTGCGAGAAGCAGACGATTCGAATCGAGTTTTTATCCTTGCAAGGTAAACCTAAACACACGACATGCAGGGGCACTCCGTCCCCACACATATCAACCGTCCCCATCGGTTCCCTGGCAACAGAAAGGGGCTCACCGCCTTGGCGTACAATGCCTCACTGACCCCGACTGGCCGTCGTGCAGTGACCGCACTTGTACCCACCATAACCGGAATGGGAGACCTCGTCTCAGGTCGCGTGAGGAGGGCAATCTGCGGGCAGGTTCACTCAGGTACTAGGCTTACCGATTTACCATATTTCTCGATATGTGTTTAGTACGTTCAAACGCTTGACACAGGTATCCGCACGTTAATCCTTATTCCATTTTCCATCTCGTGGACAACCAATCCCCATGGATTGTTGTCCACCAACTAGTATCATGACAGTGTGAAAGTGGGTACAATCAATTTCCTGATCTCGCGCGAGTGCTAGAAAAATCACTCGTCTTCTACCGAGATCCTAATTAAATAAAGCAACTACTCGACCTGTCATACTAGTATTCATCTCAAAAGGATTCCTGAGATCATGCAACTAGGGTTTCAAACAATTCCTACACCTAAGTGCACAATCAATCCTACAATCATTAAGTGAAGTAAAATAGCATAAATAACAGGTTATGCATAAAACCGGGGCTTGCCTTCCAAAGCAGTGGCAGGCAGGTCCTCTGGTGCAGGCTCGGGTGCTGGATCTGGGGCTACCTCCTGAGCAGCTCCTTGCTCCGGCACGAGGATGTACTCTCCGTCAGCAAGATTACAGTCTATCGAATGCAATGAACATGTATGTTATGATTATGCAGGATTAATAACATTATGCAAAAAGAAGACTGAGTTAAGGAGTAACTTAGGGTTTCTGGGCCATACGGGGCTTTTAGTGGTTTAGGCTTATCACTCCTAGGTTTAAATTTTGTTGAGGATAACATAGTGAATTGGCATTGTCCTTACACATTTCAATGGGAAAATGTTATAAGGGTTTTAGGGTGACACTAATGACCAGTATTTATTTTCCTTTCTTTAATTTCTACTTATGGTTTTTTAGTGTAGGTTCGAACTATGACAGTGGGTTAATAATTTCCAAAAATTCTATAAAAATTGCAGTGGGTTGCCATTGGCTATCCTAGCTGGTTTTAGGAATTTGAGGCTTAAACTATGAGGGCTATGCTTTATACAAAAATAACAAGGGTGGTGTAAAATGGGCCACTTTACACTACACCTCACCATTAGAGTTGAGTTTCTTCCTAAGGGTCATTTTTGTTGGGTTCTAACAGTAATACTAAACCTCTGTGCCAAAATCCATAGAAAGTTAATTGGTGATTATTTAATTGTGATTTTCTAAAGTTTAATGCCAAAAAGGTGCTTATAACTAACTTGTCATTTGAAAAATATCAAACAACAGATTTTGTATTTTTCTTCTGGGCATAATAACCAAACATTAGTTATCCCAAGGTTTGGGGTGTCTTTGCCTTAGGGTTATTTTTGTAGGGTTTTTCTAAGTTATCCTTATTTTATTAATTTAAAAGGTATCCTTCTTATGTTATACTAAACCAGGGTATGATATATTTTTACAGTGAACTACATTAAATAAGTATCCTAACAAAAATAGGGGTGCTCTCTGGTTCATGGTTTAAATTACATTTTCTATTTTTCTTGTCTTTAAGCATATTATGGAATAAGGGGTAAAAACCAACTTAATAGAGTGGACAGAGAGGTTCAATATTTTTAAACAGGTCAGTAGGTAGATATAAACTTCTCCAAATTTTTCTAACCCTAGTCAAATAGCATAACTATTTTTCTTACTATTATTGAGCTTTTGGCCAAAACTAACATTAAATCAGAGTTTTAAAATCTTCCTTAATACCAAGGGGTTTTTATATTTTTCTTAAATAGGTTACATTAATTAGAGTCTGACAAAATTGGTTTGATCAAATTTGGATGAACTAAACATAAGTTATGAATTTTTAAAGTCTCTGTTCAATTTTAAAATAGATTTTAAAAGAGTTTCCTGGAAAAACAGTTTACACCGGGGTCCCTGGGTTTAAAACAGATCAACCCTCGCAGATCTACCCTTGCACCACTGTTCCCCTGTGTCTCTGACATTTCACAAAACCCCCCGACCTTCTCTCCCTCTCACCCGCAGTCCTTTCCCCAACTGAAACAGTAACCGCGGGAAAGAAAAGGGTGGCGCGGCTTACCGACGGCGAGGGAGGTCCGGCGAAGGGTGGGGTTGGCTCGGGGAGACTCTGGCGGTCACGTCGAGGTACGGCTTGACGTCGGGGATGGCCGGGATCGCCCGGTCCACGAGCGCAGGCGGGTGTGCTCGTCGGCGGCGAGTGTACCGGCCAAACTACGGCGAACTGGTTCAATCCAAGGGCACGGTGAGTTTCACCGTGTAATGTAGCGACTGTGTGCACAAGGAATCGAAGGATGGTTGAGCGGTTTACCCGGTCCACGTACTCCGGCGGGGTTGAGAGCTCCGGCGAGCGTGGACTGGTTTCTCCGGCGAAGCAATCTCCGATTCCTCGCTCGGGGAGCTTTACGGAGGCGTGCACAGTCTTCTCCGAGGGCTGGACGGGGTTGGGAATGGCTCTGCTGGCCGGTCTACGGTGACAGGGGGATTGGGCGGCCGCGGACTCGCTGCGCACGGGCAAACGGCGACGAGCTAACTCCGGTGAGGTTTTGAGGGTGCGCGGAAGAGTGTATTCGAAGCCTGGGAGGGTTTTATAGGCTCGGGCGCGGGCCACGGCGCTGGTTTGGCTCGGGCGCGGCGCTGGGCACGCGGGAGCGCGCGCGGGCGTGCTCTGGCGCGGGCAGAAGGCGTCGAACACGTGGAGGTGAGTTTCTTCCATTGTTCAAACGTCTCCAGAGATCGCAAACGTGTGAATCTTGCCATGAATCCGGCGCAGACCTCCTCCTGGCACCTAGGGCTATCTCACATGTGTGAGTTCCAAAGGAAGATACGCCCTAGATCAGGAGATAGACGGGCGCCAAATCTGGCTTGTCTCACTGCCCACCACGCGACAAAATTGATGCCAATCCCTGTCAAACGTCCAAGTCTCGGTCTCCACTTTTTCCAGGGGGTGCCTTAGGTGGTATACCACATTTTTGGTATAGAACCCAAGTGGTTTTGGTGCCATCTTCAAGGTGAACATGGTTGATCCTTAAACTAGGGTTAAAAATGGACTTAGAGAGAAATAGAGAGCTCTAGCTCTCTCTCCACTTGGAGATTTGAAATGGGGTTTCTCCAGGGGTCTTTTTGCATTATTTCCCTCCCCTAATTGCTGGTTACAAGGTTGCTTAGGGTTTGGGTAAAGATTGTCCATGCTTTGCACATTTGCTCACTCTCTTTCCCCCCCTTTACTTAGGGTTTTGAAAGATAGAGATTAAAAAGAGGTCTAGGGTTCTTCTCCCCTCTTATCCAAGGTAGTAAGTGAGCAAGGACTAGAGTAAGGCTTCTTAGGTCATTGGCAACATGGTTAGCACATGATCTCCAAAGTTTCTTTGGTGTGGCCCTAAGCCTCTACCATATGTGATCAAAGCCTTTAGTATTAAGGTGGGCTCCAACCAAGGTAACACCTGGGGTGTTACAGCCCTCCCCCCTTAAAGGAATCTCGTCCCGAGATTTTAGGTAGAGTCCCTTGGAGGGTGCTTGAAGGTGTGTTAGTGCTACTCTTCCTTTATGCTCAAGTTTCACTTATTAACTGCTCTTCGAATGTCATCCTCTTTGCAACTTCAGAAGGAAGCCCTTCTTAAGTTAAATCCACAACTTAGACTATCCTTGTTATCTAAGTTTTTCTTATAATTGAATTCAAAGGGCAGGTGGGGGTTGGGTTTTTGGGGTTACATACCGACTCCTTTGGGCAGAAAGTCGGGGAAGCGAGAGCGTAGAAAATCCTCCGTCTCCCATGTAGCTTCTTCTGCTGAATGGTGACTCCACTGAACCTTATACATTCTGATTGATCTTGCCCGAGTTGATCTTTCCTTCTGATCCAATACCTTGACGGGGTACTCTTGGTAGGACAAGTCTGGTTCTATCTCAATGTCTGGTTCCGGTAGCACTTCAGTGGGTAGACGAACACATTTCCGCAGCTGAGATACATGGAACACATTGTGAACTACTGACATGCGGGGTGGCAATTCCAATTGGTAAGCTACGGGTCCACAACTTGCCTTGATCTCATAGGGTCCAATGTAACGAGGGGCTAACTTGCCCTTGATCCCGAATCTCTGGACACCCTTGGTTGGTGATATCTTAAGGTAGACATGATCTCCCACCTCAAACTGTAGAGGCTTCCGCCTCTTGTCATGATAACTCTTTTGCCTGGCCTGAGCAGCTTCTAGGTTCTTCTTGATAATTCTGACTTTTGCTTCTGCTTCAAGTACCAAATCGGGCCCAAAAATTTCCCTTTCTCCTGTTTGAGACCAATTTAGTGGGGTCCTACACCTTCTCCCATATAAGGCTTCAAAAGGTGCCATCCTCAGGCTGGATTGATAGCTATTATTGTAGGAAAACTCTGCCAAAGACAGACACTTGTCCCAATCCTTTCCATAATGTAGTGTGCATGCCCGCAACATGTCTTCCAAAATCTGATTTACCCTTTCTGTCTGGCCATCTGTTTGCGGGTGATATGCTGAGCTTCGGATTACTTGGGTCCCAAGTGATTCTTGCAGTTTCTCCCAAAAGCGTGCCACAAATAGTGCTCCTCTGTCTGATATAATGGTCTTTGGAATACCATGCAATCTTACTATCTGATCAACATAAATTTCGGCGTACTTCTCTGTCTTGTGGGTGGTGTGCACTGGCAAGAAATGAGCAGTCTTGGTCAATCTGTCCACGATAACCCAAATAGAATCATGGTGTCTGGAGGTATTGGGTAATCCCACTATGAAGTCCATGCAAATGTCCTCCCATTTCCAAGATGGTATGGGAAGGGGTTGCAAAGGGCCTGCTGCCTTCAAGTGACTAGCTTTTATTCTCTGGCAAGTGTCACACTCGGAGATGTACTTGGCAATTTCCCTCTTCATTCTGATCCACCAGTAAAAAGGTCTAAGATCATGGTACATCTTGTTGCCACCAGGGTGCATGGAGAATTTGGAAAGGTGAGCTTCATCCAGTATCTTCTTTCTAAGTTCAGGGTCCTTGGGGACCACCAATCGGTCTCCAAACCATAAAATTCCCTTGCTGTCCTGACGGAAACACTTGTATTTTTCTGCCTTTTGCTTGAGCATATCTTTGATAACCTGAACACCCTTATCCCCAATCTGTGCCTGAACTATTTGCTCTTGCAATGTGGGCTCCACCGAGATATATCTCAATTCACCGGAAGGAACAACTTCCAGGTTCAGCTTACACAGCTCATCACACAGGGTGGTGACTCTTGCATCCATGTTCATACAATTGCACTGGGCCTTTCTGCTCAAAGCATCTGCCACAACATTGGCTTTGCCAGGATGGTAATGCACCTCCAAATCATAGTCCTTGATTAATTCCAACCATCTCCTCTGCCTCATGTTCAGATCTGCCTGAGTGAAGATGTATTTGAGGCTCTTATGATCAGTGTAGATGTTACAGTGAGCCCCCATCAAGTAGTGTCTCCATATCTTAAGAGCATGAACCACAACTGCCAATTCCAGATCATGTGTAGGGTAGTTCTGCTCATGGGGCCTGAGTGCTCGGGAAGCATAAGCAATCACTCTGTTCTCTTGCATCAAGACACATCCCAATCCTGTACCAGAAGCATCACAATAAACTTCGAAGGGCTTAGTGTTATCGGGTTGAGCCAGCACTGGGGCTGTTGTCAAATGCTGCCTCAAGGTATGAAAGGCATCTTCACACTTTTGGCTCCACTCAAATTTGACTCCCTTCTTTAACAGTTCAGTCATTGGTTTGGCAATTCTAGAGAAATCCGGAATAAATCGTCGATAATACCCTGCCAATCCCAGAAAACTCCTAATCTGCCTCACTGTAGTTGGAGGTTTCCAGTCCATCACTTCTTGCACTTTCTCAGGGTCAACTAATATCCCATTCTGAGAAATTTTGTGACCCAAGAATTTAATCTCCTTCAGCCAGAACTCACACTTACTCAACTTAGCATACAACTGATGATCACGCAATCTCTGAAGTACAGTATGCAAGTGTTTGGTGTGCTCGGCTTCATTCTTGGAATAAACCAGGATGTCATTAATGAAAACGACCACGAACTTGTCTAGCTCTGGCATGAATACTGAGTTCATCAAGTACATAAAATAAGCCGGGGCATTAGTCAGCCCAAAAGACATCACCAAAAACTCATAGAGCCCATATCTGGTAGAGAAAGCCGTCTTGGGAATGTCACTGGTACGGATCTTAATCTGATGGTAACCTGAGCGAAGGTCTATCTTGGAGAATACCTTGGCTCCTACCAGCTGATCGAACAAAACATCAATGCGGGGCAGCGGGTATTTGTTCTTGATAGTCACCGCATTGAGAGGGCGGTAGTCAACACACATCCTCAAACTCTCATCCTTTTTCTTCACAAATAATGCTGGACATCCCCATGGTGAAGTGCTTGGACGAATAAACCCCTTGTCCAACAATTCTTGCAATTGCTTTTTCAATTCTGCCAATTCCGCGGGAGGCATCCTATAGGGTCTTTCGGATATAGGAGCAGTCCCAGGTTGCAACTCAATTGCAAACTCAATGTCTCGGTCAGGTGGCATCCCTGGCAATTCCTCCGGAAAAACATCTGGGTAGTCACGGACCACTGGGATCTTTTCCACCGGGGATTCTAACATAACAAAGGCACAAGATCGGGTACAACCCTGGTTGGGTAAATGCAAAACAGTCTCGCCATAAGCAGGGGAATGGATTTCAATGGCTCTGGCTGCAATGTCCAATACTGCCTGATGCCTGGTCAACCAGTCAGCTCCCAAAATAATATCCACGCTATCCAATCCTAAGATGAGAAGGGTGGTTCTAATCACCAGTCTACCAAATTTTATAGGCACTTGCCTGTTGATTTGATAAGTGGCAACTCTGCCTCCAGGCGTTGAAATTGTAATGCCCCCATCGGTATGGTGAAAGGGCAACTGGCATTTGGCACTAAACTTGGCACTGATAAAACTATGTGAAGCACCGGAATCAAAAAGAACAATAGCGGGAAAATTTAAAACTGTAAAGATACCAGTCATGACGGGTGCTCCCTCTGGAATATCAGCCATGGTGGTGAAGTTTAGCCTGCCCTGCCGCACTTGCACCTTCTGCCTCTTCCCTTGGTTCTGATTAACATTCTGCCCCTGCCTCTGCTGATTCCTGGGGCAATTCTTGGCATAATGCCCAGTGTTACCACAGGTGAAACACCTGTTGTCATTTGCCTGGCGGTACTGCTGCTGCTGATTGTTCCTCTGAGCTGGAAACTGGGTGCGGTTGGGTGCCTGCTGCTGCTGCTGCGGTGGTCTGATCACCCATCTCCCTTGCTGCTGCTGGGGTCCCCTGTTCTGCGTGTCGGACACAATCCTGAAGCGCTGCGGCTGAGCTGAGGGTCCTGTCACAGGGGTCTTCCTCTTCTTCTCTGCCTGTCGAGCTGTAATGCAGTCCTCCTGGGAGATAGCCATGTTGACCAACTCATTGTAGCTGTTGGCCCTGACGGTGTTGAGACGATCACGGAGCTTGGTGCTGAGCCCCCGTCTGAACCTGTCCCTCTTCTTCTCGTCTGTGTCTGCATGGTATCCAGCAAACTGGCACAAGTCATTAAAGGCCTGGGCATACTGCAACACTGTCCTGTTGCCTTGAGTGAGTGCCAAAAACTCATTGAGCTTCCGGTCCATGATCCCGGCTGGTATATGGTGTCCTCTGAAAGCTGCCTTGAACTCCCTCCACTCCACCTCTCGGTCCTCTGGCTGCATAGCAAGAAAATGATCCCACCAAGTCCTTGCGGGTCCGCGAAGCTGCTGGGTGGCAAACCTGACTTTGGTGACCTCTGAGCAAGCTCCATGGAGCAGTGGGAATTTAGATTCCACCACCCGCAACCATACATCTGCATCAAGTGGGTCCTCTGCCCTTGTGAACAATGGAGGCTGGGTGCTGAGGAACTCCTGATAGGTAGCCGCCGCGGGGTGACGCTGATGGTCTCCACCACCATAGTGCTGAGGTGGTGGCTGACGCTGAGCCAGCTGCCTCAAGATCTCATTCTGCTGAGCCATGAGCTCCTGCAGAGTGGGAGGCGGTGGCGATGGAGGAACGTGCTCATTCTGGCCACGACGCTGCCTCCCGGCCATCTGAAAAGCCGCATACATGCTTAACACCACATCTCCAAGTTCAAGATTTTATCGCGGAGAAAAGTTAAAACAACATGATAGACTCCAACTTCAACATAAAGATTTTTAAAAGTCATAAATTCCTCTTTCCAAATTTAAACTGATAGTAGCATCCCTCAAACAGGCTTCCAGGAGAGTTTAGCACGATTACATTGATTTGTCCCAAAATGACTCAACTCTATCTAGCCTAGTACCCCCAAGGGCGCAAAAGCTAAGCTAGCCACGAGGAGTCCTACCATTACCAACGTCTAACTCTACTCTGGTCACCTAGTGCGCGAATGAGGCCGCACTCGACTCGGGGGAAGGTGGTCTTCCCGAGCCAGCAGTGTCTACACTGGAGGCAGGCTCATCTCCTCCCTCGATGTCGACGTCCTCGTTGGCCTCCTGGTCCTGGATCTCCTGGTGATGCATGTCCAGGTGCTCGTTAGCCTCAGCAAGCTGCTGCTGAGTGTTAATGAGCTGATCCTCTAAAACCTCGATGGTGTTCTCCCTGGTGCCCACTAGCTCCTCCAACTCATGAACCTCATCAGACAGCTGCTCCACTTGCAAATCTTTTTCTACCAGCTCCTAGGACAAGTCAACCACGAGCTCCTCCCTGTTGTCCAAGGTGATCTTGGTCGCCTCTAGCAGTGCCATCAAATGAGACATTGCCTCCCCACGCATCACTTGCAGACGATACAGGGCGTTCATGCATCGCACCGACAAGTGAGCCGTGTGGCCTGGGTAGAGAGCCCAGATGTCCTTGGCATGCTCCACCCGATCCTTCCACATCGGGTCGTCCTCCTTTTCCGCGGGGAACAACCCAATGGGGTGGGTAGAGAGCTCCAAGGGATGGAACCCACAAAAAGTCGTCAACCCGTGCAGAGCGATCGCCTCGATCGTGTCCTCCGCCCGGTATCCGAAAGACTCGGAGTCCAGAGAACGCCAGCCTGGCTGCAGGGGATGAGGCTCTAAGATCATCCTCACCCTACAGCGAGGCACCCGGTGCTTCTCAAATTGCTGCACCATGTACTGAGGGGGTGTCAAGTATCCGGCCCCCTGAAGTACCTCCCACAAGATGCGGGGAAAACCCTCTCGTGCAAGTCCGTCAGTGTGGGTCAGTGCATTTCCGTCATCGGAGGATCCGTGGGAAGTCATCTGTGTATGGTTAAGCATAAGTAAAAGAAAAAGAATTATAAAAAGAACAAGGAAAAAAAATAAAACTCAGCCCTTCTCTAGTTAAATGAAAAGGTACTGTGGACCTAGTTGGTTGTTATCTTGTTTGTAAGTCCTTTACTCAGTTATCCATTTGCTTAATTATGAATGCATGCATGCTCGTCCTGAACGACCTCACAAGATAAAAGGAATCGGAAGGAACTCCCATCCTGTAAAAGTGGCCTGTAGGGCCTAGTTACATAGCCACCTAGCTACCCTTTTATTACCCTAAGGCTTCACGTCCTAAGTCTATCCCGCTCGTCCTACTATCTATCCAATATTGTTTCTATCAAATTTTACTTGGAAAATTGATGGTGTTTACATTTTATTGATTCCTCTGTGGTGGTACAAGCTCCGATACCAGCTGTGGCGGAACTGCCCGAATTATTCCAACTTAAGTGCCTAAGCCCCGCCTTAGAGGCTAGACCACACTTAAATGGGAATAACCCATCAATCCCTCGGATCTAGTCCGACACGGCCACTGACAGGATCAAGTACCACAATCTCACTCGAAGGTGAGTCACAGAGCAAATACAATAAAGCATAAAACCATACATGTCAGAGTATTAGATTATTACATCACCATCATCATCATCGGAGTTTTTGCAAAAGTAACCATCATTGTTCGAAGTGCAGCGGAAATAAACTAGCGGTAAATAAATAGAGAGATGGGGAAGCCTGTCCCATCACTCCTCATGCTCCTCCTCAGCCGAGGCAGGGTCCCACTCGACAGTCCAACCCGGTGGCAAGGTGGACGGCCAAGTCACTCCAGCAACCATTTCCTCCAGAGAACCTGTAAAATTATGGCACAAGCAAGGCTGAGTATACTAATACTCAGCTAGACTTACCCGGTGTGAGGAGTCTACTCCTCTACCTCTAGACATGCAGCTGTTTGGCTGTGGGGTTTGGTTGCCAAAAGCACTAGCTGAGTTTCTAAATCAAGATTTTAACTTTGTCAAAATTAAGTGTGACTCTCTTAAGGCTAAAAGTGTACTATCTACTCATACATAGTAGCAAGCATTTTTAGCAATCAACATCTTGTATCATCTCATCACAGTTCCATTTGTTACTCAATGCAGTACAATGGATCAAGCAGTCTCATTAGCTGCGAGAAGCAGACGATTCGAATCGAGTTTTTATCCTTGCAAGGTAAACCTAAACACACGACATGCAGGGGCACTCCGTCCCCACACATATCAACCGTCCCCATCGATTCCCTGGCAACAGAAAGGGGCTCACCGCCTTGGCGTACAATGCCTCACTGACCCCGACTGGCCGTCGTGCAGTGACCGCACTTGTACCCACCATAACCGGAATGGGAGACCTCGTCTCAGGTCGCGTGAGGAGGGCAATCTGCGGGCAGGTTCACTCAGGTACTAGGCTTACCGATTTACCATATTTCTCGGTATGTGTTTAGTACGTTCAAACGCTTGACACAGGTATCCGCACGTTAATCCTTATTCCATTTTCCATCTCGTGGACAACCAATCCCCATGGATTGTTGTCCACCAACTAGTATCATGACGGTGTGAAAGTGGGTACAATCAATTTCCTGATCTCGCGCGAGTGCTAGAAAAATCACTCGTCTTCTACCGAGATCCTAATTAAATAAAGCAACTACTCGACCTGTCATACTAGTATTCATCTCAAAAGGATTCCTGAGATCATGCAACTAGGGTTTCAAACAATTCCTACACCTAAGTGCACAATCAATCCTACAATCATTAAGTGAAGTAAAATAGCATAAATAACAGGTTATGCATAAAACCGGGGCTTGCCTTCCAAAGCAGTGGCAGGCAGGTCCTCTGGTGCAGGCTCGGGTGCTGGATCTGGGGCTACCTCCTGAGCAGCTCCTTGCTCCGGCACGAGGATGTACTCTCCGTCAGCAAGATTACAGTCTATCGAATGCAATGAACATGTATGTTATGATTATGCAGAATTAATAACATTATGCAAAAAGAAGACTGAGTTAAGGAGTAACTTAGGGTTTCTGGGCCATACGGGGCTTTTAGTGGTTTAGGCTTATCACTCCTAGGTTTAGATTTTGTTGAGGATAACATAGTGAATTGGCATTGTCCTTACACATTTCAATGGGAAAATGTTATAAGGGTTTTAGGGTGACACTAATGACCAGTATTTATTTTCCTTTCTTTAATTTCTACTTATGGTTTTTAGTGTAGGTTCGAACTATGACAGTGGGTTAATAATTTCCAAAAATTCTGTAAAAATTGCAGTGGGTTGCCATTGGCTATCCTAGCTGGTTTTAGGAATTTGAGGCTTAAACTATGAGGGCTATGCTTTAGACAAAAATAACAAGGGTGGTGTAAAATGGGCCACTTTACACTACACCTCACCATTAGAGTTGAGTTTCTTCCTAAGGGTCATTTTTGTTGGGTTCTAACAGTAATACTAAACCTCTGTGCCAAAATCCATAGAAAGTTAATTGGTGATTATTTAATTGTGATTTTCTAAAGTTTAATGCCAAAAAGGTGCTTATAACTAACTTGTCATTTGAAAAATATCAAACAACAGATTTTGTATTTTTCTTCTGGGCATAATAACCAAACATTAGTTATCCCAAGGTTTGGGGTGTCTTTGCCTTAGGGTTATTTTTGTAGGGTTTTTCTAAGTTATCCTTATTTTATTAATTTAAAAGGTATCCTTCTTATGTTATACTAAACCAGGGTATGATATATTTTTTCAGTGAACTACATTAAATAAGTATCCTAACAAAAATAGGGGTGCTCTCTGGTTCATGGTTTAAATTACATTTTCTATTTTTCTTGTCTTTAAGCATATTATGGAATAAGGGGTAAAAACCAACTTAATAGAGTGGACAGAGAGGTTCAATATTTTTAAACAGGTCAGTAGGTAGATATAAACTTCTCCAAATTTTTCTAACCCTAGTCAAATAGCATAACTATTTTTCTTACTATTATTGAGCTTTTGGCCAAAACTAACATTAAATCAGAGTTTTAAAATCTTCCTTAATACCAAGGGGTTTTTATATTTTTCTTAAATAGGTTACATTAATTAGAGTCTGACAAAATTGGTTTGATCAAATTTGGATGAACTAAACATAAGTTATGAATTTTTAAAGTCTCTGTTCAATTTTAAAATAGATTTTAAAAGAGTTTCCTGGAAAAACAGTTTACACCGGGGTCCCTAGGTTTAAAACAGATCAACCCTCGCAGATCTACCCTTGCGCCACTGTTCCCCTGTGTCTCTGACATTTCACAAAACCCCCCGACCTTCTCTCCCTCTCACCCGCAGTCCTTCCCCCAACTGAAACAGTAACCGCGGGAAAGAAAAGGGTGGCGCGGCTTACCGGCGGCGAGGGAGGTCCGGCGAAGGGTGGGGTTGGCTCGGGGAGACTCTGGCGGTCACGTCGAGGTACGGCTTGACGTCGGGGATGGCCGGGATCGCTCGGTCCACGAGCGCAGGCGGGTGTGCTCATCGGCGGCGAGTGTACCGGCCAAACTACGGCGAACTGGTTCAATCCAAGGGCACGGTGAGTTTCACGGTGTAATGTAGCGACTGTGTGCACAAGGAATCGAAGGATGGTTGAGCGGTTTACCCGGTCCACGTACTCCGGCGGGGTTGAGAGCTCCGGCGAGCGTGGACTGGTTTCTCCGGCGAAGCAATCTCCGATTCCTCGCTCGGGGAGCTTTACGGAGGCGTGCACAGTCTTCTCCGAGGGCTGGACGGGGTTGGGAATGGCTCTGCTGGCCGGTCTACGGTGACAGGGGGATTGGGCGGCCGCGGACTCGCTGCGCACGGGCAAACGGCGACGAGCTAACTCCGGTGAGGTTTTGAGGGTGCGCGGAAGAGTGTATTCGAAGCCTGGGAGGGTTTTATAGGCTCGGGCGCGGGCCACGGCGCTGGTTTGGCTCGGGCGCGGCGCTGGGCACGCGGGAGCGCGCTCGGGCGTGCTCTGGCGCGGGCAGAAGGCGTCGAACACGTGGAGGTGAGTTTCTTCCATTGTTCAAATGTCTCCAGAGATCGCAAACGTGCGAATCTTGCCATGAATCCGGCGCAGACCTCCTCCTGGCACCTAGGGCTATCTCACATGTGTGAGTTCCAAAGGAAGATACGCCCTAGATCAGGAGATAGACGGGCGCCAAATCTGGCTTGTCAATCCCTGTCAAACGTCCAAGTCTCGGTCTCCACTTTTTCCAGGGGGTGCCTTAGGTGGTATACCACATTTTTGGTATAGAACCCAAGTGGTTTTGGTGCCATCTTCAAGGTGAACATGGTTGATCCTTAAACTAGGGTTAAAAATGGACTTAGAGAGAAATAGAGAGCTCTAGCTCTCTCTCCACTTGGAGATTTGAAATGGGGTTTCTCCAGGGGTCTTTTTGCATTATTTCCCTCCCCTAATTGCTGGTTACAAGGTTGCTTAGGGTTTGGGTAAAGATTGTCCATGCTTTGCACATTTGCTCACTCTCTTTCCCCCCCTTTACTTAGGGTTTTGAAAGATAGAGATTAAAAAGAGGTCTAGGGTTCTTCTCCCCTCTTATCCAAGGTAGTAAGTGAGCAAGGACTAGAGTAAGGCTTCTTAGGTCATTGGCAACATGGTTAGCACATGATCTCCAAAGTTTCTTTGGTGTGGCCCTAAGCCTCTACCATATGTGATCAAAGCCTTTAGTATTAAGGTGGGCTCCAACCAAGGTAACACCTGGGGTGTTACAGAGAGCCTCTCCAAAGAGGTGCCAGATGTGAAGCGTCATGCCGGCAACTTCGAGCCAGTGGAGACGGCTAAGACCGTCCCCCTCGACCCTAGTGGCGACGCCTCCAAGCAGATCCGGATCGGTTCCGGGCTCGAGCCCAAATAGGAAGCAGTGCTCGTCGACTTTCTCCGCACGAACGCCGATGTCTTTGCGTGGAGTCCCTCGGACATGCCCGGCATACCGAGGGATGTCGCCGAGCACTCGCTGGATATTCGGGCCGGAGCCCGACCGGTCAAGCAGCCTCTGCGCCGATTCGACGAGGAGAAGCGCAGAGCGATAGGCGAGGAGATCCACAGGCTAATGGCAGCCGGGTTCATCAAAGAGGTATTCCACCCCGAATGGCTCGCCAACCCTGTGCTTGTGAGAAACAAAGGGGGGAAATGGCGGATGTGTGTAGACTACACTGGTCTCAACAAAGCATGTCCGAAGGTTCCCTACCCTCTACCTCGCATCGATCAAATCGTGGATTCCACTGCTGGGTGCGAAACCCTGTCTTTCCTCGATGCCTACTCAGGGTATCATCAAATCAGGATGAAAGAGTCCGACCAGCTCGCGACTTCTTTCATCACGCCCTTCGGCATGTACTGCTATGTCACCATGCCGTTCGGTTTGAGGAATGCGGGTGTGACGTACCCGCGGTGCATGAACCATGTGTTCGGCGAACACATCGGTCGCACGGTCGAGGCCTACGTCGATGACATCGTAGTCAAGACAAGGAAAGCTTCCGACCTCCTCTCCGACCTTGAAGTGACATTCCGGTGTCTCAAGGCAAAAGGCGTCAAGCTCAATCCCGAGAAGTGTGTCTTCGGGGTGCCCCGGGGCATGCTCTTGGGGTTCATCGTCTCCGAGCGGGGCATCGAAGCCAACCCGGAGAAGATCGCAGCCATCACCAGCATGGGGCCCATCAAGGACTTAAAAGGTGTACAGAGGGTCATGGGATGTCTCGCGGCCCTGAGCCACTTCATCTCGCGCCTCGGCGAAAGAGGCCTGCCTCTGTACCGCCTCTTAAGGAAGGTTGAGTGCTTCACTTGGACCCCTGAGGCCGAGGAAGCTCTCGGGGACCTGAAGGCGCTCCTCACCAAGGCGCCTATCTTGGTGCCTCCAGCCGATGGAGAAGCCCTCTTGGTCTACGTCGCCGCGACCACTTAGGTGGTTAGCGCCGCGATTGTGGTCGAGAGGCAAGAAGAGGGGCATGCATTGCCCGTTCAGAGGCCGGTTTACTTCGTCAGCGAGGTACTGTCCGAAACCAAGATCCGCTACCCACAAGTTCAGAAGCTGCTGTATGCAGTGATCCTGACAAGGCGGAAGTTGCGACACTACTTCGAGTCTCACCCGGTAACTGTGGTGTCATCCTTCCCCCTGGGGGAGATCATCCAGTGCCGAGAGGCCTCGGGCAGGATTGCGAAGTGGGCGGTGGAAATCATGGGCGAGACCATCTCGTTCGCGCCTCGGAAGGCCATCAAGTCCCAGGTCTTGGTGGACTTCGTAGCCGAATGGGTCGACACCCAGCTACCGACGGCTCCGATCCAACCGGAGCTCTGGACCATGTTTTTCGACGGGTCGTTGATGAAGACGGGAGCCGGCGCGCGCCTACTCTTCGTCTCACCCCTCGGGAAACACCTACGCTATGTGCTACGCCTCCATTTCCCGGCGTCCAACAATGTGGCTGAGTACGAAGCTCTGATCAACGGATTGCGAATCGCCATCGAGCTAGGGGTCCGACGCCTCGACGCTCGCGGTGACTCGCAGCTCGTCATCGACCAAGTCATGAAGAACTCCCACTGCCGCGACTCGAAGATGGAGGCCTACTGCGGTGAGGTTCGGCGCCTGGAAGACAAGTTCTACGGGCTCGAGTTTAACCACATCGCTCGGCGCTACAACGAGACTGCGGACGAGCTGGCAAAAATAGCCTCGGGGCGAACAACGGTTCCCCCGGATGTCTTCTCCCGGGATCTGCATCAGCCCTCCGTCAAGATCGACGACCCTCCCGAGCCCGAGGCACCCTCGGTCCAGCCCGAGGTACCCTCGGCACGGCCCGAGGCACCCTCAGCTCAACCCGAGGTACCCTCGGTCTCCGAGGGCGAGGCATTGCGCGTCGAGGAGGAGCGAAGCGGGGCCACGCCTGATCGAAATTGGCAGACCCCGTACCTGCAATATCTCCGCCAAGGAGAGCTACCCCTCGACCGAGCCGAGGCTCGGCGGATAGCGCGACGCGCCAAGTCGTTCGTCCTGCTGGGCGATGAGAAGGAGCTCTACCACCGCAGCCCCTCGGGCATCCTCCAGCGATGCATCTCCATCGCCGAAGGTCAGGAACTCCTGCAAGAGATCCACTCGGGGGCTTGCGGCCATCACGCAGCGCCTCGAGCCCTCGTCGGGAATGCTTTCCGGCAAGGCTTCTACTGGCCAACGGCGGTGGCTGACGCCACTAGAATTGTCCGCACCTGCGAAGGGTGTCAATTCTATGCGAAGCAGACCCACCTGCCCGCTCAGGCTCTGCAGACGATACCCATCACCTGGCCCTTCGCTGTGTGGGGTCTGGACCTCGTCGGCCCTTTGCAGAAGGCGCCCGGGGGCTACACGCACCTGCTGGTCGCCATCGACAAATTCTCCAAGTGGGTCGAGGTCCGACCTCTGAACAGCATCAGGTCCGAGCAGGCAGTGACGTTCTTCACCAACATCATCCATCGCTTCGGGGTCCCGAACTCCATCATCACCGACAACGGCACCCAGTTCACCGGCAGAAAATTCTTGGACTTCTGCGAGGATCACCACATCCGGGTGGACTGGGCCGCCGTAGCTCATCCCATGTCGAATGGGCAAGTAGAGCGTGCCAACGGCATGATTCTACAAGGGCTCAAGCCTCGGATTTAAAACGACCTCAACAAGTTCGGCAAGCGATGGATGAAGGAACTCCCCTCGGTGGTCTGGAGCCTGAGGACGACGCCAAGCCGGGCCACGGGTTTCACGCCATTCTTCCTGGTCTACGGGGCCGAGGCCGTCTTGCCCACTGACCTGGAATACGGCTCCCCGAGAACGAGGGCCTACGACGATCAAAGCAACCAAGCTAGCCGAGAAGACTCGCTGGACCAGCTGGAAGAGGCTCGGGACGAGGCCTTACTACACTCGGCGCGGTATCAGCAGTCCCTGCGGTGCTACCACGCCCGAGGGGTCCGACCCCGAGACCTCCAGGTGGGCGACCTGGTGCTTCGGCTGCGGCAAAACGCCCGAGGGAGGCACAAGCTCACGCCCCCCTAGGAGGGGCCATTCGTCATCGCCAAAGTTCTGAAGCCCGGAACGTACAAGCTGGCCAACAGTCAAGGCGAGGTCTACGGCAACGCTTGGAACATCCAACAGCTATGTCGCTTCTACCCTTAAGATGTTTTCAAGTCGTTCATATACCTCGCACCCGCGCAAAGTTTAGTCATCAAGGAAGGGTCAGCCTCGCCTCGGCAAAGCCCGACCCTCCCTCGGGGGCTAAAAGGGGAGAACCCCCTCTGCGTCGAAATTTTCCTCGAAAAAAGGTCTCTTCTGCCAGAATATCTTTTGTACTTTTTGACTACTTCGAAAAGTGGATCCTGAAAACGACGGAGTACACGTAAGCAGCCTAGGCTGACCGAGCCGAGGGACTCCTACGCCTCCGGGATACAGATACCTCACTCATCACCTTCTGCGATAAGTAACTCGCGTTCGGATAAAGTGATTCCACGGACCGAACAAGTCTTCATGTTCAGAAGTTCTTCTGCCGAAGCAATCCTTCGAGCCTTCTCGACTGAGTCGGTGGCAGGGCCTCATGGACGGGTGAAAGTATGCGTAAGCGGCAAGGCCGACCGAGCCGAGGGACTCCCACGCCTCCGGGATACGGATACCTCACTCATCACCTTCCGCGAGAAGCAACTCCCACTCACACAAACATCCCTGTTACCGACAAAAAAGTCCAGATACTCGAAACAAGAGGAAAGGAGACGCAGCTTTACAACACAGCGAGGGCGTGCATTTTGGCCCCGGTGGCTGCAGAAGGCACACGCTACAAGACACTCTGACCCTGCAGGCTCGGGTCTTGACGCTGGAAGGGGGCAGCAACACCCTCAGTATCGACGACACCTTCGGCGAGGCCCGACCTAGCCTCGGACGGCGACGCGGTCCGAGGATCTCCGCTCCGAAGGACGACGTCATCACCACGCCCGGGCAACCGCTGCCAGGGACTTCTTCGGGAATCCGGCCCGAGCAGGCGGCTCGGCCGGTTGCCCCTGGGGCCTCGGCCGACCATCTCCCAAGGGCGCCAGCCCGACCCGAGGCCTCGGCTGATCAACTCCGACGTTGGCCCCGCCAACTGCTCGCCCCGTCGCATTAACTCCGCGGCTGGACAGGCGGCGTTTCTGGCAGGAGCAGCGGGCGACGCTTCGCCTTCGCCGAAACAACCGCGCCAAAAAAGGTACGCCACGTCGTTCGGTTTCGTATCCTTTTCCCTTTTTCCTCTTTCTCTATCTCTTGCGACAGAGACCGGGAAAGGGGGATACTCCGAAAGGGATCCTTCCCCGTGAAGGAACCAGGCTTCGAGCCTCCTTACTGATCAGAGGTTCGAAGGCTGGCCCCCCGAAGGGTTCGACAGCCGCCTCAGATCGCGTGGGCCCTACACCCACTACTGGTCAGAGGTTCGAAGGCCGGCCCCCCGAAGGGTTCCACGGCCGCCTCAGGCTACTCGGGCTCCGCGCCCATTACTTATCAGGGGTTCGAAGGCTGGCCCCCGAAGGGTTCACAGCCGCCTCAGACGCCGAGCGAGGGATGACCAGGGGTACGTTCGATACATAACCAAGGCTCGGGCTGCGCTCCCGAGGTACCCTAGGACATTTCCGAGACCAGCGGGAGCGATCTTGTAACGGAATCCCATCGGAGGGAGGCATCGAGCCCTCGGACCCCGTCGCCATGGGACCGGGTCCGGCAGATCACCCGCAGGTACTTTTGGGCGTGCCTCTGGGCCCCTAGCCGACCCCTAACGAATGGGGCACGGACGTCCACTCGGATTACCCGCTTGCAGCTCACCGGAGACACCATGTTCGGCGCCCATCGAGGGTAACATGGCGCTCTCCCCCCTCCTCCTTGCGGAAAGGCGACGCAGGGGCGTATGTAAAAAAGCCGAGTCTGTCCCTGATCGCTCGCTTGCCCTGTGCAGAGGCTCGGAGGCTGCTCTCGCAAACCCGGCTCCGGCCAAACCGTTGACAGCGTCAACATACCAGCCCGAGAACTTGGGCCCCGACCGTACACCCGGGCTACGGCCAGCTCGCATGAGGGAACAACCAGACCAGTCGAAGCATTACACAAGGCATTAAGACCTCAAAGGAGTGAAACCACTCCTCCGAGGCCTCGGGGGCTACACCCGGCGGGTGCGCTCGCGCGCACCCACCGGAACAAAATGCAACCGAGAAAGGCTGGTCCCCTTGCAAAAAAGTGCGACGAAAGCCTCCAAGCGAGTGCAAACACTCCCTTCGAGGCTCGGGGGCTACTGTCTGGGACCATAATTAGGGGTACCCTCAAGACTCCTAATTCTCAGCTGGTAACCCCCATCAGCATAAAGCTGCAAAGGCCTGATGGGTGCGATTAAGTCAGGGATCAGTCCATTCGAGCGACCCGATCACGCCTCGCCCGAGCCTAGCCTCGGACAAGGGCAGCCGACCCCGGAGGATTTCCGTCTCACCCGAGGCCCCCCTCCAACGGCGGACACATCTTCGGCTCGCCCGAGGCCCTGCCTTCGCTAAGAAGCAACCCTGACTAAATCGCCGCACCGACCGACCAAATCGCAGGAGCATTTAACGCAAAGGTGACCTGACACCTTTATCCTGACGCGCGCCCTCCGGTAGAGCCGAAGTGACCGCCGTCACTTCGCCGCTCCACTGACCGGTCTGACAGAAGGACAGCGCCGCCTGCGCCACTCCGACTGCAGCGCCACTTGACAGAGTGATGTTGACAGGAAGCCAGGCCCTGCCAAAGGCACCATAGGAAGCTCCGCCCGACCCAGGGCTCGGACTCGGGCTCAGCCCCGGAAGACGGCGAACTTCGCTCCGCCCGACCCAGGGCTCGGACTCGGGCTCAGCCCCGGAAGACGGCGAACTCCGCTCCGCCCGACCCAGGGCTCGGACTCGGGCTCAGCCCCGGAAGACGGCGAACTCCGCTCCGCCCGACCCAGGGCTCGGACTCGGGCTAAGACCCGGAAGACGGTGAACTCCGCTCCGCCCGACCCAGGGCTCGGACTCGGGCTAAGACCCGGAAGACGACGAACTCCGCTTCGCCCGACCCCAGGGCTCGGACTCGGGCTAAGACCCGGAAGACGGCGAACTCCGCTCCGCCCGACCCAGGGCTCGGACTCGGGCTAAGACCCGGAAGACGACGAACTCCGCTTCGCCCGACCCCAGGGCTCGGACACCGCCCTGGCCTCTACCGACGACCTCCGCCTCGCCCGACCCAGGGGCTCGGACTCGGCCTCGGCCATGGAAGACAGACTCGACTTCGGCTTCGGAGGAGCCTCCACGTTGCCTAACCTAGGGCGCAGGCCAGCCACGTCAACAGGAAACGCCATCATCACCCTACCCCGAGCTGACTCGGGCCGCAGAGAACAAGACCGGTGTCCCATCTGGCTGTCTCCACCAGATAGGCAATGATGGCGCCCCGCATGCCCTGTGACAATGGCGGCTCTCAGCTCTCTTACAGAAGCAGGAGGACGTCAGCAAGGACACAACCGCTCCGACAGCTGTCCCTCCGCCAGGCTCCGCCGCTCCTCCGACGGCCACGACATCACACTAGTTGGGTTCCAAGATCTCTCCGGCTGCCACATTGGCATGTACTCAGGGCACTAGCTCTCCCTCGCTAGACACATAGCACTCTGCTACACCCCCATTGTACACCTAGATCCTCTCCTTGCATCTATAAAAGGAAGGACCAGGGCCCTCTTAGAGAGGGTTGGACGCGCGGGACGAGGACGGGACAGGCGCTCTCTTGGGGCCGCTCGCTTCCCTCACCCGCGTGGACGCTTGTAACCCCCTACTGCAAGCGCACCCGACCTGGGCGCGGGACGAACACGAAGGCCGCGGGATTCCCACCTCTCTCGCGCCGGTCTCCGGCCGCCTCGCTCCTTTCCCCCCTTCGCGCTCGCCCACGCGCTCGACCCATCTGGGCTGGGACACACGACACTCACTCGTCGGCCTGAGGGACCCCCCGGTCTCGAAACGCCGACAATATGCGAGTCACGATAATTTGCGGGAGATCAGGGGATAAAAAAATTTGAGAGGATGTGAGAAATCAGAAGTTAGGTAACTTACTGTCATCAAACACGTAACTTTTGTAGTTATATTATGAACTTCTAAAACCCCTCGCTACGCCACAATGTGTCCATGACCACAGTGCCACGCCACGTCTTGCCTCGACTTGGCTCGGCGGTGGTAGCGCACGTGGCATATTTTAACCATTTACTCAACCACTTAAGGTAGATAGGACCAACAATATAAATTATGTTACCATCCTATCAAACACATACAGTGCTCAATAATAATACATTAATACATAGATTATTTAATATAGACTTTTAGAATTATTAAATATTTATAAAGATCAAGCCCACAACTATAACTGAATGATAAGAGTTATTAATAATGGGTGTGTCTATATACACACACTTCTTTAAAGCACGAGTTTTATGTGTCATGTGTTGTTTTACTCCCTCGCCTAACAACTAGATAAATTGAATAAGATAAGTCTTATATCACAACCAACCATACAACCATCACGAGTGATTCCTCCTCTTCATCATTATTATCGTCGTATATTAACCCCTAACTTTCTATCTCTTTTTCCATCTCAGCCTCCCTCATACTGATTCTTCCATACCACCATAGAGGAGGACATCTACCTTCTCCCATCGACAGCGGCTCAAACCGTTATCGCGACCCTTCGCTGTCATAAGTCTCTATAGGAAGTAGGGCAAGAACAGTTGAGGGAGAGAAAGAGGCGTCGCCGCCTGCGATGCGTGGCTGAACAACCGAGATAGTGGAGCAGGAGGCGCTCTGCATCACAAGTTTAGTTTTGTATTGGTTGTTAGAGAAATAATTTATGAGATATTAAGGTCGACAATAATATATGTATAGCCTCTTTAGTTTCTTGCAGTTAAAGGATAGATAACCACAATCTTCATCAAGTCGAATACACACTGGACAACTTGTATCGAATCTAGTGCCCCTCGCTCAGGGTCGTATATTAGCATGTGCAATATGGGCTACCAAACAGGAGCCCCAAAAGTCATCGAGCCCCAAATTTCGAGCAAGTTTAGACAGCCCAGCACACCATTAAAGGGGTGTTTGGTTAGAGGGACTAAAGATTAGTCTCTAGTTTTTAGTCTCATTTAGTCCCTGTTTTGCCAAACACTAGGACTAAAATGATTTAGTCTCTAGTCTTTCAGCTAGGTGCTAAAAGACACTAAAGGCCTATAATTATCCTGTTACTCAAACCTATCCCTAGTCTCTCTCGTACAATTGCACAGTTGCACGCAGTCTTCTAGTATTCTAAGGGCATTTGAGTTTTTGAACAGCTACTATTATAAGGGCCCGTTTGGTTTCATTAGTCCTAGGACTAAAGTTTAGTCAAGGGATTAATCTTTAGTCCCTACCCTGTTTGGTTCTAAAGACTAAACATGAGCTAAACACAGTTAAAGCAGTATACAAATACCAAAATGCCCTCACGCTTGCCCCTGCTACTTGCAAATACGACTGTGCTGCTGAACTGAAACTGTGCTGCTGAGTATATATTTGAAACTGAAATACATTTCAAACTGAAATACAAACACCTGTGAACTGAAATATATTTCAAATACGACTGCTTGCAAATGCGACTATGAAATATATTACAAATCAAATGCCACCAAAAGGAAACTGTGACTGCTTGCACAACAGAAGCAAAGAATTACAAGATCTCTCTCTCTCTCTCTCGCGTTTCATTGCATCCAATACGAACAAACCACAAATATATTTCAAATATATTTCAAATATTCCAAATGCCAAAATGAGAATCAGCCACAAATGAGTTTCAAATAATAGAACAGTCCACAACGATACACAAATTTATTACACACAATGCATTTTACATTCTACTAAACAAACCATCACATATCCATTCTCGAAATTCATTCATATTGTAGTCGTCTTCACCTTGAATTGAAACGATGTCTTGACTAATTGCACCGGCAGTAGATGACTCACCAATTTCAGGAACATAATTCTCATCATGGTCACACAAATCAAAGTCCTTGTCTCCTAGATAACTCTCTCTAATAAAATTATGAAGTGCAATGCATCCCATAATTATTTTGCTTTGTTTTGGCATTGGATAACTAGGGAGATTCAATAGAATCCTCCATTTCATTTTCAACACACCAAATGACCTCTCAATAACATTTCTAAGAGAAGAATGTGCGTAATTGAAATTCTCCTTTTTACCGCCTGGCATCGGACCATTTCGGAATTCTGGCAGATGGTATTTTGTACCTTTGTAAGGAGCAAGGTAACCTTTATGGTTTGGGTAACCCGAGTCCACAAGGTAGAATTTCCCTTCAGGAGGATGTGGAAAATTATCTCCATATTTCTCAATTGCATCTTTAAACACTCTCATGTCGTGAACTGATCCCGGCCATCCAGCCACAACAAAAGTAAATCTCATATCGAAATCACAAATGGCCAAAACATTTTGTGTAGTGTACCCATGCCTGCCAGTGTGTTGCACTACTTTGCTAATTGGAACCACAACTGGGATATGTGTGCCATCAATGGCTCCAATGCAATTGTCAAAGAAAGGTGCAAATCTAGGTGATTGTAGCCTTGGATGAATAGTTTTAAACTCTAGGTCTACTGGTCTTATTATGTCAGCTGCCAATTTGTTCAAACTAGTAAGGACTTTATCAAATTTTCGACTACAGGTTTCTATAGACCTACAAAATCGATTTTCTGCCTGCCTAAGTGATTGAGGAGCTCCACAAATCCATAGAAACATCCCCAAAGCCTCTACTGATGACATTTTTCTAGTGCTTTTCAACCCATATGTCTCAACAAGAATAGTATGCAAGTTTTCAAACACGGTTCTGCTCATCCTAAACATGTTGTAGCAACTTGTTCTATTTCCTAGTGTGCTCATAACCCATGCATAACCAGTTTCAGTTGGTTCCCTGTATGATGATTTGTTCATGTAAGTCTCAAAGTGGTACATACCAATCATAATGGTTGTAGCTGCTATGTATCTTCGCCTCTTGCTACGCAACCTTAGTAACATTGCTGCTTGTAGCAGATCATCAGATGCCTCAACCTTCATAATTATCACAGGAAAAGAGATCAGCACATTAACAAAAAAATATGCAGCACATAGACACATGACACAGTTTTATAATCAGGGAATACAAAATTAAATGGAACTCAGTTGCAAAC
The DNA here is from genome assembly GCA_029449295.1 of Zea luxurians. Classification (NCBI taxonomy): domain Eukaryota; kingdom Viridiplantae; phylum Streptophyta; class Magnoliopsida; order Poales; family Poaceae; genus Zea; species Zea luxurians. The sequence continues at coordinate 377,981 of JAOPSE010000340.1, read as the reverse complement.
TGGATAAATGATTGGCACATAGACATATGACACAATTCTCACATAGAGTTCAAAACACAGACATATGACACAATTCTCACATAGAGTTCAAAACATAGACACATGACACAATTCTCACATAGAGTTCAAAACACAGACACATGACACATAGTTCTCACATAATTTGTGCTAAAAGCCACACAATAACCTTCAACCAAAATATTCCTTGCAAAACCTTTGTAGCCACTTCATCCTTTGTGTTGCAGTATCAAAGCGATTGAAAATAGCTCTGTTGTACTCATCCTTGAATAGTTTGGTTGCCACAAAGTACTCATCTGACTCCTTGTCAGCTCCAGATTCTACTGCCAAGTCTAGACAAGAATTGAACTGATCAATGGCTTGTAAACTTTTGTTTTCTTGGATAGTTTTTAGTTGGTTAAAAACATCAGTGTCTGCATTCCTTGATAGCTGCATTTCATTGATTAGTCCTTTAAACATCTTTACCATAGGACTTTTGCTTTTTTAGGTGGACTACGTGCTGTGCTGGTAAAGCTCCTCTTTCCTCTACTACTAGGGGTACTAGAATTCAAAAGGTCTTCCCCATCTCCATCTTCTTGTTCTTCATACACTTCTTGTGATGGTCTGTGTACATCACCAGGGATACAAGAACTAGACCCATCAACAACAATTCCATGGAACATTTCTGCTAATTGTTCCATGTATGTAGGAATCGCATGTTGAAACTTCCTGCACTCTTTTCTTTTCTGCAATAAAAGGTAACACACATTTTAGCTATCAGTTGTAAGGGCTTCATGTATAGAGATATATGACACCAGTGCACTAACCTCTGTGTGAGTCTTCCAGAATGAATCCGAAGCTATAACTACACCATCAGCCCTTCTTCCTAACCCACTTTGATTGTTAAGAAACAACCAAAAAGAGTACAAGGCCTTACACTGAGTCCATCTATTCTTAAATTGTTTGGTGTCGTGTCTGAGTCCTGTCTTAGAAAAGAATTCTTCCTTTATCAGGTTGTATCCTCTAGTTGTCATTGTACCATTTAGACAGTTCCCGGCTCTAATTTGGTCAACACATAAATCACAGAATATTTGTGTGTTCTCTTCATTCCAATTGGCCTTGTCAAAACGAGGCTTTTGTATGTAACAACCACGAAATATGAACAAAAGTTAATAACAATCATTATAAATCACTATAGATTTCCTTTATTAGATATTAAACGGATTCTGGAATTTGCAATGTCGTAAGTGCTCCAATCTGGTTTAGGAGGATTTGAGGTTTTTGACAATTTTGGTTTAGCAGGTTTGACAACTCCAAAGTTATATTATAAATCAGATTGATCTTAATGAAACATATTTTAACAGATAACAGTGCACCCTTAAATTCATGTGTGATGAACTAACAGATAATGAAACTGAATTCATCAAATAAAAACAGAAATAGTACTTAAATAGAGTAACTCATGTGTGATGAACATACAGATCTTAAATAGAGTAACTCATCAAATAAAAACAGAAATAGTACTTAAATAGAGTAACTCATGTGTGATAAACACAGTAAAACATTGTAATCAAGACATGAAAATTTTTCTTACCACTGGAGCTCGAGAATCCATTTCATTGGTTGGTTCATCTCCAAAATCTTCAATGAGGACAGGGTCAATAGGTGCAGAAATAATAGATCGACCTCCACCACGACTACTAGTGCCTCTCCCCCTAACTCCACGGCAACCTCGAATTGCACCTCGGGCATGAGAAATAGGAGCTGAAATGGATCTGGTGGATTGAAATAGTGTGCGCGCTGATCTACCACGACCAAGAGGAGGCAAACCTAGGTTGGATCCACCATCACCTGATTGGAGAACATCTTGGTAGGATGAGAGATATGGAAAATCGGTACCCTGGGACTGGGAGTTCAGATCAAGAGCTTCAATGCGGCTGCGAGGTGCTGGGACATTGATGCGGCTGCGAGGTGGCAGAGCAAACGGCGACTGCGAGAAGGTGCCGAAGTCATCGTCCTCGGGAGCTTCATGACCAGTGCGGCTCCTGGACGTCGATGAAGAGCAACCTTGGGATAAGAAGTCCCTGAAGTTGTGGTGGTTCTCCATCTTGCGACCGACGGCGGAGAAGAAGGGGCGAGCGCTGCTGCTTTGCTTCTGGGACAGAAAAAAGAAAGAATTAAGACACTGAAATAGGAACACAATAGCCAGAAGTTGATATCCAAACAGTGCCCCTCCCCTCTCTTTTGGTAAACGAAATCAGATGCATTCTGAACCTTGTGCAAAATTAGCAGTATGCCTCCTATGGTAAACGTAGCAGGATGGATTCTGAACCGGTTTTTTTGTTAGGAAGTATTATTTCCAAGTGTTCTGCATTTGTTCGCATGCAAGTAGGAAGCGACTACCTGGTCTGGTAAGTAGGAAGCGACTATCAAAAAAAATTTAAAAAAACTTGATGAATGAAACACTCACCGGTGGCTTCCTGGTCTGATGTGATGAGCGAAGGATGCAGAAGGAAAAAAAACATGGAAAGGAATCCAAGGCAAAGCAAGCATGAGGCTGTGACGCGCGGTGTGAAGCGCCTTCTCCGCCGTGAAGAGGACTGCCTCGGGTACGAGCGCGAGCTGTGACGAGCTGTGGCGGCGTGAAGGGAGCGCGCGCGGGCTGCTGCGGCGGCTAGGTTTTTTTGCCGCGAGCGCGGCGGGCTGCGACGGCGGCTAGGGTTTTTTTTGCCGTGTTCTGCTGCGCGCGGGCTGCTGCGGCCGCGCGAGGGCAGGAGAGGAAATTTTGCGTTTAGTCCTGTTTAGGAGCCCTTAGAGGGACTAGAGACTAAACTGGTTTAGTCCCTCTATTAGTTCTTGTGTTTGGAGAATTAGGGACTAAAAGGGACTAAAAGGTATGGACTAAACATTAGTTCCATGGAACCAAACGGGCACTAACTTTAGAATCTGTTTAGTTCCTACAACCAAATAGGTAGGGACTAAAGTTTAGTCTCACGACTAATTGAAACCAAACAGGGCCTAAATCAGGCGTACCCAAAACCAGAAGAAAAAGACTGAAAGAAGCAGCTCATTAGAATTTAGACATATAGGTTTTCTTTGTGTGCTGCCGTTCTCGATTCTTGGCGATCCTGCAAACTGCGAGCGTGTGTATGCGTTGCTGCCTTCGAGCTAAACCATGCGTCATTCTACCTTCTAGAGTTGCTATGCCCAGGCTATGATTGATGCTTTTTAGTAGAAGACTAGGTCAGAGTCCGTGCGTTGCAACGATGACATATAATATCTCGATAATTTATATATACAAATATGTGTTATACAGTTATGAGATAGAGGATGATATCCGCGAGCTGTCCGGGATGACATCGAAGATAAACTCGGGCCTGTGACGCACAGACACTTACCTAGTAGTGTATTATATAAGATAGGTCAGTGCCTGTGCATTGCATCTGAAACATATAATATCTCGATAACTTATATATAAATATGTGTTATATGATTATGCAGTTATGCTACAGATCACGTGGAAGCGAGAGCACGGCTTGCAGATCGACGCAACGCAAACAACAAGCGCGCGCCTACAGATCGATGCAACACAAACACGGCCTGCAACACAAACGGCAAGCGTGGCCGCATGCACTGCCCATAGAAAACGTTACCGTATCTATCCAAACAATTAGCGTTTTTCATTCCCATGGTAATAGATACCAATGTTATTTATTTACATTAATGTTACCATTACAAGTGCTCAACCAAACGCGACCTGAGTTCGACGCGTTTCATGGCTCACATCTATATGACGAAGTTTTCACTTACATCTGCATGACGAAATTTCGTGGCCCACGCGCAGTGACCAAGTGACCACCCTATCGTTAATTATGACATCAGCATTACTGAAGGCGGATAAGTCTGTTCTCCAGTGAACTAACTTATATAAAAACTGTAGTGACACTTAGATTAGACCAATGACCTATGGTTTGATAGTGTCATTTTAGTTAAATACATAGCGCTATTTCTCCAAGTTTCTGAAAAGGAGATTAGTAGATTACTGGTTTACTGATCTTCCCATTTCTCTTAACCTCTTAATACCTTAGCATTAGCGGCACATTAGTTAGTGAGGATGTACATGAATTAAAGAAGAATAATTCCAACCTCAAATATCCCAACAGCAAGGCAAACACAATGATCGTCTTCGCCAAAAGCAAGAGCACAATGGACAACACTCGTGCGACCATCATCCGTGACATAGTTATCCGCAATAACTCTAAACACACTCTCTTGAAGTTCAATGAAAAAAATCAAATAGAGCAGTATATCTGTAACAAAAAAAGGTAACAGCCCTAAGCAATTATAAGAACCAAAAAGCTACAGGTATATACTTAAGTAATTCTTTGCTTTAGATGATAAATCTGAGCCCTCATCACCCACAGGGCTACCAACAGCATATTATAAGTATAATTGCAGCTACAAAAAATGTAAAAATAAAAATAAACCATAACATAAACCGAATAGCACAATAATTCTTTGCTTTAGATGATAAATCTGAGCCCTCAGCACCCCACAGGGCTACCAACAACATATTATAAGTATAATTGCAGCTACAAAAAATGTAAAAATAAAAATAGACCACAACATAAAACGAATAGCAGTAGTCACATAACTAAATAAGCATCCAGGTTTGCACCCCTGAAGTTAACAACTCAACACAAACACAATAACCAAATAACTGATGAAGAAGTACCAGGCAAGCGTTACACAGAGGAGCTCCAACCTGACAGCTCAACTAAAACCTATAGGACAACAAGGACTCGCCCAGGAGCGCACAGAAGTCCAGTTTAAACTAAAGATGCACATCCCCTAGTCTTCATTCCTTGGATGACTTGTTGATCAGGGACTTGTGAATGTGCGGTATGACACCTCCGCCAGCGATGGTGCCCTTGATGAGGGTGTCTAGCTCCTCGTCTCCACAAATGGCTAGCTGTAAATGGCGAGGGGTGATACGCTTCACTTTCAGATCCTTGCTAGCATTCCCAACCAGCTCTAGAACCTCGGCAGTCAAGTACTCCAGGATGGCAGCTGAGTAGACGGTTGCGGTGGCACCAACACGACCATTTGCCTGAGTCATCTGCTTCAACTGACGGTGGATACGTCCAACAGGGAACTGAAAGCACATCAGTGAATATTTGGCCCTCTCCACTCTGATGGACTCCAGCATGCTCCCCAGATCCTCGGATGCAAGGCTGTCCTCCAGGGCATGCTGTCCTGCTGGCTCTTCCCTGCCATTCCACTCCTGCAAGAGCCCTCCTCCCTCCGTCAGTGAGATCCCGTCTTCCAATACGACTCTAGTAAATATTTGGCCCAGGAACTTGGTCGCTTTCGGTGCATCGGTCACGACATCCAGTAACTGTAGTCTTCAAGGGACCACTCTGCAACCAAGAATACATTTCATCACAACATAGCTACAATGGGTAGTAAATAGCAAGGAACACACAAAAAAAGAATAACCTTATGCTCCTGTGATTAGTTATTCACTTACGACATTTACAAACAAATCACCCAAAAGTTACATCCAAGGAAAAGTGGGTTGTATGCTGAGTTAGAGCTCCATATCTGGCACCATGAGGCCCATGCATTAACCAAAATAATGACCCATGAAAGTCTAAAATTTAGTACATATTGGTCCTTGTTAACTACTCCCTCATTTCAAATTATAAAAAACATTTTCCATTCTCTAGATACATATATAGTCTTTGCTATGCACTTAGATATACACTATGTGTAAAAACATAATAAAAGCAATTTATCCTAAAAAACGAAAACATGTTATAGTTTAGAACGGAGGCAACACTAACATATTACATTTGATAAACGAACAGTCCATTCAATTCATACTTCAAACAATAAAAGTGAAATAACATGCAGTAATTTAGTTGTATCGCATATTCGACCACATGCAATAAAAAAAATCTTACATGTGTCAAACCCGGTAATAACAGTTCCAGCAAAGAACGACTGAAGACCAGGTATTACAATGGCAAGCCCAAGGCCATTTACTGCTCTCCTGAATGCAACCTGCCCAAAATACCGGCTAACACTAACAGCCAAAACAGTCCCATTGCAGCACTGTTGGTCGATCATAGTGCAGAGCAAGGATACCTACTAAGGGAGATGTTATTGACTTCAGAAAGTTCATTACAAAGGTGAGTATCCCAGATCAGTAGGACCAGCATTGAAGGCTGCACTGAGTTCCTTATAAACTGCTGGAAGGAGATTCCCATCAGCACGCTCCATAATTGAAGCCAGATTGATGCGGATGAGAGATACAGAGAAACCAAGTATCTTGTTTGTTCTGCAGTAAAAGGAAAAAATATCAGGAAATCCTACTTCTAGTCAAAGTAAGATATAACAGAAACAATTCAATAATGTTGTGGATGGAAGAGAACATAGAAGTATATAATGCTGGATGCTGAAATATCGCTAAAAACATTTCCTTCTTGTTTTTTTTGGCATTTTGCCTTCTCATTTGGCTATATATTTTAGATGATGTCTAGATTTTCTGAAAGAAGGGGCTCTATTACTGTTACTGTTTTTTTTGGAGAATTGACATTTTTCCACCACATACTTCTCCTCTAGTCTAAAAGGTACATCACTACTATATCGGTAACCAAAAGCCCAGTGATCGAAGTTGTTAGCTTGCTATTCGTAATCTACCATTACGCAACAGTAGAGGAAATTGGATCAATACCATTCAGTGAGCCACTAACACACATCATAATAGCATTCAAATGTGTAGACAAATCTTTAGTAACCTGTCCAAACTAACTGAATGTTTGTCTTAGTTTCACGTCAAGACCTAACCAAAGAACACTAATAAACATAAAATGGAAGGCTATTGGTATATTAGAGGAAACAAGACAACAAAAACTCACCACCAATTAATAGCCTGGTGGACATGAGGAGCTTTGAACACTGAAGGAGACAAGCTACCAGTGGCACTAAACCTAACTTAGAAGACCACCAAGCCTACCTAAGGCCGCCATTTTGAACACTATACCTGCACATACAGGAAGATAACAAAAAAATCACCTGGGCATACACGAACACTTAACAACAATTAGAGCCTTACACAAGACACTGTAATAAAGTGTGATGCAAAAATGCTACTAAAATGCAAATTGCTCATATGGAAACAAATAGTGAGGGTGAGTTTTTAAAAACAACAACTCACCTTAGTCTCATGTCTATTTAAGATTATAAAATTGGCACGTTTTCACTCTTATTGTTGGGATAAGTTGCAGTGTAGACAACATATCGAACTGGTAAGAGGCACAATCAATAATCAGAAACGACACCAATTACACACATAATGTAAAAAGCAAAATCCATATACAGAAGACGAAATGTGCAAAAACAATTACAACCTTTACCTCTGAATTCTATTCCTTAGTTCTTCATATTAAGCATAATCTTGTACAGAACTGTGACACCAAAGAAAGCAAAGCGAGCATACAGTTAGTATCAACCTCACTAAATTGTTGTACAAGTGTAGACAATTAAACCTGTGCACGCGACAACAACACCCAAACCTAAGAGAGGGGGCAAGATCAGTCAATGAATTTACCAATCCTCACCTGATAATATACAAGAATCGTTCAATAAACAAAGGGGGAGGCCAGTCAGGGGGAGCATCGCGAGTGAGGGAGCACGATCAGCGGCTGGCAGGCACCGCGACATCGACGGAGGCAGCGTAGATGTGGTACAGCGGGAAGGAGGCGCTGTGGACCATGAATGCACTGTCATGGAAGAACACAACAATGGGGAGCTTCTTCTCGGGATCCACTCCCGCGGGTAGGTAGAGTCAGGAGGAGATGCCTGTAGCGAAGTCCTTGGACGCGACGCCGTTGGTGGAATTGCCATTGGGGGACGACAGGACGGTCTCGGTGTCGTCAAAGCGCTCGACACAGTCGATCTTGTACACATGCAAGACATCGGGCATATCGAACTCGAGCTTGGAGTCGGAGTCAATGGTAGCGTGGGGATTGAGTTGCCTGTAGAAGGGGTGCCGACAAAGTCAGTTGTCCTTGAGGAGGGGAGGTTGTGGACGACGATGAACTCATGATTGAGGGGGAGAAGTGGAGGACGTGGTCGTGGAGAGGGAGAGTGGTTGCTCCGATTGTGTCGCGAGCATCCATGGAGAACGAAGGGTGCCTACACAAAGATGATGAGCAGACACACCTGTTTCTCATGAAATCTGGGCCGCACCAAAACATCTAGCTTAGGACGTCTGATCTGTTGTTTTCCATTAAATCTGCGTCGAACCAAAGAACCCAGTCCAGAATTCCTATGGCTTTCGTCTTGACGGTTTGTGAACTGAGGATTTGTACCAGACCGACCATCGAACGATGCTACCACCGACTTATATGCTCCGCTGCTGCTATCGTCTTGTCACTTCGTAGTTTAGCAGTCATGAATATATTTGTTTTCCTAGAGACATGTTTCAAGTATTAAATGATCCAGAAGTTGAGAAAACACAGGTTGATTTCCTAGAGACATAAAAACAGTACCTAAATGCATATCAAGGCTTAGCAGCAAGACATAAAAAAGTCAAAGTTAGGCCCCTCAACAAAAGGATGCTAGCATGAATAAATGTCTCCTCTATAGGTACATAAATTTCTGTTATGCAAATAAAATGTAGCACATGTATATGTAAATAATCAACATTATTTTTCTGTTACAAGTATGCAGTTGATTACTTATATGTCACACGCAGTCATGAAAGATTATTGAATGAAGTTGCTTGTTGATTACTTATATGTCACGCAGTCATGAAAGGTTACTGAATGCCATGGCAAGCTAGCAAAAACATAATGCATGCGAGTCATAAAAATGACTTAATCTGAGTGCGCAAGAGCATGTTAGAGTGACTTCTAGTTATCTTCAAACTTTCAGATACCAAAGTTAAGCATTGATTGAAGTACATTGACAAATATTTGGAAATAGTCGTATCAAAACATAATGTGCATGCTTATTCAGGTAATGTTTCGAAAGCAAAATATCCTTGCATCCGTCCACTTTCAATTACGATTGGAAGATAGCACAATCATAAAGGACCGATAGAACTAAATGGTGGCAGAATATGGACCTAGGTCCTAACTTATCACTAACATCATATTGACACATGGGCTACACTACCCACTCACAATGTGACTGAAAAGATCGAACAGTGTTCCAGACTTCCAGTGCGCACTAACATTATATTGATAGTTGAGAGATATAATGCACATAAATACCAGCCTATCATTTGAAAAGCTAAAATAATAATAGGCTTGATAGAATTGTCCATGGTTCAGACAAATCAAAAGATAGGATAGAACCACATATGGGCTACACTACCCACTCACAATGTGACTAAAAAGACCAAACGTTGTTCCACTGCATAAAATCAAAATAAGTATTTAGTGGATATTTTACTGGACAGAATTGGTCCCGTGCATAGAATGATGACTTAAATCAAACTGAGGTTGTTGTGTGAAACATCATGGTACAAACACAAATGAATTTGGAACAATATGTAGGAAGAAAATAGTGAACTTTAGTAAATACTAAGCCACCCAAGTTTAGTTGCTTATTTCTTCTTAACACGGTTCCTCCTAGGTGGTTCAGGTTTACATTTAAGAAACAAGGTAAGAAACCAATATGTCCACAATTTAGGATTTTCATGTCAAAAAATTCCTTTAGGATATGATGCTTACTTGTTCAAATAATTGACAAAAAACACATCATCTGTATCCATCCATCATCACCATCCATCAGACAATCGTTCTCTACCCAGGAAAGAAAGGACACCAGACCTATCGCGAGGAAATTGATTCCTACAGGAACACAAATGGGGCAGGGGGAGAGAGATTAGAGCAAGATCTTAATGAGTTAGCATTGATGGGTGTTGTATTAGATTATTTGAGAAACATGATAGATATACTTTGCATACTTGATCCTGAAAGCCATCCATGAGAACAAAGTCAACATGAGCATCAGTCTGTATGGCACAATAGACACCGTTAGAACAAACTAATAAAAAATTGAAATGTTAGCTTACCTTGATATCCAACTTCTTGCAAATCTAGTAGGGGCCAGTCATTCAAACAAAACAGTAGAAAGGGAAAATAAATACTTTATCAATTCAGTTGCCAAGAAATGCAGAGCCAAAGAATAAATATGGCCCTTATGCATAATCAACTGATTGTTCTTGAATAACTTACATTGAAGTGAAAAATATTTTAGTGTTGTTTGACAAGAGCTATTGACATTCATGTCGATATTCATCTTTTATAGCTTTGCTCCAAGGAAAGAGGCACAATTTAAAGCTTGTAAATAAGATAGGATGGGTGTCCTTACCTCTGATTTCAGTACATGATATTTTATATGGGGTACATAGTACACGATTTATATGTAATTATGCATTACTTATCTCCAGTAGAGGAAACCAAATTGCAAACTTACTCAAATTGAACGCAGAGGTGTTCTTCTAGTGTTTGGTTGGCCTCTAGTATGGTCCTTCAGAAGAAACCTCACAAATGCTATCTCATCTAAGGAATCCTATGAGCAACAAAACGATGAAGATTGTGACAAGGCGAAGCAAACCTGCATGAGAACACCACGTATCAAGAAGGATAGAATTAGAGAGCAAGGACAAATAGCAAAAAAAAGGTCTAACAACAACCATCCACTTAACAAGCATGATAAAAAATGTAACAAAAAAATCACAATTTCAAGAGAAAACCATCTGAGACAAGTAACTATAAAATAATGAAATGTTTAGATAAATCATAAATGTAGGGTGCAGAATCAAGATTAATGGGTAGCTACAGAAAAAGTTGGAATATTCCAAATTTCACCTTGAAGCTGTAGACATCAGAATGGAGTGACAACTTTTAGGGATATGTGGGATGAGAGCTTTCAAGTCAATTATGCATCGGTAGGATAGAAGAAGATCAGCCTTGCAACTAAACATTGGTAGATTAGTAACTTCTTCAAAAAGAAACTTGCCTAAACATTATAATTAATACATAAAAGGTGTGGAATCTGATGTACATCACTTCAAAGAATGTTGTACTCCCTCCCTCAACCTTCTAAGGCATATTTAGGAGTCAAATTAAATGCATGTTTAGAGTACAAAGTCATATCAATACATTCATAATTTCAAAGTGTTTTTAGTACGAAAGAAATTCAAAGGCTAAAATATGATTTTGAAGACTTTACATACCAAAGTACACCCTACAATAATAAACAAAGGGCATATATGGCAATGCAACTTTAAATAAAGTGTCATTTTTTAGCCTCAAGTTCCTTTGGATACGCAGTCTAGATAGCATCCAAAGCACCTGTATGTGTTGCTTGAGCGTCAAAAAGAGTTCTGAGTGATTTTGCTAAGCCTAAGAATTCTAAAGCAAATACATCATCATGAATGAAGAAAAATCACAATGGTTTTTTGTATGGAGGCATTGCATATGCAGCAACATGACCCATGATTCAATCGATTAGATATGTGACATCGTAATAATCCAAAACAAAATTAACTCACAATCTAACACCATTGCAGTGTGATTGAATTGATTCTGTGTGTACAGACATACTCCTCCAAAATGCAGGGAATGCACTCAAGCTAAATATTATTAGTTTTACCCAATCTAGCTGTTCATAGAAACATCAGATGGCCCTAGGAAAATAAATTCAAGTGCAGATAGAAGAACGATCAAGAAGGAAATATAAGAGACGATGACTTCCTTGGCGTGTAGACAGAACTTGGAATAATACACATAGCAGGTAACCGAGGTATCACAAGATCCATTTTACACCAGGGATGAAAATGAAAAATATGGGCAAATTTGGCCACAAATTACTACCTTATAGGCGGGGGAAAAGGAAACATGACTCACCATCCATCATGGGTGTTGTCTATTACTAATATAAGAGTGAAAAGGAAATTTGTTCTTTGCCTGCGCCCCATGCTTTTATTTCTATGTCTGAACTCAATAGCCTATCATGACGCGAGCAGTAGGCATGGCCATGGATGAACCCACGGTCATGCCACAAAGGATATTATCATCCCCAATGCCCATAGTGGCAAAGATTTGTTTAACGTCAAATAGCTTAACTGTACTCGATTACTTCACTTCTGTATGTACAACTAAGCATATGATTTTGTAAACTTCATCAAAATTTCCTTTACTTTGCATTACAACAGATTTTGTAGCCTAATAAAATTATGTGCAGTTGACCTTTGACCATCACAATTTGGGGGAAATCATTTAAGCTTTCTTTTGAGACGTTTGGTTTAATGCAACCTGAAAGACACATCAGAGCGTAATAACATCAATCTGATCGGGTTATGGACATCTGAACTTTGTTTCAATGTTAAGTTGTCCATGCGAATTGCTTAATTGTAGCTCTTAACAAAAAGCGACTTGCATGGACAGATTTGACCACAGATTACTGGTGACAGGCCGTAAGAAAACGTGCAGTCCAAATCCAACCAAAGGTGACGAGAAAACGATAACTGCAGGCGGATGGAGTGCCTCACCGTTGATCGATCCCCCGTTAGTGGAATCAAAGGCCACAGACCAATCGATCCTCACAAGAAAACGAGAAAACGACAACCAAAGGCCGTAGACCGATCCATCCCCCGTTAGTGGAATCAAACGATGGAGTGCCTCACCGTTGCTGAAGCGGAGCAGTCGCAGGCCATAGTGGTCGCCGGAAAGACGACATGCCGGCTGGATCCCAATCCTCCTGAGGAAGGAGAGTGATGCTATGGCGCCTATTATCCCCCGCCATGCCCCCTTAATCTCGCCCCCGCCGTCCCCATCGCCTCTGCCGCTATGCCCCCTTGACCTTGCTGTCGCCTTCCCCATCACCTCGCAAGGGTTGTCGGGCTGAGGCGGCATGGGGAGGGAGGCACAGAGAGGGCACCGGACGGCCGGCTGAGGCAGCGTGGATGTCGGGGGCGCAGAGAGGGGTGGTTTGGGCGAAGGGGATTTCGTGGGGAAGGGAGCACGATGTCTGTGGGGCCGGTAAGCGGATGATGTCGCGGGATCGGACGATTTAGAGCACAGAACAATTAACGGACGACTGAGATTGTCTAACGGTAGAACGCAGGGAGGCAGGCTACCCTTGCAGCCTTAATAAGTAGTAAGGATAAATGGAATATCGGTAAAAACACGTGCTTTATTTTTTTAAATACTGTTAGACATTTTTGTCTAATGTAGGGCCTAAAGTTTTGTTTTGCACATGGTCTCTGTGGGGGACAGATATCCCCCGGGTCCACCAGAAGGATAAAAGACCTCACGAAAGGCCTAAGGGCCCCATGGTTCGTAAGGTCACCCCCCTCGTGGGCCTGGGAAGGAACGACCAATGAAGCGAATCGACACAAGGCTGTAACGGCACAAGCCCAAGATGGCCCAACGAATTCGGACAGTAATCACAACAGAGGCCCGACCTTCCCGTGCAGGAGCCCCGTACAACGGAACCAAGCGAGAATGGGTCGGCAAGATTATAGGAGGATAAACTCAGTTGGTTCACTATTTCTCAGGTACACGTTGTTATCATATCTACATGTACCGCCCCACGGTCGAGTATATAAGGCCTAGGGGGCACCCCTTCAAATCAGACGCTCGCTACTTAGCTTCCCACCCAACTCTCTACGTTTTCAGCGCTAGAGAATCCTCTTGTAACCCACCACATAAAGCACTCTCGACAGGACGTAGGGTGTTACGCATCTCAAAGCGACCCAAACCTGTAAACCGCTGTCCACTGTTTCTCGTGCATCCAGCATGAACCATCGAGCTACAGTCGATAACACCATCCTACTCCTGAAAGCACCTCGAGGGGTAACCCCAGGTGCGCAGTCGGACCCAAAACACCGACAGCTGGCGCGCCAGGTAGGGGGTGTGTCATCGATCCAAGCTAGCTCCATGGCCATCACTTTCCAGCACAAGATCATCCTCCGTCCCGGGTCCACATTCTGCTTCGGGACTATCTCATCTGTAGCAGATGAGGAAGGAACTCTGCATCGCATCGCGGATCCACCAGAGAGAAAATCTTCCTCAGAAATCCCCCAGAAAATTGGGGCAAAGCAGGAAAAGGCGCAACGTCCAGCACCCCAGAAAAAGATCACCTTCAGTAAACTAGGAGCCCAGGGCTCGTCAACCTGGAGAACTCCATTGTCCACCTCTCCGACGGGAGAGTGGACACAGATCACGAGGAAGAAAGAAACGAATGAGATCGAAAGGCGGCGAGCTATACTTTCTGTACCTTCGTCCTCAAAGGAGGGCAGAAAGAAGGTCGCCACGACAACTGTTCCATTCTACCCTGACATCCTCTTCATTGGAAGGGCAGAGTCACCCCCCATCTCTGACGACGAACTGACCGTACCTGGAGAGGAACTTCATCAGCGGGAGTCCCGTCGACGAAGGAACCGACACCGAAATATCCGACGACATCACAAGGTTAGAGAACTGGACCCGGCACAACCTGTATCGCGAGACGAGGTCTCGAAGATAGGAGAAACTCTGGAAGAACGTGTCTTCAGGGAAAGAAGGAATTCCCGATGACGCGATCGATGACGGGCTCAAGAACAGGCCGAGCAAGAAACAAGGCAACACCGGGAAAATCCATTCTTCGGATGCAACCTGAACCCCGATTTCGCCCGAGCCATGAACACGCCGAGTGAAGTCGGTGGAGTATTGGCTCGGATAGCAGATGGCCTCCTGCGGACTCCCGATGCTGAGGGCTATCGGCGGCTGTTCACTCAAGCAGCCAATCATCTCCTACCCCTCGCTCACCCGCCGAACAATCTACGACACGCCATCAACAGTCGATGGGATGCACAGAGCTCCATCAACGCTTCGCGCGAACGACGACACGAGAACGAAATTCGTTGCCGAGAAGAGTACGACCGGGATCACGGCATCCTAGCGTGAAGTCAGGCTACCAGGACCGAGTCAGCCACGGCTTCAACTGGTGGCACCACCCGGGGACGGTCGAGGCACCACCACAACCACTCTCCTCCCCGGGACCGGCATCATCATCAACGACAGGAGGACACGTGCGGAGTATCAGCACTCACTCCATGCCTTAGGGCCATTCAATGGCCCCCTAACTTCAAGGTCTCCAACGTCGACAAGTACGAACCGAAGCAGGATCCGGGAGGCTGGCTGGCCGTCTACACCACCGCTGCCCGAGCAGCAGGGGCAACCGAGGACGTGATGACCGCGTACTTGCCTATCATCCTCGGGCAAGACACGCTGCAATGGCTGCGACACCTACCCCGACACTGCATCGACGACTGGAGCGATTTCAGTCGGCGCTTCACCGCCAACTTTCAGTCTCTCTCTGACAAACCGGCGCAACCATGGGACCTCAAATCCATCAAGAACCGAGGGGACGAAACTCTTCGGTCGTACCTAAAAAGATTCCAGACCATGAGAAATCGTATCCCCGAAGTCGCGGAAGCAGCAGTGATCGAGGACTTCTACAGGGGATCCAATGACTCGGCATTCGTCCGAGCCATACTACAGAAGGCACCGACTACCTCCGAGCAACTGTTCCGGGAGGCCGACCTCTACAGCACCGCGGACGAACGAGCTCAGGACCTCATCGGAGGAGCGAAGCCTACACCAGCGGCGCCACGACGCGACACGAACCAGCAACCCGACAAGCGCTGGGAGAAGAGGCCTCGTGAGGAGGTCCACGCCGCCGGACCACCCACCTCTCGCGCCCGAGGAGGACCTCATGGAGGTGAACGCACACTAGACGACATCCTCGATGCCCAGTGCCCATACCATAAGGACATGCGCCACACCCTCCGGAACTGCAGGGACTTCAAACACTCTGTCGGGTACGGTCGACCTTTTCAACCTCTACCTCCTCCCCCGCCGCGAGGAGGACCAGGAGAACCGCAACAACCCCGGCAGCAGGAGGAGGGAAGAGGAGGAGCCTTCCCGTGTGTCGACAGAGAAGTCAACGTCATCTTCGGCGGACACAGGTCACAAGAAAGCAGGAGACAACAAAAGCTCAACGATCGTCAGATACTGGTGGCAGCCACCGGTCCTCTCGCCCCATACCGATGGTCTGAGCACCCGATCACCTTCACCCGGGCAGATCAATGGCTTAACTTCGATCACCCAGGCAAATACCCGCTTCTCATCGATCCGGTAATCCGAGAGAGCAGGGTAAAGAAGGTACTAGTGGACGGGGGAAGCAACATCAACGTCACCTTCCCCCGGACGCTCCAAGGCTTGGGAGTTCCCCTCAAAGAGCTCCATGAGTCGGACACACCCTTCTTCGGCATCGTGCCGACTGAAGGAGAGTACCCGCTAGGCCACATCTACATGCCAGTCACCTTCGGAACTCCAGAAAACTACAGAACCGAGTTCCTAAGGTTCGAGGTGGCAAACTTCGACTGCGGATACAACGCCATCATCGGGAGGCCCGGATTAGCGAAGTTCATGGCTATTCCACATTATACGTACATGATATTGAAGATGCCAGGACCACAAGGGATCATAACTGTGCACGCCGACTTCCAAGGCGCCGCAGAATGTTTCCGAGTGGCCATTCAGGTGGCCCTCACCACCAAACCATCGACGATTTCCTCTGCACGGGCAAACTCAAAGCCTAAGGAAGACCTCGCGGTCCCCGCGAATGAAGCTCAAGTCGTGACCTCTATGCGGTCGACTGAAGAAACCAAAAGGATCAACCTCGGGTTTGCTGACGAGCGCAAAACCGCCATCATCAGCTCCAGCCCGGATGACAAATAGGAAAGCGCGCTCGTCCAGTTTCTGCAAGATAACCGAGACGTATTCGCATGGCAACCTGTGGATATGCCGGGAGTCCCAAGAGAGCTGGCCGAGCACAAATTGAAGGTCTACCCCCAGGCGAGGCCAATACGACAAAAATTACGTCGCTTTACGCCCGACAAGAGAGAAAGCCATCCGTGCTGAGCTGGCTCGCATGGTCGCGGCCGGATTCATTAGAGAGGTGTTACATCCTGAATGGTTAGCCAACCCTGTTCTTGTACTCAAAAAGAATAAACTGGATTGGCGCATGTGCGTTGACTATACAGATCTCAACAAACACTATCCAAGGGATCCCTTCGGGCTTCCTAGAATCGATCAGGTGGTGGACTCAACCGCCGGATGCTCTATGCTGTCTTTCTTGGATTGCTACTCTGGGTATCATCAGATTAGTTTGGCAAAAGAAGACGAGGAAAAAAACGACATTTATCACCCCGTTTGGAGCCTTCTGCTATACCTCCAAGCCATTC
Source organism: Zea luxurians (assembly GCA_029449295.1). Lineage (NCBI taxonomy): Eukaryota > Viridiplantae > Streptophyta > Magnoliopsida > Poales > Poaceae > Zea > Zea luxurians. The sequence goes on along the minus strand of JAOPSE010000340.1, from coordinate 360,667 downwards.
GGCCTCAAAAACGCTGGAGAAACTTATCAGAGGGCTATTCAGACATGCTTAGACGATCACTGGGGCAAGCGTGTGGAAGCCTACATGGATGACGTGGTGATCAAGACAGAGGATTCAGAAAATTTCATCGAAGATTTACAGCTGGTCTTCAATAGTTTACGACGATACAGATGGAAGCTTAATCTCGAAAAGTGTGTTTTCGGAGTGCCGGCAGGAAAGTTGCTAGGGTTTATTGTTAGCCACCGGGGAATTGAAGCCAATCTAGAAAAGATCGAAGCTATCATGAGGATGGAAGCACCACGATCACAAAAGAAAGTTCAAAGACTCACCGGGTGTATGGCATCAATAAGCAGGTTCATATCAAGGCTGGGAGAACAAGGCTTACCATTCTATAAGTTACTTAAGAAGGTGGACAAATTTTAGTGGACTTCAGAAGCACAAGAAGCTCTAGATGTGCTGAAAAAATTCTTGACAACACCACCAGTGCTGAAACCGCCACACCGAGCCACGCCGACTCAACCAGCAGAAGATCTGCTATTATACATCTCTTGCACGACTCACATGGTGAGCACCGCGTTAGTAGTCCAGCGAGCGAAGAAGGACATGCATACCCAGTACAGCATCCTATCTATTTCATCAGTGAAGTTCTGGGCTCTTCAAAGAAGAAATATCCTCAGGTTCAAAAGCTATTGTATGCAGTACTTCTAACTATGCGCAAACTTCGGCACTACTTCGACGACCACAAAGTCATTGTAGTCACTAGATTTCCAATAGGGGATATTCTCCACAACAAAGAAGCCATCAGAAGAGTAGCCAAGTGGGCCTGTGAATTGGGATCTCATGACATCAAATTTCGACCTTGCACTGCTATCAAAACTCAAGCACTGGTTGACTTCGTATCAGAATGGACCGAGCAACAGGTACCGGATAACCCGGAAACCGCAGAAGTATGGCGAATGTATTTTGACGGCTCATTGAAGCTGTAGGGAGCAGGTGCAGAGATCCTCTTTATTGCACCCGGAGGCGAACAACTCAAGTACGCCCTTCAATTGTTATTCCCGGCATCTAACAACGCAGCCGAGTACGAAGCTCTGATTCACGGGCTGAACATTGCCATATCTCTGGTTGTCATAAGTCAGATAAACAAAGAATGGGATTACTCGAATGATTCCATGGGAAAATATTGCACTGCTGTCCGAAAACTAGAAGATAAATTTGAAGGTTTGGAATTTCATCATGTGGAGAGAGACCGCAACGCGGCGACTGACACATTATCTAAGCTGGGGTCCAGTCGGACTCAGGTCCCGCCCGGAATTTTTGTCCAAGAAGTGTCGCACCCGAGCATTTCAGTGGACCGGGTAGAAGAATGCAATACTCTGAGCCAACCAGAGTCAAATCCTGATGACTGGAGGGAGCCGATCATTAGATATATAAGGAATGAAGAGGAACCAGATGACAAAAATGCCGCCGAGCGCATTGCAAGGCAGTCAGCTCACTATACACTCATTGGGGAAACGCTATACAGAAGGGGCGCGTCAGGAGTCCTCATGAAATGTATTCTCTTAGCTACTGGAAAGCAACTTCTGGATGAGGTCCATGCTGGGCAATGTGGAGTGCACGCAGCATCCAGGACCCTGGTTGGGAAAGTCTTCAGGTCGGGTTTCTACTGGCCAACAGCAAAAAGTGATGCAGCCAAGTTAGTTCAGAGGTGCGAAGCCTGCCAGTACTTGTCAAAACAACAGCATCTACTGGCACAGCAACTACAAACCATACCCGTAACCTGGCCGTTCGCATGCTGGGGATTGGATATGATTGGACCTTTCAAAAAAGCTCAAGGAGGGTACACTCACGTACTGGTTGCTATCGACAAATTCACCAAGTGGATAGAATTCAAACCCATTGCTTCCCTAACTTCAGCTAAGGCAGTGGAATTCATATAAGATATAATATTCAGGTTTGGAATACCAAATAACATCATAACCGACCTAGGATCTAACTTCACAAGCTCAAAGTTCTTCGATTTCTGCGAGCAAAAGAGCATTCAGATCAAATATGCCTCGGTGGCACACCCAAGAGCCAACGGGCAGGTAGAAAGAGCCAACGGGATGATATTGGAGGCGCTCAGAAAGAAAGTTTTCGACAAAAATGAAAAGTTCACAGGAAAGTGGATCAGAGAATTGCTGTACGTCGTTTGGAGCCTGAGAATTCAACCTAGTCGAGCCCTGCATGGAAACACTCCTTTCTTCATGGTCTATGGTTCGGAGGCAGTGGTACCTGCTGATCTCAAGTTTGGGGCACCAAGGTTGATCTTTGAAAACATAGCAGAAGCTGAGGCTACTAGGCTGGAGGATGTTGATGTGCGTGAAGAAGAACGACTAAACACGGTGATTCAGTCAGCACGGTATCAGCAAACTCTGAGGCGCTATCATGATAAGGCCATACGACCTCGATCCTTCACAGTGGGAGATCTCGTCCTCCGCCGAATTCTAACGGGGGAGGGACGACACAAATTGTCACCTCTATGGGAAGGACCATTCATAGTAGCCGAAGTCACTCGACCGGGATCATACCGCCTCACTCAGATGGACGGCACGGAAATTGGGAACTCATGGAACATAGAACACCTCAGGAAGTTTTATCCTTAACTATATTTCAAAAGCTATTGGGGCGACAATGTATTCTGTAAACTGGGAAAAGCATCATCAATAAAAAGACTTCAAGAATTGTTCATTGTCAATCTACATTCTTGCTCAACTCGGGGTGACCACTATACCCTACTAACGGAGCAATCGGCTTAAGTCGGCGATGACTTAAGACGGTGCGACATGCTCACGCTTACTTAACTCGGGGTGACCACTATACCCTACTAACGGAGCAATCGGCTTAAGTCGGCGATGACTTAAGACGGTACGACATGCTCACACTTACTTAACTCGGGGTGACCACTATACCCTACTAACGGAGCAATCGGCTCAAGTCGGCGATGACTTAAGACGGTGCGACATGCTCACGCTTACTTAACTTGGGGTGACCACTATACCCTACTAACGGAGCAATCGGCTTAAGTCGGTGATGACTTAAGACGGTGCGACATGCTCACGCTTACTTAACTAAGGGTGACCACTATACCCTGCTAACGGAGCAATCGGTTTAGGTCGGCGATCACTATACCCCTGATAGCGGAACGATCGATTTAAGTTGGCAATGACTTAAATTGGCACGACACATTCGGCACGTTCGCGACTATTCATCCTAGGGCGATCTCTATGCCCCACGAAAAAATTCAAAACCATCATAATGCACTTACTTTTACGACTGTAGATACCGTTGAACTCTAACAACGGGAAAACAATAATAGTATTCGTTACCGAAAAGTGTTTTCTAACGAAACATCCAAGCACACTAACCATATACTCAAGGCATTCAGTGTTTTCTATCTGGAAATGTTTTTCTCAGGAGCAACCGACGAGGAAGGACGACTCAAAGAATCGGGAGCGGCATTCACATCCGCCACTATGTCGTCGGGAACAACCACGCCGGGTCTCCTCATCAGAATTCGCCCCGCGCGAACGGCTTTGTCCATGGCTTTGTCGCGCTGGGCCTTCAGAGTAGCAGAAGTATCTTCAGCGGCCTTGACAGCCAACCGAGTGGCTTCTAGCTCCCGGACTACCGACTTTTTGGAAGCACGCAGATCCTTGATGACAGTATCCTTGTTCGACACTAATTGCCTGAGGCGAATCATATCATCCAGAGACTCTTGCATCTTGTAGTGATGGTTATCCAAGTCCTCCATGGTAAAACGATGACTCCTCTCCAAGATAGTCAACGAGTTGCTGGCATCGCGGTATAACTTTTCTAGATTGTCGCGAGAAGTAGCAAGAGCACGTTTCTCCTCCTGCAGACAAGAGCCGGTTTCTCCAACGTCAAGCAAGCACTAAAAGCATAACAGACAAGGGCAAGCGGAAGTTCAATTCAGTGGCCACCTTTTCAGAATCAAGTTGAGCATGGAGAGTGGAGTTAGCATCATTTAGAGAGGCAGAAACCTGGGCCAATGCAGCCTGACTTTGAGAATACCTTTCTTCAAGGTCAGAATATCGCCGGGTCATGTCTGTCAGGAAACAGTCAAGCAAGGGTGTTCAGCTATAAAGCAGATTACTCAAATAGCCAAAGAAGGAACAAAGGGCACTAACCAGCATTTGCCATCTCCAAGTCAGATACTCGCCGCTGAAGTAACACTGGATTCCAATGCGTTAGGGACAAAGCCCCTTCTGGGACAGAGGCCCACTGTGATTTCAACCGGCTAGCCATTTCATCCACCAATGCCTGACATTAAGAACAGATGAGCATAATAACAGTAGTCTACCTGAAGTAAAAGTCAGGGCAGAAGAAACCAAGTTACCTGGAGGTTGGAGAAGAATGAGGGAACCCCCAAGTCATGGGAAATCAACTGATGGCTTGCTGAAGGGTCACCAACTGGAACAACCCGCAATGCATCATTGGGAACCAAGTCAGTGTCACCAGCAGAAGTCAGAACTCTGTCATCAGGAACGCTGACCTCTAAAGCGACCTCTCGACATGAAACCCGTGCTGCTGCCATACAATCAGAGTGCGGAGGAGAAGATCCCACGTGAACATCCATGGAAGTGTTAGAGGGAGAACCAACTCGGACACCCTCGGGGGCTGGGTCATCGCTCGCGCTACCCATCCGAGCCGGATCATCCCCGGCAACACCCTCAGGGGCTGGGTAAGCACCAGCGCTATCTTTGAGGGCCGAGCCCTCCGAGGCAGCCACCTCTAAGGCTAAAGGACCTTAAACCACTTCCATAGGAACAGTGCAAGCCGGGCAACCTCCTGACCCTTAAGACTGCGCTCCAAGGTCGATGAGGTGTGGGACGCCGCCCGGGACAACTCCAGCCCAGCACCAGGCACATCAGCGCAAACATCCATCATGCCACCATCTGCTGGCTCGGACAACAGGTCTTCTGGGACCATATCCTCAAGAGTCTGATCAAAGTTGGCCAGAGACAACTCTTGTAGACCAACAAGAGCGCTCTGGGCTGGAGAAGGAACACCCCTGCTTTCGCCACTGGCAATATAGCGCCGGCTATTCTTCCAAGTTAGAGGGATTTCATCCTCCTCCTCCTCACCCTCATCAACAACGCGGACAGTACACCCATTGGGGTCAGCGTCATCCAGGTCACACCCATTGGGGTCAGCGTCATTCAGGTCACACCCATTAGGGTTAATAGCAGGCAGGTTACACCCATTGGGATCAGTTTCAGCAAATGCAGGCACTGACACTTCTTCAGCAGCAGGAACGGAAGGACCAACATCCTGATCCAAACTAGACACTCGACGAAGACATCTCTTCTTCTGTTTCTTCCCGTCAGCAGGAGAAGCAGGCTGATTGGCTCGGCGAGAATGCTTCGAACGAACATTGTCAGACTTCAGAATGTCTAAAGCTTTGCTAGCCTCTGGGATGGGCGCTACCACCAGTGTTTCAGTAGGGACTGCATCAGAAGAATCTTCAGCCAACATATCCAACATGGCACTTATTTCTGCATCACTTGGATTTAAAGGCACCTCAAAATGAACCTGCCTCTCGTCGTCAGGAATTTCTTCAAGTGAGACAACCAAAGCACTAACCTCTTCGGGAGAGGGTCGCACTCTAAGGCCCAAACCGCTATCGCCAGCAGGAGGATTTGACACAAAACTGGTAAAGGCCTTGGAAGGAGGCAGATTCCAAGCTAAGTATGCAATAGGAGCGCCGACGTTCGACACCTTGCCTCTGAGTATCATCTCGAGCCGGCCCACCAAGTCCATGGCAGGAATTCTTCTGTTGGTTACCCGAGTCGAATCAGCAAAGCCTCGATACAGATAGGCTGGATATGCTCTGTCTTTCAGCGGTTGAATGTTCTTGAAAACAAAGTCAGCGACCACAGCTTCTGCAGTAAGACCCCTTTCTTTCAGCAATCCAACTTCAGCTAGCAAAGCCCCTGCTTCAGTTACTTCCTAGTCTATGGGGGATTCGGTCCAGCTCGGAGTGCGAACATCCGGCTATCTTCCTGACTGTGGGGGGAGAGAATTCCCATGATTCTCCACGATGAACCATTCCAGACGCCATCCCTTGATGCTATCCTTGAGCGGGATGTCGAGGTAATCAACCTTCCTCCCACGGCGCATCTCCAAGCTCGCGCCCCCACTAGCTGGTGCTGCCCTCCGGCCATCCCAGGGCTATAGTGGTACAAATACTTCCACAGGCCAAAGTGCGGCAGAACTCCGAGAAAAGCTTCACATAAATGAACAAAGATAGAGACTTGCAGAACGGAATTGGGATTCAGATGGGTCAGATTCAAGCGATAGAAATCAAGGAGACCACGGAAAAAAGGAGAAATGGGAAGAGCAAGGCCGCGGAAGAGAAAAGGAACGTAGATGACGGATTTGTGAGTGTCCTCTGTTGGAACAGTGACCCCACGGCAGATCCGCCAGGAACAGAGCTCCTTCAGAGGAAGAACCCCGATAGATACAAGATGGAGAAGGTCGGATTCAGAGAAAACAAACATATGGTTACCTGCAAAAGGCAACTGACTGTTGGGGTTGATGGGAGGGATGACCACGACAAACGAACTCGAAGCTTTCCGCTTGGGCGCCATTTCAACCTTGCCGGCGAATGGAGCGGAAGCAGCGTTGCAAGAGAGTGGAGAAGGCCTGGGCGCAGGAAAGCAAGAACTAGGGCACGGAATGTGGAGGCGCACGACAATACAGTGCATATGAGGTTTTCCGAAGCCAGATGCCGAATCTAAAAAGCGCCCAGTCATCACCCAGCTGTTATCTCTAAAACACTGGCGTGCCACGTCATCACCTGGCCGTTATTTCTAAAGTGCGGGCATGCCACATCATCACTCGGCCGTTATTTCCAAAACGGCTGATGCGGTTCATTCTAACTCAGCGGTTATTTCTGAGAACGCTGACGTTACCAGACTCCACTTGGCCACTATCTCCAAAGTGGTCGGCGTGGCCCGTTATCACTCGGCTGTTACCTCTAAAACGCCGACGTTGCCATCGATCACTCGGCTGTTACCTCCAAAACACCGATGTCGTCATCAGCCGGCCGAATGTTGTTCCTAAAGCGGTGACGCAGTTCCAAGGGATTCGGGTGTTACCTCTAAAACACTGACATCACCAATAACCGCTCGATCGTTATCCCTAAAACACTGACGCGGCCGCTATCGCTCAGCCATTACTTCAAAAAGTGCCAACGTCGCCAGTAATAACTCGGCCGTCACTCCTAAAGCAACAATGTGATCTCAGATGACTCGGCTGCTATCACCAAAGTGTTGACATCGCGAAGAAAATAGTTAGAAGCGTGATTCGTCGATTTCAAACATCTATCAGGCATTAATGAGATCGGCGAATGACGGGAAAGCAAAATAAAGCGCACAAGAAGTGAGGCGAAATCACTCTTCATTATAAGGGAAGCATTACCTGTCACACCCGGTTTTGGAAGGTAAACCGAATGCGAACCATGTACGTGCCAGGATCAGAAATTCACGTACACGGCGATTACATAAATGACTCATCATAGCACAATGCTTCGAATAACAATAAAGATAAGTAATAATATGAAAGACTAGAGTCATTTACATAATATAATCAAAGTACACAGAACAGAAACGTAGCCAACGTAAATAAACCCACCACAGGCAGCTGACTGAGGGAGGTCGCTAACCTAATCCTCGAACTCGTCGAAGTCCTGGAACTCTTGGAGATTCGCCTCGACGCCTTCTTCTTTACCTGAGAATAGATTGCACCAAAGGCAACCTGGTGTTTTGTGAAAGCAAGGGTGAGTACACATCAACGTACTCAGCAAATGTCCCGTTTGGCTGTAGTGGACTAGCTTTATTTAGGGTTAAGGTCAAGCAGTTGCTTTTAGTTGGTCAGATATTTATTGTTAGTAGAAGCCAGATTTTATCATAAATCCCAAGTTATAATCCCAAAAAATACCTCCCCAGAGAGCGAATACTAGAATTCATAATTAAAGCCACCATCACAATCCATCATCATTAAAGTCATCAACTGAAGTGTATCCGGAGTATCTCTAATCAAAGAGGATCCCAAGGCTGCTCTTTACCGTGAGCACGGCTGATATATCAGTTTCGGTACCCTCTGCAGAGATCGCACACTTTACCCATGAGCCGTGATTCCCATTTTGCCCAGGGATCATGACTCCCCATTGATCACTTCCTAGGTGGTCCGGCAGGGTATCACTACGTAGCTTTTATAAAGATTCCCTAGAGGTCATAGCCGCCCGTTAGGTTTCTCCAGTTTGATAAACACAGTACCTCTCCCCGCAGGAGGGTGACTAACAAAAGCAAATCGAAAGAACCTCGGCACCCAACCTCGACAGAGCAAGCACTGTGCCTAGACCCCATTGACGGCACGACGGAGAAGCAACTACACCTCTAGTTCCTCTAATTAATTAGCTAAGGGCGTCCCATTTCGCCTTCATGGTTGCACTTTTATCCCGGGTGGTCCCTCAACGAACAGGTCCTTACGGAGAGGTACTCGGGAAACAGCCCGAGTCCCCTTAAATGCCACAAGTATATCATCATATCCAGAATAAAACCATAGTATCATCATTGTATCTCATCATGTTCATTGATTAAAGTAAAGCACTAGCATAGAGCTAACCATGATAACCCAAAAGATAAACAAGGTTAAGGTAAATAGAAAGCTAGTCAATCCTTAGGTTTCAATTAAGTAGTGCGGGACAGTGAATTATAAATAGATAGGACATAATGGGTCAGAGGACACTTGCCTTCACCAAACAGATGCTCAGGGTCTTCGATCTCGTAGAACTCGAAGAATTCGATCACTTGGTCGCCGAAGCTTGACTGTCGATTCCTCGAAGCTCGAAAATGGTTCGCAGTCTATTCGCGACACACAGCGAATACAAACAGGCACAAACAAACAAACATATATATGCATAAGAACATTACACAATTCAAATAAAAACATAATAAAATATGAAAAACGAAATAGAGCACATTACTACGGTCACGTAAGAAAAAAAGAAACGCGACAGGCGGAGTTACGGTCGAGAGGTTATTGCGTTTACGCTAAACGAATATAAACTAGGACATTTAATTCGGTGTTATGAAATATAAATTATAACTACTATTTAATTAAAGTAAGGGATTCTAAGCGATAAAGTAAGGGATTCTAAGCGAGGCAAATTTACGACGAGCGAAGCAACACGACGGCGTGCGGAACGACGAGCGGACACACGCGACATAGCATGCTGATGACACATGAAATAGTGCGCGCGACCAGCGCGAACGACGCACGAATCAGCACGCCACCACGTGCGGAACAGCACGCGCGACTAGCGAGAAAAACTAAATAGATGACATGTTTTATACTAAACAACTGTTAAATAAATAAAAAGCAGTTAAGTTAATATTTGCCATGTCAATATTTATTATAAAAGCTCAAGTGGAACACTACACATTTAATCTACTTGGAATATTAATCTAATAAATATTAGTCAAGCAAACCTTAAGTTAATTATCTAAAATTTGTACCCTGACAACTTAACGTTATAAACATGAGTGTTTATAAGTGAAAACACGCAAACCAGACGAGCAGCACGAACGCGCGATACGCGCGAACGGCGCGCGGCAAGACGCGCGACACACACGAACGGCGCGCGACAATGAGAACAGCACGTGCGACACACGCGAACGGCGCACGAACAACGCGACGATACGCGAGAATTGGTAACAGATATCATGTTTACGCTAAATAGGTATTAATTATAATATTTAGTTTCGACATAAACATATTAGCAGGCATTTATGAAATATAAATTAAAACAACTGCTTAGTTTCGCTTAACTTGATATTTTAATAGTTAACAGCTACACAAGTATAATTAATTAATTATCATGAGTGATTATAAGCGAAAACAATTTATTATCACGCACAGATGTCGTGCGAAACGTGAAATAATGCGCGCGACGCCACACGAACAGCGCGCGAACGACACGACGTGAGACGACGCGGACGACACCCACAAAAACGAGCGCGCGCGACACACGTAAACAACACGACGTCGCGTGTGAACAGCACACTTGACACGCGAAAATCGCTAACAAATATCGCGTTTATACTAAACAAGTCATGGTTAAAAGACATTTGAGTTGGCGTTATCACATTAACATGAATTTATAAATACGCAAATTAAAACTATAACTTAGTTTTAATTAGAAAGATATTTTAATAACTAATTGATACACAAATAATTCATTAATTAAATAAAACATATGTCATGATAAAATAATATTGTTAACATGTAGGCAACATTATTACGAAGTTAACGCAATTAGAACGATTCAGAATTAAATGAACCAACGCGTTCTGATTGGCTGGGGGAGACCACTAGAAAAACAGCCACATACAATTCCGCACAACCAATGGCCAAAAAGAAATTGCCACCTAGCCACGTATGGGAGAGGACGGTTCCATTCTTTCTACCGCACGTTCGCACGACGGGAGCACACTGCTCGTGGCACAGGCAACAGATCGACGCTCGCTAGCCAGAGGAAAAAAGGACAGTGACGACAGCGGCTCGCAGATAGTTCACCGAAGCATGTCCGGCAGCGCGGCGGCAAGGGCAGGGCGACAGCACTAGAGAGGCGTGCATGGCTGGGGTGGCTGCAGCAACGCAGCAGCCATGGCATGGTGCGGCCGCGGGGGCTGCGAGCGGGGCTCGCTGGCGGCTCGACAGAGATGGAACGAGCGGGCAGCGCAGATGCTCTTCAACGGCAGCAGCGCGGCGGAGCATGAGTGTGTAGGGAGGGGAGGACGCGACACAGGGCCGATGGGGTCTACTTTGGTCTGGGCACTGGGGATGGGAGAGCTCGCCGCGCCGAGGGGCTAGGAGCGCGAGCAGGGGTCTCGCCGGTGCAGGGGTAGATGGCGTATGTCGAGAGGGAGAGAGTAGACAAGGGGAGAAACTTACCTCGAATAGCGAGGGCAGAACACGGACGTGGCGAGGCTTTAGGGACCGCTCCGGTGAGGCGAGGGCGCGACTTTGCAAGCAGCAAACACGCGGCAGTTGCGTGGGGAGGTGAACACGGCGAGGGCGCTTGGTGGCTGTCCAAGAATGAGAGAGAGGGTAGCGAGGCGAGGGGATTCAAATGGCACACCGCCGTGGGGGCAGTTGCCAAACGAGTCAGGGAATGGGGAGTGGGTCCGTTTTCTTCTTTTCCTTTTCTATTTACTTCTTTTATTTAAATATAGATATATATTTATATACATATGAATGTATTTGTTTATTTTAGATCGTGACCAACTAGCATAAATGGGGTAGCAAACAAAAATTGTGCTTCAGCATGAAATGCAACAACTAAAGTTTTTTCTAGTGTTTTATTTTACTACAATTAACATCTATATATATATGTATATATATATACACACACAAAATAATTCTCCATTATTTAGGGAAAAAGAGGAAAGAGGAGAATAAAGAAAGGATAACACCTAAATTTTATGTATAGAGGAAATAAATTTTTATACCCCAAATTCAGGGTGTTACAAATCTAACCCCCTTAACAGGAATCTCGCCCTCGAGATTCAAGAAGATGCTAGCAAGAAAATGAGATTGGTTCATCGATTTTTCATAGCTTCTTCTGACTCAACTTTGACTCTAGAAACTTTAACTTGCAGATTGTTGCTTTGACCTTCAGATACTCGAGACCAATTGATGCAATTCTTGAGGATCTCTTGGACCTGTGGGTTAGGACCCACACACACTTCCGCTGCGCCACTTTGATCTTGTTGGTTGATATTGATCACATTGTCTTCATTGGGGTTAACGACTAACCCCCTTAACAGGAGCATTGATATGCACTTGATGAAGATGTTGTCAATTCTGATCTTGGTTGATTGAGAGAAGTTGGAGAATGCCAACCGGACAGGTGCAAGAGGGAAGGGTATAGATAGAAAAGGCAAGTATAGTTGGATTAAAGAGAGAAAAGGGAGAGCACCTAGCTCCCTAACTCTATGGCACTCAACTAGTGAACTGATGTCATTGTGGACCAAGGGCCACAACACACCAACACTCATCACAAAGAAGCAAATCAGTCATCACACAAAGACAAACAGCACAAGCACCCAACAACAGGCATCTCGTTGCTACACGTTAATGTTAACTAGATGGTGGTCTTTCCTTACCAAGGGAAAACTACTCTAAGGCCATCGAAAGGAAAGGGGAATGATATGACATGCAGGATAGGGGCATGAGCATAATAAAGGATGAAGCTGAAGGAATAATTGTAACCAGGAAGGGAGAGAATGCAACCAAGGTCAAGATAGGTAAAAGACCATTCTCAAATCGATATGGGAAAGATGATATTTCAAAAGGTAGGCATACGATAAGCATCATGAAAAGATCTAGAGATTACAAATATAAGGGAGGTAACAGGCAAAAGCCCACCAAAAGATCAAGTTAAGGCAAGACTTGCAACGCGACAAAGGAAATGGGAACGAACAAGAGCGGGATGGGTAAGGCAACACTCTTGAACTGAAAAGGGATAGACAGCTTTAAAATGCAGGTACATGATAAGCATCAAGGTAAAGATCGAGGTACGACAAGGGTTAAGACGATAACGGACAAACACGCAACAAAGGATGTATTTTAGACAAAACTTGCAAAGCGTCAAAGAAGGGGGAGCGATCAATGGTGAAGTGGGTGAGGCATTACCCTCGAACAGGGACGGAAAAGAGGAGGCTTTAAAAGGTAGGTTCAAAGTAAGCGTGTAAGGGTATGAATATTAAGGTGATAACGGACAAGAATGTAAGAGAGGAGGTAAATGGGCATAAGAACAAAGGATATAAGTACCACAAAGGATGGAGTTAAGATAGGACCTGCAAACGGAAAAGAAGAGGGTACGTCCAAGGGCCAGATAGGTAAACTGCCACTCTCAAACTGAGGTGGAAGAGAGATTTTTTTTAAAGAGCCGGAATAAAGATGGGTGTCAACGCAAGGTCGACAGATGACAAGGTGATGGTGATAGCAAATAAAAACACATAAAAAGATTGAATTAAGACAAAACTTGTAAGGTGACAAGGAGTAAAAAGAAATCAAGGGAGAGGTAGGTAACTCACAGCTCTCAAATCGGGTCGAAAGACATGGGAGGCTTTTAAAGGATAAGTTCAAGGTAAGAATTTAGGTAGAAGACATAAATATCGCAAGGGTCAAAGGCAATAATAGACAAGGGCATAAGGGAAAAGATGAAGGCACAGAAGAGCCAGTGGTATAAATACAATAAAGAATGGAGTTACATCAAGGCTTACACGCGGTAAAGAAGAGGATATCCAAGAGTAAGATAAGTAAAACACCGCTCTTAATATGGGGATAGGAGATTGTAGATTTTAAATAATAGACATAATGTCATCACCAAGGTAAGGTCGAGAAAAGAGAGAGGTAAAGGCAATGAAGAGCAAAAGCACAACAAAGGATAGAGTTAAAAAAAACTCGCAAGCGACACCGAAGAGGATACGACCAAGGGAAAGTAGGTAAGTTACAACTCTCAGATTGAGATGGAGTGGAGATTTTAAAGGGTAGGTATAAGATAAACATCAAGTAAGATATAGAGGTGTCTAAGGTGAAGGTGATAAGAACAAAAGACATGACAAAGGATAGAGTTAAGGCAAGACTCGCGAAGTGGCGAAGTGGAGAAAACAATCAAGGGTAAGATAGGTGAGGGTGCAATAGAATGGTTGAAGTAATAATTCATTATCGAGAGAAGTTATAAAGGAACAATGAGATCACTAAGGATGGGCAACATAAAATGATCGCTCATGGACCATTAAGAAACAGGGGTGGTCAAGGACATGTTAACTGAAATGTCTTGAACAGTTATTGGGGTATGAAAATAAACATACATAAGAATATAAGAGTATGCAAGATTCCATGGATACGAGCATACTAAGACCAAGGGCATAGAAATTGTCGAAAGATAGCGACTTAACAACAGAACAAGAAAGGATCTCAGAAGACAAGAAGATCATGGACACATAAACTGAACTGTTTAAATAGGCAACAGAGGTACAAGGGTAAGTACTTTAGATTAAGGGATAAGGGTATTAAAAATGCAAGGATACGAGCATGTCAATAACAAAATGGAAAAGAGATGGTCAAATGGTAGCAATTTAATAATGGACGAGGAAAGAGTCCTAAAAGACTAAAGGCTATGGTCAGGGGGCATCTACAAAGATGTCGCAAGCACAAGAGTGAGATCTAATCTAATAAATTAAGAGAAGTATAGACCATACTAGAATAAAATACTTTTGGCAAGGGGGCATATTAGAGCACAAAATAGAATTAGTCGATATGACTAATATTTTGAAGCAACATCAAGGACGAGGTGAAGTAATAGTCAATAAATCCTTAAACGGCCAATGCTACTCTAGGTTAGCGGTCCTACAGTTAGCATGGCTTTGATACCACTTATGTCACACCCGGTTTTGGAAGGTAAACCAAATGCGAACCATGTACGTGCCAGGATCAGAAATTCACGTACACGGCGATTACATAAATGACTCATCATAGCACAATGCTTCGAATAACAATAAAGATAAGTAATAATATGAAAGACTAGAGTCATTTACATAATATAATCAAAGTACACAGAACAGAAACGTAGCCAACGTAAATAAACCCACCACAGGCAGCTGACTGAGGGAGGTCGCTAACCTAATCCTCGAACTCGTCGAAGTCCTGGAACTCTTGGAGATTCGCCTCGACGCCTTCTTCTTTACCTGAGAATAGATTGCACCAAAGGCAACCTGGTGTTTTGTGAAAGCAAGGGTGAGTACACATCAACGTACTCAGCAAATGTCCCGTTTGGCTGTAGTGGACTAGCTTTATTTAGGGTTAAGGTCAAGCAGTTGCTTTTAGTTGGTCAGATATTTATTGTTAGTAGAAGCCAGATTTTATCATAAATCCCAAGTTATAATCCCAAAAAAATACCTCCCCAGAGAGGGAATACTAGAACCATCACAATCCATCATCATTAAAGTCATCAGCTGAAGTGTATCCGGAGTATCTCTAATCAAAGAGGATCCCAAGGCTGCTCTTTACCGTGAGCACGGCTGATATATCAGTTTCGATACCCTCTGCAGAGGTCGCACACTTTACCCATGAGCCGTGATTCCCATTTTGCCCGGGGATCATGACTCCCCATTGATCACTTCCTAGGTGGTCCGGCACGGTATCACTACGTAGCTTTTACAAAGATTCCCTAGAGGTCATAGCCGCCCGTTAGGTTTCTCCAGTTTGATAAACACAGTACCTCTCCCCGCAGGAGGGTGACTAACAAAAGCAAATCGAAAGAACCTCGGCACCCAACCTCGACAGAGCAAGCACTGTGCCTGGACCCCATTGACGGCACGACGGCGAAGCAACTACACCTCTAGTTCCTCTAATTAATTAGCTAAGGGTGTCCCATTTTGCCTTCATGGTTGCAATGTTATCCCGGGTGGTCTCTCAACGAACAGGTCCTTACGGAGAGGTACTCGGAAAACAGCCCGAGTCCCCTTAAATGCCACAAGTATATCATCATATCCAGAATAAAACCATAGTATCATCATTGTATCTCATCATGTTCATTGATTAAAGTAAAGCACTAACATAAAGCTAACCATGATAACCCAAAAGGTAAACAAGGTTAAGGTAAATAGAAAGCTAGTCAATCCTTAGGTTTCAATTAAGTAGTGCGGGACAGTGAATTATAAATAGATAGGACATAATGGGTCAGAGGACACTTGCCTTCACCAAACAGATGCTCAGGGTCTTCGATCTCGTAGAACTCGAAGAATTCGATCACTTGGTCGCCGAAGCTTGACTGTCGATTCCTCGAAGCTCGAAAATGGTTCGCAGTCTATTCGCGACACACAGCGAATACAAACATGCACAAACAAACAAACAAACATATATATGCATAAGAACATTACACAATTCAAATAAAAACATAATAAAATATGAAAAACGAAATAGAGCACATTACTATGGTCACGTAAGAAAAAAGAAACGTGACAGGCGGAGCTACGGTCGAGAGGTTATTGCGTTTACGCTAAACGAATATAAACTAGGACATTTAATTCGGTGTTATGAAATATAAATTATAACTACTATTTAATTAAAGTAAGGGATTCTAAGCGAGGCAAATTTACGACGAGCGAAGCAACACGACGGCGTGCGGAACGACGAGCGGACACACGCGACATAGCATGCTGATGACACATGAAATAGTGTGCGTGACCAGCGCGAACGACGCACGAATCAGCACGCCACCACGTGCGGAACAGCACGCGCGACTAGCGAGAAAAACTAAATAGATGACATGTTTTATACTAAACAACTGTTAAATAAATAAAAAGCAGTTATGTTAATATTTGCCATGTCAATATTTATTATAAAAGCTCAAGTGGAACACTACACATTTAATCTACTTGGAATATTAATCTAATAAATATTAGTCAAGCAAACCTTAAGTTAATTATCTAAAATTTGTACCCTGACAAATTAACGTTATAAACATGAGTGTTTATAAGTGAAAACACGCGAACCAGACGAGCAGCACAAACACGCGATACGCGCGAACGGCGCGCGGCAAGACGCGCGACACACGCGAACGGCGCGCGACAACGAGAACAGCACGTGCGACACACGCGAACGACGCACGAACAACGCGACGATACGCGAGAATTGGTAACAGATATCGTGTTTACGCTAAATAGGTATTAATTATAATATTTAGTTTCGACATAAACATATTAGCAGACATTTATGAAATATAAATTAAAACAACTGCTTAGTTTCGCTTAACTTGATATTTTAATAGTTAACGGCTACACAAGTATAATTAATTAATTATCATGAGTGATTATAAGCGAAAACAATTTATTATCACGCACAGATGTTGTGCGACACGTGAAATAACGCGCGCGACGCCACACGAACAGCGCGCGAACGACACGACGTGAGACGACGCGGACGACACCCACAAAAACGAGCGCGCGCGACACACGTAAACGACACGACGACGCGTGTGAACATCACACTTGACACGCGAAAATCGCTAACAAATATCGCGTTTATACTAAACAAGTCATGGTTAAAAGACATTTGAGTTGGCGTTATCACATTAACATGAATTTATAAATACGCAAATTAAAACTATAACTTAGTTTTAATTAGAAAGATATTTTAATAACTAATTGATACACAAATAATTCATTAATTAAATAAAACATATGTCATGATAAAATAATATTGTTAACATGTAGGCAACATTATTACGAAGTTAACGCAATTAGAACGATTCAGAATTAAATGAACCAACGCGTCCTGATTGGCCGGGGGAGACCACTAGAAAAACAGCCACATACAATTCCGCACAACCAATGGCCAAAAAGAAATTGCCACCTAGCCACGTATGGGAGAGGACGGTTCCATTCTTTCTACCGCACGTTCGCACGACGGGGGCACACTGCTCGTGGCACAGGCAACAGATCGACGCTCGCTAGCCAGAGGAAAAAAGGACAGTGACGACAGCGGCTCGCAGATAGTTCACCGAAGCATGTCCGGCAGCGCGGCGGCAAGGGCAGGGCGACAACACTAGAGCGGCGTGCATGGCTGGGGTGGCTGCAGCAACGCAGCAGCCATGGCATGGTGGGGCCGCGGGGGCTGCGAGCAGGGCTCGCTGGCGGCTCGACAGAGATGGAACGAGCGGGCAGCGCAGATGCTCTTCAACGGCAGCAGCGCGGCGGAGCATGAGTGTGCAGGGAGGGGAGGACGCGACACAGGGCCGACGGGGTCTACTTTGGTCTGGGCACTGGGGATGGGAGAGCTCGCCGCACCGAGGGGCTAGGAGCGCGAGCAGGGGTCTCGCCGGTGCAGGGGTAGATGGCGTATGTCGAGAGGGAGAGAGTAGACATGGGGAGAAACTTACCTCGAATAGCGAGGGCGGAACACGGACGCGGCGAGGCTTCAGGGACCGCTCCGGTGAGGCGAGGGCGCGACTTTGCGAGCGGCAAACACGCGGCAGTTGCGTGGGGAGGTGAACACGGCGAGGGCGCTTGGTGGCTGTCCAAGAATGAGAGAGAGGGTAGCGAGGCGAGGGGATTCAAATGGCACTCCGCCGTGGGGGCAGTTGCCAAACGAGTCAGGGAATGGGGAGTGGGTCCGTTTTCTTCTTTTCCTTTTCTATTTACTTCTTTTATTTAAATATAGATATATATTTATATACATATGAATGTATTTGTTTATTTTAGATCGTGACCAACTAGCATAAATGGGGTAGCAAACAAAAATTGTGCTTCAGCATGAAATGCAACAACTAAAGTTTTTTCTAGTGTTTTATTTTACTACAATTAACATCTATATATATATGTATATATATACACACACACAAAATAATTCTCCATTATTTAGGGAAAAAAGAGGAAAGAGGAGAATAAAGAAAGGATAACACCTAAATTTTATGTATAGAGGAAATAAATTTTTATACCCCAAATTCAGGGTGTTACATTGCCGAACTTACAAACCAACTCATTATGAGTTGATGACCTCCCTACTACTACACTATACTTCACTACTCTATACTACTAACTACTACTACATTATTTCATTATACTACTACTAATCTATACTAATAATTAAAACCAGTGGCATCTAGCCACTGGCCTTGTTGCTGCCCTTGCTACTGCCCCTGCTGCCGCCCTTGCTGTCGTCGCCACCATCGCTGCTGCCACCCTTGTCGCCACCGTCGCCATCGCCTTCGTTGTCGTCACCGCTGCCGTCGCCGTCGCCTCTGTCGCCGTCGCCGTCACCGCTATCGCCGTCGCCACCGCCCTCCTCGGATGAGTCCAGTCAACTGCGCGGGCGATATGATTACGCTCGCGGTCACATCAAGTTACTACTCAGAAGCAGTTTGCTAAATGCTCAGCGTACCAAGCCATCCCTTGCCTACACCCATTGGGGGGGACGCCCAGGAATTATCAGTATATTTTCAACACTGTCACATCCGAACAGTATATGCAATGAATACTTCGAGACAGAAGAAAGATATCAGCAGGGATCAAAGGAAAGCCAAATATAGCCGATGAGGTACAAGTCTAATCGACAGAAGCATCAAAGCAAGAAGTGACATGAAGACTTGCCAAGGGCCATCTATCGAACGTCCAATCAGTCGCAGATCAAATAAATGGCAAGACCTAGCAAGATATGGGCAGATCGCGTACTCGGCCTCAAAGACAAAAATGTATACTGACTTCTAAAGCGTAGTATCAATAATATAATGCTGATCTCCAAGGCATTCGGCAAAGAGGAAGGATAATTCCCAGAAAAAACGCACAAAATAAAGACCTTCAAGTGGATTATTTTCAAAAATCCAATCGAAGCTCGGGGGCTACACCCATTGGGTGCACCTCCGGTGCATCCAATGGATCATCATCCCCGAAGAAGTAAAGTGCTGACTTCTAAAGCATAAGGCAAGATCTAGACAAGGCTGACCTCCAAAAAAGCGCAAGTGGAAGATAAAAGTGATCTCTGATAATACTTGAAGTAAAGACCTTCGAGTGGATTATCTGCAAAAATCCACTCGAAGCTCGGGGGCTACACCCATTGGGTGCACCTTCAGTGCACCCAATGAAATTTGAAGTCCTACGGTACAAAAATGTTGACTTCCAAAGCATGAGTCTGAGACAGAACACCAAATTTCGAGTAATAAAGGCAGAAAGAGATAGTGAAAAATTGTTTCCACCGGATCATTCAGAACTCAGAAGCAGTGGCTTGGCAGGTTTATCTCCAAGGCATCCCTTGTAAAAATCAAAGACTGCAAGCTAGATCTTGAGCCGTTTGTTTCAGAACTGACTGCAAGCTGGACCTAGGATCCTTGGGCCATTTATTTCAGAATCGACCCAAAGATCGAGGGCTTGTGGGGGACAGATATCTCCCGGGTCCACCAGAAGGATAAAAGACCTCATGAAAGGCCCAAGGGCCCCATGATTCGTAAGGTCATCCCCCTCGTGGGCTTGGGAAGGAACGACCAATGAAGCGAATTGACACAAGGCTGTAACGGCACAAGCCCAAGACGGCCTAACGAATTCGGACAGTAATCACAACAGAGGCCCGACCTTCCCGTGCAGGAGCCCCGTACAACGGAACCAAGCGAGAATGGGTCGGCAAGATTATAGGAGGATAAACTCAGTTGGTTCACTATTTCTTAGGTACACATTGTTATCATATCTACATGTACCGCCCCACGGTCGAGTATATAAGGCCTAGGGGGCACCCCTTTAGATCAGATGCTCGCTACTTAGCTTCCCACCCAACTCTCTACATTTTCAGCGCTAGAGAATCCTCTTGTAACCCACCACATAAAGCACTCTCGACAGGACGTAGGGTGTTACGCATTTCAAAGCGGCCCAAACCTGTAAACCGATGTCCACTGTTTCGCGTGCATCCAGCACGAACCATTGAGCTACAGTCGATAACACCGTCCTACTCCTGAAAGCACCTCGAGGGGTAACCCTAGGTGCGCAGTCGGACCCAAAACACCGACAGTCTCAGAATCTTGGGTATGGCCCTGCCCACACTACAGGTTCACTTTAAAGCAACTAGAACATGAGGAGCCCATACAGGCGCCCTAGCAGGACAACACAAAATTTCTAATGATATGGTGACCAAGGTTAGTGGACAGTCATGAGATTTTAAAATTCAATAGCAACAGATATATACATAAGTGGTAGAGATCAGATAATAGTATTTCAAAACTAATAACACATATAGTAAGTCATAGCAGAACAAGAACAGAATGGTGACAGAAGGAGAAGGTCTTGCGGTCTTGCCTTTGCACAAGAAAGTGGATGTCTCTTTGTAGAGTTGTGCCAAAACAAGAGAAAATGTGGAGAAATGTGTCGAGGAGCTTGCGTTAAAGGTATATCTACGCAAACCACAAAGATACTTAATAATATTAAAAGTTTATCTCTTTGCCCTTGATGCCATTAAAGATCTACCTTCCAAGAGCTCCAGAAAATAACATTATAAAATTATGAATCAATCGAACTTAAAGCTTATTATTTCTGATTCTATAGATAAAATGGTTCGAGAGTTATTGGACAGTGAATCTGAGAAACAAAAAATGATGGTTCACAATAGGAAAGAGGATGTGAGAAGAGAGAAAAAATATTCTCTGAGAAAAAACAAAAAGAACTCCCCAAATGTTAGGTGCACACCTAATAAAAGGAGAATCAATAAAAAAAGAGGTTGCAGACTTAATAGTTCCATAATGATAGGAGTCATTTGGAATTGTCAGGGTCTGGTGAAAACAGGAAAGTTTGAGTTTCTGCAGGAGCTCATTACAAAATACAAAGTGGACTTTATTGGTCTTCAAGAGACCAAAAAAAGAATTTTGAGCAAAGTTGGTTTGAGGCTTTAAATCTTCAAAAAAATTTCACTTGGATTTCTTCCCCACCTAGGGGTAGATCTGGTGGGCTTTTGGTTGGGCTTAATACATATATTTTTGATATTATTAGTCAGGACATTAGTGAGTTTATGATTAACTGTTTGATTCATCACAAATACAAAAATATTTCATGGAATTTCATTAACGTTTATGGCGTGGCCCAGATTGAAAATAAAGACAGATTTCTTTATGTTCTCTTATATCTGTTCAAAATGCAAAGGCCCAACCATCTTTGGTGGTGACTTTAATATCATTAGAACAAATGAAGAGAAAAACAAACCTGGGATTTTGAGTACATGGAGTATACTCTTTAACTCGATCATTGAAATGTATGGTCTTATTGAGCTAGACCTTTCTGATAGGCTATACACTTGGTCAAATAATAGAAGTAACCCCACTTTTGAAAAATTGGACAGATTTTTTGTAAACCCAGAATGGGATTTACTCTTTAATAATGCCATGGTAAGAGGTCTTGATAGATCTCTTTCTGACCATGTGCCTCTTTTTCTTCAAACTGAAGAAAAAAGTGTTCTCATGAGTTTAGATATGAACTCAGCTAGAAATTAAGACCAGGTTTTAGAGACATTGTGGTTAATAACTGGACGTTTCCAGTTAGAAGTAAAAAATATTGATGTTTGGAAAGAAAAAGTTAAAAGTGAAAGTTGCCTAGAGGGGGGTGAATAGGCGAAACCTGAAATTTATAACTTTTAAACACAATCTACAAGCCGGGGTTAGCGTTAGTAATTAAATCAAGTTCGGGAGAGAGGGAAAAATAAATCAACCAAGAAGTAAAGTAGATAAACACGGTGATTTGTTTTACCGAGGTTCGGTTCTAAAGAACCTAGTCCCCGTTGAGGTGGTCACAAAGACCGGGTCTCTTTCAACCCTTTCCCTCTCTCAAACGGTCACTTAGACCGAGTGAGCCTTCTTCCTTAATCTCACGGGTCACTTAGACCCCGCAAGGACCACCACACAATTGGTGTCTCTTGCCTTTCTTACAAAGCACTTGAGAGTAAGAGTTGAAAAGAAAAAGAAGGCCAAGCCAAGCAAACAAGAGCACAAAAGAACACAAGAGATCCTCTCACAAGTCCTAATGCACTAGAATTGATTTGGGGACTTTGAGTGGATCGAACGCTTTGATTATGTCTTGGAGTGGAGTCTATTGCTCTTGTATTGAATGCAATGTTCATAATGCTTGGGTGCTTGGAGTGGTGGTGGTTGGGGGTATTTATAGCCCTCAACCACTAAATGGCCGTTGGGGAAGGCTGTTGTTGATGGGCGCACCGGACAGTCCGGTGCGCCATCGAATAGGCACTGTAGGCTGTCCGGTGCGCTACCACGTCACCAAACCATTAGGGTTCAGGAGCAGTCGACCGTTGGCGCAGTTGTCTTCTTGCGGCACCGGACAGTCCGGTGTCACACTGAACAGGTCCTGTTCATTGTCCGGTGTGCCTCTGACTCTACGGCTCTGACTCTGCGCGCACGCGCACTGTTCTTCACTATTCATCTCTTTTATCAGCTTTTGCAGTCGACCGTTGCGCGAGTTAGGCGTTGCTCTGCTGGTGCACCGGATAGTCCGGTGGCACCCCAGACAGTCCGGTGGCACACCAGATAGTCCGGTGAATTATAGCGGAGGGCGCCAACGTAAACCCGAGAGTGGTTGTTTGGACTCTGTACGGTCCTGGTGCACCGGACACTGTCCGGTGACACACCGGACAGTCTGGTGCGCCAGACCATAGCACACTTGGTTTCTTTTGCTCCTTTGAATTTGATCCCTAACTTGAATATTTATTGGTTTGTGTTGAACCTTTATGCACCTGTAGAATATGTATTCTAGAGCAAACTAGTTAGTCCATATATTTGTTTTGGGCATTCAACCACCAAAATTAATTATAGGAAAAGATTAACCCTATTTTCCTTTCAATCTCCCCCTTTTTGGTGATTGATACCAACACAAACCAAAGCAAATATATAAAGTGCAGAAATGAACTAGTTTGCATATGGTAAGTGCATAGGTTACTTGGAATTAAACCAATTTGAAAGTCTTATTGCATATGAATAAGAGCGAATGGATTGCTTTCTTTTATTTGACATTTTGGACCACTTTTGCACCACATGTTTTGTTTTTGCAAAACCTTTTAGAAAATCTTTTCAAAATCTTTTGCAAATAGTCAAAGGTATATGAATAAGATTGCAAGAAGCATTTTCAAGATTTGAAATTTCTCCCCCTGTTTCAAATGCTTTTCCTTTGACTAATTGAGAGCACCCCCTGATTAAAATTCTCCTCTTAGCTTTCAAGAGGGTTTTTAAATGGATACCAATTTTGAAATCTTATTTTCATAAGCATAGATACCAATTGATATCAATTGAAAAACAAACATTTGTGAATATCAATTAAATCTTTCATTTCAAAAATTTTGAAATGGTGGTGGTGCGGTCCTTTTGCTTTGGGATTAATATTTTCTCCCCTTTGGCATTAATCGCCAAAAACGGAGAGTTTTGAAAGCCCTTTTATATTTTCTCCCCCATTGATGAAATAAATATGAGTGAAGGATTATACCAATTGGAGAGATGGCGGAATACCGACAAAGGATAGATAATACTGTTAGAGTTGAGTGGAAGCGATGTCTTTGCCGAATACTCCATTCCCTTTCAATCTATGACTTAGTATAGAAAATGCACTTGAAAACACATTAGTCGTAGTCTTGGCACAAGAAGAATAAGAAATATGCAATTGTACCAAAATGAAAGAGATATGATCAAAGGTATATAAATGAGCTATGTGTGCAAAGTTTCAATAAAAATTCCGAGAATCAAGAATATTTAGCTCATTCCTAAGTTTGCTAAAGGTTTTCTCATCTAGTGGCTTGGTAAAGATATCGGCTAATTGATCTTTGGTGTTTACATAAGCTATTTCGATATCTCCCCTTTGTTGGTGATCTCTCAGAAACTGATACCGAATGTCTATGTGCTTAGTGCGGCTATGTTCAACAAGATTATCCGCCATGCGGATTGCACTCTCATTATCACATAGGAGAGGGACTTTGCTCAATTTGTAGCCATAGTCTCTGAGGGTTCGCCTCATCCAAAGTAATTACACACAACAATGACCTGCGGCAACATACTCGGCTTCGGCGGTGGAAAGAGCTACTGATTTTTGTTTCTTTGAAGCCCAAGACACCAGGGATCTCCCCAGAAACTGACAATTCCCTGATGTGCTCTTCCTATCAATCTTACACCCTGCCCAATCGGCATCGGAATATCCTATTAAATCAAAAGTGGATCCCTTGGGGTACGAAAGCCCAAATTTAGGATTGTAAACTAAATACCTCATGATTTTCTTCACGATCCTAAGGTGAACTTCCTTAGGATCGGCCTGGAACCTTGCACACATGCATATAGAGAGCATAATATTCGGTCAAGATGCACATAAGTAGAGTAGAGAACCTATCATCAACCGGTATACCTTTTGATCTATGGATTTACCTCCCGTGTCGAGGTCGAGATGCCCATTTGTTCCCATGGGTGTCTTGATGGGTTTGCCATCCTTCATTCCAAACTTCTTAAGTATGTCTTGAATGTATTTCGTTTGGCTGATGAAGGTGCCATCCTGGAGTTGCTTGATTTGAAATCCTAGAAAATACTTCAACTCCCCCATCATAAACATCTCGAATTTCTATATCATGATCCTACTAAACTCTTCACAAGTTGATTTGTTAGTAGACACAAATATAATATCATCAACATAAATTTGGCATACAAACAAATCATTTGCAACAGTTTTAGTAAAGAGAGTAGGATCGGCTTTTTTTGACTTTAAAGCCATTAGTGATAAGAAAATCTCGTAGGCATTCATACCATGCTCTTGGGGCTTGCTTGAGCCCATAAAGCACCTTTGAGAGTTTATAAACATGGTTAGGGTACTCACTATCTTCAAAGCCGGGAGGTTGCTCAACATAGACCTCTTCCTTGATAGGTCCATTGAGGAAGGCACTTTTCACGTCCATTTGATAAAGCTTAAAGCCATGGTATATAGGCAAGTAATATACAAATTGACTCAAGCCTACCTACGGGTGCATAAGTTTCATCAAAGTCCAAACCTTCGACTTGTGAATATCCTTTTGCCACAAGTCGGGCTTTGTTCCTTGTCACCACACCATGCTCATCTTGCTTGTTGCGGAATACCCACTTGATACCTACAACATTTTGATTAGGACGTAGAACCAAATGCCATACCTCATTCCTCATGAAGTTGTTGAGCTCCTCTTGCATAGCCAGCACCCAATTCGGATCTCTTAGTGCATCCTCCACCCTGTATGCCTCAATAAAGCACACAAAAGAGTAATGTTCACAAAAATGTGCAACCCGAGATCTAGTGGTTACCCCCTTATGAATGTCACCGAGGATGGAGTTGACAGGGTGATCTCGTTGAATTGCTTGATGGACTCTTGGGTGTGGCGGTCTTTGACCCTGTATCTCTTGCCCATCTTCCTTGTCTTTATTTTCCTCATCTCCCCCTTGATCATTAACCTCTTCTTGAGGTGGCTCATCCTCTTGATCTTCATTTTCATCATCTTGAGTATAATCCTCATCTTGGGTTGGTGGAGATGCTTGGTTGGAAGATGACAGTTGATCTTGTGCTTGTGTAGGCTCTTCGAATTCCTTAGGACACACATCCCCAATGGACATGTTCCTTAGCACGACGCATGGAGCCTCTTCATCATCTAGCTCATCAAGATCAACTTGCTCCACTTGGGAGCCATTAGTCTCATCAAACACAATGTCACAAGAAACTTCAACTAATCTAGTGGATTTGTTGAAGACTCTATATGCCCTTGTGTTTGAGTCATAACCAAGTAAAAAGCCTTCTTCAGCCTTAGGAGAAAATTTGGATTTTCTACCTCTTTTAATAAGAATAAAACATTTTCTTTCAAAGACTCTAAAGTATGAAACATTAGGCTTTTTACCAGTGAGGAGTTCATATGATATCTTCTTGAGGATTCGGTGAAGATATAACCGGTTGATGGAGTAGCAAGCAGTGTTGATTGTTTTTGCCCAAAACCGGTCCGGTGTCTTGTAGTCATCAAGCATGGTCCCTGCCATGTCTAGTAGAGTTCTATTCTTCCTCTCCACTACACCATTTTGTTGAGGTGTGTAGGGAGAAGAAAACTCATTCTTGATGCCCTCGTCCTCAAAAAATCCTTCAATTTGAGAATTCTTGAACTCCATTCCATTGTCGCTTCTTATCTTCTTGTTCCTTAATCTAAACTCATTTTGAGCCCGTCTCAAGAATCCCTTTAAGGTCTCTTGGGTTTGTGATTTTTCCTGTAAAAAGAACACCTAAGTGAAGCGAGAATAATCATCCACAATTACTAGACAGTACTTACTCCTGCCGATGCTTATGTAAGCGATCGGGCCAAATAGATCCATGTGGAGTAGCTCCAACAGCCTGTCCGTTGTCATGATGTTCTTGTGTGCATGGTGAGTGCCAACTTGCTTCCCTGCTTGGCATGCGCTACAAATCCTGTCTTTCTCAAAATGAACATTGGTTAGTCTTAAAATGTGCTCTCCCTTTAGAAGCTTGTGAAGATTTTTCATCCCGACATGGGCTAGTCAATGATGCTAGAGCCAACCCATGTTAGTATTAGCAATTAAACAAGTGTCAAGTTCAGCTTGGTTATCATTAAAATCAACTAAATATAGCTGACCCTCTAACACTCCCTTAAATGCTACTGAATCATCACTCCTTCTAAAGACAGTAACACCTATATCTGTAAATAGACAGTTGTAGCCCATTTTGCATAATTGAGAAACAGAAAGCAAATTGTAATCTAAAGAATCTACAAGAAATACATTGGAAATAGAATGGTCAGGGGATATAGTAATTTTACCCAAACCTTTGACCAAACCTTGATTTCCATCCCCGAATGTGATAGCTCATTGGGGATCTTCGTTTTTCTCGTAGGAGGAGAACATCCTTTTCTCCCCTGTCATGTGGTTTGTGCATCCGCTGTCAATTATCCAACTTGAGCCCCCAGATGCATAAACCTACAAAACAATTTAGGCCTTGTTCTTAGGTACCCAAACAGTCTTGGATCCTTTCATGTTAGAAACAAGCATCTTGGTTACCCAAACACATGTCTTTGAACCCTTGTGTTTGCCCCCAACATATTTGGCAACTACTTTGCTTGATTTGTTAGTAAGCACATAAGATGCATCAAAAGTTTTGAATGAAACATTATGCTCATTTGATGCAATAGGAGTTTTCTTTTTAGACATTTTAACATGAGTAGAATGCCTAGAGCTAGAAGCCTCATTCTTATACATAAAAGCATGGTGAGAAACATTATGAGGTTTCCTAGCATGAATTCTCCTAATTTTGTGCTCAGGATAATTAGCAGGATATAAAATATAGCCCTCATTATCCTGAACCACGGGAGCCTTGCCCTTAACAAAATTAGATAATCTTTTAGGGGCATTAAGCTTGACATTGCTTCCCTGTTGGAAACCAATGTCATCCTTGTCGGCGTTTCGGACTCGGGGGGGTCCCTGGACCGACGAGTAAATTTGTTGCTACGTGCCCCTGCCCAGATGGGTTGGCGCGGGATGGAACACAAGTGGTCGAATGGGCCTTGTATTATCCTACACCAGGGTGCTCATAATAGGGGTTACAAGCCTTGCGAGAGAGTGGGAGCGAGAGAGGGCGAGTAGCAGAGAGCGAGAGAGGGCGAGTAGCAGAGAGCGAGAGAGAGAGAGAGAGGGTTCGGCCCCTGCTCATCTTCTCTCGCCACGCGTACGTATGCTTCGTATGTTCATGTGCTCGTCCCTTGTCCCCTCGCTCCCCCTTTTCGTCCTCCTTTTCGTCCCCCTTTTTGTCCCCCTTTTGTCCCCCCTCGTGGGGCCCTGGACACCCCCTTTTATAGACGTAAGGAGATGCCCAGCTGTACAATGGGGTGTAGCTGGGAGCTAACGTGGCTGGCAGAGAGGTGCCCTGAGCCCTGTACAGATAACAACGTGGCCGTCGGGGGGGACGTCTCGAGTCCTATAGAGGTAGCATCGTGGCCGTCGGAGAAGTGCCTTGAGCCCTGTAATAGTACAGCTGTTAGCGCTGCATGGATCATGCTGACGTCTCCTTGCTTCCGTAGGGGGCTTGAGGATCACCGACGTCATGGTTGCATGCAGGAAACCACCATCGCCGGTTACCGGGGTAAGCCGGATGGGACGCCGGTCTTGTTCCTTCGTAGCCTGAGCTAGCTAGGAGTAGGGTAATGATGCATCCCCCGTGGCGTGGTTGATCTGAGCCTGAGGTCGGGCGAGGCGGCGGCTGTTCCGAGGCCGAGGCTGGGGCCGAGGCCTAGGGTCGGGCGAGGATGTGACTCTTCCCGAGGCCGAAATTGAGGCCGAGCCCTGGGGTCGGGCGAGGCAGGGATCTCCTCCCGAGGCCGAGGTCGAGGCCGAGCCCCAAGGTCGGGTGAGGCAGAGCTTCCTGTTGCGCCCGAGGCGTATCTTGACCGTTGTCGGTTTCGCTCGGGCAATTGGCACAGCAGCCAGAGCGGGGCGGGAGGCGCTGTTTTTCTGTCAGATCGATCAGTGAAGGGGCGAAGTGACTGCGGCCACTTCGACCTTGCCGACTGAGGCGCGCTTGTCAGGATAAGATGTCAGGCGATCCCAGCATTAAATGCGCATGCGATGCGGTCGGCTGGTAAGGCGATCTGGCCAAGGTCGCTTGCACGACAAGGCTTGCCCTTGGCTAAGCCGAGGGTGCGCTCACAGCCTGAGAAGACCCTCGGGCGAGGCGCGAACTCGTCCGGGACCACCGTTCCGTCCGAGGCCAGGCTCAGGAGAGGCGAGGCCGAGTCCCTTGGTAAACGAAGCTTTGACTTTGACCCGAGCCATAAGCCTTTACGGTCATCTCTAGAGGTGTTTACCAGCCGTGATTAGGAGTGTTAGGGGTACCCCTACTTTCGGTACCCGACAGTAGCCCCCGAGCCTCGAGGGGAGTGGTGATGCTCTCTTCGAGGCTCTGCCGCATTCTTGGTGAGGGGACCGGCCTTTCTCGGTTATACTTTGTTCCGACGGGTGCGCACGAGCGCACCCACCAGGTGTAGCCCCTGAGGCCTCAGAGGAGTGGTTTGACTCCTCTGAGGTCTTACCGCTTGTTGGGATGTTTCGGCCGGTCCTGTCGTTCCCTCATGCGGCCTGGCCATAGCCCGGGTGTACGATCAGGTTCCGAGTTTTTGAGCTGGTTTGTTGACGCTGTCAACAGTTTGGCCGTAGCCGAGTGTGAGAGCAGCCCCCGAGCCTCTGCACGGAGCGAGAGGATCATCAAGGACTGTCTCGACTTTTATTATACGCCCCTTCGTCGCCTTTCCACAAGGAGGAAGGGGGGGAAAGCGCCATGTTACCCTCGGAGGGCACCAATCATGGTGTTTCCGGCGAGCTGCTAACGGGTGATCCGAGTGGACGCCCGTGCCCCATTCGTTAAGGGTCGGCTAGTGGCCCAGAGGCGCGCTCCAAAAGTACCTACAGGTGATTCCCTGGACCCGGCCCCTTTTCGACAGGGTCCGAGGGCTCGATGCCTCCCTCCGGTGGGATTCCATTACGAGTCGTTCCCGCTGGTCTCGAAAATGTCCTAGGGTACCTCGAGAGCGTAGCCCGAGCCTCGGCCATGTATCGGACGTACCCAGGGTCATCCCTCACTCTGCGTGTTCTGGGGCGGCTGTCGAACCCCTTTGAGAGGCCAGCCTACGAACCCCTGATCAGTAGTGGGCGCGGAGCCCGAGTGCTCTAGGCGGCTGTCGAACCCTTCCGAGGGGCCAGCCTTCGAACCCCTGATCAGTAATGGGCGCGGAGCCCTGGTGCTCTGGGGCGGCTGTCGAACCCTTCCGAGGGGCCAGCCTTCGAACCCCTGATCAGTAGGAGTGCTCGGGGGCCCGTTTCCTTCGCGGGGAAGGATCCTTTCTGAAATATACCCCTTCCCAGTCCCTGTGGCAAGATAGAGAGAAAACGGAAAAGGGATATGAATTCAAAAAGTCGTGGCACACCTTTTTTGACGCAGCCTTTACGACGGAGGTGAAACGTTTCCTGCTTCGCCCGCCAACGGTGTCGCTTGCCCTGCCAGGGAGTTAATGCGACGGGACGGGCGATTCGCGGGCCGTCTGTTGCGCGTGCGCGGGCCGTTTGAGGAACGGGTCACGGGTGCGTCATTCTTACACCGTGGGAGAGGGCTCTCCCGCCGCTTCAGGAAAAGACGTGAGCATGGGGGGTGATCTGAATGCTGCTTCCGCCCGTCTGTTGCAGCAGTTATTGCCGGTCCGCTTTTGGCCACATCAACTGCCGTGCCTAGCCCCGCGGCTGACTGACCCATGACCGCTGCAACCAATTGGCACTGTTGGGTCACGCGCGGGGCCGCCTCGAGTCGCGGCACTGGTTTCGCAGTCGAGAAGACGCGACATTGGTGCAGGTGGCGGTGTAGTTTCCTCGCACGTAGCGACCGTCGCACCGATTGCATGGTAGGTGGGACCGGGCTTTCGTGCTGGTCCACCGGAAGTGACGAAGCCGAATGGGTGCATAACCGTGGCGCGGTTGCATGCTCCCAGCATGGAGGTTTGCCCTCCCGTCCGCTGGTTCCGGCGAGGATGAGGGAACGCTTATAACCGCATGGCGGTTTTATGCCTTTCGTGCGGCGTCTTGCCTCCCTCGCGTCTCGAGTCAGATCGCACGACGTATGGGGCCCAACCCCCGTGTCGTAGGGGGAGAACCCTGGAGCACGTCGGTGGAGACTTTGCCCGTGACGCTTGGGGGCGCAAGTGAGGAGATCTGCCTATAAAAGGGGATCGATCCCCCGGGCAGTGGCCATTCCTTCGTTCTTCCCTCATGTGTTGCGCCCTTCCACCTTTTGAGCCCCCGGATGGGGTGCACCGGTGTCGCCTTGCTCTTGCTGTCGTTGGAGGAGCGCATCCTCGCGGAGACGGGCGCTCTTCAACCGCCGCTCGGCTTTAAGGATTTTTGTCATGCAGCCCGGCTACATTCCCTCACCAATGGTCATCCATAGGGATGATCACCAGCCTGGTGGTGGGGAGAAGCAAGCCGGGCTACGACCTTCGCCCCACCCTCAGCTTCAAGGATCTTCGTCATCCGGGTTGAGGCGGAGGAGCGCACCGAGTGGGGGATTGCCTCCGTGTGGGTCGGTGACCCTTTTCTTCCCCCAGCGTTCGGGGGAGAAGGGCATCCTCCAGCCCTGCGGAGATGTCCTCCAGCCATGCGGGGGAAGGCGAACTGCTGCTCCCTGGCCAGGGTGCAGCTTTCCGTCCTCCTCCTGGGCGGCGGTCGTGCCGCGTGCGGGCCGGCCATGTCCAGGTCCTCCTCGCACCGTCAGCTGCACCGGGGGGGTCGCTCAACACGTCGTACGCCGCGAGGGCGGTACTCTTGTTCTGGGACGCCCCCGGCGAGGACGGGAGTGAGGACCTGCCGGTGCGCTTTGGGGCGGCCGCTGTTCGCCAGCGCGTTGTCGGTGGGTTCGATCCCACGGACGGCGCCCTCCGACTCTTCGGCCTCAACGGCTTGTCCTCGCCCCTCGTGTGGGGATGTGGGCGAGGGCCTCTTCACAGCAGCGTCTGTCCTGAGGTCATCGCTGCTGCTGTTTAGCCGCCCGAGGTGGAGG
Organism: Zea luxurians; assembly: GCA_029449295.1. Lineage (NCBI taxonomy): Eukaryota > Viridiplantae > Streptophyta > Magnoliopsida > Poales > Poaceae > Zea > Zea luxurians. Next base: position 328,469 of record JAOPSE010000340.1, on the reverse strand, counting down.
TCGTTGTCTCTGCTGCTGTAGAGGTCGCCGGCGAGCCGCTTGGAGTTCATTATCCCGTGGGCCCCCTGGTATGGAGGTTGTTCATACCCGCAGGAACGGAACCGAAGTCCTGTTTGTAAGGGGATATACTGGGTTTTTGCCTGAGCAAAATGTAACTGCTTCAAGGACTTAGACATTTGTCGTGGGCTGGGAGAACCGCCGAGGGTCCTGCCGACGTCTAAGTCTATGTAGCATAGTTATCCCAAGCATATGTATTTGTTCTTCGTAGCTGTCGAGGCCCGAACATTTGGGTATTCGAGTATAAAGTTGTGCCTCTTCCTCGTTTCGAGCACTAGGACTTGCCTGTCAGTGGCCGAACCGCTTAACCGAGTGTGAGTTGCCTTGCGCGAAAGGTGACGAGTGAGGTATCCGTATCCCGGAGGCGTAAGAGTTCCTCAGCTCGGTCGGCCTTGCCGCTTAAAGCCTCTCTAGCTCGGTTTTAGAACCTTCGGCTACTCTGCGATGAGCCGAAGCTGAAGGCAGCGGTGGCGTGGACAGAGGCGATGTCGGCTCGGACAGAGGCCTTCTCGGCGCGGGAGCAGGCGGCTTTCCGGGTCGAGAAGGTGCAGCAGCGGTAGCTGGGGTTTGGCCAGATCACCCGCGAGCAGGGCCAATCCTGGAGCCAAGCCGCCGAGGCCATGAGCCGGGCTGAGATCCTCGGGGGACGGCTGGCTGGGGCTTCGGAGCAGCTGGCCGAGGTGCCTGCTCGCATCGCCGTCTGAGGCTAGGCCAGATTCCGCCGAGGGTGGAAACGACGAAGAGAGTGCCGCTCCTCCCCATGCTGATGCTTGAGCCTGCATGAACAGTTCATCTGAAGTATGCATATGTTTGTTGCGGCCACCGAGGCCTAAACATATTTAGCATTCAGATTTTAAAGCTGCGTTTTCTTTCCTCTTGTTTCGAGCACTTAGGACTTGTTCGTCGGCAGCAGAATCGCATTATCCAAGCGAGAGTTACTTTTCGCGGAAGGTGATGAGTGAGGTATCCGTATCCCGGAGGCGTAGGAGTCCCTCGGCTCGGTCGGCCTAGCCACTTACGTGCTCTCTCACCAGTTCGTAGGATTCTGCTATCGATATAGTCGAAAAATGCATGAAAGTTGTTTTCTACCCGAGTGTTAGGACTTGTTCAGTAGCAGGATCGCTTATCCGAGCGTGAGTTACTTTTCACGGAAGGTGATGAGTGAGGTATCCATATCCCAGAAGCGTAGGAGTCCCTCGGCTCAATCGGCCTTGCCACTTACGTGTACTCTCGTCGTTTTTAGGGCCATGCTATAAACATAGTCAAAAGCACGAAAGTTGTTTTCTGTAGAAAACTTTTTCGAGGAAGACGCAGAGGGGGTTCCCCCCTTCTAGCCCCTGAGGGAGGGTCGGGCTTGGCTGAGGCAAGGCTGACCCTTCCTTGATGGTTAGACTTTATTTAAGCGTGTAAAAGCGAGGAACATGAACGACTGGAAACATTTTAATGGTAGAAGCGACGTAGTTGTTCGATGTTCCAAGCGTTGCTGTAGACCTCGCCTTGATCGTTGGCTAGCTTGTATGTTCCGGGCTTCAAGATCTTGGCGATGATGAATGGCCCTTCCTAGGGGGGAGTAGCTTGTGGCGCCCTCGGGCGTCTTGTCATAGCCGAAGCACCAAGTCTCCCACTTGGAAGCCTTGGGGCCGAACCCTTCGAGCGTGGTAGCGTCGCAGAGACTGCTGATACCGCGCCGAATGTAGTAAGGCAACGTCCCGAGCTTCTTCGAGCTAGTCCAGCGAGTCCTCTCGGCTGGTCTGGTTGCTTCGGTCGTCGTACGCCTTCGTCCTCGAGGAACCGTATTCTAGGTCCGTGGGGAGGACGGCCTCGGTCCCATAGACTAGAAAGAACAGCGTGAAACCCGTGGCTCGGCTCGGCGAAGTCCTCAGACTCCAGACCACCGAGGGCAGCTCTTTCATCCACCGCTTGTCGAACTTGTTGAGGTCATTGTAGATCCTAGGTTTAAGTCCCTGCAAAATCATACCGTTGGCACGCTCCACCTGCCCATTCTTCATGGGGTGAGCTACGGCGGCCCAGTCCACACGGATGTCGTGGTCCTCGCAGAAGTCCAGGAACTTTTTTCCGGTGAACTGTGTGCCATTGTTGGTGATGATGGAGTTCGGGACTCCAAAGCGATGAATGATATTGGTGAAGAACGCCATCGCCTGCTCAGACCTGATGCTGGTTAAGGGTCGGACCTCGATCCACTTGGAGAATTTGTTGATGGCGACCAGCAGGTGCGTGAAGCCCCCGGGTGCCTTCTGCAAGGGACTGACGAGGTCTAGACCCCACACAGCAAATGGCCAGGTGATGGGTATCGTCTGCAGGGCCTGAGCGGGCAGGCGTGTCTGCTTTGCGTAGAATTGACACCCCCGGCAGGAGCGTACAATCCTAGAGCGTCGGCCACCGCGGTTGGCCAGTAGAAACCTTGTCGGAAGGCATTCCCCACGAGGGCTCGAGGCGCTGCATGGTGGCCGCAAGCCCCCAAGTGTATTTCTTGTAACAGCTCTTGTCCTTGGGCGATGGGGATGCATCGCTGGAGGATGCCCGAGGGACTGCGGTGATAGAGCTCCTTTTCATCACCCAGCAAAACGAACGTCCTGGCGTGTCGAGCCAGTCGCCGAGCTTCGGCCTTGTCGAGGGGCAGCTCTCCTCGGAGGAGATATTCTAGGTATAGGGTCTGCCAGTTCGGGACCGGTGTGACCCCATTCCGCTTTCCCTCGACGTGCAGGGCCTCACCCTCGGTGGCCGAGGGTACCTCGGGCTCGGCCGAGGCTTCCTCGGGTTTGGCCGAGGGTATCTCGAGCATGTCGTCGATCTTGATGGAGGGTTGATGTATATCCCTGGAGAAGGCGTCTGGGGGAACCGGTGTCCGCCCCGAGGCTATTTTAGCCAGCTCATCCGCAGTCTCATTGAATCGTCGGGCGACGTGGCTGAGTTCTAGCCCATAGAACTTGTCTTCCAGGCGTCGAACTTCATCGCAGTAGGCCTCCATCTTCCGATCATAGCAGTGGGAGTTCTTCATGACTTGGTCAATGACAAGCTGCGAGTCGCCACGAGCGTCGAGGCGCCGAACCCCTAGCTCGATGGCGATGCGCAGCCCGTTAACCAATGCTTCGTACTCGGCCACGTTGTTTGACGCCGGAAAATGAAGGCGGATCACATAGCGAAGATGTTTTTCAAGAGGTGAGATGAAGAGCAAGCCCACGCCTGCTCCAGTTTTCATCAGCGACCCGTCGAAGTACATGGTCCAAAGCTCGGGTTGAATTGGAGCCGTTGGTAACTGGGTGTCAGTCCACTCAGCCAGGAAGTCGGCCAAGACTTGGGATTTTATGGCCTTCCGAGGGGCGAATGAAAGTGTTTCGCCCATGAGTTCCACTGCCCATTTCGCTATCCTACCCGAAGCCTCTCAGGACTGGATGATCTCTCCTAGAGGAAAGGATGACACCACAGTCACCGGGTGACACTCGAAGTAGTGTTGCAGCTTCCGCCGTGTCAGGATCACTGTGTAGAGCAGCTTCTGGATCTGCGGGTAGCGGACTTTGGTCTCGGATAGCACTTCGCTGATGAAGTAGACTAGCCTCTGGATGAGCAGTGCATGCCCTTCTTCTTCATGCCACGCTGGGCAGACGCCTCGAGGGTGTCTTCCTTCGGCTCCCCCTGAGGCTGCTTGTCTTTCCGGAAGATGGCCTTGACCGCCTCCTGACCCGAGGAAAACTTGGTGGCGACGTCCATTAGCTTGCTCGCCCTGGTGGGAGTCTTGCGCCCCAGTTTGCTCACCAGGTCTCGGTATGTGGTGCCGGTGAGGAAAACCCGGATGACGTCCGAGTCGGTGATGTTAGGCAGCTCGGTGCGCTGCTTCGAAAACCGCCGGATGTACTCTCGGAGGGATTCCCCAGGCTGCTGGCGGCTGCTTCAGAGATCCCATGAGTTCCCAAGGCGCACGTACGTGCCCTGGAAATTTCCCGCGAAAGCCTTGACCAGGTCGTCCCAGTCGGAGATCTGCGTAGGGGGCAGATGCTCCAGCCAGGCCCGGGCAGCGTCGGAGAGGAAAAGGGGTAGATTACGGATGATGAGGTTGTAATCGTCCGCCCCTCCCAACTGGCATGCCAGTCGGTAGTCCGCGAGCCACAGCTCCGGCCTCGTCTCCCCCGAGTACTTAGTGATGGTAGTCGGGGCTTGGAAACGGGCGGGGAACGGTGCTCGTCGTATGGCCCGGCTGAAGACTCATGGACCGGGCGGCTCGGGCAAGGTGCTCCGATCCTCCTCGCTGTCGCAGCTTCCCCCACGCCTGGGATGGTAGCCTCGGCGCACCTTTTCGTCAAGGCAGGCTCGATGGTCGCGATGGTGATGCTCGTTGCCGAGGCGATCTCTGGCGGCGGGTGCCTCGTCTCGCGTGCGCTCAGGATGGACCGAGGCCTCCCGTATGCGTCGGGAGGACGTCGCGTGATGCTCCGAGGGGTCAGCTCGCCTCCAGGAGGCGGAGTTCTCGGCTCGTCGAACTGCGGCGCCTTCCAGGAGATCCTTGAGTTCGCCCTGGATACGCCGTCCCTCGGTGGTGGATGGCTCCGGCATGGCTCGAAGTAGCATCGTCGCTGCAGCTAAGTCCTGGCCAGACCCGCTGACGGCCGGGGGCAGCACTGCCCTGGCATTGTCGATGATGCGGCGCTGGACATCCTGGGCCCGATGACAGGCTCCTCCGGCGAGTGTTTGGCCTGCCCACTCCTGTTCGATGTTCTGTCAGAGCTGCACAAGCCGCCCTGCTTCCCCGTTGACCCAGGCCTGCATCTCACGGATTTGCTCGAGCTGTGTGTCCCGACCCCCCGCAGGGACTGGGACCACAGCTAGCTCCCGCGGGATGTCAACACGAGATGCGGGCCCAGGGGGATCGCCAACCTCCGGCATACCGAGGTGGTTGCCTTCGTCGTGATCTCCCTGATCGACGTGGAAACATTCACGACTTGGGCCGTAACCCTCGTCGTCAAGGCCGTGGCCATCGTTAGAACAACCGGAGATGCAGTGGTCACATGCGGACATGAAGTCCCGCATGGCACCGGGGTCATCGAGGCCAGAGAAATCCCAACCAAAGTCGGGGTCGTCCTCTTCCTCGGAACCCACCGGTCCATAGGTTGAGATGGCTGTCAGTCGGTCCCAGGTCGACCACATATGGTACCCCGAGAGGTTTGGATACGCCTTTACAAAAGCGCTCACCGTAGCAGGGTCGCTAGGTGAATCGAAACTGAATCGAAAGAGAACAGGGTGGAATACGGACGGTACCTTTCGATCGATGGACGGTGGTGAAGTCGTGTCGGGGACGAAACACATCGTCATCTCAGGCACGAGGGTGACGCCCAGCAGGTCCTTGGCGAGGGTGCTGGCGTCGTCGGTCTGCTTGGGGCTGGCACATTGCGGGGAAGCGGCGCTCGTCGTCGTCTCAGGCACGAGGACAACACCCGACATGTCCCCCAGAGGAATGCCGGCGTCGTCGGCTCGATCCGGTCCGACAACCGATAAGGTGCCACCTCCTGCGTGGCCACGGTTGCCCCGTCTCCGCCTCCTCTGGCGAGGAGGGTGGCGGGGACGACCGGAGTGCTCCTCTTCCGCCACGGGGAGATTCCGCCGTGGAGGTTGCCTCCGCCGAGCGAGTCGTTGACTGTCGTTGTCGTTGTGCCGTGGAGGGAGGAGTACCATGTCATAGCTACCGTCGAGGGACATGAACTCGAGGCTCCCGAAGTGGAGCACTGTCCTGGGCTGAAGAGGTTGTTGTAGACTCCCCATCTAGAACTCAACGGGAAAGCGATTGTTAACACGCAGCAGGCCCCTACCTGGCGCGCCAACTGTCGGCGTTTCGGACCCGGGGGGTCCCTGGACCGACGAGTAAATTTGTCGCTACGTGCCCCTGCCTAGATGGGTTGGCGCGGGATGGAACACAAGTGGTGGAATGGGCCTTGTATTATCCTGCACCAGGGTGCTCGTAGTAGGGGTTACAAGCCTTGCGAGAGAGTGGGAGCGAGAGAGGGCGAGTAGAAGAGAGCGAGAGAGAGAGAGAGAGGGTTCGACCCCTGCTCGTCTTCTCCCGCCGCGCGTACGTATGCTTCGTATGTTCGTGTGCTCGTCCCTTCGTCCCCTCGCTCCCCCTTTTCGTCCTCCTTTTTGTCCCCCTTTTTGTCCCCCTTTTTGTCCCCCCCTCGTGGGGCCCTGGACACCCCCTTTTATAGACGTAAAGAGATGCCCAACTGTACAATGGGGTGTAGCTGGGAGCTAACGTGGATGGCAGAGAGGTGCCCTGAGCCCTGTACAGATAACAACGTGGCGGTCGGGGGGACGTCTCGAGTCCTGTAGAGGTAGCATCGTGGCCGTCGGAGAAGTGCCTTAAGCCCTGTAGCAGTACAGCTGTTGGCGCTGCATGGATCTTGCTGACGTCTCCTTGCTTCCGTATGGGGCTTGAGGATCACCGACATCATGGTTGCATGCAGGAAACCACCATCGCCGGTTATCCGGGACGTCGGTCTTGTTCCTTCGTAGCTTGAGCTAGCTAGGAGTAGGGTAATGATGCATCCCCCGTGGCGTGGTTGATCCGAGCCTGAGGTCGGGCGAGGCAGCGGCTCTTCCGAGGCCGAGGCTGGGGCCGAGGCCCAGGGTCAGGCGAGGATGTGACTCTTCCCGAGGCCGAAGTCGAGGTCGAGCCCTGGGGTCGGGCGAGGCGGAGATCTCCTCCCGAGGCCGAGGTCGAGGCTGAGCCCCGGGGTCGGGCAAGGCGGAGCTTCCTGTTGCACCCGAGGCTTATCTTGACCGTTGTCGGTTTCGCCCGGGCGATTGGCACAGCAGCCGGAGCGGGGCGGGCGGCGCTGTTTTCCTGTCAGATCGGTCAGTGAAGGGGCAAAGTGACTGCGGTCACTTCGACCTTGCCGACTGAGGCACGCGTGTCAGGATAAGGTGTCAGGCGATCCCAGCATTAAATGTGCATGCGATGCGGTCGGCTGGTAAGGCGATCTGGCGAAGGTCGCTTGCACGACAAGGCTTGCCCTTGGCTGAGCCGAGGGTGCGCTCACGGCCTGAGAAGACCCTCGGGCGAGGCGCAAACTCGTCCAGGACCACCGTTCCGTCCGAGGCCAGGCTCAGGCGAGGCGAGGCCGAGTCCCTTGGTAGACGAAGCTTTGACTTTGACTCAAGCCGTAAGCCTTTACGGTCATCTCTAGAGGTGTTTACCAGCCATGATTAGGAGTGTTGGGGGTACCCCTACTTTCGGTACCCGACAATCCTTAATGCTAGGGCGTCTCCCATTATAAAGCATGCTTCTAGCAAATTTAAACTTTTCATTTTAATGTCATGCTCATTAATTTTAGCAGTTAATTGAGCTATACGATCATTTTGTTGTTTAATAAGAGCAAGGTGGTCATTAACAGCTTCAACATTAACAACTCTACATCTAGTGCAAATGGAAATATGATCAACAGTAGATGTAGAAGGTTTGCAAACATTTAATTCTTCTATCTTAGCATGTAATATGGCATTTTCATCTCTAAGACAGGAAATAGAATCATTGCAAAGATTTAAATCTTTAACCTTAGAAACTAGGCTAGCATTTTCATCTCTAAGGCTAGAAATTATATCATTCAATTCATTAATGTTAGCAACTAAACTAGCATTTTTATTTCTAAGATTAAAATTGAATCGTGGCAAATGCTAAGCTCCTTGGTCAAGTTTTCACATTTTCAACTTCCTGAGCATAAGCATTTTTGAAAGGGAAATGTGCCCTTGAGGCATTTCTATAATTGTTTTGGTGATTAAATGTCCAACACAAATGGTTTGAACTCTTATGTGCTAAACAAGCAAGAAGTGCAAATCAAAGATAAGGTATGTTTCTAGACTTAGTGAATTGTTTTTGAGTACTAACATGTTTATCTAAGTGCTAGAAACAGTGCCGAGAAAGGAAGAAACGAATTGGAAAAGAGTTGGCGGTATACAGCCAACACCTGCTCGGGCCTAGCACACCGGACTGTCCTGTGGTGCACCGGACAGTGTCTGGTGCCCCAGGCGAGCCAACGGTGAACCAGCTGCTCTCGGGAGTGACGCGGCTATAATTCACCGGACTGACCGGTGGTGCACCGGACTATCCGGTGAGTCGTATGCGACGAACTCGTCGCTCTTGGGAAAAGGAAAAAGGCGACGTGGCTATAATTCACCGGACTATCCGGTCGTGCATCGGACTGTCTGGTGAGCCAACGGCGCCAGCGGCAACGGTCGTCCGCGCGATCAACGCGCGACACATGGCATGCTCCAACGGTTGGTTGAGTGCACCGGACTGTCTGGTGCGCCAAACGGCCCCAAGGAGCAACGGTCGGCTGCGCTTGATATGGAAGGAGATCGCGCACCAGACATGAACATTGGTTGTCCAGTGGTGCACCGGACTGTCTGGTGCACCACTCGACAGAAGGCAAGAATGACCTTCCAAATTGATCTCCAACGGCTCCTATCTGCCTTGGGGCTATAAAAGGGACCCCTAAGCGCATGGAGCAAAACATCAAGCTTTCAAGAAACATTCTAAGACTCCTAGACTCCATCTCCACGCATTTGATTCGCTGTGTTAGTGATTTGAGCTCGATTTGAGTTGCGTACGCCTTGTGCTGTGTTTCGAGCTCAAGTCTTGGCTTGTGTGCGTGGTTGTGCTACGGATTTGAGTCTTACGTGTGTTGCTCTCCCATCCTTACTCTTGTGCTTTCTTTGTGATCATAACTTTGTAAGGGCGAGAGGCTCCAACTTGGGGAGATTCCTCGCAAACGGGAAGAATACTCTAAGATAAAACAATGTGGTATTCAAGTTGATCATTAATCACTTGAAAGGGGTTGAGTGCAACCCTCGTCCATTGGGACGCCACAACGTGGAAGTAGGCAAGTGTTACTTGGCCGAACCACGGGATAAAAATCGCGTGTCTCGTGTGTTGCTTCTTGTGATTGTTTTGTTCGCACGAGCGTGTTCCATAGTCACTTGATTTTACTAACACCTTAATAATCAAGTTTGTGGCTATTTAGTGTTTGAATTTACAGGATCACCTATTCACCCCCCCCCCCTCTAGGTGCTCTCAATTTTTTACTTTAATAGGTTTTTTACTTTCTTTAATAAAAAATTCCTCTTGGCTATCCAAGAGTTCATCATTCTCATGAATAGCTCCTATTAGTTCATTTAATTTTTCCTTTTGTTGCATGTTAAGGTTGGCAAAAAGAGTAAGTAAATCATCTTCATCTTCACTAGAACTACCCTCACCACTAGATGTAGTATACTTGGGGGTGGTTCTAGATTGTACCTTCTTCTTTTTGTTGTCCTTGGCCATGAAGCACTTGTGGCCGATGTTGGGGAAGAGGAGGCCCTTGTTGACGGCGATGTTGGCGGCGTCCTCGTCGGAGGAGGAGTCAGTGGTGCTCTCATCGGAGTCCCATTCCCGACACACGTGGGCATCGCCGCCCTTCTTCTTGTAATACCTCTTCTTCTCCTTCTCCTTTCCCTTCTTGTCGTCGCACCTGTCACTATCACTAGAATTTGGACATTTAGCAATAAAATGACTAGGCTTACCACATTTGTAGCACACCCTCTTGGAGCGGGGTTTGTAGTCCTTCCCCCTCCTTTGCTTGAGGATTTGGCAGAAGCCCTTGAAGATGAGCGCCATTTCCTCGTTATCGAGCTTGGAGGCATCGATTGGAAGCCTACTTGGTGTAGACTCCCTCTTCTCTTCTTCCATCGCCTTGAATGCGACGGGTTGCACCTCGGGTGTGGAGGTGGCGCCTTGTTCCAAGTAGATGATGTGTTTGGAGTCTTTGATCATTAGCTCAAAGCTCACAAACTTTTCTATCACTTCCTCAGGAGACATTAATTTGTATCTAGGATCCCCACGAATTAATTGCACTTGAGTAGGATTGCGAAAAACAAGGGATCTTAGAATAACCTTGACCATTTCATGGTCATCCCATTTTGTGCTCCCGAGGTTGCCCACTTGGTTCACCAAGGCCTTGAGCCGATTGTACATCGCTTGTGGCTCTTTTCCCTTGTTGAGGATGAATCGACCGAGTTCTCCCTCGATCGTCTCACGCTTGGTGATCTTGGTCACCCCGTCCCCTTCGTGCGCCGTCTTGAGGACATCCCAAATTTCTTTGGCACTCTTTAACCCTTGCACCTTATTATACTCCTCTCGACACAAGGAGGCAAGGAGTATAGTTGTGGCTTGGGAGTTAAAGTGCCTAATTTGGGTGACCTTATCCGAGTCGTAGCCCTCGTCCCCCACCTTAGGTACCTGCGCTCCAAACTCAATAATATCCTAAATGCTTGCGTGGAGTGAGGTTAGGTAATGCCTCATCTTATCACTCCACATACAATAATCCTCACCATCAAAATATGGTGGTTTGCCTAAGGGAACGGAAAGTAGAGGAGCGCGCTTAGAAAAACGGGGATATCGAAGTGGCATCTTACTATACTTCTTGCGCTCATGGCGCTTAGAAGCGACGAACGAGTCGGAGCTTGATGTGGAAGGCGACGATGAGTCGGTCTCGTAGTAGACCACTTTCTCCATCTTCTTTTTCTTGTTGCCTTTTCGATGGAACTTGATGGAGGAAGAGGATTCCTCCTTGGGCTTGTAGCCAGACCCCCTTGAGAGAGTCCTCCTCGGGCTTGCGGGCTTGTCACCGGTCACGATCTCCCTCTTGGCGTGATCTCCCAACATCACTTTGAGTTGTTAGACTGTAATGAAGCACCAGGCTATGATACCAATTGAAAGTTGCCTAGAGAGGGGTGAATAGACGAAACCTAAAATTTATGACTTTTAAACACAATCTACAAGTCGGGGTTAGCGTTTGTTGGGGACTTGTTCTCAAATGCTAAGAGTTAAGAACAAGGCAACATAAAAAGTGTTAAATGTTAAAGTCCTTCGTCCTTCGAAACATTATGCCCCTTCGGGAAATAATGAGTTTCGGACGAAGGTCATAAGGGACATACCTTCGTAATTATAACGAGTAATGACGAAGGATTCATATAAAGCACGAAATATAATATAAACAACATAAAATCATTTCTATTTTATTAACATGGAAAAATAGAAATGATTTCAAATTACAAATGTACCTTCGGTCCTGAAAGAAGGTATAAAGTACAAGTGTGACGCAAAAGCAGAATGCCAAGTCAGCGTGAACAGTACGGGAGTACTGTTCATCTATTTATAGACGCGGGACGCAGCCCACGTAAAATTACATTCATGTCCATTACATTTGTTAACAGTTTATGGAAATCTGTCGAGGCCCCCGAAGTCTTTTCATCTTTAAGTCGGTTCTCCCGTATGCCATCGCGCCGAAGCTTCCCTGCGCACAGCTTCGGCTGCCCTCGACCTTCGTCTGGTTCAGGCTTCGTCCTGGTCGTGCTCCATATCCATAATTCTGAATCCGAAAATACCTGTTCATATAATCCGCTTGGGAAACATTGTCAAATCATGTTTTTGAGGACCTTCGGAGGACGAAGGCCCCCAACAGTAGCCCCTCGCAATATTAATTTGTAAATAATAAATTCAGATTGCGATATGGACGAAGGCCTTGAGCCGAAGGTCCGAAAAAACACCTTCCCTTTGCTAGAATAGCAACATTCACTGACAAGCGGGGCCTTTTAATTTTCAGCGCCCTAGGCGTATAAATAAGATCACATCGCGAACTCATTTGATACGCACACTTGCCTTTTGCTTCGACCCATTAAAATTTTTAGCGCTTGTTCATTAAGATTTGCTGTTCTTTTTGATTTCGAAGCTTCGGCCTCGGGAAGAATTTTTGAGCGTTCCCGAAGATGTCTGAAGGCAAGAAGACCCCTGCTGAAACGAAGCTGAAGATCCCTGCTGAGACGAAGCTGAGTCTCGAGGAGGAGAAGAATCTAGGGTTCCTGATAGCGATGGCAGAGACTAATACAGAGAAAATTACGAAGGAAATTCTCGAAGGTTTATCTGAAGATTCTGATGACAGCGACAGCTATGATGTGGAAAGTGGTGGGGAAGAGGCCGAAGATCGACCGTGGCGACCAAGTCACACAGTTTTTGGGAAAACGACCATCAAGCAGAGTCATATTGATAATATGAGGGGGCGATATTTCCGAGACATATCTATTGTGAGAGCTGATGCCGGGGAGAAGACTTCTCCCACCCCCGAAGAGGATGAAGTTGTGATTTTCCGAAGCTTCCTCAGGGCTGGGCTTCGATTCCCCCTGAGCAATTTTGTTGTTGAGGTACTAAAAACATTCCAAGTCTACCTCCATCAACTCACTCCCGAAGCTATTATAAGAATGGGGATTTTTGTCTGGGCTGCAAGAAGCCAAGGTTTGGAACCGAACGCTAAAAGCTTCTGCAACATTCATGAGTTATTATACGAGACGAAACCCTGGGGAAAAGAGCAATACCACAACAACTTTGGGTGCTACAGCTTCGGCGCCCGCTCCGGGTCAAGCTGCCCTGTGCCGACCTTTCGGAAGAGGTGGCCCGGAGCCTGGATGACTGAATGGTTTTATGTAAAGAATGATCTAATAGCTCAAGAGAATGTGAAGAGTATTATTATGCACCCAATCTGGCAACGCTTCGGTCTTCGAAGGCCGAAGGTCGAAATGGACGAAGCCGCCGAAGAATGCCAAAGAGCCTTCGGGGTAGTTTGCTCGTTTATTGGGACAAGGGATTTGGTCCAAGAACACATCGCCTTCAGGGTATGGCCACTTGCAGAAAAGTGGGAAATGCCGAAGGAAACCATCAAAGAGTCCGACGAAGGCGGACTAGTCAGACTAAAGTACACATTCAAATATGCAGATAAATTTATTGAACCTGATGATGACTGGCTGAAAAGCATTGAAACGTTAAGTGATGAATTACTTGGGGCATATTCGAAGGCTGAAAATACTGCACTATCAGCAGCCTTCGGAGGCCGAAAAAAGAAGAGACTGAACCGAGTGTTTGATGCAGTCGGGTTCTTCTACCCTGATTATTGTTATCCCATCCGAAGGCAAAAAAGGAAAAACATAACCTCTGAAAAAGAAGAAGCTGGAACCGCTCCTAGCGAGCCAGAACCAAAAGGAAAAAGGTTGAAGGTCCTCACACACCGACCACGCCATATTGAACCAGCTTCGGTGCCTGAGTTCACTGGAGAAACTTCTTCGGCCGCCGAAGCTGAACAGCCAACCTTGCTGCCAGAAATTGCAGAGATGGCCAAAACACCATCGACAGGAAAAATGGAAGAAGCGAAAAATCTGACTAAGGAAAAAGCATCAGAAATTTTAAGTCCTGTAGTAAATGTCGAAGCAGCAAAAATCCAAAAGGGTCCAATGGTGACCCCAAAAAGGAAGAGAATGGTAAATGTACTAGATGTCTTGGAGACAATTAAGTCTTCAAGCACAACTCCAAAAAAGAGTGTTGAAATCGCTGAAGTTTCCTCTGAAGCTCCGACGCAACAAGCCGAAGATGAAGCTGGGCCTTCAGAGCCCTTCAGGGAACAAACTTTGGAAGCCGAAGCAATAAAAATACCAGAACCAATTTTAATTGAAGAGACTGACACTGCCATCCCCGAAGCGCCTGCCAGCATGTGTGATTACATCATACGACATGCTTCGGGGAAAAAATTATCTGAAGAAGAAACTCATGAAGCTAACCATTATGCAAAGGAGCTAAAATATCCAAAGGGGGCAGTAATATTCAATGGGACAAATGAAGATGATTTTTTATACTGCCTGCCTGACAACAAAGAGCTCTCTGTCTGCCGAGAAATGGCCAGGAGTATTGGTTTCCCGAAGCTCGAATCTGGATTAAGCGCCATGACAAAAGAAGATCTCGCAGACAGTCTTGCGTACAACAGCCTGAAGGTATGGGAATTTAACGCTTGAAAAGAAAACCCTCTTGTATTATTATTATATTTTTTACACGACACATTCGTTTTTTCTTATATGAATTCTTTTTCGTATAGGGCCTGATCCTAAGCAACGCGCTGAGAGCGCAAAAGAGCGCCGAAGATGAAAGTTATGAGATTGCGTTCAACAATTTGCGCTCCGAAGTTATCAAATTGAGGAACGAAGCTCTAGAAAAGGATAAAATTCTTCTTACGCTGATAGACAAAGTAAAAAAGGATGAAGCTGCTTCAAAAACCCAGGCCGAAGCCCACAAGCGTGAAATTAAAGATCTTCAGAAACAGCTGACTAGAGCTAGAGAGGAGCGCGTTCTTGAGGAAACAAAACGAGAACTCAGTGATCATATGGTCAACAAATTGGAGTTAAGAGTTAAAGAGCTTCGTACATCTCAGGGAAAGTGTTATGTCAAATCTATAGAATGTGTGAATAAAATTAAAACCAGCTTTGCCAGCGTGGGCGCCTTCTCCAGCGAAGAGAATTTCTCTCGAGGCAATCCCGAAGGTCCACTGGAATGGATTAGTCACGAAGCAGAGGCCTTCGAGGAGATCCTGAGCAGTCGTGGCGATATCTGCGCTTTTTCGGGCGCCAGAGGAATTGCCTCTGTCTTAGAGAAGAAAGGTTGCGATCATGTAAAATTTCTTGCTCAGTCCGAAGCTGCCTTATCTTCCGAAGACATTAAGGACCCCTCGGCCGAAGCAAGCGTGGTTGGCGGCAAATTTTTTACGGATATCTGGAACGACGGCGGCCGAGGAATGGCGCAAGAGATTATCCAAAGGAGTGAAAAAGGCATCCATGATGCTAGAAAAGTGGCGGAAACTACTGAAAAAAGTACGGAGCCCGAAAGGCAATTAGGTATTAATTAGTTGTTCTTATTGTGTTGTAATTTTTGTTTCAAACTCTGCACTTAGTTTGTAATAGTGATGAAGAAATGTTCTCTTCCCTCAGAAGCTGCTGGGTTGACTGCCGACCCCCACACAAAAGGAGATGAAGAAATCAAACAAATGGCCGAAGCTATCATGGACAAAGTTGTTGACCAACTTTTAAATGAAGTCGCCGAAGCAGTATTAAGAGAGGACTAGATGCTATTAGAAAAACATTTAAATTGTGATCTGTGTAATATTTTGTACATTTGGATGTAATATACAAGTTTCTTTTCATTATTCAATTCTTCACAATGCATGAAACTCTATATACATACCTTTTTGAGCCTTCGGCGAAAAAACACCTTCCCTTCTTTTCATGCTTCGTGAAGAAGTCATTCTTTGTTAAAATTATTCTGATGAATGACATCCATGCTTCGTGAAATCATTATCCGAAGCTATACTCCGAGGTTATACAATCTCAATATTGATCTGAAAAAGCTCACCCATGTTTCATAAAAATATTCTCCGAAGCTGTAATCCGAAGCTATACAATTTCGACATCACTTTCTCAGAGCATCCTTTCGAAGGTTGAGAGTGTCACTTTCTTTTGCCAAATGCAATATGATGTATGATGCTTATGTTATGCAAAATGATGTGATGATGTTATGCTATGCATGTGACATTTGTTCCGAAGATACTCATAAAATATATTCGTAAGCTCTGCATTCCCTTAGGAACGTCTTTGGAGCTTCTTCGTCTTTTACTTAGACGATCTCAGCGTTGACTTTTCGCTGTAAGCCTCCCTTAGGAGCTTCTTCGCCCTTTACTTAGGCGGTATCAGCGTTGACTTTTCGCTGTAAGCCTCCCTTAGGAGCTTCTTCGCCTTTTACTTAGGCGGTATCAGCGTTGACTTTTCGCTGTAGGCTCTGCATTCCTTTAGGAACGACTTCTGAGCAGAAAACTTACACTGCGCTCCCTTTGGAACGACTTTTTGTGACTTCGCAAACTTACGCTGCGTTCCTTAGAACGACTTTCTGTTACTCCGAAGGATTTTTAATTCGAAGGTCCTCCTTGGTAACGGAAAAAATTTTAAGCTTCAGCAACTTAAGCTTGTGGAACAAATAGATCTTCCTCGCGGAAAACAACGAAATTATTACATGAAAACTACCAATGTTTTTTGCTTCACAGAAAATAAAACTGAATAGGAAAGAGTGCTATCAAAGGTAGGATATGTGTCAATATATGTGCTTCGACTCTGGCACAGTGCTGTTAACTGTGCGAGCTTCGGACTGCTCTCTGAAGTCCCTCTGATGTGGAGTGTATTGACTCCCTTCTGGCTGTTGGCCTTGCTGCAATGGAGGTGGGGGCGGAAGCTGTTGCCAGGAAGCTTGAGGTTGACTTGCCGAAGCTACAGAAGCTGCAGGGTGGTTGTCTATGTATTGTGGGATATAAGGTGGATGATACGAAGCAGTATGCATAACCTGCTTCGGCTGAGCTTGTTGGGATGCAGCTTCGGCTATTTCCTTTTGTTTCTGGATTGTAACATGGCACGTCCTAGTGGTGTGGCCCTTGCCTTCTCCACAGAACAAGCAAAACAGTCTCCTTGGCTGATCTCCGAATCTTCCGCCGAAGCCCCTGGCGCCTCTGCCCCTTGGAGCTGGTGGCCGGAAGGAGGTTTGTTGTTGCGCCGAAGCCTGTGAGGAGCTTTGCGGCCTGTTTTGCTGACTCCCCTTATCATCATTCTGAGTGTTGTGGATGGAACGGACGTGCCTCGGGTAGTATCTTCCTCCGAAGCCCCTGGTCATTTCAGAAAATCTGAAGGCCTCCTCCCTTCTTTGGCGGAAATCATTGTCAGCACGAATGTACTCATCCATCTTTTGGAGCAATTTCTCCAGTGTCTGAGGAGGCTTCCGAGCAAAGTATTGAGCTGCAGGTCCAGGACGGAGTCCCTTGATCATGGCTTCGATAACGATTTCATTGGGCACCGTTGGTGCCTGCGCCCTCAATCGTAAGAACCTTCGGACATACGCCTGAAGGTACTCTTCGTGATCCTGAACACACTGGAACAAGGCTTGAGCTGTGACCGGCTTTGTCTGAAATCCTTGAAAGCTGGTCAGCAACATGTCCTTCAGCTTCTGCCATGAAGTGATTGTTCCTGGCCGAAGGGAGGAATACCAGGTCTGAGCAACATTCCTGACGGCCATAACGAAAGACTTCGCCATGACTGCAGCATTGCCCCCGTACGAAGACACTGTTGCTTCGTAGCTCATCAAGAACTGCTTCGGATCAGAGTGGCCGTCAAACATGGGAAGCTGAGGTGGCTTATAGGATGGAGGCCAAGGTGTAGCCTGCAGCTCAGCGGACAGAGGAGAAGCGTCATCAAAAACAAAATTTCCCTGATGGAAATTGTCATACCAGTCATCTTCGTTGACGAAGCCCTCCTGATGAAGGTCTTTCTGATGAGGTCTTCTGTTCTGCTCATCGTGGGTAAGATGGCGAACTTCCTCAGAGGCTTCGTCTATTTGTCTCTGCAACTCAGCTAGGCGGGCCATCTTCTCCTTCTTCCTCTGCACTTGTTGATGTAGCATCTCCATGTCTCTGATTTCTTGGTCTAGCTCTTCTTCCTCGAGCGTCGGGCTGACGGCCTTTCTCTTCTGGCTTCGGGCCTCCCGAAGAGAGACGGTCTCCTGGTTGTGGTCCAGCGGTTGCAGTGCTGAAGCCCCAATTGCTGAAGCTTTCTTCGGCGCCATAGCGAAGGTCTATAGCTTCCGAAGGTGTTCACAAAAGCTCGAAGTGGAAGTGAGTTCACCGGAGGTGGGCGCCAATGTTGGGGACTTGTTCTCAAATGCTAAGAGTTAAGAACAAGGCAACATAAAAAGTGTTAAATGTTAAAGTCCTTCGTCCTTCGAAACATTATGCCCCTTCGGGAAATAATGAGTTTCGGACGAAGGTCATAAGGGACATACCTTCGTAATTATAACGAGTAATGACGAAGGATTCATATAAAGCACGAAATATAATATAAACAACATAAAATCATTTCTATTTTATTAACATGGAAAAATAGAAATGATTTCAAATTACAAATGTACCTTCGGTCCTGAAAGAAGGTATAAAGTACAAGTGTGACGCAAAAGCAGAATGCCAAGTCAGCGTGAACAGTACGGGAGTACTGTTCATCTATTTATAGACGCGGGACGCAGCCCACGTAAAATTACATTCATGTCCATTACATTTGTTAACAGTTTATGGAAATCTGTCGAGGCCCCCGAAGTCTTTTCATCTTTAAGTCGGTTCTCCCGTATGCCATCGCGCCGAAGCTTCCCTGCGCACAGCTTCGGCTGCCCTCGACCTTCGTCTGGTTCAGACTTCGTCCTGGTCGTGCTCCATATCCATAATTCTGAATCCGAAAATACCTGTTCATATAATCCGCTTGGGAAACATTGTCAAATCATGTTTTTGAGGACCTTCGGAGGACGAAGGCCCCCAACAGCGTTAGTAATTAAATCAAGTCCGAGAGAGAGGGAAAAACAAATCAACCAAGAAGTAAAGTGGATGAACACGGTGATTTGTTTTACCAAGGTTCAGTTCTAAAGAACCTAGTCCTCGTTGAGGTGGTCACAAAGACCGGGTCTCTTTCAACCCTTTCCCTCTCTCAAACGGTCACTTAGACTGAGTGAGCCTTCTTCCTTAATCTCACGGGTCACTTAGACCCCGCAAGGACCACCTGATAGCACCTAGAGGGGGGTGAATAGGTGATCCTGTAAAATCAAACACTAAATAGCCACAAACTTGATTGTTAAGGTGTTAGTCAAATCAAGTGGCTATGGAACACGCTCGTGCGAACAAAACAATCACAAGAAGCAACACACGAGACACGCGATTTTTATCCCATGGTTCGGCCAAGTAACACTTGCCTACTTCCACGTTGTGGCGTCCTAATGGACGAGGGTTGCACTCAACCTCTTTCAAGTGATCCGATGATCAACTTGAATACCACGGTCTTTTCCTTTAGAGTATTTTTCCTGTTTGCGAGGAATCTCCACAATTTGGAGTATCTCGCCCTTATAATAGAGATCACAAAGAAGCACAAGAGTAAGAATGGGAGAGCAACACACGCAAGACTCAAATCCGCAGCAACACCACGCACACAAGTAAAGAAGTGAGCACACAAACACAGCGCGAGGAGTTTACAACTCGAGAGTGCTCAAATCTCAAGAACTATGATCCGATTGTGTGAATGCAGAGTCTAGGTGCCTTAGGATGTTTATTGTAAGCTTGGTATACTGCTCCATGCGCCTAGGAGTCCCTTTTATAGCCCTAAGGTAGCTAGGAGCCGTTGGATATCAATTTGGTAGGCAATTCTTGCCTTCTGTCGAGTGGTGCACCGGACAGTCCGGTGCACCACCGGACAACCACTGTTCATGTCCGGTGCGCGATCTCCTTCCATATCAGGCGCAGCCGACCGTTGCTCCTCGGGGTCGGTTGGCGCACCGGACACTGTCTGGTGCACACAGGACAGTCCGGTGCACCCAGCCGACCGTTGGAGCTGGCCACATGTCGTGCATTGATCGTGCGGACAACCGTTGTCGCTGGCGCTGTTGGCTCATCGGACAGTCCGGTGCACCACCGAACAGTCCGGTGAATTATAGCCACGTCCCCTTTTCTTTTCCCGAGAGCGACGAGTTCGTCGCTGACGACTCACCGGACAGTCCGGTGCACCACCGGACGGTCCGATGATTTATAGCCGCGTCATTCCCGAGAGCAGCTGTTCACCGTCGGCTCGCCTGGGGCACCGGACACTGTCCGGTGCGCCACCAGACAGTCTGGTGCGTTAGGCCCGAGCTAGTGTTGGCTGTACACAGCCAACCTTTTTCCAATTCGAATCTTCTTGTCTTGGCACTGTTTCTAGCACTTAGATAAATATGTTAGTACTCACAAAACAATTCACTAAGTCTAGAAACATACCTTATATTTGATTTGTACTTCTTGCTCGTTTAGCACATAAGAGTTCAAAGCATTTGTGTTGGGCATCTAATCACCAAAACAATTATAGAAATGGCCCAAGGGCACATTTCCCTTTCAATCTCCCCCTTTTTGGTGATTTATGCCAACACATCAAAAAGCAACCAGAGGAGTGCAATATTAATTCAAATTGAAGACCAGATTCTCTTTACTTAAGATTTGACATATTTGGATCATTCTTTGCCACCACTTGGTTAGTTTTTGCCAATCAAATTCTTTTTCCTATCTCTAAGTCAAGCACTCTTATTTGTGCAAAAAGAGAGATATCCCAAGAGTGAAATTGATCAAGTGCCAAAAACTCCCCCTTTTCCCATAATCAAAATTCTCCCCCACAAGAGATCAAATTTTGCAATAAGAGTATTTTGGACAAATCAAAAATTCTAACCCTATTATTTTCAAAATTCACAAGTGGTTGGCTGATCCATTTGCTTTGACCTTGGTTTCTCCCCCTTTGGCATGAAGCACCAAAATGAGATCATTTTTGGATGTTAACCCCATTGCCTCACCAAAAATTGCAATTAAGAACAAAAAGGCAATGAGAGCACAAGTATGAACTTGGAATTAAATACACTAATACCGGAGTGGAGTGGAAGTCTTTGCGTCGTCCAAGTTAATTTTCCCTTTCAATGTACCTTCGAGACTACATCAAGTGTACTCAAACAAACAAATAAGTCTCAAGGGGATCAAGTTGTAGCACATCTCCCCCTAAACATGTGCACATCTGCATATGGACTTGTGAGGTCCGGGGATGACTTGTACAACTTGAGCACCATAAATAAATAATAACTGATTTAAATGCATAAAGTAACATGATCAAAGGCATAGAACATATGTATGCTATAGATCAATCCAAGTTACGCGAATCTAAGACATTTAGCTCACTACACAACCTGCAAAACCTTTTCTCATCTAAAGGCTTGGTGAAGATATCGGCTACCTGGTTCTCGGTGCTAATGTGATACACATCGATATCTCCCTTTTGCTGGTGGTCTCTCAGGAAGTGATGCCGGATGTCTATGTGCTTAGTGCGGCTATGTTCAACAGGATTATCCGCCAAGCGCATTGCACTCTCATTGTCACATAGGAGTGGGATTTTGCTCAGATTGTAGCCAAAGTCCCAGAGGGTTTGCCTCATTCAAAGTAGTTGTGCGCAACACTGTCCTGCGGCAACGTACTCGGCCTCAGCGGTGGATAGGGCAACAGATGTTTGTTTCTTGGAACTCCAGGACACCAGGGACCTTCCTAGAAATTGGCATGTCCCTGATGTACTCTTCTTATCAACCTTGCACCCGGCATAATCACAGTCTGAGTATCCAATCAAGTCAAAGGTAGACCCCTTTGGATACCAGATCCCAAAGCAAGGTGTAGAAACTAAATACCTAAGAATTCGCTTAACGGCTACAAGGTGACATTCCTTGGGGTCGGATTGATATCTAGCACACATGCATACACTAAGCATAATGTCTGGTCTACTAGCACAAAGATAAAGTAATGAACCTATCATTGACTGGTATGCTTTTTGATCAACAGACTTACCTCCTTTGTTGAGGTCAATATGCCTGTCAGTTCCCATCGGTGTCTTGCGGGCTTGGCGTCCTTCATCCCAAACCTCTTGAGAAGATCCTGAGTGTACTTCATTTGGGAAATGAAAGTGTCGTCCTTGAGTTGCTTCACTTGGAATCTAAGGAAGTAGGTCAACTCGCCCATCATCGACATCTTGAATTTCTGCATCATCACCGTGCTAAACTCCTCACAAGACTCTTGGTTAGTAGAACCAAATATTATGTCATCAACATAAATTTGGCAAACAAAGAGATCACCATTGCAAGTCTTTGTGAAAAGAGTGGGATTGGCTTTCCCAACCTTGAAAGCATTAGAAATAAGAAAATCTCTAAGGCATTCATACCATGCTCTTGGGGCTTGCTTAAGTCCATAGAGCGCCTTAGAGAGCTTATATACATGGTCGGGATACTTGTCATCCTTAAAGCAGGAGGTTGTTCCACATATACCTCCTCCTTGATTGGCCCATTGAGGAAAGCGCTCTTCATGTCCATTTGGTATAGCCTAAAAGAATGGTGAGCGGCATGGGCTAATAAAATTCGAATTGACTCTAACCTAGCCACAGGAGCAAAAGTCT
This sequence comes from Zea luxurians, assembly GCA_029449295.1. Taxonomy (NCBI): domain Eukaryota; kingdom Viridiplantae; phylum Streptophyta; class Magnoliopsida; order Poales; family Poaceae; genus Zea; species Zea luxurians. Next base: position 306,491 of record JAOPSE010000340.1, on the reverse strand, counting down.
CCTCGAAATCCAAACCTGCAACTTGGGCATAACCTTTTTCCATAAGTCGAGCCTTGTTTCTTGTCACCACCCCGTGCTCGTCTTGCTTGTTGCGGAACTGAAAGTTGCCTAGAGGGGGGGTGAATTGGCAAGTTAAAACTTTTTCAACAAAAACTAGAAGCAAACTGGGTAAAACTGAATTGATCTCGAAATTCGCCCAGTTAACTTTGGAAATGAGATGTTCTAAATGATCCACAGGGTTCGAAGTAGTAGATCTGAGAAGGGCACTTCTCAAAATCCACACACCAAAAAGATATAAACAAATCTTCCACGCAATGGTGATAGAACGAAGAACACAAACAAACACAATGAGCAAGAACACAAGATACACAAGATTTATCCCGAGGTTCGGTCACACCACAAAAGGTGCCCTACTTCCTCGTTGAGGCGCCCACAAAGAGCCGGGTCTCTTTCAACCCTAATCCTCCCTTTGCCGACCACAAAGGTCAAGCTCACACACTAATCTTTGCTCAAACGAGCGGGTAATACAAACTTTCTTGTGGTCTTCCACAAGATTTGGAGACTCACAAGAGACACCTAGTCGTCTAGGAGCTAGAAGCTCCAAGAGTAATGAATCCACAAAGAACTCGATGTAGTACCAAAGCTCGAATGAAGAAGAGCAAGAGAGATTTAGAGATGGCGCACAAAAACCGCAGCTCTCAAGCTCACTCAAAGATTCCTCTCCAAAGATTCGAAATGGGAGAGGCAAGAGATGTGTGTGAGGGAGAGGGAGGTGTTTCTTGGGTTAGAAATGGAGTTCAAATCGTGCTCACTGCTGTGGGGTGAGAGGTAGGAGTGAGTATATATAGGTGGAGCTCAAAACTAGTCGTTGGGCAGATTGTTCTGCCTGAGACCGGTTGAACCGCCCCCTAGGGCGGTTGAACCGCCCCTGGCAGGCCTGGCAGCCTGTCTGCCAGTCTGACTGGCAGACTGACGCGCAGACTGACCGCAGACTGGTCAAAGTTGACCAAAACCGGTTGAACCGCCCAGGGGGGCGGTTGAACCGCCCCTGACAGCTCCTGGCGACCTGTTTGCCAGTCTGACTGGCAGACTGCAGATCAGAGGTCAGAGGGGTCAGAGACCAGCTGAACTGCCCCTCAGGACCAGTTCAACAGGTCTTGACCAGTGAGTTTAGGAGAGAAAACCCCAGCTCAACTGCCCGGAGGCAAGTTCAGCTGGTGTATGGTCAAAGAGGTTCACAGCTGAAGTTGAGTTCAGCTGAAGTTGAGAAAGCTCAACTCAGCTGAAGTTCAGCTCAGCTGAAAAGCTCAGCTGCAGCTGAAGAAGCTCAACTCAGCTGAAGTCAAGTTCAGCTGGAAAGCTCAGCTGCAGTTGAAGAAGTTCAGCTGCTTTTCAGCAAGAACACTCTAGGTTTCTCAACCCTAACCACGGTCAACCATAGAACGTTAAAGAGATTTTTGCTTTTCAAAAATAACTTTTGAATAGAGAGGTTTGAGCTTTGGCAAACACCAACCTTCTTTTTGGATCCCCCTTTATAGTACGATGATTCCTATACTCAAGTTAAATAAAATATAATGAAGTAAACTCCTTGAGTCATTGGTGTCTCTTGTGTGATTTCTCCATGGCATTTCTTCATAAGGATCACAAACATCTTTGTCTCACCTTTTGAAGCAAACTCAAATCAAACCCTATGACTTGTACCATATCACCTTATATGAGTTCAAATCATGGCTTCAAGTCACCTTACTGATGCATCAACATGTTATAACTCTTCATAGCTGATTAGTTCATCGACTTAGTGCAAGTACTCTCTTCTTCACCTTAGCCATGGTACCTCGGTCTACAAGCCGTCGCTTGGCCTTCACCTTCGCTTAGTTCCTCGAAGCCCTTTCCTTGCTATCTTCACCCTATCAAGCCATTCTTGAGTCACATCATATTGATCAACCATTGAGAGAATCATTTCTTCAATATTGTGAACCTTGCTTGAATGTCTTCTAGATATAATTGTCAAGATCAATCAAGCTCTAGTTTGATTCTCATAGAAGCATATATGGACTGACAGTAATATGGTCAAGCCAATTCACGATTCCTCATATCTTATTCTCTTTGGCTTGACCAATCCTCTAAATCACTTTGTCCTCTATTCTGGTCATATGTATGTAGTGATTTCTCAGGTCTTGTCCATATATTCAAACCAATATAGAGATCATATTATATCCATTTGCATTGTCTCATTGGTTATTTAACCTCGTGTTGAACCTTTGTTCACTGATCATTATACACTATTCAAGTATGTTCATCATACTGAATTTCTTGTTCAACACTTAGCAAACTCATTAGACCTTTAAATGTGTTGTTATCCAAATCACCAAAACTCACAAAAGGGATGAATGCACTTTCAATCTCCCCCTTTTTGGTGATTGATGACAACACATTTAAAGCTTACATAAGATTTGATAAATAAGATTTTAAATCCTATGATATAGTTTCCTCCCCCTAAATATGTGCATTTCAGAAAATAACACTTTTGTACTCAAATGCCAAAAGCACATATTTAGGTCAAAGTATAGACAACTTATATCATACTATTCATAGGGTGCAGTGTGTCATAAAATAAATGTGATGCTCATGACATAGTATGCACTCATCAATTTTCTACATCTTATGTTTTTCTTATGATTCCCCCTTTTGTTAATTATATCTCCCCTTCTTAAAAGTCTTCTAACACTTAGTTACATAAGACTAAAGGTAAGCTTTATTGCACAATTTCTCCCCCTTTGTCATAAATCTCCAAAAAGGATACAAAGAATATAAAGGATAGAAATTATGATTAAGCGAGATGTGAACACACTATCATGAAAGGGATCCTTAGATGGCACAAAGGTAATGGATAAGTGTCACAAGTGATGTACCTTTGCGTTTTACCTTTTCAAGGGGTTTCCAGACTTGAGTTGTATTTAGAGTTCATTTTGCAATCTCTTGTCGGCATAATTGTGACATAGGTCCAAGATATCAAATGAATATTGTCATACTAATTGAAAGATAAATCTTGATACCTGGAGTCTAGATGTCACCTAGCATTTTCTTATCATAACAAGAGGCAGGATGAAAATTGCACAAGTATGGATTATACAACTAGTGATCATGTATGAAAAATATCAATTAAAAAAACACCAATTGATACAATTTGATAGATAAGCAGATCACTAATAGCATATTACACTAAGTTCTCCTCAAGTTTTTAGGGCACACATATATATGAATTCAATTGATATCTGTTGAGAGTACTTATTTGCAACTTAAAGTACCATTGGCATAAAAGGAGTATCAATTGAACATAATCTTGCAACATAAGAAACATGTGCACTATTTAATCAATTAAGTTCTAGACAGGAGAATCTATAAGCTATGCTACTTCAGATATTTGTAATCCAAAAAGATGTGATACATATTTACCAATTTTAGATGACGTTGGAGTAGCATATACAAGAGAAACTTATTCTCTTATGAAATGTATAGAAGATACATTTATTGGAGCAAAGAATCTTTGATACCCATCAAAATTTGCAGTGGAAGCGATTGTCTTTACTTGAAGATTCCTTTCTAATTTAAGACTACACACATAATAGACTTGAAAATGAAGTTAGTCTCAAAGATTCAAATTATAGACCATTCTCCCCCTAAATGTGTGCATACAAGTGATGAATACTTGTTTTACCTTATGCACTTGGACTTATGAGGCCAGTGGATTAAGTTCTACAATTTGAACCTTGGTACAAATAAAGTATGAAAATGTGAAATCGTACCAATTGAAGGAATTACTCATAATTAAAAGGTATACTAATAGATATGATATGCAATATTTAAGCCAAGATTCTTGATAAGTTTGCATGTTTGACTCATACCTCACTAAGATGACTCAAGACTAACTTATGACATCACCACAAGAGGTATTAATCAAATATCTAGAGATTCTTTAAGCGTCACCACAAGTGCAACCTTAGGGTGTGACTTAAGATATTGCATATACATGCACACACTAGCATGTAAGAGCCTAGATGTACAAAGGTAATACAATAGTTCATGGAATGACACACCTTTGTTCTATGCCACATGGTCTCCATTATAGTCATGAATTTCCATCTTAGCTTTTGATAGGCTTGACATTTCAAAGAGAAACTTATCCTCTTCAAACGATCAAGAGAAACTCATTTTCATTTCTATGGAACCATTCATCCTCATTTGATGTTCTCCAAGGTGTGAGACTACACAACATGAACTTGAAAGAAATCATTAGCCTCACAAGATATAGGCTAAACTCTCCCTCAATTTGTGCATGCAAGAGTACACAAAGTACACTTATGCACATTAACAATGCGAGGTTAAAGGAGATGTTTGTACTATATCTTGGTTTAACATAACATGCTTTACATAGATGATGAAAATTAAACCAATTGAAAGTTTAAGAACTTAAAGTATATCAATTGAAATTCTGAAGGGTAAAGCATGCTAATAAGAACCTCAAACCTCATAATGAAGGATATCATATAAATATGTCACTACATCTTCATTATTAGGTTGACAAAAAGTGTAACTCCCTTCTTGAATCACTGTGATTTCTTTTCTCTTTATGATTTCATCCAACCAGGCGATCTTGAACTTCATTGATCTTGGCTTGGTTCAATCATACTTGATATGAGACCCATTGAAACTCAATGATTGAAACAACCAAGACTCTTATATCCGTGGATTTTGAATCCATCTTGAAAACACTTGGAAGGACCTTGTTGAAACACTTAGAAAAGAGAGCATTAGAAACACAAGGGAGGGTTTCACAAATGATAATCCTTATATGTGGATGGAAAATGAATTATCATTCTTGAAACCCAAAAAGATAGATTAAATTCCTTTAAATTAGTGCACACATATATTTGATGTCAAAGTTATATGCACTATTGAACATTTTATAGTGCAAGGAAATTAACCTATACTATGGTACATTCCACTAAGGATAAAATACTAAAACAACTGAATGAGAGGAAGTTTTCATACCTTGGCCTCTTATCAACTTTATCTTACTTTAGTTGAATAGTATCCTTTAAGCTTGTGATTTATCCAATTAAATAATAAGCACCATCTCTTAACATAGATTTTCTATGGATAAACTCAACACAAGAGATGGCATTAGTAGCACAAGCACTAGTTTCTTATTTAGCAACCCTTTATATGTGGAAGGCAAGCTAGTTGCTAAAATAGAGAAACCTCATAATATGGACTAAATTTCCTTGAACCCTCATGCACAATATATTTTGAATGACATGGATAATATGCATGGTTATTCAATGAAGTCTAAAGGGATGACTTAATCCATATTATGGTGAGTGTCTAATATAAAAGAATCAAATCCAAATTAACTAGATAGAGAATATGTCACATAATTTTGGATTGTTCACCATATGATAATATTCATTCAACTTCCAATTAGACCTTTATTTCATAATCAACAACTGATGTGTATCCTTAAGTGCTTCTTCTTCCTTAGTGGCTACAAAAGTCACAAAAGATATAAGATTTGAAAATAATATGCACTTGAGATTCAGTTGTTACCACCCTTGCTACTATCTCCAAATATGATTTATACATCCATTATCGAGCACCCAACTTGATCCATTGAAGGAGTGATCCTGCAAAACAAGTTTAAGCTTCATATCTTGGTACCCAATTTGAATTGGGTCCTTTGAGATTAGTAGTAAGAGCCTTGAGTACCCACACAATCCTTATTGCGGCCTTTCTCTTTGTGTAGGCACCCACATATACTTGGCAACCATCTTACATGGTTTCAAGTCAATATTTAATCACATAGATAAAAACTAGAGTTAAGAATAGGAGCCTTTTCTCCTTTTTCTTAATACATCGTTGTGTTGCTTTCTTGATGATGAACCTAGCTTGACCTTGGGTGCACCTAGCTTATCAAGGTTAGTTGCACAAGCATTCATATCATGAAGACAAGTTATGCATGGAATTTACAACTTAGTGATCCAATTCAATGTGAAGCATATGGATATCGATTGAAGTATATTTCTAAGATATCAAAATATGGGTTTCCAAAATTTAGAGAGTATGGATCACTAATTGTACCTTTTACAGTTTAAAAATCATATCCATATTAGTGCATATGTATGTGATGAATATAAAAAAAAGATTCTTATGCACTTTTAGAATTAACGGTAAGGGAATTTTAAACTGCATCAAGAGTAGCTATTTAGAAAACAAAGATTACAATCCATATGAATGAGATACAAATTTACCATTTTGGATTGTCTTAGTATAGCTTACTCAAGTGAAACTTATTCTCTATGACACAAGATATATAATGTTCTCCCACTAGATATGTGCATCAAGTATTTGAATGACTTGCCACATGCACTTTCAATTCAGTTAAGAGTCTCATGAGGAGTACATTACATATCATGGTCAAGGCATGAAAAATTTGCAATGAATTAACTTATGCCTAAGAATACTTACCACCATATAGAATGTACCATTTTTTATACCAATTTGACAGATCTTACTATCTGTGGTGGTGTCACCTTATTATTCTTCTTTTCATCATTTGTGGAGACTTCCTTCTTTGTTATCTCTTTTCCTTTTAAAACTAATCGATAAAACACTTTGAAAAGAGGTATTAGTAGTACAAGGAAGTATTTAATGAATGATGATATCTATATATGAATGGCAAGCAAATCATCATTTATGAGCATACAGGCATAAAATAAATTCCTTTTAAATTAATGCACATGGATGAGTGAATTTATAATATGCACCAATTTACAAATTTAAGCCAAAAAGAATTTAACTTTCATATTGACATTTCTTTGCATAAAATAGATTATTACCAATTGAAAGAATGCCACTTGAAAGGAACTATTATTGGTCACATACCAAATGAAACAGTAAAAGTCTGCAAAAATAAAGCTGAAAAGTACTGCAAAAGTGACCGAAAAAGTGCTGCAAAAGTTACTGAAAAGGTGCTGCAAAAGTTGCTGAAAAGGTGCTGTAAAAGTTACTGAAAAGGTGCTACAAAAGTTGCTGAAAAGGTGCTGTAAAAGCTGATCTGACGCCTGAAAAAGGTGCTGTTGCAGACTGAAAAAGGCGTCTGAAAAAGGGCTGACGTAGTCTGAAAAAAATGGTCAGACTGGCCGGTCAAACTGTGCCAGACCGGTTCAACCGGTCCTGGACACCAGTTCAACCGGTTTCAGCCAGGGGGGTTCCTGGTGAATACCAGCCGAACTGAAGTTCAACTCAGAAGTTCAGCTGGTCTCCCCAGCTGAGCTAGAAAGTTCAGCTGGTCAGACCAGTTGAGCTTGGAATGAAAATTTTAAAATAATTTTTCACAGTAAACCTCATTTCAAATTTTAAAATGTACGCATAGATTGAATGACACACTCTATTTTAGAAACACATTCTCATGTTGTGAAACTACATAAATCACTCAGATAAGAACATTAGTCTCACAACTTTAGTCATATAGAGAATTCCCCTTTTGATAAGTGCTTTAAGAATTTGAATTTCTTACTTAGCACTCTATTCATTTAAGAACATGGGATAATACTCTTTATGTCTAGGTCATGGCAATAATATGATGATTAACTTGAAATATGCCACAAGATACATACAATCAATTTAAAGCATGTAGATTGTCACAATATAAAAATATGAACTTGCAATCTACCATATAATTAGAATTTTTCCAAAACAAGGTAAAATATTTTAAGTTCATTCTCAAGTGCTTCATTTTTCTTATGTGGCTACAAAAGACACAAAGGAATATACTAATTAAAAACAATGTGCACTTAAGATTTAATTGTTACCATCCTTTGGATATCACTTGGTTGTAGGCCTTTTGCTTGATTCCCACAAAGATTAATCCTTATTCCCTACAACACAAGTTCTTGCTAGAGATGAATATGAAGTTAGTGATATAACAACTCAATTCATCTTTGGGTCAATCTTAAAGGATAGACAATGTAAGATTGATAGCTTGAGATAAGAATTGAGTTAAACCGCTCAAGCACCCCAAAGCTTCATATCATCTTTGGGTACCTGCAAATAGTTTCAAACACATTTTGGTACCCATCTCATGATGGGTCCATCAAGGTTAGGCAATAAAGACTTAGGCACCCAAATAGCCTTAGTCCTAAAATGTGGTGAACTCATCACCTTTCTAGCACAAGAGTCAAATTTGGGTCTCCTAAGCATATTTGAATATATTGACAAGTTAGGTTTAGGAGTTTTACCCTTTCGACAAACCTTGAATAGATGACCTTTTTCACGGCAATTGTAGCAAATGCGATGCTTGTCCTTGCAATGCATTTGCCTTTTGCTTTCATCCTTTTTGATGGTCATCTTTCTTGATCGTGCAAGGTCTTGATTCTTCATGTGGGGGCATGAATCAATTTCATGGCCCTTCTCCTTGCATCCATAGCACCTCCTATCGCTTCTCTTTGATCTTTCTTTGTTGAAGCACATAGGTACATTGTTAGAGCAAATCATATGAGCATTAATTTTCTCACCATGGATTTTGCTCATGCCTTTCTTGGAAAGCTTGGTATTCTTTTGAAGGGGGTTTGTGCATGCTACGTTTGACCCCTTCTCAAGCTTTTTCACCATATTATCACAGTTATCTTGAGAAGGTTGAGCATGACACTTTCCCTTCAAACGAGTTAAGCTCCTTCTTAGCATTCCAACTTCTTCCTTGAGCTCTTTATTTTCTTGTGTGATAGAAATATCACTAATTCCTGAAATGTCTAGCTCAATGGAAGATTGGCTTTCTTGAGAGCAACATTTGTTAACACATGATAATATAGTTTCTACTTGAGTACATGTGCATATGTGAGGTTGGTATGATTTCAAATTAGTTAACACAACCTCATGAACCATTTCTAACATGATATGTGAATCCATAAATTTATTATGAGAGCATACAAGCATATCATGTTTTTTTGCAAAGCTAGATTTTCAATGTTTAGCTTTTCTACCGTGTTCTTGAGCATAGCATTTTTATTTTCTAATTGAGCAATATATGATGAATGATTAATAACTTTAATTTGCTCAATTGAAATGTCTTCATACCTTTGGACCAAATCATCATGAGAGCACTTTAGCTTCTCATGCTCTTTGGTCAACTTCTCTAAGTTTTCGATTTTTCTGATGAGGAAGTCTTCTTGCTTATGAAGCATTTCTTTTTGTTCTTCCGCTCTTTTCATGAGTTTGAGCAAGCTCATCCGATGTTTCTTGCTTAGCTGAGCAAAGAATTGTTGAAGATCGTCCTCATCTTCACTATCACTTTCTTGCTCCTCCTCATCCTCACTTTCGCTTTCACTGTCACTCCCATTAGCAATAAAGCACATATGAGAAGTGGATTTGAAAGACGAACCTTGTGAAGAGGTGGATTCGTTGTTTGGTCTCCATCGATCATTTTCTTCTTCAATTTTGTTCTTTGCCTCATCTTCCTTCATTTTGAGGAACATCCTTTCGGCGATTCTCATGGCAAGATCTATTGCCCTAGGATCAACATCTGCAACAAAAGATGAAGTCGAGGCAACCTCAACTTTTTCAAGCTTAGAAGCACTTTCGTTTCTTAGTCCCCCCGACATGATCTTTCCTCACGCGGTTAAGCGTTAGAACGAGGATTAGGCTCTGATACCAATTGAAAGTTGCCTAGAGGGGGGGTGAATAGGCAAGTTAAAACTTTTTCAACAAAAACTAGAAGCAAACTGGGTAAAACTGAATTGATCTCGAAATTCGCCCAGTTAACTTTGGAAATGAGATGTTCTAAATGATCCACAGGGTTCGAAGTAGTAGATCTGAGAAGGGCACTTCTCAAAATCCACACACCAAAAAGATATAAACAAATCTTCCACGCAATGGTGATAGAACGAAGAACACAAACAAACACAATGAGCAAGAACACAAGATACACAAGATTTATCCCGAGGTTCGGTCACACCACAAAAGGTGCCCTACTTCCTCGTTGAGGCGCCCACAAAGAGCCGAGTCTCTTTCAACCCTAATCCTCCCTTTGCCGACCACAAAGGTCAAGCTCACACACTAATCTTTGCTCAAACGAGCGGGTAATACAAACTTTCTTGTGGTCTTCCACAAGATTTGGAGACTCACAAGAGACACCTAGTCGTCTAGGAGCTAGAAGCTCCAAGAGTAATGAATCCACAAAGAACTCGATGTAGTACCAAAGCTCGAATGAAGAAGAGCAAGAGAGATTTAGAGATGGCGCACAAAAACCGCAGCTCTCAAGCTCACTCAAAGATTCCTCTCCAAAGATTTGAAATGGGAGAGGCAAGAGATGTGTGTGAGGGAGAGGGAGGTGTTTCTTGGGTTAGAAATGGAGTTCAAATCGTGCTCACTGCTGTGGGGTGAGAGGTAGGAGTGAGTATATATAGGTGGAGCTCAAAACTAGTCGTTGGGCAGATTGTTCTGCCTGAGACCGGTTGAACCGCCCCCTAGGGCGGTTGAACCGCCCCTGGCAGGCCTGGCAGCCTGTCTGCCAGTCTGACTGGCAGACTGACGCGCAGACTGACCGCAGACTGGTCAAAGTTGACCAAAACCGGTTGAACCGCCCAGGGGGGGCGGTTGAACCGCCCCTGACAGCTCCTGGCGACCTGTTTGCCAGTCTGACTGGCAGACTGCAGATCAGAGGTCAGAGGGGTCAGAGACCAGCTGAACTGCCCCTCAGGACCAGTTCAACAGGTCTTGACCAGTGAGTTTAGGAGAGAAAACCCCAGCTCAACTGCCCGGAGGCAAGTTCAGCTGGTGTATGGTCAAAGAGGTTCACAGCTGAAGTTGAGTTCAGCTGAAGTTGAGAAAGCTCAACTCAGCTGAAGTTCAGCTCAGCTGAAAAGCTCAGCTGCAGCTGAAGAAGCTCAACTCAGCTGAAGTCAAGTTCAGCTGGAAAGCTCAGCTGCAGTTGAAGAAGTTCAGCTGCTTTTCAGCAAGAACACTCTAGGTTTCTCAACCCTAACCACGGTCAACCATAGAACGTTAAAGAGATTTTTGCTTTTCAAAAATAACTTTTGAATAGAGAGGTTTGAGCTTTGGCAAACACCAACCTTCTTTTTGGATCCCCCTTTATAGTACGATGATTCCTATACTCAAGTTAAATAAAATATAATGAAGTAAACTCCTTGAGTCATTGGTGTCTCTTGTGTGATTTCTCCATGGCATTTCTTCATAAGGATCACAAACATCTTTGTCTCACCTTTTGAAGCAAACTCAAATCAAACCCTGTGACTTGTACCATATCACCTTATATGAGTTCAAATCATGGCTTCAAGTCACCTTACTGATGCATCAACATGTTATAACTCTTCATAGCTGATTAGTTCATCGACTTAGTGCAAGTACTCTCTTCTTCACCTTAGCCATGGTACCTCGGTCTACAAGCCGTCGCTTGGCCTTCACCTTCTCTTAGTTCCTCGAAGCCCTTTCCTTGCTATCTTCACCCTATCAAGCCATTCTTGAGTCACATCATATTGATCAACCATTGAGAGAATCATTTCTTCAATATTGTGAACCTTGCTTGAATGTCTTCTAGATATAATTGTCAAGATCAATCAAGCTCTAGTTTGATTCTCATAGAAGCATATATGGACTGACAGTAATATGGTCAAGCCAATTCACGATTCCTCATATCTTATTCTCTTTGGCTTGACCAATCCTCTAAATCACTTTGTCCTCTATTCTGGTCATATGTATGTAGTGATTTCTCAGGTCTTGTCCATATATTCAAACCAATATAGAGATCATATTATATCCATTTGCATTGTCTCATTGGTTATTTAACCTCGTGTTGAACCTTTGTTCACTGATCATTATACATTATTCAAGTATGTTCATCATACTGAATTTCCTATTCAACACTTAGCAAACTCGTTAGACCTTTAAATGTGTTGTTATCCAAATCACCAAAACTCACAAAAGGGATGAATGCACTTTCAGGAACACCCACTTGGTTCCCACAACGTTTTGCTTTGTACGTGGCACCAGGCTCCAGACTTCATTTCTTTTGAAGTTGTTGAGCTCTTCCTGCATGGCCAACATCCAGTCCGGATCCTGCAAGGCCTCTTCTACCCTAAAAATCTCAATAGAAGAGACAAACGAGTAATGCTCACAAAAATTCGTGAGCGAGTAGTTACTCCCTTGCTGATGTCACCTAGAATCTGATCGATGTAGTGATGTCTTTGGATCGTCGCTTGGACTTGGGTTGGAGGAACTCGTGGTGCTTCTTCCTCCATCATTTGTTCTTCCAGTGCTCCCCCTTGATCCTGCCCCTCTTCTTGAGGTACCTGTTCACCGTATTGAGTTGGGGAATGCACCATTGTCGAGGAAGTTGGTTGATCTTGCTCCTGTAGTTCCTGTGGTCGCACATCACCTATCGCCATCGTGCGCATTGCGGCTGTCGAAACTTCTTCTTCATCTATATCATCAAGATCAACTTGCTCTCTTAGAGAGCCATTAGTCTCATCAAATACAACGTCGCTAGAGACTTCAACTAATCCTGATGATTTGTTGAAGACTCTATACGCCTTTGTATTTGAGTCATACCCTAGTAAAAACCCTTCTATTGCCTCGGGGGCAAATTTAGAATGTCTACCTTACTTCACCAGAATGTAGCATTTGCTCCCAAATACACGAAAGTAAGAGACATTAGGTTTGTTAGTGGTAAGGAGTTCGTAGGAGGTCTTCTTGAGGAGGCGATGCAGATAGAGCCGGTTTATGGCGTGGCAGGCTGTGTTCATAGCTTCCGACCAAAACCGCTCGGGCGTCTTGAACTCTTCAAGCATCGTTCTTGCCATGTCGATTAGCGTCCTATTCTTCCTCTCAACCACACCATTTTGTTGTGGTGTGTAGGGAGCGAAGAACTCGTGCTTGATGCCTTCCTCCTCAAGAAACTCTTCAAGTTGTAGATTCTTGAACTCGGATTCATTGTCGCTCCTTATCTTCTTCACCTTTAGCTCAAATTTGTTTTGAGCTCTCCTTAAGAAGTGCCTTAGGGTCCCTTGGGTTTCTGACTTATCCTGCAAAAAGAATACCCAAGTGAAGCGGGAAAAATCATCAACAATTATAAGACCATACTTACTTCCCCCGATGCTGAGGTAGGCAATGGATCCGAAGAGGTCCATGTGAAGAAGCTCTAGTGGTCTTGATGTTGTCATCACATTCTTGATGTGATGAGTGCTTCCCACCTGTTTCCCTGCCTGGCATGCTGCACAAGGTCTGTCATTCTCAAAACAGACATCAGTTAGTCCTAACACATGTTCTCCCTTTAGAAGCTTATGAAGGTTCTTCATCCCAACATGTGCTAGACGGCGATGCCAAAGCCAGCCCATAATAGTCTTAGCCATTAAGCATGCATCTAGATCGACATTCTCTTTCGAAAAGTCAACTAAATAGAGCTTGCCGTCTAATACACCCTTAAAAGCTAATGAACCATCACTCCTTCTAAAGACATATACATCTACATTTGTGAATAAACAATTATAACCCATGTTACATAATTGACTCACAGACAATAAGTTGTACCCGAGCGATTCAACTAAAAACACATTGGAGATAGAATGCTCGGATGTGATGGCTATCTTTCCCAATCCCTTAACCTTGCCTTGGTTCCCATCTCCAAAGATAATCGCATCCTGGGAATCCTTGTTCTTGACGTAGGAGGTGAACATCTTCTTCTCCCCCGTCATGTGGTTTGTGCATCCGTTGTCGATAATCCATCTTGAGCCCCCGGATGCATAAACCTGCAAAGCAATTTAAGCTTGGGTTTTAGGTACCCAACTCTTGTTGGGTCCTACAAGGTTAGTGACAATAACTTTTGGAACCCAAATACAAGTATTGTCTCCCTTGCATTTGGATCCCAACTTCCTAGCAACTACTTTTGTGTTCTTATATGAAAGTACAAAAGAAGTATTGCAAGCATGATAAATAGTAGAAGGTCCATTGCACATTCTCCTAGGCGCATGAGATGCAACATGATTTCTCCTAGGCCTACTTCTACCATGAACAAAAGTGGAGCTAGATGCAAACATAGCATGTGAATCATTATAAGCAGCATGATCATAACATCTATCATTATAGCATTCCTAGAATATTTCCTATTATAAATATAGGCATGATTCTTTTGGGAACTACTAGCCATAGGGGCGTTCCCTTTCTCCTTGTTGAGAACGGGAGCCCTTTGGCTTGTTAAGTTCTTGGTTTCCTTTTGAAAACCAAGTCCATCCTTAATCGAGGGGTGTCTACCAATAGTGTAGGCATCCCTAGCAAATTTTAATTTATCAAAATCAACTTTGCAAGTCTTAAGTTGAGCATTAAGACTTGCCACCTCATCGGTTAATTTAGCAATAGAAATAAGATGTTCATCATAGGCATTTACATCAAAGTCCTTGCATCTATTGCAAATAACTACATGTTCTACACATGATCTAGTTGCATTTGCTTCCTCTAGTTTAGCATTTAATTCAACATTTAAATCCTTTAGACTAGAGACAGATTCTTGACAAGCAGACAACTCAGAGGATAGCATTTCATTTCTTTTGAGTTCTAAAGCAGGAGATTTTTGAACACTAACAAACTTGTCATGTTCTTCATACAAAATATCCTCTTGCTTTTCTAGTAGTCTATCTTTTACATTTAGAGCATCAATTAATTCATTAATTTTCTCTACTTTGGCTCTATCTAACCCTTTAAACAAACCAGAGTAATCTACTTCATCATCGGAGGATTCCTCATCGCTAGAAAAAGAGTACTTGGGGGTATCTCGAATATGTACCTTCTTCACCTTAGCCATAAGGCAAGTATGGCGTTCGTTGGGGAAGAGCGTAGACTTGTCGAAGGCCGAGGCAGCTAGTCCTTCATCGTCAGAGTCAGATGAAGAGCAGTCAGAATCCCATTCCTTTCCAAGATGCACCTCACCCTTTGCCTTCCTGTAATTCTTCTTCTTTTCCGTCTTCACACTCTTTTCTTGTCCCTGGTCATTATCATTATCGGGGCATTGTGCTATGAAATGACCAGTCTTACCGCATTTGAAGCAGGAGCGCTTTCCCCTTGTTTTATTCTTGTTGGGGTACTCTTTGCGTCCTTTGAGTGTGGTCTTAAAATGCTTGATGATAAGCGCCATTTCTTCCTCATTGAGCCCGGCAGCCTCTACTTGTGCTACCTTGCTTGGTAGCGCCTCGTTGCTGCTTGTTGCTTTGAAAGCCATGGGCTGCGGCTCATAGATGGGTAGTGGACCATTTAGTGTGTCGTCCACGTATCGCGCCTCCTTCACCATCATGCGCCCACTCACAAATTTTCCAAGGATCTCCTCGGGCGTCATCTTGGTGTACCTGGGGTTTTCGCAAATAAGATTGACAAGATGAGGGTCAATAACGGTAAATGACCTGATCATGAGTCGGACGACATCATGATCCGTCCATCTTGTGCTTCCGTAGCTTCAGATCTTGTTGACCAGGGTCTTGAGCCTGTTGTAGGTCTGAGTTGGCTCCTCTCTCCTGATCATCGCGAACCTCCCTAGCTCTCCCTCCACTAGTTCCATCTTGCTGATCATGGTGGCATCATTTCCCTCATGTGATACCTTGAGGGTGTTCTAGATCTGTTTGGCATTGTCCAAACCACTCACTTTATTGTACTCATCCCTGCAAAGAGATGCTAGCAAAACAGTAGTAGCTTGGGCATTGTTATGGATTTGCTCATTTATAAAAACAGGATTATCAGTGCTATCAAAATGCATCCCAATTTCTACAATTTCCCATATGCTAGGATGGAGAGAGAATAAATGACTACGCATTTTATGGCTCCAAAACAAATAGTCCTCTCCATCAAAGTGTGGAGGTTTTCCAAGGGGAATTGAAAGTAGATGCGCATTTGAATTATAGAGAATGCGAGAGTAATCAAAAGAATAATTTTGATTGACCGTCTTTTTCTTGGACAAGGAGTCGTCGTCGTCCCTTGGTGAAGAAGAGGTTGCATCACTGTCGTAGTAGATGATCTTCTTGATGCGTCTCTTCTTCTTCATGTCCCTCTTCTTGTGACTCGAGCCTGAGTCAGTAGGCTTGTCGGCTCTTGGCTCATTGAAGAGGGACTCCTTCTCCTTGTCGTTGATCACCATCCCCTTTCCCTTAGGATCCATCTCTTCGGGCGGTTAGTCCCTTAGATGAAGAGTACTGTTCTGATACCAATTGATAGCACCTAGAGGGGGTGAATAGGTGATCCTGTAAAATCAAACACTAAATAGCCACAAACTTGATTGTTAAGGTGTTAGTGAAATCAAGTGGACATGGAGCACGCTCGTAAGAACAAAACAATCACAAGAAGCAACATACGAGACACGCGATTTTTATCCCGTGGTTCGGCCAAGTAAAACTTGCCTACTTCCACGTTGTGGCATCCCAATGGACGAGGGTTGCACTCAACCCCTTTCAAGTGATCCGATAATCAACTTGAATAACACGGTCTTTCCTTGAAAGTATTTTTCTCGTTTGAGAGGAATCTCCACAATTTGGAGTCTCTCACTGTAACACCCCTAATGTTACTGCAACTAAAACTTGAGCATGGCATCATAAACATTGGCATTGCATATGTTTGACACACCTAGAGTGCATTCACTAGGTAAAAATTTCAAACAAGTTGTATTGTTATAGCATTTTGCAAATAGAACCCTGGATAGGGAACTTAACCCTAAATAGGGATTAAAGGGGGTAAAACCTAACCCAAATTGAGAAAACCTCAAAGCTTTAGGGGAATAGTCATAAAATGTTCCCAAGAATGAATTTGAATCACATTTATACCCCTGAGATACCAAAAACCCCAAAAGAACCCTGGAAAACCCCAAGTCCAAACCCTAGGGGTCTATGTGCAAAAACAGTGCACATTTGGACTAAAGTGTAAAAACTACAATGTTAAGGCATATTAAGTCCTTTGGTTCACAAATATGTGAATTTGCAAGTTAAACCCTAAGCTTTGGGTCTATTTGTAAAAATCACCTCTTAAGTCCTATATAGCCTAAGTCTGAAATTCAGAGTTTTGGGCTCAACTTTGGAGCTCTATACCTCCTAATTCATGAGGATTCTGTCCAGGATTAGTGCATCAAAATGGTAGAGCTATGATAAGAGGATAAGTTTGATTGAAGTACCCAACCCTAAAACCCAGAAGAATTTAATGAAAAACCCCCTCAAGTTTCTGTTATCAGATCTGTGCTCTGCTAGAAATTCAGAGGTTCAGTGGTAAACAACCAACTTTGGAACCTTGTGGAGCTCAATCCGAGGGGAGACAGACTATACCCTTTGTAATAAAGTTAGACCTGGTTTGTAGGGGAGTAACTTTGGTACAGTCATCTTTCTAGGTTGTTGAACAGAAATTGAAGAACCAGTGATGCAAAGTTGTTCTATCAGAACTCAGTCACGCTGTTTATAATGTCACTGCAAACTGAATTCCAAAATGAAATGGTCACAGTGAAATTTGGCCAGATTGCGAGCACCATATCTTAGAATCCAGGCAGTTTTGATCCATAAATCCTATAGTAAAGTTGAAGACCATTATCTGGTGAATAACTCTTATTAATGGAGATTAACCTGTTCTTAACAAGAATCAAGAGAAAGGGGGAAAGAAAGGAGGTCGGTTCAGTGGAACGATGAAGATCCATGGCTCAGGAAATATCTGAAGGAAAGATCAGTGGTACTATAGATTTGGATGGGGTTAGATGGATTGGAGATAGGATCGACCGCGGCAAGATAATGACGAACTGATTCACAGTTCCGCGAGCCCAGTCGGCGCCTGGCCAGAGACTTTTCGCCGGTGATCGTCGTGGCGTGGTAATTGTCGCCATGTCACTCGTGCCACCACCCTACCTCATTGTGCCTCTTCCTTACGTGGTTGCCATGCGCTAATAGCGCACCTCGTGGCCGCGGATCCATCACCGGACCGCCGTGCCTATAAATTGAGCAAGGAGCCACGGCGATGTGCTCACGATTCTTCAGTTAGCTTGAGTAAAAACCAAAATTCGCAGTGTATCCTCCTCCTATCTCCAAATTGGTTGTATGCAGTGAATCAGTGGTCCTTTGCGGCCGTATAGCCCCAACGTGACCCCCTGTGTCCACCAGAAATCTTCGCGACACCGTTTTTTCCCTCATCAGACCTCGCCGAACGCACTCTGCTCCGCGCTCCATGGCCAGACAAACCTGGTATGGTTTTGCGCCTTTGAATCATTGTTTTAGTAGCCCTGTATACCCGTAAAGCTCATCCTGGCAGCCGTTCGACCATTGCGGCCACCGTTTTGTGGGAACGCAGGCTCGACGCCGCTTAATCCGCCATGCGCGTGATCAAGATTTTCCCTAAGCTCGCGAGCCCGATTAACACCCATGGGGGCTCGGATTAGGGTAGGGTTTAGCGGGGCGGGTGTCAACTGGTGCTCGGGCCTTCCTCGGCCGCGGCGCAGCAGGGGAGGTGTTAGTCCTCGCCGCCGTTCAGTGTCCGGGATCCAAATTTAAAAGACACAAAACTTAGAGGGGCTGAGTGAGTTGTGTCAGTGACACTGAGAAATCAACCGAGGACTTTTCTTCTATTTTTTACACCTATAAGGACTTATCTGCAAAACCTACCGCGCCCTCGTGCGCGCGCCCGCGATCCTGTGCAGGCCCAGGCTGGTTGGGCCGCTTCCGGCCCAACACTGTTCAACCCTTTTCTTTTTCTTTTTCAGGGGGACTTTAGAAATTTATAAGAAATTGTAGAAAAATGGTAAAAATGTCAAACTAATTTTCCTAGACTTCTTATTTTCCATAATATTTAATAAAAATAGTTTCATGATTTTTAGATTAAATAAGGAATTTTAAGGCATTTAAAGTAGTTTAAAGCATTAGTTCTGGATTTTTAGAAAACATATGGTAATTCCAAAAATGATCAAACTTTTTATATAAGCTCTACACAGTATTTAGAAGCCTTGGGTCGAGTTTGGGTTGATTTGGACCTTGTTTGTTAACTAGAACCCAAAACCCCCACCTCTGCCCTGTGAACTCCTTTACTGACTCCGGAAACCCTAAGTTCTCGGAGTTCCGTGAAGGAAAATTGTATTCAAGATCTTAGATAATAAATTCTTATTATCTTTGCACTCTCATGGGCATTACATGGCATTCATTCTTATATACACATATGTATGATTATGTTTAGAAAACGAAGAAGAGATCGAAGTGACTGAAGAGAAGACACCACCACCTTTGGAATCTCAGGCAGGGACTTGTCTCTACTTTGACATCTGCGGGCCCGAGCCTGACTCACCTACTAACGAAGGCAAGCCCCGGTGCATTTGCCACCTTCCTTGATGTTTTTAAAATCTTTCTCACTTGTTTGATGCATTAAGTAATATGAGTTGATTGCTAAACAATTCCTGCATTACCTTCCTTGATCTTGATTACCTTCCTTGATACCCTGTTTTACAAAAGGTTTTTACTATGCTTAGTATTGCTCTAGCAAAACAAAAGGTTTTGTTTTACAAAAGATGTTTGACAAAGTGGGTGGGATGTTTTTGAAAATAAAACTTGATGGTGAATCCATCGCGGCCGTGATGGATTCAACATCGGAAAAGATGTACCTCTGACAGGTACCAAGTTTTTGGGTTTAAATGATTAAGCTGAGACCGGGCGGGTGACTTGTACGAGAAGAGAGTCTCGGTGTAGTGTCTCCATCTGAGTCGATTAAGGACCGTGTCGATGTAGGCTTGCTAACCGAGGACCCTTTAACTGATCACATGCCTCATCATGGGTAAGCCTTGCCTCGGGCAGACTAAGGCCAGAATAAGATAACACGAAATGGGCATGGAGCGGTGGCGGGAGTAGCGTGTACCCTCCGTGGCAAGAGGCTGGACGGTGGTGTATCTGTGCTCTCGGTTTGCGTGAACTAAGAACCCCGGTGGCGGGTTGACATATGCAAGGGTTAAGTGCTACATATGTCGTGTGATTGGAGATCCTCAGCTGAGTATAATCGATTCGGATCGCCGTACCTTCGCGGTTATGAAGACTTGGTCACTGCCCTATACGTAGAACTCCAGTAAAGATAAAGGACTGGTTAAGAAACTGGCTAGTGCAGGACAAGTGCTTGAACTATGGTAGAAAGAACTCTAGATGCAGGTAAGTTTACCTAACCTGAAAATAAAATTGGATTTTTAAGGATCCACTCTTAGTAAGCATTTATGCAAAACAGAGTCTTTGATCTTGAGATACCCTACCTTGACTCCCTTATAACCAGCATACCCTTGAGAGTCTTTTCTTTAGTCGGGTAAGACTTGCTGAGTAATTCCATACTCAGGGTTTATTCCCTCGTTGTTTTTAGGTGAGGAAGCAGCAAATTTTTGTTGCTTTTGTACCAAGGTGGTTCCAAATGAAGAAAAACAAGAGTGAAGCTGCGGGAGGACATGGTCCTCCATAAGAAACTTTCATGTAAGAACTTGTCGGGAGGAGTTTCTGCCTCCCTTGGTATTGTAATAATACTACTCAGCACTCGTTTTATAACTCTGGTCTGTAATAAGTAACTTGATCTTACTTTCTAAATAAATGTAAGTTTATGTAATCGCTTCCGCATTTCTATATCTTCGATGTTCTGTAATGTCTGCAAGACGGGTGAAACGTTCCTGGAAAGGTAAGAAAGAAGATACCAAACTTGTCAAGTGATTCAGGAACATCTACAGGGTTGTCTGATGTCTGTTGGACAAGGACAACTGTAGATGGGCCTAATGACTTGGGAGATTCCGTCACAGCTGGTATCGGAGCGAAGCCCTTCTTTGCAGATATTATGAGGCATCTTCAAAAGGATTTTCTAAAACTTACCTAGAAAGATTTCTTCCATTCTTACCCCTTATATCTGAAGAATCTATATGAAAGACCAGATAGGAAGAGTGCAATGTATAGAAGGTATGAATCAACTAAGGTTGATTCTGTAATTATACATACATCATGCTAAGAACCATACTAATAAAATTTCCCCTTAGAAAAATGCTGCCGCGCATAAGGAAAACTGCGCGTAAGCATACCGGACCAATCGGTGTACCTCGTCATCAACTTGCTCCACAGCACGAGGATAGTAGTAGTGGAAGCAACGATCCGATTGGGGATCTTGAAGCCCGAGTAAATCAGCTTCAAGCGGAGCTTCAACGCAGGACGAGCATATGGGTCGCGGATGGCGACAGAATAAACGAATTGAGGGATTACATCCGCCGCCTGCAAGATCAGCTTGCTGATCGGGATTTAGCGCTCGACTGGGCGGTACAGTCTCGTTCAGTGGCTTGGGCTAAGGAGGCAAAGGCTCGAGCCCGAGTCGAAGAACTTAGCTCTGCCATTGACAATCTGCAGGCGTATTGCAATACCCTACATGAGGAAGTCCATGTACTGTATTCGCAACTACATCCCAGTGCACCTACGGATCCTGTCGGGTCGGAAGCCGGACCCTCGCACGTTGCGGGAGAAGCGCTTGGTGGTGAGCTAGACCTTTTAAAGCCCCCTCCATCTATGAGACTAATCGATGAATGGTCTCCCACACCCGCCGACGAGGCTACCAGGAGCAATCAGAAGCAGGAATAGTGGTGTAGTAGTAGAAATAGAAGTAGTATAATAGGTTGTACTATTGTATAATAGGTAGTACTATTGTATACTAGATAATGTATCCTATTGTAAACAAATCGAGTCTGTAACATTACTCTTTTTGGTAATGTAAATTGGATGGTTTTGTCTTTGGCATATTATATTTGTTTCCAAATGTTTGTTGCCACAGATGTCGTCCAAGACCCGATCACAGGATGCAACTGGAACCTCCAGCGGGAGGGAGTCTACTCCAAATCCACCTCCTGTCCCTCCCACACTTGCTGAGGCGATTGCCGCCTTAGTAAATGCGACTACGGATAATACCCGTTTTCTGAGAGAGATGGTGGGTCAACAGTTTCAGCAACAAGGCGGGCGGGGTTATCAACAGGGCCCCCGTGAAACCTCTTACTTGGACTTTTCATAGACGCGTCCATCGCTGTTTGTCAAAGCCGAAGACCCGTTAGAAGCAAACAAATGGATTCATGTTATCGAGCAAAAATTTGGACTTCTGCGCTGTTCTGAAACCCAGAAGCCTATATTCACAGCCCAACAACTGCGTGGCCCTGCCAGCACCTGGTGGGGAAATTTCGTGGCCGTTCAACCGGCCAATCATCAGATAACATGGGAAGAATTCAAGGTGGCCTTCCGCAAACATTATATACCAGAAGGTGTCCTTCACATGAAGCAAGAAGAATTTATGAAGCTGAAGCAAGGAGGGGATACTGTTAATCAGTATCTCAATAAGTTCAATCATTTGTCACAATATGCAATCGATCAAGTGAACACCGATCTGAAGAAGAAGAATTGTTTTATGAGAGGTTTAAATGATCGACTGCAAAGAAAGATGGCAACCTGCATAGATCTTACTTATGGAAGAGCTGTCAGTACAGCATTGGCAGTGGAAGCGAAGTATGCAGGCGTCAGAAAATCTAAGGGATTTGGAGGTGACAGGCCTAGTCAGGGCCCGGTGAAAAGGCAACGGTTTGTTCTCCGGCCTTCCAACCAGAATCGCTCTCGTCCACCCTCCTTCCCTTTTAAGCAACCAATATTTATTCGTCCCAATAATGCCCCTACTGTACCAAGTTAGCTGGGTGCCCCAGGCACTCGATTCTCTGCTCTGCCCAATTCATCGACTGGATGTTTCAATTGTGGCAAATCTAGGCATTTCATCAAGGATTGCCCTTATCCAAAGCAGAACCAGTCAAATAATCAGCAAGGATCTGGGAATTCATCTCAAGTCAAGGGAAATACTATGGGCAAAAATACCAAGAAGACGGGATGCATATATTATACGCAAGTGGCCACTACACCGGATGGGGAGCCGGTAATGATGGGTACGTGCCTTGTGGCCAATCATCCCGCAGTTATTCTCTTTGATTCTGGTGCTTCGCATACATTCATCAGCAAGAAATTTGTGGAGCAACATTGCATTTCATGCCATGAATCAAAAGAAGGGTTTAAAATTCACTCACCTGGGGGACAAATCTTTACTAGAGAAGTGGCCTATCAAGTGCCCGTAACATTGGCCGGATGGGACTTTCCTACTAATATGATCGTTCTGAAAGGCCAGGACATAGATGTCATCTTGGGCATGAATTGGTTAGCCAAACATAAAGCAACCCTCAACACTGATCAGAGAACCATCAGGTTGAGTTATAATCAAGAGGAAATTCTTTTGCCTATCCCCATTCCAACCCAAGATACTGGCAGAGTGTATGAAGCCATTATACCGGAAATCAAGGATATTCTGGTAGTATGTGAGTTTCCTGATGTCTTTCCAGAGGATTTGCCTGGATTGCCACCTAAAAGGGATGTAGAGTTTGTAATTGAGTTAAAGCCCGGTACGGCTCCCATTTCTCGAAGATCGTACCGTATGCCTCCAAATGAGTTGGCATAATTGAAGATTCAATTACAAGATCTACTTGAGAAATGATTCATCTGGCCAAGCTCGTCACCATGGGGTTGTCCAGCCATATTCATCAAGAAGAAGGATCAAACTTTACGGATGTGTGTGGATTATCGACCCCTGAATGAGGTCACTATCAAGAACAAGTACCCTATTCCGAGGATTGACATTTTATTTGATCAACTGACCGGGGCGAGGGTATTCTCCAAAATTGATCTCAGATCGGGCTATCATTAGATCCGTATTCGGCCCGAGGATATACCAAAGACCGCATTCACTACGCGGTATGGTGTATTTGAATACCTGGTAATGTCTTTCGGGTTGACAAATGCTCCTGCCCACTTCACGTATTTGATGAACTCGGTATTCATGCCCGAGTTGGACAAGTTTGTGGTGGTCTTCATTGATGATATTCTAATATATTCCAAGAATGAAGAGGAGCATGCTCAACATTTACGGATCGTGTTAACGCGCCTGAGAGAACATCAGTTGTATGCCAAGTTCAGCAAATGCGCGTTTTGGCTGGAGGAAATTCAGTTTCTGGGACATGTTCTATCTGCCAGGGGGATTGCGGTAGATCCCAGCAAAGTCAAGGATATTTTGGAGTGGAAACCCCCAACCACTATTCATCAAGTCCGAAGTTTCCTTGGACTGGCTGGATATTACCGTCGATTTATACCAGATTTTTCTAAGCTTGTGAAGCCAATCACAAGTTTATTGAAGAATGATATTAAATTCAATTGGTCTTCCAAGTGTAATGAAGCTTTTGAACAATTGAAGACATTATTAACCACTGCTCCGGTATTGGCTCAACCGGATATCACTAAGCCCTTTGATGTGTATTGTGATGCATCAGGCAGTGGTCTCGGCTGTGTATTAATGCAAGAAGGCTGAGTAATTGTGAATGCTTCAAGGCAGTTGCGCCGACATGAGGAGTATTACCCAACTCATGATCTGGAGCTAGCTGCTGTGGTTCATGCCCTGAAGATTTGGCGTCATTATCTGCTGGGTAATATCTGTCACATTTATACAGATCATAAAAGCTTGAAGTATATCTTCACCCAGTCAGAGTTGAACATGAGACAAAGGCGATGGCTTGAGCTTATTAAGGATTATGAACTAGAAATTCATTATCACCCAGGCAAGGCCAATGTAGTGGCAGATGCACTTAGCCGTAAGATTTCCTGTCACTGTCTTACGGTGAAGACCTCTTACAATACATTATGTCAGGAGATGGAGAAGCTAAACCTGGGAATGGTCCAACAAGGAACCCTAAGTCAGCTAAAGCTTGAGTCAGTCATCTTGCAAAGGATAATTGATGCTCAAAGGGATATTGAGGGTATGAAACACATCGTGAGAAGATAAGGGCTGGAAAAGCCAAATGTTTCAAAGAAGATGATCAAGGCATTGTATGGTTTAATAACCACATAGTGGTGCCGAAGAATGAAGAGGTCCGCCAACAAATTCTTGATGAAGCACATCTTAGTCGCTATTCTATTCATCCCGGGAGCACTAAAATGTACCAAGATCTGAAACAACATTATTGGTGGACGAAAATGAAGATCGAGATTGCACACTATGTGGCTAGATGTGACACCTACAGACGTGTCAAGGCCATACACTTGAAAGTTGTCGGTCCATTACAGTCTCTACCAATACCGACATGGAAATGGGAAGACATAAGTATGGACTTTATTGTGGGATTACCCAGGACCGCAAAAGGGTATGACTCTATCTGGGTTATCATTGATCGACTCACAAAGATTGCCCACTTCTTACCTGTTAAGGCAAAGTATTTAGTGGCCACTTATGCAGCATTATACATTGCCCGTATTCGCAGTTTGCACGGTGTTCCAAAGACTATAGTGTCGGATCGTGGACCACAATTTGTATCCAAATTTTGGGAAGAACTTCATAGATCCCTGGGTACTAAACTGCTCCACAGTTCAGCCTATCATCCTCAAACAAGTGGACAGACTGAGAGGGTTAATCAAATACTTGAAGATATGCTACGAGCATGCGTTCTGGACTTCTCACAGAAATGGGATGAATGTTTGCCATTAGCGGAGTTTTCATATAATAATAGCTATCAAGAAAGTATCAAGATGGCACCCTTCGAAGCTTTATATGGACGATAATGTCGTACTCCGCTAAATTGGTCTGAACCTGGTGAAAGGTACTTCTTTAAGCCTGATATGGTGAAAGAAACCGAAGAAAAGGTTCAGAAAATAGTTCATAATATGAAGAAAGCCCAAGCTCGTCAGAAGAGTTATGCAGACAAACGGCGAATGCCCTTGTATTTTCTTGAAGGTGACTATGTCTACCTGAAGGTTTCACCAATGAAGGGCGTATCGCGTTTCGGGGTTAAAGGGAAGCTTGCACCTAGGTACATTGGTCCATTCCCTATACTTGAGCAATGTGGACCAGTGGCATATCGACTTCAGCTCCCCGAAACTTTGTCTGCTGTACATAATGTGTTCCACGTGTCCCAATTGAAGAAATGTCTTCGGGTTCCCGATCGAACCATTGAAGTAACAGATGTTGTCCTTGAACCGGACTTGACATATTCTGAGCACCCTATTCAAGTCTTGGATCAAAAGGACAGGATTACCCGGAGAAAAATTCTCAAGTTCTATAAGATACAGTGGAACCAACATTCTGAAGATGAGGCTACATGGGAAACTCAAGACTTTTTAAATAAGAATTTCCCGGGCTTTTTAGCCTCATGTAATTTGTAAAGTGTGTATAGTTGTTGTAATAAAAGAGTAAGCCCCACACCACCCCTGCCTTGTACCAGAAATAAGGAAATAAGAATGTGACACATTTCCTTTTCCATGCTTTTAATCTCGAGACGAGATTCTTTTATGGGGGGAAGGATGTAACACCCCTGGTGTTACTGCAACTAAAACTTGAGCATGGCATCATAAACATTGACATTGCATATGTTTGACACACCTAGAGTGCATTCACTAGGTAAAAATTTCAAACAAGTTGTATTGTTATAGCATTTTGCAAATAGAACCCTGGATAGGGAACTTAACCCTAAATAGGGATTAAAGGGGGTAAAACCTAACCCAAATTGAGAAAACCTAAAAGCTTTAGGGGAATAGTCATAAAATGTTCCCAATAATGAATTTGAATCGCATTTATACCCCTGAGATAACAAAAACACCAATAGAACCCTGGAAAACCCCAAGTCCAAACCCTAGGGGTCTCTGTGCAAAAATAGTGCACATTTGGACTAAAGTGCAAAAACTACAATGTTAAGGCATATTAAGTCCTTTGGTTCACAAATATGTGAATTTGCAAGTTAAACCCTAAGCTTTGGGTCTATTTGCAAAAATCACCTCTTAAGTCCTATATAGCCTAAGTCTGAAATTCAGAGTTTTGGGCTCAACTTTGGAGCTCTATACCTCCTAATTCATGAGGATTCTGTCCAGGATTAGTGCATCAAAATGGTAGAGCTATGATAAGAGGATAAGTTTGATTGAAGTACCCAACCCTAAAACACAGAAGAATTTAATGAAAAACCCCCTCAAGTTTCTGTTATCAGATCTGTGCTCTGCTAGAAATTCAGAGGTTCAGTGGTAAACAGCCAACTTTGGAACCTTGTGGAGCTCAATCCGAGGGGAGACAGACTATACCCTTTGTAATAAAGTTAGACCTGGTTTGTAGGGGAGTAACTTTGGTATAGTCATCTTTCTAGGTTGTTGAACAGAAATTGAAGAACCAGTGATGCAAAGTTGTTCTGTCAGAACTCAGTCACGCTGTTTATAATGTCACTGCAAACTGAATTCCAAAATGAAATGGTCACAGTGAAATTTGGCCAGATTGCGAGCACCATATCTTAGAATCCAGGCAGTTTTGATCCATAAATCCTATAGTAAAGTTGAAGACCATTATCTGGTGAATAACTCTTATTAATGGAGATTAACCTGTTCTTAACAAGAATCAAGAGAAAGGGGGAAAGAAAGGAGGTCGGTTCAGTGGAACGATGAAGATCCATGGCTCAGGAAATATCTGAAGGAAAGATCAGTGGTACTGTAGATTTGGATGGGGTCAGATGGATTGGAGATAGGATCGACCGCGGCAAGATAATGATGAACTGATTCACGGTTCCGCGAGCCCAGTCAGCGCCTGGCCGGAGACTTTTCGCCGGTGATCGTCGTGACACGGTAATTGTCGCCGTGTCACTCGCGCCACCACCCTACCTCACTGTGCCTCTTCCTTACGTGGTTGCCATGCGCTAACAGCGCACCTCGTGGCCGTGGATCCATCACCGGACCGTCGTGCCTATAAATTGAGCAAGGAGCCACGGCGAGGAGCTCACGATTCTTCAGTTAGCTTGAGTAAAAACCAAAATTCGCAGTGTCTCCTCCTCCTCTCTCCAAATTGGTTGTATGCAGTGATTCAGTGGTCCTTTGCGGCCGTATAGCCCCAACATGACCCCCTGTGTCCACCAGAAATCTTCGCGACACCGTTTTTTCCCTCATCGGACCTCGCCGAACGCACTCTGCTCCGCGCTCCGTGGCCAGACAAACCTGGTATGGTTTTGCGCCTTTGAATCATTGTTTTAGTAGCCCTGTATACCGGTAAAGCTAATCCTGGCAGCTTTTCGACCATTGCGGCCACCGTTTTGTGGGAACGCAGGCTCGACGCCGCTTAATCCGCCATGCGCGTGATCAAGATTTTTTCCCTAAGCTCGCGAGCCCAATTAACACCCATGGGGCTCGGATTAGGGTAGGGTTTAGCGGGGCGGGCATCATGAAAGGGAAATGTGCCCTTGGGCCATTTCTAAGTATTTTGGTGATTGAGTGCCAACACAAGTGCTTAAATGTGAATTTATGTCCATGGACGAACAAAGTGCAAATCATGAAGTAAAGGTATGTTTCTAAGCCTTAGTACATTGGTTTTGTGTACTAATATACTTGTCTAAGTGTTAGAAACAGAAAGAAGAAGAAAAGAAAAGAGGAGAAAAAGACTTGGCTGAGTGCAGCCAAGACTCAGCTCAGTCTGGCACACCGGACTGTCCGGTGGTGCACCGGACAGTGTCCGGTGCGCCAGGCTGACTCGGCGTGAAGAGGCCGCTATCGGGAATTCGCCGACGGCGTACGGCTAAAATTCACCGGACTGTCCGGTGTGCACCGGACTGTCCGGTGAACCAACGGTCGGCCGGGCCAACGGTCGGCTGCGCAATCTGCGCGGGACACGTGGTCGGGCCAACGGCTAGAAGACGGCACCGGACTGTCCGGTGTGCACCGGACATGTCCGGTGCTCCAACGGCTTCGAGTCTGCCAACGGTCGGCTTCGCCAAATAAGGAAGGAAATCGAGCACCGGACAGTGTCCGGTGTGCACCGGACTGTCCGGTGCCCCCGACGACAGAAGGCAAGATTGGCCTTCCAGATTTGCTCTCAACGGCTCCTAGCTGCCTTGGGGCTATAAAAGGGACCCCTAGGCGCATGGAGGAGAACACCAAGCAACCTTAGAGCATTCTTGATCATCCACACTCAGTCTTTGCGCATTCGTTTGTCATTCTCAGTGATTCGAGCTCCGTTCTAGTGAGAACTTTGAGATAGTCTTTTGAGCTCGATTCTTGGCCGTGTGTGTGCGCATTTTGCTGTGGATTTGTGTGTGTTGCTTTCATCCCTTACTCCGTATTTCTTGTAAATCTCAAGTGTAAGGGCGAGAGGCTCCAAGTTGTGGAGATTCCTCGCAAACGGGATATTGAAAGGCAAAGCAAAACACCGTGGTATTCAAGTTGGTCTTTGGACCACTTGAGAGGGGTTGATTGCAACCCTCATCCGTTGGGACGCCACAACGTGGAGTAGGCAAGCGTTGGTCTTGGCCGAACCACGGGATAAACCATTGTGTCATCTCTGTGTTTGATCTCTTGTGGCATTGTGTTTTGTTGAGACTCCTCTCTAGCCACTTGGTGATTATTGTACTAACACCTAACAAGTTTTTGTGGCTTAAGTTTTAAAGTTTCACAGGATCACCTATTCACCCCCCCCTCTAGGTGCTCTCAATTGGTATCGGAGCCGTTCTCTTCAAGAAAGGGACTAACCGCCCGAAGAGATGGATCCTAAGGGGAAGGGAATCGTGATCAACGACAAGGAGAAGGAGTCCTTCGTCAACGAGCCAAAGGACGACAAGACTATCGACTCGGGCTCGGGACACAGACGCAAAGAAGGGAAGAAGAAGAAGACAAGACGCATCAAGGAGATCGTCTACTACGACAGCGACGAATCTTCCTCTTCCTAAAAGGACGACGACAACGACTACAAAAAGACGGTCAATTCGAACTTTTCATTTGATTATTCTCGTATTCAACATAGTTCGAATTCGCATTTGCTTTCCATTCCTCTTGGCAAACCTCCACACTTCGATGGGGAGGACTACGGATTTTGGAGTCACAAAATGCGTAGTCACTTATTCTCTCTCCATCCAAGCATTTGGGAGATTGTAGAGAATGGAATGAAGTTTGATAGCTCGGATAACTCTATGCTCATAAATGAACAAATCCATAGAAATGCACAAGCTACTACTGTTCTGTTAGCGTCCTTGTGCAGGGAAGAGTACAACAAGGTGAGCGGCTTGGACAATGCCAAGCAAATATGGGACACCCTCAAGATCTCTCACGAGGGGAATGACATCACCATGCTCACCAAAATGGAGTTGGTGGAGGGCGAGCTTGGACGATTCGCCATGATAAGGGGAGAGGAGCCAACCCAAACGTACAACCGGCTCAAGACCCTCATCAACAAAATAAGGAGCTACGGAAGCACGCGATGGACGGACCACGACGGCGTCCGCCTAATGCTAAGGTCCTTTACCGTTCTTGATCCTCATCTCGTGAACAATATTCGTGAGAATCCCAGGTACACGATGATGACGCCCGAGGAGGTACTCGGAAAATTCGTAAGCGGGCGGATGATGATCAAGGAGGCGAGATACGTCGACGACGCGTTGAATGGTCCAATCCACGAGCCTCAACCCATTGCTCTCAAGGCAACAAGGAGCAAGGAGCCGCTACCCAGCAAGGTGGCGCAAGTTGAGGCGGCCGGGCTCAATGATGAAGAGATGGCTCTCATCATCAAAAGATTCAAGACGGCGCTAAATGGTCGCAAGGGGCAACCAAGGAAGACCAAGACAAAGGGGAAGCGCTCATGCTTCAAATGTGGTAAGGTTGGTCATTTTATTGCTAACTGTCCCGAAAATGATAGTGACCAGGAGCAAGGGAAGAATGGGAAGAGAGAGAACAAGAAGGTTTACAAGAAGGCCAAAGGCGAAGCACACCTTGGAAAGGAGTGGGATTCTGATTGCTCTTCGTCCGACTCCGACGACGAAGGACTCGCCGCCACTGCCTTCAACAAATCGGCCCTCTTCCCAAACGAGCATCACACTTGCCTCATGGCAAGGGAAAAGAATGTAATCACTCGTAATGCTAATACTTATGATTCTTCTAGTGATGATGAGTCTAGTGAGGATGAAATAGATTACTCTAGTTTATTCAAGGGATTGGATAGAACTAAGATAGCTAAGATTAATGAATTGATTGATGCCTTGAATGAAAAGGATAGAATCTTAGAGAAACAAGAAGATCTTTTATATGAAGAGCATGATAGATTTGTTAGTGCACAAAATTCACTTGCTCTAGAAGTTAAAAGAAATGGAATGCTTTCTTGTGAACTTTCTACTTGTAATGAAACCATTTCTTCTTTAAAAGGTGAAATTAATGATTTAAATGCTAAACTAGAAGTAGCAAGTAAATCTAACTCTTGTGTAGAACATGTTGAAATTTGCACTAGGTGTAAGGATGTTGATATTAATGCTTGTTGTGAACACTTAGTTTCAATTTCGAAACTAAATGATGAAGTGGCTAGTCTTAATGCCCAACTTAAGACTAGCAAGAATGAATTTGATAAGCTGAAATTTGCAAGGGATGCCTACACGATTGGTAGACACCCCTCAATTAAGGATGGACTTGGCTACAAGAGGGAAGCCAAGGACTTGACAGGCCATAAGGCTCCTATCTCCGCCAAGGAGAAAGGGAAGGCTCCTATGGCTAGTAGTACTAAAAGGAACCATGCTTTTATATATCATGATAGGAGACAAACTAGAAATGCTTATAGGAGTTATAATGCTTATGATGATTTTGACTCTCATGCCATGTTTGCTTCTAGTTCTTCCTATATGCATGGTAGAAATATGTCTAGGAGAAATGCTATTCATCATGTGCCTAGAAAGAATATTATTCATGCTCCTAGGAAAGTAGTGAATGAACCTTCTACAATTTATTGTGCTTTAAATGCTTGCTTTGCTATTTGTAGAAAAGATAGGAAAATAATTGCTAGGAAGTTAGGGGCAAAATGCAAGGGAGACAAAACTTGCATTTGGGTCCCTAAGGATATTTGCACTAACCTTGTAGGACCCAACATGAGTTGGGTACCTAAGACCCAAGCCTAAATTTGCCTTGCAGGTTTATGCATCCGGGGGTTCAAGCTGGATTATCGACAGCGGATGCACAAACCATATGACGGGGGAGAAGAAGATGTTCACCTCCTACGTCAAAAATAAGGATTCCCAAGATTCAATTATATTCGGTGATGGGAATCAAGGCAAGGTAAAAGGGTTAGGTAAAATTGCAATTTCTAATGAGCACTCAATTTCCAATGTGTTTTTAGTTGAGTCTCTTGGTTACAATTTGCTATCTGTTAGTCAACTATGCAATATGGGATATAATTGTCTTTTTACAAATGTAGATGTGTCTGTCATTAGAAGAAGTGATGGTTCACTAGCCTTTAAGGGTGTATTAGACGGCAAGCTTTACTTAGTTGATTTTGCAAAAGAAGAGGCCGGTCTAGATGCATGCTTAATGGCTAAGACTTGCATGGGCTGGCTGTGGCATCGCCGCTTAGCACATGTGGGGATGAAGAACCTTCACAAGCTTCTAAAGGGAGAACACGTGATAGGTTTGACTAACGTACAATTCGAAAAAGATAGACCTTGTGCAGCTTGTCAGGCAGGTAAACAGGTGGGAGGAGCGCATCACAGCAAAAATGTGATGACCACATCAAGACCCCTGGAACTGCTACATATGGACCTCTTCGGACCCGTCGCCTATCTAAGCATAGGAGGAAGTAAGTATGGTTTAGTTATTGTTGATGACTTTTCCCGCTTCACTTGGGTGTTCTTTTTGCAGGATAAGTCTGAAACCCAAGGGACCCTCAAGCGCTTCCTCAGGAGAGCTCAAAATGAGTTTGAGCTCAAGGTGAAGAAGATAAGGAGCGACAACGGGTCCGAGTTCAAGAACCTTCAAGTGGAGGAGTTCCTTGAGGAGGAAGGGATCAAGCACGAGTTCTCCGCTCCCTACACACCACAGCAAAATGGTGTGGTAGAGAGGAAGAACAGGACACTGATCGATATGGCGAGGACGATGCTTGGAGAGTTCAAGACCCCCGAATGCTTTTGGTCGGAAGCTGTGAACACGGCTTGCCACACCATCAACAGGGTCTACCTTCATCGCCTCCTCAAGAAGACTTCATATGAGCTACTAACCGGTAACAAACCCAATGTATCGTACTTTCGTGTATTTGGGAGCAAATGCTACATTCTAGTGAAGAAGGGTAGAAATTCTAAGTTTGCTCCCAAAGCTGTAGAAGGGTTTTTATTAGGTTATGATTCAAATACAAAGGCGTATAGGGTCTTCAACAAATCATCGGGTTTGGTTGAAGTCTCTAGCGATGTTGTATTTGATGAGACTAATGGCTCTCCGAGAGAGCAAGTTGTTGATTGTGATGATGTAGATGAAGAAGATGTTCCGACGGCCGCTATACGAACCATGGAAATTGGAGAAGTGCGGCCACAGGAACAAGATGAACGAGATCAACCTTCTTCCTCAACAACGGTGCATCCCCCAACTCAAGATGATGAACAGGTTCATCAAAAGGAGGCGTGTGATCAAGGGGGAGCACAAGATGATCATGTGATGGAGGAAGAAGCGCAACCGGCACCTCCAACCCAAGTTCGAGTAGTGATTCAAAGGGATCATCCCGTCGACCAAATCTTGGGTGACATTAGCAAGGGAGTAACTACTCGATCTCGATTAGTTAATTTTTGTGAGCATTACTCCTTTGTCTCTTCTATTGAGCCTTTCAGGGTAGAGGAGGCCTTGCTAGATCCGGATTGGGTATTGGCCATGCAGGAGGAACTCAACAACTTCAAGCGCAACGAAGTTTGGACACTGGTGCCTCGTCCCAAGCAAAATGTTGTGGGAACCAAGTGGGTGTTCCGCAACAAACAGGACGAGCACGGGGTGGTGACGAGGAACAAGGCCCGACTTGTGGCAAAAGGTTATGCCCAAGTCGCAGGTTTGGACTTTGAGGAGACTTTTGCTCCTGTGGCTAGGCTAGAATCAATTCGTATCTTGCTAGCATATGCCGCTCACCATTATTTCAGGTTGTTCCAAATGGATGTGAAGAGCACTTTCCTCAACGGGCCAATCAAGGAGGAGGTGTACGTGGAGCAACCCCCTGGCTTCGAGGATGAACGGTACCCCGACCACGTGTGTAAGCTCTCTAAGGCGCTCTATGGACTTAAGCAAGCCCCAAGAGCATGGTATGAATGCCTTAGAGACTTTTTAATTGCTAATGCTTTCAAGGTTGGGAAAGCCGATCCAACTCTTTTTACTAAGACTTGCGATGGTGATCTTTTTGTATGCCAAATTTATGTCGATGACATAATATTTGGTTCTACAAATCAAAAGTCTTGTGAAGAGTTTAGCAGGGTGATGACGCAGAAATTCGAGATGTCGATGATGGGCGAGTTGAACTACTTCCTTGGATTCCAAGTGAAGCAACTCAAGGACGGCACCTTCATCTCCCAAACAAAGTACACACAAGATTTGCTAAAGAGGTTTGGGATGAAGGACGCCAAGCCCGCAAAGACTCCGATGGGGACCGACGGACACACCGACCTCAACAAAGGAGGTAAGTCTGTTGATCAAAAAGCATACCGGTCCATGATAGGTTCTTTGCTTTATTTATGTGCTAGTAGACCGGATATTATGCTTAGCGTATGCATGTGTGCTAGATTTCAATCCGATCCGAAGGAGTGTCACTTAGTGGCTGTGAAGCGAATTCTTCGATATTTAGTCGCTACGCCTTGCTTCGGGATCTGGTATCCAAAGGGGTCTCACTTTGACTTCATTGGGTACTCAGATTCCGACTATGCTGGATGTAAGGTCGATAGGAAGAGTACATCGGGGACGTGCCAATTCTTAGGAAGGTCCCTGGTGTCATGGAACTCTAAGAAACAAACCTCCGTTGCCCTATCCACCGCTGAGGCCGAGTACGTTGCCGCAGGACAGTGTTGCGCGCAACTACTTTGGATGAGGCAAACCCTCAGGGACTTTGGCTACAATCTGAGCAAAGTCCCACTCCTATGTGATAATGAGAGTGCTATCCGCATGGCGGAAAATCCTGTTGAACACAGCCGCACAAAGCACATAGACATCCGGCATCACTTTCTGAGAGACCACCAGCAAAAGGGAGATATCGAAGTGTTTCATGTTAGCACCGAGAACCAGCTAGCCGATATCTTTACCAAGCCTCTAGATAAGAAGACCTTTTGCAGGCTGCGTAGTGAGCTAAATGTCTTAGATTCGTGGAACTTGGATTGAATTGTAGCATACATGTGTTTATGCCTTTGATCATGTCCATTCTGCATATTGTTGCTTATTATGGTGCTCAAGTTGTACAAACACTCCCTGGACCTCACAAGTCCGTTGCAAAGTGATGCACATGTTTAGGGGGAGATGTGTTACAACTTGACCCTTTGAGACTAACCATATGCTTGAGTTTGCTTGATTTAGTCTCGAAGGAGAATTGAAAGGGAAAAGGTGGACTTGGACCATGAAAGACTTCCACTGCACTCCGATGAGAGGGTAACTTATTCCAAGTCTATCTCATGAACTCTTATTGCCATTTGCTCTAAATTGAAGATTTTGGTGAGGCAATGGGGTTAAAGGGCCAAGATTGATCCCGTTTTGGTGCTTGATGCCAAAGGGGGAGAAAATAAAGGCCAAAGCAATAAATGGATCAGCTACCACTTGAGAAATTTGAAAATAGTAGAGTAGAGCTTTTGGTTTGTCAAAACTCTTTATTGTCACTGCTGTCAAAAGTTGGCTTCTTGTGGGGAGAAGTAGTAATTATGGGAAAAAGGGGGAGTTTTTGAAATCTTTGATCAATCTCTTTTGGAATGACTCTCTTTATGCTTCAACATGTGTGTTTGACTTAGAGATAGAGATTTGAGTTTGATTTGCAAAAACAAACCAAGTGGTGGCAAAGGATGATCCATATATGCCAAAATTGAATCAAAATAAATTTGAGTTTTATTTGAAGTGAGTTTGCACTTGTTCTAGTTGCTTTATGTTGTGTTGGCATAAATCACCAAAAAGGGGGAGATTGAAAGGGAAATGTGCCCTTGGGCCATTTCTAAGTATTTTGGTGATTGAGTGCCAACACAAGTGCTTAAATGTGAATTTATGTCCATGGACGAACAAAGTGCAAATCATGAAGTAAAGGTATGTTTCTAAGCCTTAGTACATTGGTTTTGTGTACTAATATACTTGTCTAAGTGTTAGAAACAGAAAGAAGAAGAAAAGAAAAGAGGAGAAAAAGACTTGGCTGAGTGCGGCCAAGACTCAGCTCAGTCTGGCACACCGGACTGTCTGGTGGTGCACCGGACAGTGTCCGGTGCGCCAGGCTGACTCGGCGTGAAGAGGCCGCTCTCGGGAATTCGCCGACGGCGTACGGCTAAAATTCACCGGACTGTCCGGTGTGCACCGGACTGTCCGGTGAACCAACGGTCGGCCGGGCCAACGGTCGGCTGCGCAATCTGCGCGGGACACGTGGCCGGGCCAACGGCTAGAAGACGGCACCGGACTGTCCGGTGTGCACCGGACATGTCCGGTGCTCCAACGGCTCCGAGTCTGCCAACGGTCGGCTTCGCCAAATAAGGAAGGAAATCGAGCACCGGACAGTGTCCGGTGTGCACCGGACTGTCCGGTGCCCCCGACGACAGAAGGCAAGATTGGCCTTCCAGATTTGCTCTCAACGGCTCCTAGCTGCCTTGGGGCTATAAAAGGGACCCCTAGGCGCACGGAGGAGAACACCAAGCAACCTTAGAGCATTCTTGATCATCCACACTCAGTCTTTGCGCATTCGTTTGTCATTCTCAGTGATTCTAGCTCCGTTCTAGTGAGAACTTTGAGATAGTCTTTTGAGCTTGATTCTTGGCCGTGTGTGTGCGCATTTTGCTGTGGATTTGTGTGTGTTGCTTTCATCCCTTACTCCGTATTTCTTGTAAATCTCAAGTGTAAGGGCGAGAGGCTCCAAGTTGTGGAGATTCCTCGCAAACGGGATATTGATAGGCAAAGCAAAACACCGTGGTATTCAAGTTGGTCTTTGGACCACTTGAGAGGGGTTGATTGCAACCCTCGTCCGTTGGGACGCCACAACGTGGAGTAGGCAAGCGTTGGTCTTGGCCGAACCACGGGATAAACCATTGTGTCATCTCTGTGTTTGATCTCTTGTGGCATTGTGTTTTGTTGAGACTCCTCTCTAGCCACTTGGTGATTATTGTACTAACACCTAACAAGTTTTTGTGGCTTAAGTTTTAAAGTTTCACAGGATCACCTATTCACCCCCCCCTCTAGGTGCTCTCACATCAACTGGTGCTCGGGCCTTCCTCGGCCACGGTGCAGCAGGGGAGGTGTTAGTCCTCGCCGTCGTTCAGTGTCCGGGATCCAAATTTAAAAGACACAAAACTTAGAGGGGCTGAGTGAGTTATGTTAGTGACACTTAGAAATCAACCGAGGACTTTTCTTCTGTTTTTTACACCTATAAGGACTTATCTGCAAAACCTACCGCGCCCTCGTGCGCGCGCCCGCGGTCCTGTGCAGGCCCAGGCTGGTTGGGCCGCTTTCGGCCCAACACTGTTCAACCCTTTTCTTTTTCTTTTTCAGGGGGACTTTAGAAATTTATAAGAAATTGTAGAAAAATGGTAAAAATGTCAAACCAATTTTCCTAGACTTCTTATTTTCCATAATATTTAATAAAAATAGTTTCATGATTTTTAGATTAAATAAGGAATTTTAAGGCATTTAAAGTAGTTTAAAGCATTAGTTCTGGATTTTTAGAAAACATATGGTAATTCCAAAAATGATCAAACTTTTTATATAAGCTCTACACATTATTTAGAAGCCTTGGGTAGAGTTTGGGTTGATTTGGACCTTGTTTGTTAACTAGAACCCAAAACCCCCACCCCTGCCCTGTGAACTCCTTTACTGACTCCGGAAACCCTATGTTCTCGGAGTTCCGTGAAGGAAAATTGTATTCAAGATCTTAGATAATAAATTCTTATTATCTTTGCACTCTCATGGACATTACATGGCATTCATTCTTCTATACACATATGTATGATTATGTTTAGAAAGCGAAGAAGAGATCGAAGTGACTGAAGAGAAGACACCACCACCTTTGGAATCTCAGGCAGGGACTTGTCTCTACTTTGACATCTGCGGGCCCGAGCCTGACTCACCTACTAACGAAGGCAAGCCCTGGTGCATTTGCCACCTTCCTTGATGTTTTTAAAATCTTTCTCACTTGTTTGATGCATTAAGTAATAGGAGTTGATTGCTAAACAATTCCTGCATTACCTTCCTTGATCTTGATTACCTTCCTTGATACCCTGTTTTACAAAAGGTTTTTACTATGCTTAGTATTGCTCTAGCAAAACAAAAGGTTTTGTTTTACAATAGATGTTTGACAAAGTGGGTGGGATGTTTTTGAAAATAAAACTTGATGGTGAATCCATCGTGGCCGTGATGGATTCAACATCGGAAAAGATGTACCTCTGACAGGTACCAAGTTTTTGGGTTTAAATGATTAAGCTGAGACCGGGCGGGTGACTTGCACGAGAAGAGAGTCTCGGTGTAGTGTCTCCGTCTGAGTCGATTAAGGACTGTGTCGATGTAGGCTTGCTGACCAAGGACCCTTTAACTGGTCACATGCCTCGTCATGGGTAAGCCTTGCCTCGAGCAGACTAAGGCCAGAATAAGATAACACGAAATGGGTGTGGAGCGGTGGCGGGAGTAGCGTGTACCCTCCGTGGCAAGAGGCTGGACGGTGGTGTATCTGTGCTCTCGGTTTGCGTGAACCTGATCTGGTCTTAAGAACCCCGGTGGCGGGTTGACATATGCAAGGGTTAAGTGCTACATATGTCGTGTGATTGGAGATCCTCAGCTGAGTATAATCGATTTGGATCGCCATACCTTCGCGGTTATGAAGACTTGGTCACTGCCCTATACGTAGAACTCCAGTAAAGATAAAGGACTGGTTAAGAAACTGGCTAGTGCAGGACAAGTGCTTGAACTAGGGTAGAAAGAACTCTAGATGCAGGTAAGTTTACCTAACCTGAAAATAAAATTGGATTTTTAATGATCGACTCTTAGTAAGCATTTATGCAAAACAGAGTCTTTGATCTTGAGATACCCTACCTTGACTCCCTTATAACCAGCATACCCTTGAGAGTCTTTTCTTTAGTCGGGTAAGACTTGCTGAGTAATTCCATACTCAGGGTTTATTCCCTCGTTGTTTTTAGGTGAGGAAGCAGCAAATTTTTGTTGCTTTTGTACCAAGGTGGTTCCAAATGAAGAAAAACAAGAGTGAAGCTGCGGGAGGACATGGTCCTCCATAAGAAACTTTCATGTAAGAACTTATCGGGAGGAGTTTCTGCCTCCCTTGGTATTGTAATAATACTACTCAGCACTTGTTTTATAACTCTGGTCTGTAATAAGTAACTTGATCTTACTTTCTAAATAAATGTAAGTTTATGTAATCGCTTTCGCATTTCTATATCTTCGATGTTCTGTAATGTCTGCAAGACGGGTGAAACGTTCCTGGAAAGGTAAGAAAGAAGATACCGAACTTGTCAAGTGATTCAGGAACATCTACAGGGTTGTCTGATGTCTGTTGGACAAGGACAACTGTAGATGGGCCTAATGACTTGGGAGGTTCCGTCACACTCACCCTTACAATAGAGATCACAAAGAAGCACAAGAGTAAGGATGGGAGAGCAACACACGCAAGACTCAAATCCACAGCAACACCACGCACACAAGTGAAGAAGTGAGCACACAAACACAGGGCGAGGAGTTTACAACTCGAGAGTGCTCAAATCTCAAGAACTATGATTCCTGCTTGAATGCAGAGTCTAGGTGCCTTAGGATGTTTCTTGTAAGCTTGGTATACTGCTCCATGCGCCTAGGGGTCCCTTTTATAGCCCCAAGGCAGCAAGGAGCCGTTGGATATCAATTTGGTAGGCAATTCTTGTCTTCTGTCGAGTGGTGCACCGGACAGCCACTGTTCATGTCCGGTGCATGATCTCCTTCCATATCAGGTGCAGCCGACCGTTGCTCCTCGGGGCCGGTTGGCGCACCGGACAGTGTCTGGTGCACACCGGACAGTCTGGTGCCCCCAGCCGACCGTTGGAGTTGGCCACGTGTTGCGCGTTGATCGCGCGGACAACCGTTGCCGCTGGCGCCGTTGGCTCACCGGATAGTCTGGTGCACCACCAGACAGTCCGGTGAATTATAGTCACGTCGCCTTTTTCTTTTCCCGAGAGCAATGAGTTCGTCGCTGACGACTCACCGGACAGTCCGGTGCACCACCGTCCACCGGACGGTCTGGTGATTTATAGCCGCGTCACTCCCGAGAGCAGCTGTTCACCGTCGGCTCGCCTGGGGCACCGGACAGTCCGGTACGCCAGGCCCAAGCTAGTGTTGGCTGTACACAGCCAACCTTTTTCCAATTCGAATCTTCTTGTCTTGGCACTGTTTCTAGCACTTAGATAAATATGTTAGTACTCACAAAACAATTCACTATGTCTAGAAACATACCTTGTCTTTGATTTGTACTTCTTGCTCGTTTAGCACATAAGAGTTCAAAGCATTTGTGTTGGGCATCTAATCACCAAAACAATTATAGAAATGGCCCAAGGGCATATTTCCCTTTCACCACCACACAATTGGTGTCTCTTGCCTTGCTTATAAAGCACTTGAGAGTAAGAGTTGAAAAGAAAAAGAAGGCCAAGCCAAGCAAACAAGAGCACAAAAGAACACAAGAGATCCTCTCACAAGTCCTAATGCACTAGAATTGATTTGGGGACTTTGAGTGGATCGAATGCTTTGATTGTGTCTTGGAGTAGAGTCTATTGCTCTTGTATTGAATGCATTGTTCAGAATGCTTGGGTGCTTTGAGTGGTGGTGGTTGGGGGGTATTTATAGCCCTCAACCACCAAATGGCCGTTGGGGAAGGCTGTTGTCGATGGGCGCACCGGACAGACCGGTGCGCCACCGGACAGGCACTGTAGGCTGTCCGGTGCGCCGCCACGTCACCCAACCGTTAGGGTTCGGGAGCAGTCGACCGTTGGCGCAGTTGTCTTCTTGTGGCACTGGACAGTTCGGTGTCACACCGGACAGGTCTTGTTCATTTTTTGGTGCGCCTCTGACTCTGTGGCTCTAACTCTGTGCACACTGTTCATCTCTTTTATCAGCTTTTACAGTCGATCGTTACGCGAGTTAGCCATTGCTCCGCTGGTGCACTGGACAGTCCGGTGAATTATAGCAGAGGGCGTCTGCGTAAACCCGAGAATGGTTGTTTGGACTCTGTATGGTCCTGGTGCACCGGACACTGTTCGGTGGCACACCGGACAGTTCGGTGTGCCAAACCACAACACACTTGGTTTCTTTTGCTCCTTTGAATTTGATCCCTAACTTGAATATTTATTGGTTTGTGTTGAACCTTTATGCACCTGTAGAACATGTATTCTAGAGCAAACTAGTTAGTCCATATATTTGTATTGGGCATTCAACCACCAAAATTAATTATAGGAAAAGGTTAACCCTATTTCCCTTCCAAAAAGACTGAAGAGAGTTCTTAAGGGTTGGAATATTAATGAAGAAGGGGAAAATAGGAGGAAAATAAACATTCTGAAAAAAATCTAAACAGATCGGACATAAAAAATGAGACTAGAACTCTTTCTGAAACGGACAAAGAAGAAATGTTGGAATGTGAATTTCAACTTAAAAACTTACTTCTTGAAGAAGAAACAAAAATGAAGCAAATTGCCAGAGAAAAAATATCACCTCCAAAGATGAGAACACTAAATATTTTCATCTAAAAGCAACTCGCAGCGGGAGACGTTTGAGAATTCATGCTCTGTTTGATAATGGGAGACTTGTTGAGAATGAGGAGGAGATAAATAAGTTAGCCGATGACTATTATAAAAATCTTTTTGGGCACTCAAATATTTCGACCATTCATATGAATAATATGAATATGAGAAAGCTTAGTGATGAAGACAGGGAGTCCCTTACTATTCCTTTTAGTTTTGAAGAGATTCATAAGATTATTTCTGATCTTAAGCATAATAGTGTCCCAGGCCCTGATGGTCTTCTAGCTGAATTTTTTCAGGACTTCTGGGACACTATTAAGAATGAAATTTGGAACATGTGTGATGACTTCACTAAAGGAATTTTGGACATTGAAAGACTTAATTATGGATTGATCACATTAATTCCTAAAGTGGATAATGCCATGGAGATTAAAAAATTTAGACCAATTTGTCTTTTGAATGTATGTTACAAAATCATTATAAAGCCCTGAATAATAGGTTATCTGCTTGCATTAACAAAATCATTAGTGAGAATCAATTTGGCTTTGTCAAAGGGAAATATATCTTGGACTGCGTTGTTGCTTTACATGAGATATCCATGAGGTTAAAAGAAAAAAACAAAATGAGATTATTCTCAAAATTGACTTTGAGAAGGCTTATGACAAAGTCAACTGGCATTTTTTATATAGTATGCTCCAAAAAAGGCTTCGGAGACAAATTGAGAGATTGGTGATGAAAACGGTGGAAGGATGGAAGGTTGCCATTAGAACTAATGGTATTATTGGACCTTTCTTCCCTACTCATAAAGGGGTCAGGCAGGGTGACCCCTTTTCACCTTTATTGTTCAACATTGTAGCTGATGGTCTTGTGTGTCTCATTGAAAAAAGCACAAGAAATGAAGGTTATTGAAGGATTAATCCCTCACGTCATAAGTAATGGATGTGTGTATCTTCAATATGCTGATGATACAATTCTTTTGCTTCAGGATAACCTTGAATTTGTAAGGAACCTTAAATTTATTCTGATACTCTTTGAAAAAATGTCTGGGCTTAAAATTAATTTTCAAAAAAAACGAGGTTTATTGTTTTAGCAATGCCAACAATAATAAGGATGCTTACGCTGAGATCTTTACATGCCCCATTAAAGACCTTCCCATGAGCTACCTTGGTGTACCTATTGACCATAAAACGCTGAGCATATCTCAGTGGGCTAAGACTGAAGAAAAAATTGAGAGTTTGGCAAGGAAGATATCTAAGTCTAGGAGGAAGATTGACTTTAATAAATAGCAGCTTGTCTAACATTTCCCTTTATATGATTTCCCTTTACTTAGCGCCCTCATCTATTTTGAAGAAGATGGATATCTTTAGAAAGAGATTGTTGTGGTATGGTGGAAGTAATAAAAAATTATCATCTTGTGAATTGGGACTCTGTTTGTACGGCTAAAGATAAGGGGGGCCTTGGCATCTTAAATCTAAGATGTATGAATATTATTCTCCTAACTAAATGGTTGTGGAAACTTAAAAAGGAAGAGGGTCTTTGGCAAACAGTTGTTAAAAAAATACATGAAAGGCAAGCCCTTATGTATTTTAAAAAAAGAAACAAGGGGACTCTCAATTCTGGCGAGGCGTCCTTGACATTAAGGATGTGTATTGCAATAATAGAAAAATGGAAATTGGAAATGGCTACTCTACCAGTTTCTGGAGTGACAATTGGTGTGGTGATGCCCCTTTGTCAATGAAATATAATAGGCTGTTTGAGTTATCTCTTAATAAAGAGATAAATGTGAATTGGGCTTTAAGTGCTAACTGTAATTCCTTAACCTTTAGAAGGAGGTTATTTGGAGACGGGGCTAAATAACTGGAAGACCTAAAAAAAGATTGTGAATTGTATTTGAAAGGGAAATGTGCCCTTGGGCCATTTCTAAGTATTTTGGTGATTTAGTGTCCAACACAAGTGCCTAAGTGTAAAATGGTGGACAAAGTACAAATCAAGGATAAAGGTATGTTTCTCAGACTTAGTACATTGTTTTAGAGACTAATGTATTGTGTCTAAGTGCTGGAAACAGGAAAAATCCAATTGAAAATGCCTTGGCTCGGGCAGCCAAGACTCTGCTCAGTCTGGAGCACCGGACTGTCCGGTGGTGCACCGGACAGTGTCCGGTGCGCCAGGCTGGCTCGAGTAAATAGGCTGCTCTCGGGACTTCGATGGCGGTGTACGGCTATAATTCACCGGACTATCCGGTGGTGCACCGGACT
Source organism: Zea luxurians (assembly GCA_029449295.1). Lineage (NCBI taxonomy): Eukaryota > Viridiplantae > Streptophyta > Magnoliopsida > Poales > Poaceae > Zea > Zea luxurians. The sequence goes on along the minus strand of JAOPSE010000340.1, from coordinate 262,451 downwards.
GTCCGGTGGGCCGTTCACAGGCGAACTCGTCGCTCTCGGGAATTCATCGGCGACGTACGGCTATAATTCACCGGACTGTCCGGTGTGCACCGGACTGTCCGGTGTGCACCGGATTGTCCGGTGAGCCAACGGTCGGCCGGGCCAACGGTCGGCCACGCGATCTGCGCGAGACACGTGGCCGGGCCAACGGTCGGCCGCGCGATCTGCGCGGGACATGTGACCGAGCCAACGGCTAGAAGGAGGCACCGGACTGTCCGGTGTGCACCGGACATGTCCGGTGCGCCAATGGCTCTCTGGCTGCCAACGGTCGTGCGCCATTTTTGGAAGGAAATCGGGCACCGGACAGTGTCCGGTGTGCACCGGACTGTCCGGTGCGCCAGTCGACATAAGGCAAGATCAGCCTTCCTAGATTGCTCTCAACGGCTCCTAGCTGCCTTGGGGCTATAAAAGGGACCCCTAGGCGCATGGAGGAGCACACCAAGCATTCCTACAACATTCCTAAGCACCAAGACATCAATTTCGCGCCTTTGATTCTTTGCGATAGCAATTAGAGCTCTAGTTGAGTGGTGAACTCATTGAGTTGTGTTGTGAGCTCTCGTTGTGATTTGTGTGCGTGGTATTGCTGTGATTTCTTGTCTTGAGTGTGTTGCTAATCCCTCCCTTGCTCCGTGCTTCTTTGTGAACTTTAAGTGTAAGGGCGAGAGGCTCCAAGTTGTGGAGATTCCTCGCAAACGGGATTGAGAAAAAGCAAGCAAAACACCGTGGTATTCAAGTGGGTCTTTGGACCGCTTGAGAGGGGTTGATTGCAATCCTCGTCCGTTGGGACGCCACAACGTGGAGTAGGCAAGAGTTGGTCTTGGCCGAACCACGGGATAACCACCGTGCCATCTCTGTGATTGATTTCTTGTGGTTATTGTGTTTTGACTCCTCTCTAGCCACTTGGCATTTACTGTGCTAATGCTTAACCAAGTTTTTGTGGCTTAAGTTTTTCAAGTTTTATAGGATCACCTATTCACCCCCCCCCCCCCCCTCTAGGTGCTCTCAATTGGTATCGGAGCCGTTCTCTTCACAAAGGGACTAATCGCCCGAAGAGATGGATCCTAAGGGGAAGGGTATCGTGATCAACGACAAAGAGAAGGAATCTTTCGTCAACGAGCCAAAGGATGACAAGCCTACCGACTCGGGCTCGGGCCATAGACGGAAAGATGGGAAGAAGCAGAAGACGAGGCGCATCAAGGAGATCGTCTACTACGACGACAGCGATGAGTCTACTTCTTCCCAAAAGGACGACGACCACAACGACTACGAGAGAAGGAAACCGGTCAATTCGAACTTTTCTTTTGATTACTCTCATATTCCTCAAAGTACAAATGCTCATTTATTATCTATTCCACTTGGTAAACCTCCTCATTTTGATGGAGAGGACTACGGATTTTGGAGTCACAAAATGTGTAGTCACTTGTTCTCTCTCCATCCTAGTATATGGGAGATTGTAGAGAGTGGAATGCACTTTGATAGTACGGATAGTCCCATGTTCATTAATGAGCAAATTCATAAGAATGCACAAGCTACTACTGTTCTTCTAGCTTCATTGTGCAGGGATGAATACCACAAAGTGAGCGGCTTGGATAACGCCAAGCAAATATGGGACACCCTCAAGATTTCTCATGAGGGGAACGACGTCACCTTGCTCACCAAGATGGAGTTGGTGGAAGGCGAGCTAGGACGATTCGCGATGATAAGGGGCGAGGAGCCAACCCAAACATACAACCGGCTCAAGACCCTTATCAACAAAATAAGGAGCTACGGAAGCACGCGATGGACGGACCACGACGTCGTCCGACTGATGCTAAGGTCCTTTACCGTTCTTGATCCTCATTTGGTGAATAATATTCGTGAGAATCCCAGGTACACCAAAATGTCGCCCGAAGAAGTCCTTGGAAAATTCGTAAGCGGGCGAATGATGATCAAGGAGGCGAGGTACGTGGACGACGCTCTAAATGGTCCAATCAATGAGCCTCAACCCGTTGCTCTCAAGGCAACAAGGAGCAAGGAGGCGTTACCCAGCAAGGTAGCACAAATTGAGGCGGTCGGACTTAATGATGAAGAGATGGCCCTCATCATCAAAAGATTCAAGACGGCGCTAAAGAGTCGCAAGGGGCAGCCAAGCAAGACCAAGACAAAGGGGAAGCGCTCATGCTTCAAATGTGGTAAGCTTGGTCATTTTATTGCTAACTGTCCCGACAATGATAGTGATCAGGATCAAGGGAACAAGAGGGAGAAGAAGAAGAACTATAAGAAGGCAAAGGGCGAGGCACATCTAGGCAAGGAGTGGGATTCGGATTGCTCCTCGTCCGACTCCGACAATGAAGGACTCGCCGCCACCGCCTTCAACAAGTCATCCCTCTTCCCCAACGAGCGTCACACATGCCTTATGGCAAGGGAGAAGAAGGTATGTACTCGAAACTCTACTTATGCTTCTTCAAGTGAGGACGAATCTAGTGATGAGGATGAAATAGATTATTCATGCTTATTTAAGGGCCTAGATAGAACCAAGGTAGATAAAATTAATGAATTGATTGATGCCTTGAATGATAAGAATAGGCTTTTAGAAAAACAAGAGGACTTGTTATATGAAGAACATGACAAATTTGTAGAAGCACAAAAATCTCATGCCTTAGAAGTTAAGAGAAATGAAATGCTTTCTTATGAATTATCTTCTTGCCATGAGACAATTTCTAGCTTAAGGAGCATTAATGATGATTTGAATGCTAAGTTAGAAACAGCTAGTAAATCAACAACTTGTGTAGAAAATGTTGTTATTTGCAATAGATGTAAATATTTTGATATTGATGCTTGTAGTGAACACATAGCTTCTATTGCAAAGTTAAAAGATGAAATGGCTAGTCTTAATGCCCAACTTAAGGCTAGCAAAAGTGATTTTGATAAACTAAAATTTGCTAGGGATGCCTACACGATTGGTAGACACCCCTCAATTAAGGATGGGCTTGGCTTCAAGAGGGAAGCCAAGAACTTAACAAGCCATAAGGCTCCCATCTCCGCCAAGGAGAAAGGGAAGGCCCCTATGGCATGTAGTACTAAAAAGAACCATGCTTTTATGTACAATGATAGAAGACAGTCTCATAGGAGTTGTAATGCTTTTGATTCACATGCCTATGATTCTTATGCTATGTTTGCTCCCAGTTCTTCCTATATGCATGGTAGAGATATGCCTAGGAAGCATATTCATCATGTGCCTAGAAAGAATATTGTTCATGTTCCTAGGAAAGTTATGAATGGACCCTCTACAATTTATCATGCTTTAAATGCTTCCTTTGCTATTTGTAGAAAGGATAGGAAGATAGTTGCTAGGAAATTAGGGGCAAAATGCAAGGGTGATAAAACTTGCATTTGGGTCCCTAAGACAATTGTGACTAACCTTGTAGGACCCAACAAGAGTTGGGTACCTAAGACCCAAGCCTAAATTTGCCTTGCAGGTTTATGCATCCGGGGGTTCAAGCTGGATTATCGACAGCGGATGCACGAACCATATGACGGGGGAAAAGAAGATGTTCACCTCCTACGTCAAGAATAAGGATTCCCAAGATACAATCATATTCGGTGATGGGAACCAAGGCAAGGTGAAAGGTTTAGGCAAGATTGCAATATCAAATGAGCACTCTATCTCTAATGTGTTTTTAGTTGAGTCTCTTGGATATAATTTACTATCTGTCAGTCAATTATGTAATATGGGATATAATTGTCTATTTACAAATGTAGATGTGTCTGTCTTTAGAAGATGTGATGGTCCACTAGCTTTTAAGGGTGTACTAGACGGCAAACTTTATTTAGTTGATTTTGCAAAAGAGGAGGCCGGTCTAGATGCATGCTTAATTGCTAAGACTAGCATGGGCTAGCTGTGGCATCGCCGCTTAGCACATGTGGGGATGAAGAACCTTCACAAGCTTCTAAAGGGAGAACACGTGATAGGTTTGACTAACGTGCAATTCGAAAAAGATAGAGCTTGTGCAGCTTGTCAAGCAGGTAAACAAGTGGGAGGAGCACATCACAGCAAGAATGTGATGACCACTTCAAGACCTCTGGAGCTGCTGCATATGGACCTCTTCGGACCCATCGCCTATCTGAGCATAGGAGGAAGTAAGTATGGTCTAGTTATTGTTGATGACTTTTCCCGCTTCACTTGGGTGTTCTTTTTGCAGGATAAGTCTGAAACCCAAGGGACCCTCAAGCGCTTCCTAAGGAGAGCTCAAAATGAGTTTGAGCTCAAGGTGAAGAAGATAAGAAGCGACAATGGGTCCGAATTCAAGAATCTTCAAGTGGAGGAGTTCCTTGAGGAGGAGGGGATCAAGCACGAGTTCTCCGCTCCCTACACACCTCAGCAAAATGGTGTGGTAGAGAGGAAGAACAGGACGCTCATTGATATGGCGAGGACTATGCTTGGAGAGTTCAAGACCCCCGAGCGTTTTTGGTCGGAAGCCGTGAACACGGCTTGCCACGCCATCAACAGGGTCTACCTTCATCGCCTCCTCAAGAAGACTTCATATGAGCTACTGACTGGTAACAAACCCAATGTGTCTTATTTTCGTGTATTTGGGAGCAAGTGTTATATTCTTGTGAAGAAAGGTAGAACGTCTAAATTTGCTCCCAAAGCTGTAGAAGGGTTTTTATTAGGTTATGATTCAAATACAAAGGCGTATAGGGTCTTCAACAAATCATCTGGTTTGGTTGAAGTCTCTAGCGACGTTGTATTTGATGAGACTAATGGCTCTCCAAGAGAGCAAGTTGTTGATCTTGATGATGTAGATGAAGAAGACGTTCCAACGGTCGCGATACGCACCATGGCGATTGGAGATGTACGACCTCAGGAACAATTGGAGCAAGATCAACCGTCTTCCTCAACTATGGTGCATCTCCCAACCCAAGATGACGAACAGGTACCTCAAGTGGAGGCGCATGATCAAGGGGGAGCACAGGATGTTCAAATTGAAGAGGAAGAAGCACCTCAGGCACCTCTAACCCAAGTTCGAGCGACGATCCAAAGGGATCATCCCGTCGACCAAATTTTGGGTGATATTAGCAAGGGAGTAACTACTCGTTCAAGATTAGTTAATTTTTGTGAGCATTACTCCTTTGTCTCTTCTATTGAGCCTTTCAGGGTAGAAGAGGCCTTGCTGGATCCGGACTGGGTGTTGGCCATGCAGGAGGAACTCAACAACTTCAAGCGCAATGAAGTTTGGACACTGGTGCCTCGCCCCAAGCAAAATGTTGTGGGAACCAAGTGGGTGTTCGCAACAAACAGGACGAGCACGGGGTGGTGACAAGGAACAAGGCTCGACTTGTGGCAAAAGGTTATGCCCAAGTCGCAGGTTTGGACTTTGAGGAGACATTCGCTCCTGTGGCTAGGCTAGAATCAATTCGTATTTTGCTAGCATATGCCGCTCACCATTCTTTCAGGTTGTACCAAATGGATGTGAAGAGCGCTTTCCTCAACGGGCCGATCAAAGAGGAGGTGTACGTGGAGCAACCCCCTGGCTTCGAGGATGAACGGTACCCCGACCACGTGTGTAAGCTCTCTAAGGCGCTCTATGGACTTAAGCAAGCCCCAAGAGCATGGTATGAATGCCTTAGAGACTTTTTAATTGCTAATGCTTTCAAGGTCGGGAAAGCCGATCCAACTTTTTTTACTAAGACTTGCGATGGTGATCTTTTTGTGTGCCAAATTTATGTCGATGACATAATATTTGGTTCTACTAATCAAAAGTCTTGTGAAGAGTTTAGCAGGGTGATGACGCAGAAATTCGAGATGTCGATGATGGGCGAGTTGAACTACTTACTTGGGTTCCAAGTGAAGCAACTCAAGGACGGCACTTTCATCTCCCAAACGAAGTACACGCAAGACTTGCTAAAGCGTTTTGGGATGAAGGACGCCAAGCCCGCAAAGACGCCGATGGGAACTGACGGACACACCGACCTCAACAAAGGAGGTAAGTCCGTTGATCAAAAAGCATACCGGTCCATGATAGGTTCTTTGCTTTATTTATGTGCTAGTAGACCAGATATTATGCTTAGCGTATGCATGTGTGCTAGATTTCAATCTGATCCTAAGGAGTGTCACTTAGTGGCTGTGAAGCGAATTCTTCGATATTTAGTCGCTACGCCTTGCTTCGGAATCTGGTATCCAAAGGGGTCTAACTTTGACTTGATTGGGTACTCAGATTCCGACTATGCTGGATGTAAGGTCGATAGGAAGAGTACATCGGGGACGTGCCAATTCTTAGGAAGGTCCCTAGTGTCGTGGAACTCTAAGAAACAAACTTTCGTTGCCCTATCCACCGCTGAGGCCGAGTACGTTGCCGCAGGACAGTGTTGTGCGCAACTACTTTGGATGAGGCAAACCCTCTGGGACTTTGGCTACAATCTGAGCAAAGTCCCACTCCTATGTGACAATGAGAGTGCTATCCGAATAGCGGAAAATCCTGTTGAGCACAGCCGCACAAAGCACATTGACATCCGGCATCACTTTTTGAGAGACCACCAGCAAAAGGGAGATATCGAAGTGTTTCATGTTAGCACCGAGAACCAGCTAGCCGATATCTTCACTAAGCCTTTAGATGAAAAGACCTTTTGCAGGCTGCGTAGTGAGCTAAATGTCCTAGATTCGCGGAACTTGGATTGAATTGTAGCATACATGTGTTTATGCCTTTGATCATGTTCCTTCTGCATTTGTTGCTTATGTATGGTGCTCAAGTTGTACAATCGCTCCCCGGACCTCACAAGTCCTTGTGCAAGTGATGCACATATTTAGGGGGAGTTGTGCTACAGCTTGACCCTTTGAGACTAACTGTTTGCTTGAGTTTGCTTGATTTAGTCTCAAAGGAGTTTTGAAATGCAAAAGGTGGACTTGGACCATGAAAGACTTCCACTGCACTCCGATGAGAGGGTAACTTATTCCAAGTTCATCTCATGTACTCTTATTGCCTTTGTATTCTCATTTGAAGATTTTGGTGAGGCAATGGGGTTAAAGGGCCAAGATTGATCCCGTTTTGGTGCTTAATGCCAAAGGGGGAGAAAATAAAGGCCAAAGCGATAAATGGATCAGCTACCACTTGAGAGATTTTGAAAATAGTAGAATAGAGCTTTTAGTTTGTCAAAACTCTTTTATTGTCTCTCTTGTCAAAAGTTGGCTTCTTGTGGGGAGAAGTGTTGATTATGGGGAAAAGGGGGAGTTTTTGAAATCTTGAATCAATTTCTCTTGGAATGACTCTCTTTATGTCTTAACATGTGTGTTTGACTTAGAGATAGAAATTTGAGTTTGATTTGCAAAAACAAACCAAGTGGTGGCAAAGAGTGATCCATATATGTCAAATTTGAATCAAAACAATTTGAGTTCTTATTTGAATTGATTTTGTATTTGTTCTACTTGCTTTATATTGTGTTGGCATAAATCACCAAAAAGGGGGAGATTGAAAGGGAAATGTGCCCTTGGGCCATTTCTAAGTATTTTGGTGATTTAGTGTCCAACACAAGTGCCTAAGTGTAAAATGGTGGACAAAGTACAAATCAAGGATAAAGGTATGTTTCTCAGACTTAGTACATTGCTTTAGAGACTAATGTATTGTGTCTAAGTGCTGGAAACAGGAAAAATCCAATAGAAAATGCCTTGGCTCGGGCAGCCAAGACTCTGCTCAGTCTGGAGCACCGGACTGTCCGGTGGTGCACCGGACAGTGTCCGGTGCGCCAGGCTGGCTCGAGTAAACAGGCTGCTCTCGGGACTTCGACGGTGGTGTACGGCTATAATTCACCGGACTGTCCGGTGGGCCGTTCACAGGCGAACTCGTCGCTCTCGGGAATTCATCGGCGACGTACGGCTATAATTCACCGGACTGTCCGGTGTGCACCGGACTGTCCGGTGAGCCAACGGTCGGCCGGGCCAACGGTCGGCCGCGCGATCTGCGCGGGACACGTGGCTGGGCCAACGGTCGGCCGCGCGATCTGCGCGGGACACGTGGCCGAGCCAACGGCTAGAAGGAGGCACCGGACTGTCCGGTGTGCACCGGACATGTCCGGTGCGCCAACGGCTCTCTGGCTGCCAACGGTCGACTGCGCCATTTTTGGAAGGAAATCGGGCACCGGACAGTGTCCGGTGTGCACCGGACTGTCCGGTGCGCCAGTCGACAGAAGGCAAGATCAGCCTTCCTAGATTGCTCTCAATGGCTCCTAGCTGCCTTGGGGCTATAAAAGGGACCCCTAGGCGCATGGAGGAGCACACCAAGCATTCCTACAACATTCCTAAGCACCAAGACATCAATTCCGCGCCTTTGATTCTTTGCGATAGCAATTAGAGCTCTAGTTGAGTGGTGAACTCATTGAGTTGTGTTGTGAGCTCTCGTTGCGATTTGTGTGCGTGGTGTTGCTGTGATTTCTTGTCTTGAGTGTGTTGCTAATCCCTCCCTTGCTCCGTACTTCTTTGTGAACTTTAAGTGTAAGGGCGAGAGGCTCCAAGTTGTGGAGATTCCTCGCAAACGGGATTGAGAAAAAGCAAGCAAAACACCGTGGTATTCAAGTGGGTCTTTGGACCGCTTGACAGGGGTTGATTGCAACCCTCGTCCGTTGGGACGCCACAACGTGGAGTAGGCAAGCGTTGGTCTTGGCCGAACCACGGGATAACCACCGTGCCATCTCTGTGATTGATTTCTTGTGGTTATTGTGTTTTGACTCCTCTCTAGCCACTTGTCATTTACTGTGCTAACGCTTAACCAAGTTTTTGTGGCTTAAGTTTTTCAAATTTTACAGGATCACCTATTCACCCCCCCCCCCTCTAGGTGCTCTCAGTATTGTCTTAGGGACAGGGAGGACAAGCCTTCTTGGTTGTTAGATAAGAAAGGGTATTCTGTGAAGTCGAGGTATAAAAATTTTAAAAATAATATGACCAAATTTCCATATTGTTTTATATGGAAGCAAAAATTCCTCGGAGAGTTAAAGTTTTTCTTTGGCTGATCTTAAAACATAAGACCTTATCCAAAGAAAACTTGAAAAAAAAGAAATAGCAAGGGAATGTAAATTGTGATTGGTGTGGCTGCCTTGAAACAACCAAACACATATTTTATGATTGTGAGGTAGCCACTTTCACTTGGAAAGTGATTCAGGTGGCTTTAGTGTCTTTATCCCTTCCAAAAAATCTGATGATATGTTTGGGGAGTGGTTATGTAGCTTCAAAAAACACGAAAGAAATTTGATCACAATCGGATGCAGTGCAGTGCTTTGGTCTCTGTGGAAAATTAGAAATGACTGCTGTTTTAGCAGCATCAATCCTGTTAATGCTGCTAACATTTTGCTTCCTTGCTGTTATTGGTTGGATTCTTGGGCTATTCTCCAGAAAGGAACATCAAGATCCTGGGGAAGGAAGCTGCCTTATCAGAAGAATTGCTAAAGAGATCTTCAATCGAAGCTTTGGCTGGGCGCCGGTGGATAAACGTCTGTGCAACTAAAGTCTTGGCGAGGATTGTCCAGCTCTGCTGCCAGCAGTCATGTTTTCTTTTCCAGTTGTTTTGTCTGTCTTTTGGATCTTATGATCTTTTAGTTTCTAGATGGTGGTTAGATGTGGCCTTACCAAAAACTTTTGGTATCTGTCGGTTTTTGGAAGAACTGAGTTCATTTGTGGGGTCTGTTTGGTTGTTTAGAATTGTCTGATCCAAAACTTTTCTAGAAGGGTTGGTTCTACGTTTAGCCTGGTGGGCTAAGTCATGTAATAAGTAGTTGTTATCCTTGGATTCTGGTAAACTTTGTTCCTATTTCTTAATGAAATAGGGGGATTCCCCTCTCTGTTAAAAAAATTCTAATGTATCTAGGCCATGGTCATGTTTTGAATAGGAGCTTCTGGCATTCAGCGCTCCTTTATCAGATACTGACATATACTACCTATTGATCCTATTGTTAAATCAGGAAAATAAAGAGATACTCCTGTAATGATTTAACTGCACTAGGTCCATTAAATCAGGAAAATAAAGAGATGCAGATACTCCTGTAATGACATATGCAGCCTTATCTTACCAAGATTTATAAATTTTCCATTGCTTGTGACATTTGTCGTATATGCTCGTTGCATAACCACCATATTCACAAATCACAGAGACTGGTTATTCATTCATGCGTTCTTTTAAATGTAGGGTGCGCCTTAGGTGCCCAAACTTGCACAGGACATAGGTGCGTTATCGAGTATTGAAGTCCTAACTAGAGTATACCTTATGAGATATGAACCGTAACTTGATATCTCCAAATCTGCATAATTAATGGAGGTCCATTTTTAAGGTGACAGTAAGTCCAGACACCTGTGTTGATCTTTGATCTATACGGTTAGTATGTTTAAACGTTTTCCTTTTTCTTCCCCACCTTTTTAAGGGGGAAAAATCCATTTCTCAACGCTTGCTCTTCATTTATTATTTATGTATCAAGTGTTTCATCTAGGAGTAAACAGCCTTGGTTTCTCACCTGCTGAGCTTCTAGCGGCCAATTAATTGTGCCTTACCTATGTCGGCACTGGGCAGCACTATTGCACGCACCAACAAGGACCCTTACTCAAGGAACCTTCCAGAAGATTAGACTAAATGTGCTATAATTGATTCTCGTGGGTGCTAGTACTGCCAGTGTGCAAACCTTGCACATGATTGCTGGTGCTTTGCTTATGCCTTCGGCTGCAGAGTACCATTTGGTTTATTAAAATGTGGGTTATGCTGCATAAACACATGCATGGATGCAGGAGCTATAGCTTTGAAGCATGGAGATGCACTGGTTTCTGCCCACAGCATCGTTTGAAAGAACCCACGGATTGTTGCATAGGTCAACAAAATTCTTCTATGCCATACACACAGGAAAACGTCTCCGATATGTGAAAAGAGTTACTTTATGCTAGGAAACGCATTTAGCTCCTCAACATATTGTCTTCTAGTTACAAACTTCTAATTTATTCAGCCAAACAGCCAACGCGGGTGATGGGAGAACTAACCACTTGAGGTTTTGGTGTGGATTGGTCTGTAGAGAAAAAAAAAAGCCTCCTCTTCTTTTTTCTGTTTCTTGACGTGGCAATTTGGTTTGCTGCGTATAGCGAGATCGGGTCAGCTGATCACTTCATTGGTTGCATGTGTGGGGACGTGTACAGCTAGCTGGTACATATTCAGGGCTTGCGGGCTAGCTATGGAAGCCCGGCAGTCATGTTGTCAGTCTGGCTGGTCCGCCTTCTGATTTCTGAATGTACAGTCGGTTCTTGTCTCAGCTCGACTGAGTCTGAGTTTCAATGTCCATTTCGTGCTAACTGCAGCACTGTCTAAGGTGATTCAGCATTGGCTTGAACAGTAGTATGACAGCATTTATTTGTGGATATATTTTTCGTGCCTTACTAGCACGTACTGTACATTATTTATCATATACTGTACGACACAGTGGCGTGACAGAGCTAGCTGCATCACATGCTTTCTACAGTCTCTTTGGCTACATTATGCAGGATAGAGATCCTCGACTCGAAGCTACGGCAGCTTTTGTCTGCTATCGATCATTCAGATTTCATTTTCGCATCATTTCAACATGTGCGGACGCTCACAGCTATAACGTATGTTTCTGGATTTCCGTCTACTATGTGCGTTGCTTGTTCTCGTGAGCAACCAACATGAAAGGGCGTGTATACCCCCCAAACCCCAGCTTTTAATTGTCCAATCGTCACCCTAAGCAGCTCATCAGTACAAATAAGAATGTACTGATAAGAGAGGGAGCAGACGGAGGACGAGCGCGCGCCGGATGCTGTAGAGATGGCCGGGTGTGTTCGCGCTCGCGGCGAAGTGAAAAGAGAACAACGACCATCATCAGGTGCATCATCTACACCCATAGGGAAAGGGATTCCGCTGCAGACCACGGCCGAAGGTACAGTAGCCCGGCGATCGAGCTCCGCGTCGTCGGAATCCAACATGCTGCTGCAGTCCATGACCCCGACCACCGACCCCCTTCATGCCCAAGGTTGTCGACGACATGTACGCCTACGGCAGTAGCTTGGCCGACCTAGAATGCGAGGGTAGTGATCGGGATTTCTGGCGTGGATGAGGATTTGGGCACGGATATTGGATGCCCGGCAACAAGTAAGGGACCCAAAGAAATGCATGTGACGCATCGATCCACGCATCAGCTATTGTCAGTTGTCACTTCATCTTTTCTTTCTTTCTTTCTTTTTCCTTTTGCACGGACGCGACTTGGAATAGGACGACACCGTACCCTTTACAGGATCAAGTCGATCCTCTCCATCACATCAATTATCAATACACCGGTGGCCTCAACAAAAGTTTCAACACCCTGAGACCAGTCACTTATGTGTCAGGCAAGAAGAAACCCACGGCCATTGAAGACTCCGTGGCCTCGTTTCCTTCTCTGAAGAAGTGATTTTAACTCTCAACTGAACTGGAGTACTATATACTACTAGTAGAGGAGTGATAGTGTGATACCGTGAATCCGTGATGCAATGGCCTGTTCTTGTTCCTGTTGCTTTTCTGTCCGCGGATGCCCTAGTCTGCGCTTAGCCAAAACTGAAGGGACAAGAAAGCTCCAAACAGAGACGCGCCCAAACAGCCGCCCCCCGTCCCCCGCCATCAGGCCATGGCTGGTGGCGCCTGGCGCCCAAGTTGCCGCTACACGCGGAAAAAAAAAGGTTGATCAGGACCACGGGCGGACATGCCAGAACAAGAGTGAGCTGGGCGACGCATCAGCGCGCTGTCGCGTCCCCGATCCGCGACGGAACAGAACACAACACAACAGGGTCAGGTTCGCCCCACCGGACGGGAATGGCTTGGCTTGGCTGGCCCGGATCCGGCCTGCTGATGGGCGCGGGTACCCGGAGTAGGCGGCATGAATTATGGCGACGCCTCTGCCTGCTTGCTTGCTAGCCTTGGACACCGATCCGAGGCGTCGCGCGGCAGGGAATCATGGAGTGCGTGGGCCTGCGCGCCCGTGTGGGGGCAGGATCCACTGGTGAGTGGTGACTGGTCCAGCGGCGGCATGCCGCACGCGACGCTTGCTAGCACGGTCGTCTACTGTACTGACTAGTAGGAGTCTAGTAGTGACTTTGCGAGATGATGCCAGTGGGCAGATTAGCAAACAGATCGGGGAGAGGGAACGACGTTTTCTCCATGCCATGCATGATTAACAAGAAACAGATCGGGGAGACCCATGAATGCAAGACAAGAACACCATCGAGTGTCGACGACGTCCATCGCAATCAGCCATCGATCAATCAGACATCGCGTAGCTTTGCCGCAATCGATCAATCAGTCCGAGCGCATCGATCAATCAGTCCGCGCGTGATATGAATACGATACCGAGCATCGTTGGGTTCTGATTCCGATCCATCGGCGGCCGGGGTTGGTTCAGCCGGGCCGCCATGCCCATGCCACCATGCCAGTGCGCGGGGCTGCAGCAGCGGGACCGACCCGCCCTTCATCCGCGAGGAAACGGCAACAGGAATCAGGATCCCCGGGCCGCGCTCCGGGGGCGGCCGGGAGCAAATCAGCCGGCGCCACACGTCGCGCGAACCAGCGTTTCCAAGTCTCGCTCGTCGCCGGCGTACTTAGCGACGGGTGATGATCGCGCATCCTAATCAACCCTCATTTGCGCATCACAATTGTCGACGGAAAGCTACACATATGGGCCCAAAACGACTAGAGCACAGTTGATGTCAGGAAGAGTCCAGAGATTAAGCAAAAGGGATGTAGTACCGCACACGCCGATCTCGGCTTGGAAACGAAGAGATGGTGTTAGGCCGTGCAGGAGGCAGCGACTGGCCTGGCGTGGTCCTATCTATCCCTTGCAGAAATATCCAAAGGGAGAGAGAGAGAGCCTTTTTGTTCCATCCACCGGTGGTGGTTACGACTCGAATAATGGAGGTGGATCATTCCGCACGAGATTCCAAACAAGTTCAGCCCGGCACGATTTCGCGTGTCCTCGATCTGAAATCTCTTTACATGCTTTGAAATTGAAATATACACAGAACAAGGTGAAAAAAGAATAGCGGTTTGTTTATTTATATCCTAAATAACCAGTACAGTATCTGGACCTCAGCAGCAGTAGAGAGAGAGAGAGAGGGATGGTAAGGCAAAAGAGGACGGACACGTAGACTTGAATTTCTATCCACATGCTGACATGCGCATGTGACGCGACAGTCTATCCGTGACCTTAGTTTTTTTCCCTTTTTCTTTTTCACGGAATAAAACGTTACGTAGTAGTTAGGAGATGCGGGTTATTATTATTAAAAGGATAGCGGATCAAGATAAGAGAAGGTGCGCGATCGCCGACCGCCGATGAGCAGTGCAGTATGCGATAGTCTGTGTCAGAGGAGAGCCAGTGGTGGACTGGTGGGCTGCACTAGAGTCTAGAGAATTCATATACCCCACTGTTACAACTGTGTACTCGTGACCATCTGTTACTGTTTCTTTACGGGTTGATCGGAACGTAGCGATGCCATCGCCTTTGTCGAGTTCAAGTTGCCAACGACCACCCGTCCCTGTAGTGTAGTGTAGCTACTGCTCGGAGTAGATGCCATTGCCTTGCCCATCCATGAAGGGGGAGGAGGACCATCGGTGTCCACAGCGCGTTTACTGCTATGCGGCTATTGGCACCACTCGCGCGCCCGGGTGAATATTGGGTGCGTGCAACACGAGCCGGTCCAGGTCCATCCGACAGCGACAGGTGCAGATCTGCATGTCAGCCTTATCGCTATGCCCCGTCACTCCGACGTGGCGCGCGTACCATCCCGCCGCACATGGCGCTGCATGATTATCGCGTCCTGCTGCACGCCGGAGGCGGGTCGACGACGAGACAACGGACGGCGACACAACGTGGTTTACTACTTACTATGCTGCAGATCGAGGTGTACTCCGAGCTACTACGTGCATGGGAGTCGGGCGGGCCGGTGAATACTCAGGCAAATGCACAAATCTTACAGAAGCAAACGGGTCCGGAATTCACGGTTACAAGCAGCTCAACCTGACGGCGACGACTGCTGGTCCAAGGAAAAGCAAACGATGCGAGCGGCGCCGGCGCAGCGGCGGCCTGAGACAGTCGACGATGCATGCACGTGCACGAGAGAAACTAAACGGCGGCGAGCGGGTAGAGAGAGAGCTGGATGCTAGCTGCGCTGCGCACCCCTGGGTCGGTCGGCTTCGGCTTTTAGTAGTCGGTGGAGGGGAGCTGCTCGTGGGTGTGGGAGATGAAGAGCAGCTCGTAGATGACGCCGGCGAGGCCGCCGCCGATGAGGGGGCCGACCCAGTACACCCACTGGTAGCCCCACTCCCAGCTGACGAGGGCGGGGCCGAAGGACACGGCGGGGTTCATGGACGCGCCGTCGAAGGCGCCGCCCACCAGGATGTTGGCCCCCACGATGAAGCCGATGGCGATGGGGGCGATGGTGCCCAGGCTGCCCTTCTTCGGGTCCACCGCCGTGGCGTACACCGTGTACACCAGCCCGAAGGTCATCACGATCTCCAGCACCAGCGCCTCCCACACCGACACGCCCGTCAGCCCGAAGGTGCCCGTGGCCTGCCCGCCCGTCGAGAAGCGGAGCAGGAAGCACGCCACGGTGGACCCCAGCAGCTGCGCCACCCAGTACAGGAGCCCGCGGAACAGGGTGATGTTGCCGCCCACGAAGGCGCCGAAGGTCACGGCAGGGTTCACGTGCCCGCCGGAGATGTTCGCGCCCACCGACACCGCCACGAACAGCGCGAACGCGTGCGCCACCGCCGCCGCGATCAGGCCAGCCGGGGTCGTCGGGCCGCCGCCGGTCAGCTTGCCTGCGCGAGGGGGACACAAGCAGGTACGGTAGGAGTAATTAGTAACAGTCAAATACTGACAACTACTGTACAAAAAAACATATTCAGGGTTTCTTTTCTTTTTCCCTGCCTTCTGCTTTACTGCTGTGATTTTTTACTGCCACTGTTGAGTCTGTAACTGTTCTTTGTTTACTAATCCTAGCTACTTAACTAGAGCAGTTTGAACTACTAGTATCAAGCACTGTCTGAGAGCTGTTCGTTTATGTCGAATTGCACCCGGAATCATTCCATCTAATTAAAGTTTATATAAATTAGAGAAACAATCTGGTTAGGAATCGTTTCGACTCACCAATCCGGTAGAAACCCGGTAGAAACGAACAAGGCCTGATTATTTTTTTACTGGCCCGTCTGTAACATTCTTCTTTTCCTGATACTATTATAAAAACTACAGCACGTTTCTTTTCCAAGTAATACGCGAATAGAAGGTACTACTGATTCTGCCAAGGATTCCCATCTTCTGCAGCCCTCTAACACGATGACAGGTCTAAATCTGTCATTTGCACTGATCATTTCACCTAAAAGGCTTCGCTTTCCTCGCTTTTGACCTTTTCAAAAAGACATTTCTGCGAGCTTCTATTAAACACTGGCCTTGTATTAAAGAAATACCTACCGAAAGCCTGGTACTAGCTAGTAGGACGAAAAGGACACCTTTTTTTTTCTGCCCCTTCGTTTCAGTCATTCGGTGTCGAACTCAAAAGAGCCGGCCATGACCTTGTGCTAGTGCTAGAGCATGACAGACCAAGCTGAGCTCAAAGAGATACTAGAGCCTGTTTTAAACGAGATGTTTAAAGAACAGCTTAGAAGAAGTCGTGAAGCTGTTGGTGGGGCGTGCCGTGTACAGGCTAATAACTAGCTGCTCGTTGAAGGCAAGACGAGGACAGATCGAGCCTGTGTTGCATGCACATGGGTAAGAGCGGACAGCGGAGGACTCACTGAAGGCCATGCCGGAGCCCTGGCCGGCGAAGACGAAGATGAGGGTGGAGATGAACTCAGCGAACGCCGCCTTGAGGGCGCCCGGGTGGTACACCTCCTGGTGGCTCCCCAGGGCGATCCTATTGATCGGCATTTTCACGGCCCTCTAGCTAGCTCTCGCTCTGGTCACGACTGCGATTGGAGCTGGAGTTGAGCTAAGCTGAGCTCGGGGGGTGTGGGATGCGGTGGTGAGGAAGAGATGTGCCATGGAGGTGGTATATATACACCCGCGCAGCTCTCCCCGTGCCTATCGCCTCATCGGGTTGGAACGCGAGGGCCATTTCTTTAGCGGCGAAATGAGCTGTTTGAGCGTGACACTGTCGTGGGTCGTGACACCTGCAGCCGGAGTTGGCGTATTTGCCGCACTCCAGCTTGTGCTTTTCCTCGGTGAAGTTTCTAGAGAGGTCAAGTGAGTATTGTGATTCTTTAAAGCTATTGTATTTTCCCTACACAGACTAGAAATTTATGTTGCTAAAAATGTTTCTACTTTATTTTCTAGCATAAAATTTCAAAATTACGATAAAAATTATTTATAGAATATAAACTTTTAAAATCACAAAAAAAAAACTTCGTTCTATTCTCGTCCTGCTCTCCTGTCGTCGATCTCTCCCGCGCCGGCATCGCTGAGGTCGTCGTTGCCGATTCACTTCACTTCCGGTATTGGGTGGACATATTTGAGTCGCGTTCTTGCCATCCGTGACCACGTAGGTCTGTTCGTTCTCCAGGTCACCCGCTTCTTCGTGCTCGGCTCATGTGTGTACCGAAAATCCAGTTTGTCGTCTCCTTAGGACTTGTTCGGTTAGCTATCAATCTATGTGGATTGAGTGAGATTGGATGAGTTTAAATCCCAAGCAAATCAATCTTCTTCTTAATTTTTTCCAATCCATCCAATCCATGGGTAATGGGATTAACCGAACAAGCCCTTATATGGCCGCGGCGGCGGAGACGCACATCTGATCTAGCCAGAGATTACAACGGCTCAGGTTCAAGTCGGATGGAGCAAAAACGTGCCCGTAATCACCCACGTCTATCTGAACTCACTCGTGGGTGCATTCCAAACCCGCACTCGACTCGAACCTGTCGAGTTTCGTGTCGCAGTTTTTTAGCGTGTACACTTTTAAACAATAATTATGCTATAATAAATTAAGTACAATCAATAATTGAGTTATATTGACGAATTTTAAGTTTTGTCGCGTTGAGCTGCACCAAAACATTACAAGAATCATTTCTAGTTATTTATTTAAAATAATTACTATTGTATATTAATCTTTTTTTGTAAAATAAAAAATAAACCAAATTTTAGGTCGGACGTGGGTCACCCGCGGATTGAAATAAAACTCACACCCATGAAACTTTAGATCGGTCCGGTTTGCACCTGCAAGTCAAAATCTTTACATGTACTCGTGTCGGATATTCCTCGGATTTCGGGTTTACAAGTTAAATTACTTTAAATTGCCATCTGTAACCTCTAGGGTTACAAGCTCTAGTGAATAGAGGAAATCACGAGTTATAGGGAGGGAGGACAACACAACTTCATCACAGACGTGGTGATGGAGGTGCCTGCTTGCTGGCTAGCGGGGTCCGGGTTATAGCGTGTTTATCTTTGACAAGGTAAGCATGATGGCACCGTGAGGGAGGTGGTTGCCTGATGGCTCGAGGCCAAGATTTATAGCGTATTATTTGTCTCTTACGAGATAAGTCTTATCTAGCAACATGATTATCTCTTTTAGGTGCTGACCTTGTTTATGTTGATATTAAGCATATTAATCAGTGTATTTACTTAAATGGATCTCAAGTACTAACAACGCCATATCCGCCTTTGACGTTTGCTCTGCACTAGGCTTGATATTGTTTTTTCTTATCAAAAAATTACATGAGGAATAGTATTTTCCCTAACAAAATAGATAGCCTGCAACTATAATCGTGCTATCAATATAGATATGTCATAGTGTTTTAGTTAAAATATATAAATGTATTTAGACTAACCATTCAGTCGTCATTACGCTGAATCGAATCGATGATTAGATCTTTTTTTTTGAATTACATGATTTATCCCCAAATGCGTCTTGTGACGATAACTCGGAACTTAATTAAGAAGATCCAGTTAATAACGCAAAACAAAAATTACATGTAAGGATATGCTGCTGTGTAGTATGGTACAGGTTGGGATGGATGGTTACGATATACGATAATATTAATAATAATAAAAATCGCCAGAAAAGGCACAAGAAAAACTCAACACGACCGCTTGTGTGCGTGCTAGTAATAGTATTATTTTATATTTTTATACTGGCGTACACAGAGGCGAGTCATCCAAACCAGCCGAGACTTTCGGCCATGCCTGTCCACCGGCCTGCGTGGAAAATGCAAGAAAAAAGTTGCTCTCAATTTTAATCGGTAACAACGTTGTCCATTCGAGTGTAGCCTGGCTCTGTTAACCACTCGTAATAAGACCGGGGAATCTCGCAACGATTCCAGCGGTGTGTGCGTGGAGACAGACAGCGACCGGGAGCGGGTCGGGTCGCTCGCGGCGCCAGCTCAGGCAAAGCGCCGGCCGGGGAGCCGTCCGCGCGCCACGCGTGCAGGGCGGCGGGGGCTCGTGGCCCGTGTGGGTTAGGAGGCGCCGGCGACGTGACCTCTCGCTGCTAATTGGGCCGCCGGGATGATTAGCTGACGTGACGGCGGGGGCCCCCGCTCCCCGCCTCTAGCTTGGCTGGACGCTGGAGTTGTCGTCGTCGATCGCTGCTGGCCCTGGGTCCCCTGTTTTTCACCATCACGTTCTGTTGTTGCTGATCTTTTCTACGGATTTCCAGAGACCCATCTGATACGATGGAGTTGTGTGATGACGTAGTCGTAGGTAGCACTAGTGCGAGAAATTAAGCCGGGTCGGGTCCGGTCTAAGTTTATCGTGCTTTGGAACTAATGGTTTTGGACCAATAAGGTTTGTGTCGCACTAGGCTAAAGTGTAGAAACACCGGTTCAGCTTTATTCTAAATCATTTCATGACTTTGTCGTGTCATGCGGCCTACATATGATGTATAATATTATAATCATATAAAGTCTATAGCTTACTAAAATCAAAAAAAAAACACAGCAAACTTTTTTTTTGTGTCGGACCGGCACAAAGACCTATGCGCGTGAGGGCCGTGCTGGGGCTTCACATGTCAAAAAATTAGGACTAGCCCGGCCTTGCCTCCGGCCATGCTAACCCCGTTCATAGGCCTTTGTGTTGGGTCATGTTTAGTTACACCATCTCGAGAGCTGAACTACACCTGCTCCTGGGAGTGTTGTTGTGGCAACCTTGCTACATTAGCCGATAGCACTAACATGTAGTCGTTAGTTGGCTGTAAGGACGACGTTTCTCTGTATGAGCTGTCCTGTTCGCTCCCGTTAGCTGTCTCGCTCAAAGAAAATGAGATGGAACGAAGAAACGCATTTGACCCTTGGAGATTGTTCCGACGGATAGAGAAGAGCATGCACGGCAGCACGACCACCACGCATCAATCGACTCCTTCCTATCGTCTATCGGCAAATTCTCCTCCGAAGAACAGCGACTGCGAGGCGAGAGATGGACAAAAACCACCGTCCTGTCCTGCCCATGTCTTCCTTCCCGCTGCCCACCCGGCTCGTGCGACGGGGACACGGAACTGCTCGTTCGGCGCGCCACGGAACACCTCAGAATTGGCTGGATTACCACCCCACCCTCGGGGTGCCTCCGTGCCACAACTGCCACTCCATGCGCCTGGGCCTGGTCAGCTTACTGCTAGGTAGGACGTAGGAGTACTAGTATATGTCAGCTCCATGATTAAGAGAACTGATTTGTTTTTCCTTTTTGTGAGAGAGGATTAGGAGAACCACCCGTTACATTACGATTATCCGGACGAGTAAACTAATGTGCGGGCAATAAGCTACGCGCGCCCATATCCACAAGGTTTCTTTAATCCTATGGCCTGCTGGCTTGCCGCTCTCCACTGTTCTTCGCGTTTGGCTCATTTCCTCGGCTCCTCCCTCCTGTTGCTTGCTGCCGTACGCCGCCCCTCGTCGTCGCACGCACAACCAGTGCAGAGCCTCTCTCTCTCTCTCTCTCTCTCTCTCTCTCTCTCTCTCTTTTCATTTCATTTCTCCAGATCTGGCACTGCGTCTGCGAGAACAGTCGATCTCGCTCTCTGTCAAGCTTGATCCGGTATACGGAGTACTGATAGAGAGTGCGTGGATTGGGCTCCAAAACTTGCGAACTTCCACGGGACCGTGAGCTGGCGACGTTGGTCCAGGAAAACACAATACGTGGATGGGATTTGTGAGCTGGAGTGCTTAGCCTGTGCCTTGTCCTTGTCGGGACATCATCCGGACATATAGCAAGTTGATGCTGCCCTTCGTCCTCCTCCAAAAAAAAAAAGAAAAAGAAAGAAGAGGAAATGTGGCAATTCGGGGTGGTAGGTAGGTTGCGGACTCATAACAAGTCCTTTTGGTGATATAAAAACTACTAAGCATTAGGCCCTCTGTTGCTGTCAAGCGAACTATGTATAAAGAATCCTTTGCTTCGAAAGAAAAAAAATGGACAGCGCTTTTTTTGTTGGGGTTTAATTAGAATAAGCGTCACATGAACTGCCACGTCACGCCACGCCACTTTGTTCAAACCTTAGTTGAAACATAAAACGCCCGTGAAGCAGTGCTGGTGGTGCTGCGATAGAGTAGCGATCGTAGAAGTGTACTAGCTTCGGAAATTTATTCTATCGGTCAGTCTTTATGATCGTAGAAGTGTACCGTTTCGACTTTCGACTCGGCGGCAGTTTTTTTTTTTTTGCTTCGGAAATTTATTCTATCGGTCAGTCTTTATGTTCCTTTCTCCATTAGATGCTGCACAAGTGTACTAGCTTTTTTCTAGTGGGTAGAAGTAGAAGTGTACTTTTTTTTTAAACGTGCACTTGCTTCTCTCAGATCACGCACAGGAGCGACTACAAACCGGCTCGGCCCAACTGAATGTGTATGGGCCTAGGACAGGCACATTGGACACCACATCGAGCACTGGCAACCTCTAGTGCGCTCGTCAGCTCTGATGGGTCTTGGCCTGGAGTCCGGACTGCATTTTCTTTCCTTCATAATCTGAAGGCCTTCCTGGTTCAAGCTTCCTGAGGAAGTTGGCTCCATATGAGGAAGAAAAAAAACAGACGCGGCCTTGTTCCGCGCCGTTCCTAGATTGAGAGGCAAAATAATGAACAGGTACCATATACCAACATCTAGATTTTATATCGTATACTGGTATACAAAATCTTTTAGTACAAAAGTTCTACACGAGTATGTAAAGCACTCACATATAAATGTTCTTAGTACACGCTCGCTCGATGGCTACTACTTTTGAGTCCAGTTTAATAACAGACCACTTTTATTAACTGACACTAAAACTGGGAGCCAGCCTGTTGGCCAAAAGCTTAGTAATAATTTTAGCAAAACTATGTATCACTGCCATTCCTATTTACCATCTGATTACTCTCGTTCCAAATGGGTTATCCAATCAATTAATAAGATACGAAGAGGTTATTTATAGAGAGGCGGAAGAGATGTCATTGGTGGTCACTATGCCGTAGGCTAGGCAAGAGTCTACAGACCCTTGAGTTTGGACAGCATGTGCATTCATAACCTATAAGTGTTGGGGTTTAGGCTCCTCACACTATAAGATCTTTATCTGGCTTGCTTCTCTTAACAGGTTATGGATAACTGGTCGATTGGAACGAAGGGGGCTTGATCACCTAGAGAAATGTAGACTTTGTGTTAGCACCCCACTCCATGGATGCAGTCCGAAGCGCGGATCACAACGGGTTTCACTGGTAACAGGAAGTACTAGCAGGGCTACACAATCTCAGGATGGGGAGATCAGGAGCAACTAAGTAGGAAGAGATAGAGGACTAGGGAAGGGGAACTCTAACCCTAGAAGCAACAACTAGGAAGGAAGGAGGCCCTCAACATGGCGTCCGAGCGTGACGGAGGTGCTCTCGCTGTGTGTGTGCTTCGCTCCGAGGTACCGAGCGATTAGCTCTCTGTGCCTTTTCTTTCCCCTCCTCTTGGTCTTCTTCGCTCCCTCCCCCCGCTTGGTCTTCTTCGTGCTGGGTGATGGATTTGTCACGTTTGGATTCCCGGCCAGGTTCGTTATTTGAGGCCGATGTTAGGCGCCGGTTTTCCTCTCCTGTGTGCTCTGGAAGTCCAGATTCTCCGTCGGCCTTTTGGCTGGTTGTTTTGTTTGGTCGATGCATCTTCAAGCTTGACCCGGTTTCGGTTGGTCACCTTCTTCAAGCTGCTTTGGGTGGTTTTGCCAGGGGATTCAATGTCTTCCCGCTTGCTGACCGAGTATTCCGCTTCACGGTTTCTTCCAAGGATGTTGGGTTTCACATTTACAATTCTAAATGCATTGTTCGTCCGGAATTCAAAGCTTTCTTCAACCTGTGGAACTCTGGTGGACCAAATTGGAATTATGAATTCAGATTATTCCTTCAAGAGGAGAATGCCAACTGGTGGTTTGTTAAGGGCAGGAAAAAAATTTCGTTCGCTGATATTGTTAGGCGCCCGTCGTTGACCGGTGCGAACGCTGTCCCAATTCATCGTCATAATCTACCCTTCCGCTTCGCTGGAAATTTGAATGCGCCAAGGATTTCTGTCTTCAATAGATTGGGATCCTCCTCGGGAGCTCGGGGCTCAAGGTTTCCTGTCACCGCTTCGTCCTCGGGAACCCCGTTGCGTGATCTCCATCGCATGCTTGCTTCTTTGGTGGGTCTTCCTAGGCATAAAGGAAGCATGATTGGATGCGGGCGTCAGGGCCGTGATGATTGCCCTTTTTCAATTTCAAATTCAACTGCTGGTCTCCCCAGGACCTGTAGGCTGTTAGAAATATGCCCTAGAGATAATCATAGAGATGAGCATATTTCTTTGTATCCATGATATATATATTGCTTAATTGAATATCCATAGAAGACACCTTGTATTGATTAGCAATTATGTGAATTGTTTGTGAGATTCTTTACTTATATGGTTATTCTAAATGATGTCCCTAGTCAGAGTCGATGACTAGCACATGTATTAGTTGATGACTACATTTCACAAGTCATGAACATGGAGATGTTAAACTAATAATGTGGGCGCATGTATGACATGAGGCTGGACCGACCCAACGTGAGATATTGTAATATAGTTCTCTTCTTGCAACATGAATACTGTATCCTTAGACCTGAGATTGTCGCATGTTCTCAAGATGTGAATTGACTTACTTAGGGACTATCAAACGCTATCTCGTAACTGGGTAGTTATAAAGGTAGTTTTGGGTTTGTCAGGAAGCATGCTGTGAGGCATGGTCAGTCAAGATGGAATTTGTCCCTCTCTTTGTGAGAGAGATATCTCTGGGCCCCTCGAGTGATTGGATCAAGAAATGCATGGCCGTGCTAGGGTTAAGAGTTAACCATTGAAAGGATTCCAATTCACAGTATCGAGAAAGAGAGGTCAGCTTAGAGCCAGACCAAATATCGTGAGACAAAGGGAATAGCATGTACGTAATGTCGCAATGGTTCGTCTGATATGATCTTTGCGTACACATAGGAGTTGACATGTCTTGCTAGAGGCCGCTGTCAATTATTGGGCCAAGTAAGAGTACTCGGGCTATGTCTATTTGTACGTGAACCTATAGGGTCACACACTTAAGGGGAAGGAAGCCTAATTCGGATTAGATCCGAAATTAGACTGGGCTTTAGGGTTAATGATGGGCCTCGGCGTCAGAAGCCCACCATAACGCCTATATAATGAGGGGCGGGGGCGTGGTTAAGAGATAACCTAATTCGCCGCCTACAAACCAGCAGCCGCCGCTCGCCTCTCGCCCTCGCCAAGCCGCCGTCGCGAACCTAGCAGTTCGGTACGCGGCGCTTCCTCCCTGTACGTGTGGATACCTCGGAGGTGCTGCATCTAGAGCACTTGGACGAACCGTGCGAGGACGTGAAGGACGCCGACAACTGCACGGCACTGCTCGACGCGTTCGTCTATATCGAGACGTCTTCCGCTGCTCTGCGCGTCTAGTGGTAATTCCATGACCTATAACCGCAGTAGTTCTTGGTATTATGGGGTTGAAAATTTTGTTTTGCGCTAGTGTAGCCTCCCCGTAATCCTGCAGTGGTATCGGAGCCAGGTTCTGCGTAGTTTTAGGTCTGGATCTAGGTTCATGAGATGGATCTACTTGATGCACGGTTTGATTAGATCAATTGGTAATAAAGGGTTGAAGTAGATTACATCGGATATGACTAGAGAGATCAGTTCGTCCTTCTCTGTTGTATGCGCGACTTGCCCCTACCGGCTGGAATCACCATCGGGGCTAACTGCGCACACAACCAGCAGATTGACGTAACAGATCGACGTCATGAGTGTAATCTTCTTCGGGTCGAAAGTCTCGGATTTGGGTTGATTTGATCAACCGCGTGAGATTTCCAGTGGAATTTCCATACATACGATGCATGGAATCCTGCGCCGTGGCTATCTGCTGAAGTGGCGAACGTGTAGAAACGTGTTTGTCTAACCTGTTTTTGCAGGACATCTTGTGATCGGTATGGCTATTGTGTATATGATGCATGTTAATAAATTATTCATGACCTGCGTGTCGTGACCAGGGCAATACGGCTGGAGCCACATGTATTGTCCAAATTTAATGTAATGACCTGCGTGTCAACATGTGATGATCCAAAGCGTATATGTAATTTGTTTACCAGCATACGTTAGATAGGTCTTGAAGGACTCATCACCTGGAGGATGGCATACCTATATCATGGAGATGGAGATCATCATGATGGACAGATTATTGGAGATGGGGATCACCATGTGAAAGCAAGCCATACCGAATCACAATTGTTGTGTGAATGCCATTCTTATTGTTCTACTTGTTTATATTGCATATAATTCCTTGCGTGCGATGTTATAAGTAGGACGATCCCTCATAAATGTTTAAGCTTTAATGCCTCTCCAAACCTTGCACTATCATAAGTCTTGTACAATTGGTGGTGGGTCTATGAAATTAGGGTGCCACCAGTTTTCCTTGACTAGATAGGTTTGTATCGGATACGAACTGCAGAAAGGGTTGGTTAACTTAAACAAAGTCAGCTTAATGGTTAAGGACTTTGAGGCATAAGGTTGGGAGCCGAGACATAGAGATGTCACCCAACAACAGGAGTCATATATATGATATGATTAGCAAGGAGTTGCTTACCGATCTACCTTGTCTTCTAGCGGTGATGCTAAAGCTCACTAGTAGACTTGTTAGTTGTGGGTTCTGAATCACTAAGTATCAATCAAGGGATATTGATTTTAGTGGGAGTAGACTATTAAATGTTTAATATGATTTACTCTGTCATGGATATTTTGTCTTAGTATTTTGCATTATTTTGTTGTAGATAAATGGCACCTAGCACACCAACATTTACTTTGCGATCAATTCTTGAAAAGGATAAGTTAAATGGAACAAACTATACGGATTGGATCCGTAACCTGAGAATTGTTCTCAGGGCTGAAAAAAAGGAAGACGTTCTAGACACCCCACTACCAGAGGATCCTGGTGAAAATGCAACTGCTGCAGCTAAAACCGCTTACAAGAAAGCAATGGATACTAATCTTGAAGTGAGTTGCCTAATGCTTGCTTGCATGGAGCCTGAGCTGCAGATGCAGTTTGAGACAAACCATGAGGTGCACGATATGATCGTGGCGCTCAAGGATATGTTCCAGACTCAGGCTAGGACAGAAAGGTTCAATGTGTCCAAAGCCTTTCTGGAATGCAAGCTAGCAGAAGGCGCAGCAGTTGGGCCACACGTAATCAAAATGGTTGGTTACAGTCAGAGGTTGGAGAAGCTAGGCTTCCCAATAAGCCAAGAGTTGGCCACTGACTTCATTTTGGCATCTCTTCCGCCCAGCTATGGAAACTTCATCACGAACTACCATATGCATGGGGCGGAGAGGGGCCTCAATGAACTATGTGGCATG
This sequence comes from Zea luxurians, assembly GCA_029449295.1. Lineage (NCBI taxonomy): Eukaryota > Viridiplantae > Streptophyta > Magnoliopsida > Poales > Poaceae > Zea > Zea luxurians. The sequence goes on along the minus strand of JAOPSE010000340.1, from coordinate 235,605 downwards.
CTGAAAACAGCAGAGGGGGACATAAAGAAAAGCGCTGGCAGCAGCGGCCATGTGATGGCGGTCCAAAACAAACCCAACTTTAAGAAGAAGGGTAAATCTCAAAAGAAGAAGGGCAAGGCAAAGGATACAGTATCCAAGCCAAATCAAAAGCCCAAGGCTAGACCAGCTGCAGATGCAGAGTGCTTTTATTGCAAAGAACTTGGTCACTGGAAAAGGAATTGCAAGCAGTACTTGGCCTCTATTAAGGATCGCGGCGGTAAGGGTACAGCCGCAGCAGGTACACTTGCTATTCACATTACAGAAATTTTTCTTGCTGGTTCTTATATTAATTCTTGGGTATTTGATACCGGATCGGTTGCCCATATTTGCAATTCGATGCAGGGAATGATAAGAAGTAGAAGCGTGAAAAGAGGAGAAGTTGATTTCCGGGTAGGCAATAATGCAAGAGTTGCTGCGTTGACCGTCGGGACGATGCAACTCCACCTCCCATCAGGATTTATTTTGGAGTTAAATAATTGTTATCTAGTTCCTAGTATGAGTCGAAACATTATGTCTCCTTCATGTTTGATGAAGGATGGTTATTCATTTGCGAGTGAAAACAATGGTTGTGTGATCTCTAAGAATGGCATGTTTGTGGCTTTTGCATCCATTATGAATGGGTTATTCATTTTAAATCTTGATGATGCACCTATCTGTAATATTAGTGCTAAAAGGCCTCGGCCTAATGATTTAAGTACTACCTACATGTGGCACTGTCGTTTGGGTCATATAAGTGAGAATCGCATGAAGAAGCTTCATTCTGATGGGCTTTTAACTTCGTTTGATTTTGAATCATATGAGACATGTGAAGCCTGCTTACTTGGTAAGATGACCAAGGCGCCCTTCACGGGTTTACCGGAGAGGACGTTAGATTTATTGGAACTCATACATACTGATGTGTGCGGACCAATGAGTACGACAGCTAGGGGAGGATTCCAATACTTCATAACCTTCACTGATGATTTTAGTAGATATGGGTATGTCTACTTAATGAAACACAAGTCTGAATCCTTAGAAAAGTTCAAAGAGTTTCAGAATGAAGTAGAAAATCAGCGTGGCAAGAAAATTAAAGCACTGCGATCAGATCGTGGTGGTGAATATTTGAGTCATGAGTTTAGCAATCATCTAAAGAGTTGTGGAATTGTTCCACAGCTTACACCGCCTGGAACGCCTCAGAGGAATGGCGTGTCTGAGCGACGTAATCGGACTTTATTGGATATGGTTCGATCAATGATGAGCCAGTCGGACCTACCTTTGTCGTTTTGGGGATACGCTCTAGAAACAGCAGCTTTCACACTAAATAGGGTACCGTCTAAGTCCGTAGTTAAGACACCATATGAGATGTGGACTGGGAAGACTCCCAGTTTGTCTTTTCTGAAGATTTGGGGTTGTGAGGTTTACGTCAAGCGACTACAGTCGGATAAACTCACTCCAAAATCGGACAAGTGCATGTTCGTGGGATATCCAAAGGAAACTTTAGGATATTACTTTTACCACCGGTCAGAGGGAAAAGTGTTTGTCGCCCGGAACGGTGTGTTCTTAGAGAAAGAGTTTCTCAAAAGAGAGAAAAGTAAACAAAAGGTATATCTTGAAGAAGTTCAGGATGAGCCAGTGGGACAAGATTCAACAAGTGATGCTAATGTACCAGAACAAGTTGAGACGTCTATGGCAAGAGAAACACCACCACAACCACGAAGATCAGCAAGGCTTCGCGAGGCACGAGGAGAAGTGCTATTGTTGGGCAATGGGGAAGTGTTGTTGTTAGACAACGACGAACCTGCAACATATTCAGAAGCGATGATGGACCCAGATTCCGAGAAATGGCATGTCGCCATGAGATCCGAGATAGATTCCATGGGAGAAAATCAAGTTTGGAACTTGGTTGACCCGCCTGATGGTGTTAGACCTATAGAATGCAAATGGATCTATAAGAAGAAGAAAGACATGGATGGAAATGTTCACATCTATAAGGCTCGACTTGTTGCAAAGGGTTTTCGACAAGTTCAAGGAGTTGACTATGACGAGACATTCTCGCCAGTAGCGATGCTTAAATCTATTCGGATCATTCTAGCTATTACCGCATATTTCGATTATGAGATTTGGCAGATGGATGTCAAAACAGCTTTCCTTAATGGAAACCTAGATGAGGACGTGTATATGATACAGCCCGAGGGTTTTGTCGATCCGATCAATGCTGGAAAGATATGCAAACTTCAGAAATCCATTTATGGGTTGAAGCAAGCATCTCGGAGTTGGAACATTCGTTTTGATGAAGTGATCAAAGGGCTTGGTTTTCATCAGAATGAAGAAGAAGCTTGTGTTTACAAGAAGGAAAGTGGGAGCGCTGTTGTATTTCTGATCTTGTATGTGGATGACATATTATTGATTGGGAATGACATTCCTATGCTGGAGTCCGTCAAGGCTTCACTGAAAAAGAGTTTTTCTATGAAGGACTTAGGGGAAGCAGCATATATTTTGGGCATAAGGATCTATAGAGATAGGTCGAAGAGGCTTATAGGATTAAGTCAAGATACGTACATTGACAAGGTTTTGAAACGGTTCAACATGGAACAGTCCAAGAAAGGGTTCATACCTATGTCACATGGTAAACACCTTAGCCAGATGCAATGTCCTGCAACGGCTAATGAGCGGGAGCGCATGAGTAAGGTACCATACGCCTCAGCAATTGGTTCAATCATGTATGCCATGATAAGTACACGCCCAGATGTTTCGTACGCTATAAGTGCTACGAGTAGATACCAGGCTGATCCAGGTGAGGATCACTGGACAGCGGTAAAAGGCATTCTTAAGTACTTAAGAAGGACTAAAGATATGTTCCTGGTATATGGGGGTAAGGAGGAGCTCGTTGTAACTGGTTACACCGATGCTAGCTTCCAAACTGACCCAGACGAGTTAAAATCGCAATCAGGTTTTGTGTTCACAATAAATGGTGGTGCTGTTAGTTGGAAGAGTTCCAAACAGGAGACTGTGACTGATTCTACAACAGAAGCCGAGTACATTGCAGCTTCTGAATCTGCGAAGGAAGGTGTTTGGATAAGGAAGTTCCTCATCGAGCTTGGTGTGTTTCCTAATGCATCTAGCCCATTGAACCTCTACTGTGACAACAATGGGGCTATTGCGCAAGCTAAGGAGCCAAGGAACCACCAGAAAAACTAACACGTACTGCGGAAGTTTCACCTCATACGGGAATTCATTAGGCGGGGTGAGATAAAGATATGCAAAATACATACGGATTTGAATGTTGCTGATCCTTTGACAAAACCTCTTCCACAACCTAAGCATGAGGCATACGTGAGATCTATGGGTATTAGATATCTTCTAGATTAACTCTAGTGCAAGTGGGAGACTGTTAGAAATATGCCCTAGAGATAATCATAGAGATGAGCATATTTCTTTGTATCCATGATATATATATTGCTTAATTGAATATCCATAGAAGGCACCTTGTATTGATTAGCAATTATGTGAATTGTTTGTGAGATTCTTTACTTATATGGTTATTCTAAATGATGTCCCTAGTCAGAGTCGATGACTAGCACATGTATTAGTTGATGACTACATTTCACAAGTCATGAACATGGAGATGTTAAACTAATAATGTGGGCGCATGTATGACATGAGGCTGGACCGACCCAACGTGAGATATTGTAATATAGTTCTCTTCTTGCAACATGAATACTGTATCCTTAGACCTGAGATTGTCGCATGTTCTCAAGATGTGAATTGACTTACTTAGGGACTATCAAACACTATCTCGTAACTGGGTAGTTATAAAGGTAGTTTTGGGTTTGTCAGGAAGCATGCTGTGAGGCATGGTCAGTCAAGATGGAATTTGTCCCTCTCTTTGTGAGAGAGATATCTCTGGGCCCCTCGAGTGATTGGATCAAGAAATGCATGGCCGTGCTAGGGTTAAGAGTTAACCATTGAAAGGATTCCAATTCACAGTATCGAGAAAGAGAGGTCAGCTTAGAGCCAGACCAAATATCGTGAGACAAAGGGAACAGCATGTACGTAATGTCGCAATGGTTCGTCTGATATGATCTTTGCGTACACATAGGAGTTGACATGTATTGCTAGAGGCCGCTGTCAATTATTGGGCCAAGTAAGAGTACTCGGGCTATGTCTATTTGTACGTGAACCTATAGGGTCACACACTTAAGGGGAAGGAAGCCTAATTCGGATTAGATCCGAAATTAGACTGGGCTTTAGGGTTAATGATGGGCCTCGGCGTCAGAAGCCCACCATAACGCCTATATAATGAGGGGCGGGGGCGCGGTTAAGAGATAACCTAATTCGCCGCCTACAAACCAGCCGCCGCCGCTCGCCTCTCGCCCTCGCCAAGCCGCTGTCGCGAACTTAGCAGTTCGGTACGCGGCGCTTCCTCCCTGTACGTGTGGATACCTCGGAGGTGCTGCATCTGGAGCACTTGGACGAACCGTGCGAGGACGTGAAGGACGCCGGCAACTGCACGGCACTGCTCGACGCGTTCGTCTACATCGAGACGTCTTCCGCTGCTCTGCGCGTCTAGTGGTAATTCCATGACCTATAACCGCAGTAGTTCTTGGTATTATGGGGTTGAAAATTTTGTTTTGCGCTAGTGTATCCTCCCCGTAATCCTACATAGGCTTCATTGGCGGCCCATTCTGCGCAACGGGCCTTTCATGACCGGGTCTGGCCTTTCGGCCCCCCACCCTTGGGAAGGCGGGTTTGTTTGGTACGGTTTCCTCAGCGTTTCTCTGCCAGTTTTGTAAAGCCAAGGGGCATTTGGAATTGTTCTGCAATCGTAAGAAATCGGAATTTTGATTTCCCCTCTTTCCGTTCCCTTCCTTCGAAAGTAATTGCCTTTTGGAGGGGTCGTCTCATTTCTCGGACTTCGGGTCCTGGTTCCGCCCTTCCCCCGGGTCCCTGACGGTTGGGACCCCTCCCACTTTTGCCTACTTTGGTGAATTCGCCAGGGCGGTCTTATTAAAAATATACGAACAGGCGCCCAAAGCGTCCTTGGAGCTCTCACTGGGTGTCACTTCACCAAAACCCCAAACCGCTCCTTTGCTCTCGGCTCTCCGGCGATCCTCGGAAAATCTGGCAATGGCGTACCGGCGCGTAGACCCGGAGCCGTTCCTCCCACCAGGCTTCAGCGCCTCGGTGGTCCAACATCGTGGGATCATGGTCAGGTATGTCTCGCAGCAATTACCGCCAATGCATGAAGACTAGGCGATTATCAATATTCACCCTTTGCCTGAGCACGAGGTCTTGTTCCCTGCGGTCAGGGATGTGGTCAGAGAGTACCTCGTGGAGCATCGTAGGGCCGGTGTTAGAGCCATCCAGCGCTCTCACTTGGGGCAGGTGATAGTGCAGTTTCGTAGTGTTTTGGAGCGTGACAATTTGGTTCTGCTTGGCCCCCAGCAATATTTAGATGCTACTTTCACCGCGGTCCGTCATAATGACGCCTGGAATCATCAGGCCCTTTTTTTCAACCACGAGTGTTGGCTTATGCTTCTGGGGTTTCCGCTGGATTATCGTTCTTCTGAGTACTTGCAGGCCGCCATTGGGTCGTTTGGAAGGCTGATTCTCTGGGAGGAGGATCAGAGTAATGTCTCTAGAACTTTGCTCTGTGTTCGTGTCACTTCCCTTGAAGAAGTCTCCCAATTCATTGTTTTTTTCGGAGGCTGAGGGCTTCGCTGGTGACTCTTGGACTGTTTAGTGTGAAATTATTCAGCAAAACATGCTTGGCGGGCAGACTCAAGATGAGGACCCCATTCCCCCGGCCCCCGAGGATGGCCAACAGCTCCCCCTGTTTTTCTTCGGGCTGGGTCAGCCCATGCCTCCGGCTGGGCTTGACCTAAACTTCCCTCCGGAGCCTGCGGGTGGAGAGCTGCCGGCTCAGCAGGATGATTTTGGCCAGGGGGATTGGGATCGGTGGATTGAGAATGTCCAGCCCAATCATCAGGCTCCATAGCCCATCCTGCCAGATGAGCAACCCATTCAGCCGGACGAACTACAACTCAGTAACCAGCACTCTGGCTTGTCGTCAGATAGCTCCATTGGTGCTGGTCAGCTTGCACCCCTTCCGAATGGCCATATTGTTGAGAATGGACATGTGCTGCTTGGGGATGGGATTGCTAACAATGCTGCCCCATTAATTGGGCCTCAGGAGGTTGATGGACCGGTGCTTCAAGTGGACCATATCCCTGATATTGATGACCTGCCTCATCAGGCCCATGTTGGGGATCCAAACAATAATCACTTTCAGAATTTAGAGATGAATTTCATGTTCTCTCAGGAATGGCAACCTGACCCTGTATTCTAGATGTTTGAGGAGAGAAAAAGATCTACCCAGTTCTCCAAGCTCTAGGCCAAATACTTTGCTCCTGCTAGGTTGGCTGACCACTCGGTGGACATCCCTAAGAATTGGGCACCTTTTTTCCTTTCGAATCTGCTTCAACCTGATGCCTTCAATTGGTCGAAGTCCTTTCTGTTGTCAAAAATTCCCCCAGCTCTGCAGGAGCCGGGACTAAAATCCCTCCCTTTTGTCGTCCCTAAGGAATGTCCGAATGATTCCTCTCTAGTGGATGTCCTTTCTGGGATCTCCAAGGATTCAGACAGTTGTGATGGGCCGACACCAATCATTGTGGAGTCAGAACTCAGAAGAAGCAAACGCTTGAAAGAATCACGTGCTGGGTTCAGACATGGGGCCTGCCCAAAAAGGAACTGCCTCATGTGCCAACATAACTTCGTTGCCCCCCCGGTATCCTCCAAGGTGCTGCGGAATCTGGGCTCCAGGTTCTGTAACCTGTCTAAGGACGACCTTTCTGAGCATCGTTTAAAGAAGAAGAAATCGGCTGTGGGATCTGTTGGTCAGCAGAGGGTTGACAGGAAGGATTTGGATGATGAAATGACTGATGATTCAACTGATGAAGATAAGCAAGACAAGCAATAGGTGGACGGCGGGTGGTCTGGGCTCTAGTGTTGGCCCCACTAACTTTTGGGTGTGCATGGTTTTATATTCGGTTCATGCAGGTCTTCTGGATACTTGGCTAGCACCTGTGCGTGCTTGTTTTACTGTTTTGTTAATATTTTGCTTGTGGACTGAATCTTGCTTTACCCACTGGTTTGGGTATTGTTATGTCTCAAAAACTACTTGTTTACTCAATGAGTAACTTAAATGCTGTTAACTTTCTGGAGTGGTCTGTGCTGAGCCACAACGTTAGAGGAATCAACTCTACCACTAAGTGGAATGCTATTCGTTGTTCTATTCGGGATAATGGTTGTGATGTTATTTGTTTACAAGAAACAAAAAAGGAGTTCTTTGACTCGGCTTACTGAAAGCATCTAGGCCCCTGGTTGGTTTTAGTGATTAATGAGAACGTAATATTATATGTGACTAACGTATGTTTTGCAGAGACAAATGGTAAGTTAGGTCGCATGACAGGTAGAAGTACTACAACGGTGAAAACAATCCCGGAGATAAGAACTCGAAGCGACGGCTAAAACGACGAAACAAAAGGTGAAGGTCTACGGAGTCCGAGTGTCAAGGAGATGTGGACACTCGCGATTTAGTTAGGTCTTTTATTCTCTTTTTGCCGTACTATAAAGAGGGGTTGTCGATGAGTAGTTTGACCAAGAGAGTTCTAGTGTAGTGTTGGTGCACAATCACACTCACATACAGTGCTAGGTGTCACTCTAGAACTCACTCACAAGTTAGAACAAAAACCGATTTGAAAAACAGCTGAAAAACAAGAAGTAGGGTTTCTGGCCCTGGGGCACCGGACTGTCCGGTGTGCACCGGACTGTCCGGTGCACCCTCTGCTAGGTGGGGCTAGGCTGGCCCTGGGAAGAGGCTTTCCCACGCAGAAACCCGAGAGCGCCTGTTTCAGAAAGGAATTTTAGTGGCGCACCGGACAGTGCACCGGACTGTCCGGTGTGCACCGGACAGTGCCTGTTCACTGTGCGGTGTGCCATGAGTCCAACGGCTAGCTGTCAGAACTAGCCGTTGGAAACGACCGTTGGCGCACCGGTGGCGCACCGGACTGTCCGGTGCGCCATTGCGCAGTGAGATGCCTGTAACGGCTAGTTGGTGGGTGAGGGCTATTTATGCCCCTTCCACCCACCATATTCAATGTCTTGCACTTCACATTTATTCCAGCACATTGCTAGAGCATTGCAAGCACCAAAAGCCTAGTGAGGAGATTAGAGAATCTTAATCCGCGTTTGTTCCTCATTAGCGCTAGCGAGAGCCACCTAGAGCACACACCACTTGCATTAGGATTCTCTTGGTCAAGCGAAAGTCTACGGCTTGTTACTCTTGGTGATCGGCATCACCTAGACGGCTTGGTGGCGTTGGGAGCTCGGTGATCACCGTGAAGATCTTGTTGGTGACCCGACTCAAGTTTGTAAGCGGTCTCGAGGGATCCACCGCGCCGGAGTGGCAAAGGATCATCTCATAGTGAGCACTTGGTTCTTGCGAGGACCAAGGGGGAGCGATACCCTTGCACGGGTGCTCCACCAAGGACTAGTGGAGAGTGCCGACTCTTCGATACCTCGGGAAAAATTGGAGGAGTCTTCTAAACCTTGCTTTACATTCCGCACTTAATTCAAGCACTTTACATTGTGTAGCAAGTATTTGAAGTATTGTCTTAGCATTGTTGCATTTCTAGTATTATATTCTTAGTGCTAGTTGTTGGGGTGAAGTTGGGCTCTTGCTTAGCTCTTGCTTAGGTTTTAATTAGTGTTGATTTTTAGAAAAGCCCAATTCACCCCCCTCTTGGGCATCGTGATCCTTTCAATTGGTATCAGAGCCTTGTTGCTCGTAGATTAGCTTAACCGCTAGAGTTGCGATGTCCGGTGGGGATGGACGTCCTCCCGTTTTTGATGGTGATGATTTTCCTTATTGGAAAATTCGTATGGAAGCATATTTAGAGGCTATAGACATTGGTGTCTATAAAGCCACCACACAAGGATTCCCCGAACCTAGAGATCCCACAAATCTTGTAGGTGATGAGTTCAATTATGAGAAATGGAATGCCAAGGCCAAAAACACCCTTTTTAGAGGCCTTTGCAAAGATGTGTTCAATAGAGTAAGAAATCATTGAGAGCACCTAGAGGGGGGGGTGAATAGGTGATCCTGTAAAACTTAAACTTATAGCCACAAAAACTTGTTAAGTGTTAGCACAATGAGTGCCAAGTGGCTAGAGAGGAGATCTTGCACAATACGATAATCACAAAGAATTCAACACAGAGAAGACACAGTGATTTATCCCGTGGTTCGGCCAAGTACAAAACTTGCCTACTCCACGTTGTGGCGTCCCAACGGACGAGAGTTGCACTCAACTCCTCTCAAGTGATCCAATGATCAACTTGAATACCACAGAGTTATGCTTTTCTTTTCTTATCCCGTTCGCGAGGAATCTCCACAACTTGGAGCCTCTCGCCCTTACACTTTTGATGTTCACAAAGAATCACGGAGTAAGGAAGGGAAGCAACACACACAAAACCACAGCAAAATGCGCACACACACGGCCAAGAATCGAGCTCAAAGACTATCTCAAAGTTCTCACTAGAACGGAGCTCGAATCACTTAGAATGACAAACAAATGCGCAAAGACTGAGTGTGGATGATCAAGAATGCTCTAAGGTTGCTTGGTATTTCCTCTATGCGCCTAGGGGTCCCTTTTATAGCCCCAAGGCAGCTAGGAGCCGTTGAGAACAAATCTGGAAGGCCATTCTTGCCTTCTGTCATCGGGCGCACCGGACAGTCCGGTGCACACCGGACACTGTCCGGTGCCCGATTTCCTTCCTTAAACAGCGCTGCCGACCGTTGCAGATCTGGGAGCCGTTGGCGCACCGGACATGTCCGGTGCACACCGGACAGTCCGGTGCCCCCTTCCGACCGTTGGCTCGGCCACGTGTCTCGCGTAGATCGCGCGGCCGACCGTTGGTCCAGCCGACCGTTGGCTCACCGGACAGTCCGGTGCACACCGGACAGTCCGGTGAATTTTAGCCGTACGCCGTCGGCAAATTCCCGAGAGCGGCTAGTTCGCGCCGAGTCAGCCTGGCGCACCGGACACTGTCCGGTGCACCACCGGACAGTCCGGTGTGCCAGACCGAGCTGAGCCTTGGCTGTACACAGCCAAGTCTTTTGCCCCTCTCTTCTTTTCTTCTTCTTTCTGTTTCTAACACTTAGACAATTATATTAGTACACAAAACCAATGTACTAAGGCTTAGAAACATACCTTTACATCATGATTTGCACTTTGTTCATCCATGGACATAAATTCACATTTAAGCACTTGTGTTGGCACTCAATCACCAAAATACTTAGAAATGGCCCAAGGGCACATTTCCCTTTCAATCTCCCCCTTTTTGGTGATTTATGCCAACACAACATAAAGCAACTAGAACAAGTGCAAACTCACTTCAAATAAAATAAATTTGAGTTTTATTCAATTTTGGCATATATGGATCATCCTTTGCCACCACTTGGTTTGTTTTTGCAAATCAAACTCAAATCTCTATCTCTAAGTCAAACACACATGTTGAAGCATAAAGAGAGTCATTCCAAAAGAGATTGATCAAAGATTTCAAAAACTCCTCCTTTTTCCCATAATTACTACTTCTCCCCACAAGAAGCCAACTTTTGACACAAGAGACAATAAAAGAGTTTTGACAAACCAAAAGCTCTACTTTACTATTTTAAAATTTCTCAAGTGGTAGCTGATCCATTTATTGCTTTGGCCTTTATTTTCTCCCCCTTTGGCATCAAGCACCAAAATGGGATTAATCTTGGCCCTTTAACCCCATTGCCTCACCAAATCTTCAAATAAGAGCGAATAGGCAATAAGAGTTTAAAGATGAACTTGGAAAAGTTACTCTTTTTATCGGAGTGCAGTGGAAGTCTTTGCATGGTCCAAGTCCACCTTTTTCCCTTTCAATTCTTCTTCAAGACTAAATCAAGCATACTCAAGCATATGGTTAGTCTCAAAGGGTCAAGTTGTAACACAACTCCCCCTAAACATGTGCATCACTTGCACAGGGACTTGTGAGATCCGGGGAGTGCTTGTACAACTTGAGCACCATAAATAAGCAACAAAATGCAGAATGAACATGATCAAGGCATAAACACATGTATGCTACAATTCAATCCAAGTTCCGCGAATCTAAGACATTTAGCTCACTACGCAGCCTGCAAAAGGTCTTCTCATCTAGAGGCTTGGTAAAGATATCGGCTAGCTGGTTCTCGGAGCTAACATGAAACACTTCGATATCCCCCTTTTGCTGGTGGTCTCTCAGAAAGTGATGCCGGATGTCAATGTGCTTTGTGCGGCTGTGTTCAACAGGATTTTCCGCCATGCGGATAGCACTCTCATTATCACATAGGAGTGGGACTTTGCTTAGATTGTAGCCAAAGTCCCTGAGGGTTTGCCTCATCCAAAGTAGTTGCGCGCAACACTGTCCTACGGCAACGTACTCGGCCTCAGCGGTGGATAGGGCAACGGATGTTTGTTTCTTAGAGTTCCATGACACCAGGGACCTTCCTAAGAATTGGCACATCCCCGATGTGCTCTTCCTATCGACCTTACATCCAGCATAGTCGGAATCTGAATATCCAATTAAGTCAAAGGTAGACCCCTTTGGATACCAGATCCCGAAGCAAGGCGTAGCGACCAAATATCTAAAGATTCGCTTCACCGCCACTAAGTGACACTCCTTAGGATCGGATTGAAATCTAGCACACATGCATATGCTAAGCATAATATCCGGTCTACTAGCACATAAATAAAGCAAAGAACCTATCATTGACCGGTATGCTTTTTGATCGACGGACTTACCTCCTTTGTTGAGGTCGGTGTGTCCGTCAGTTCCCATCGGCGTCTTTGCGGGCTTGGCGTCCTTCATCCCAAACCTCTTTAGCAAATCTTGCGTGTACTTCGTTTGGGAGATGAAGGTGCCGTCCTTGAGTTGCTTCACTTGGAACCCAAGGAAGTAGTTCAACTCGCCCATCATCGACATCTCGAATTTCTGCGTCATCACCCTGCTAAATTCTTCACAAGACTTTTGATTAGTAGAACCAAATATTATGTCATCGACATAAATTTGGCACACAAACAAATCACCATCACATGTCTTAGTGAAAAGAGTTGGATCGGCTTTCCCAACCTTGAAAGCATTAGTAATTAAGAAGTCTCTAAGGCATTCATACCATGCTCTTGGGGCTTGCTTAAGTCCATAGAGCGCCTTAGAGAGCTTACACACATGGTCGGGGTACCGTTCATCCTCGAAGCCAGGGGGTTGCTCCACGTACACCTCCTCCTTGATCGGCCCATTGAGGAAAGCGCTCTTCACATCCATTTGGTACAACCTGAAAGAATGGTGAGCGGCATATGCTAGCAAGATACGAATTGATTCTAGCCTAGCCACAGGAGCAAATGTCTCCTCAAAGTCCAAACCTGCGACTTGGGCATAACCTTTTGCCACAAGTCGAGCCTTGTTCCTTGTTACCACCCCGTGCTCGTCTTGTTTATTGCGGAACACCCACTTGGTTCCCACAATATTTTGTTTAGGACGAGGCACCAGCGTCCAAACTTCATTCCTTTTGAAGTTGTTGAGCTCCTCTTGCATGGCCAACACCCAGTCCGGATCAAGCAAGGCCTCTTCTACCCTGAAAGGCTCAATAGAAGAGACGAAGGAGTAATGCTCACAAAAATTAACTAAACGAGATCGAGTAGTTACTCCCTTGCTGATATCACCTAGAATTTGGTCGACGGGATGATCCCTTTGGATCATCGCTCGAACTTGGGTTGGAGGTGCCGGTTGCACTTCTTCCTCCATCACATGATCATCTTGTGCTCCCCCTTGATCACACGCCTCCTGTTGATGAACCTGTTCATCGTCTTGAGTTGGGGGATGCACCAAGGTTGAGGAAGAAGGTTGATCTTGCTCCTTATGTTCCTGTGGTCGTACTTCACCAATCGCCATGGTTCGTATAGCGGCCATCGGAACATCTTCTTCATCTATGTCATCAAGATCAACAACTTGCTCTCTTGGAGAGCCATTAGTCTCATCAAATACAACGTCGCTAGAGACTTCAACCAAACCCGATGATTTGTTGAAGACCCTATACGCCTTTGTATTTGAATCATAACCTAGCAAAAACCCTTCTACAGCTTTGGGAGCAAACTTAGAATTTCTACCTTTCTTCACTAGAATGTAGCATTTGCTCCCAAATACACGAAAGTACGATACATTGGGTTTGTTACCGGTTAGCAGCTCATACGACGTCTTCTTGAGGAGGTGATGTAGATAGACCCGGTTGATGGCGTGGCAAGCCGTGTTCACGGCTTCCGACCAAAAACACTCGGGGATCTTGAATTCTCCAAGCATCGACCTCGCCATGTCGATTAGCGTCCTGTTCTTCCTCTCTACCACACCATTTTGCTGTGGTGTGTAGGGAGCGGAGAACTCGTGCTTGATCCCTTCCTCCTCAAGGAACTCCTCCACTTGAAGGTTCTTGAACTCGGACCCGTTGTCGCTCCTTATCTTCTTCACCTTGAGCTCAAACTCATTTTGAGCTCTCCTGAGGAAGCGCTTTAGGGTCCCTTGGGTTTCAGACTTATCCTGCAAAAAGAACACCCAAGTGAAGCGGGAAAAGTCATCAACAATAACTAGACCATACTTACTTCCTCCTATGCTCAGATAGGCGATGGGTCCGAAGAGGTCCATATGTAGCAGCTCCAGGGGTCTTGATGTTGTCATCACATTCTTGATGTGATGAGAGCCTCCCACCTGTTTCCCTGCTTGACAAGCTGCACAAGGTCTATCTTTTTCGAAATGAACATTGGTTAGACCTATCACGTGTTCTCCCTTTAGAAGCTTGTGGAGGTTCTTCATCCCCACATGTGCTAAGCGGCGATGCCACAACCAGCCCATGCAAGTCTTAGCCATTAAGCATGCATCTAGACCGGCCTCTTCTTTTGCAAAATCAACTAAGTAAAGTTTGCCGTCTAGTACACCCTTAAAAGCTAGTGAACCATCACTTCTTCTAAAGACAGACACATCTACATTTGTAAATAAACAGTTGTATCCCATATTACACAACTGACTAACAGATAGCAAATTGTAACCAAGAGACTCTACTAAAAGCACATTTGAAATAGAGTGCTCATTAGAAATTGCAATTTTACCTAGCCCTTTTACCTTGCCTTGATTCCCATCACCGAATATGATTGAATCTTGGGAATCTTTATTCTTGACGTAGGAAGAGAACATCCTCTTTTCCCCCGTCATGTGGTTTGTGCATCCGCTGTCGATAATCCAGCTTGAGCCCCCGGATGCATAAACCTGCAAGGCAAATTTAGGCTTGGGTCTTAGGTACCCAACTCATGTTGGGTCCTACAAGGTTAGCACAAATGTCCTTAGGGACCCAAATGCAAGTTTTATCACCCTTGCATTTAGCCCCTAACTTCCTAGCAATTACCTTTCTATCCTTTCTACAAATAGCAAAGGAAGCATTTAAAGTACAATAAATTGTAGAAGGTTCATTCACTACTTTCCTAGGAGCATGAATAATATTCTTTCTAGGCATATGATGAATATCATTTCTCTTAGACATATTTCTACCATAGGAAGAACTAGAAGCAATCATGGCATGAGAGTTAAAATCATCATAAGCATTATAACTTCTACAAGTATTTCTAGTTTGTCTCCTATCATGATACAAAAAGGCATAGTTTCTTTTAGTACTACTAGCCATAGGGGCCTTCCCTTTCTCCTTGGCGGAGATGGGAGCCTTATGGCTTGTTAAGTTCTTGACTTCCCTCTTGAAGCCAAGCCCATCCTTAATTGAGGGGTGTCTACCAACCGTGTAGGCATCCCTAGCAAATTTTAGTTTCTCAAAATCACTTTTGCTAGTCTCAAGTTGGGCATTAAGACTAGCTACCTCTTCATTTAATTTAGAAATGCAAGCCAGGTGTTTATTATAAGCATCAATGTTAATATCTTTACACCTAGTGCACGTTACAACATTTTCTACACAAGAGGTAGATTTACTAGCAATCTCTAACTTAGCATTTAAATCATCATTAATGCTCCTTAATTTAGAAATTGTCTCATGGCAAGAAGATAATTCACAAGAAAGCATTTCATTTCTTTTAACTTCTAGAGCATGAGATTTCTGTGCTTCTACAAATTTATCATGTTCTTCATACAACAAATCCTCTTGCTTTTCTAAAAGTATATTCTTATCATTCAAGGCATCAATCAATTCATTAATTTTGTCTACCTTGGTTCTATCTAATCCCTTGAATAAGCATGAGTAATCTATCTCATCATTATCACTAGACTCATCTTCACTCGAAGAAGCATAAGTACTAGTATGAGTGCTTACTTTCTTTTCTCTTGCCATGAGGCAAGTGTGACGCTCGTTGGGGAAGAGAGATGATTTGTTGAAGGCGGTGGCGGCGAGTCCTTCATTGTCGGAGTCGGAGGAGGAGCAATCCGAATCCCACTCCTTTCCGATATGTGCCTCGCCCTTGGCCTTCTTGTAATGCTTCTTCTTCTCCCTTTTGTTCCCCTTTTCCTGGTCACTTTCATTATCGGGACAGTTAGCAATAAAATGACCAAGCTTACCGCATTTGAAGCATGAGCGCTTCCCCTTGGCTTTGGTCTTGCTTGGTTGTCCCTTGTGACCTTTAAGCTGTCACACCCAGATTTTAGGGGTCCAAAACCCGGGCGTAAACATAATCACCAGGTGTGCTGGGACCAAGTCTCACACATATGATGAATCATGGCACAGGATCGAATGTCACATCTTTATATATAACAGGAGTTCTATACAAAATAAATAATTACATTATAAGGAGACAACGGTCCAGCAACCCAAAGTTGACTGGGAGACGACGACCTAGACCTCTCACGAACTCATCGCAGCATCCTCCAAGCGCTTCATCCTGTGGTACCTGTTCTTGACCTGTGGTGTGTGTGAGACAGCAAGAGTGAGCTCACATACGTTCATCGCTCAACAAGTTGTGGGGAATAATGTGCATGAACTCGCCAAAGGTGGGAGCTCACGTGAAGTGTAAGGCTTACCAAAGAAGATGGTTAGAGCTGAGCATTGCTTTTAAAGTTGGTCAAAATTTTATTAGCAGTTACTAAGTATAAGTAAATACCAAACCCAATTAAATAGTAGAACAAAAGTAACAACTTCACCTGCGATGCAATGCATATGACAAATTGAGTTTAAGTTCCATAATTTAAACATCAGAGAGTCCTGAGCTGCTCATGACCGTGAGCTCGGCTAGTATACCAGTTTTACACTCTGCAGAGGTTGTACCCTTTACCCACAAGTCGTGTATCCCATGTCGCCAGGGTTTGCAAGGCCCTTAGACACTACCGAGGTGAATGGCTAGGGATCCACTACGAGGCCTTTACAAAGTTCCACTAGCTTCCGAAAACCCGCTACAGTTTATAGGAAGTTCCAATGCAGGAATCCCTTGCAGGACCGCCATCGCAGCAAAATCCTCCCGAGGGCCTCCCTACACTGACCACTCCCCTACTGCCCTTGCCCCTTTCGGGTAAGGTAGTCTTCCACTAGCTTTCCTAATTAGTCAGCCAAGGGCGTCCCATTAAACCCTTGTGGTGGCACGTGGTTCTCAAGTTAAGCTCTATGTTCCAATTAACATTAATGATCATAACATGAACATAAATAGAATAACAAAAAGAATTGGAACATAGAGGTAATAAATGATTATCCCAAAACCATATAAAGCAATAGCAAACTACCCAAGTGATTCAGGGGTAAACAAGGTAGTGAGATAAACAAATCTATGGTGACCTATTGGGTCCCATCAAAATTAACCTATGCATGGATAATTGATATTAAAGAACATTATTGGGTAAAAAGTGGTCAAGGGCACAACTTGCCTGGGACTTGAGATTCCAGGTACCAGGATGATCTTCAGATGACCCGTGACCTCACTGCTAGTCGTAGCATTTCAAACAAACATGGTATAGGCAAAATTAACATTACACCAAACATAAGAACAAAATACACATTATTAATATACATATTAAAATAAGATCATAGGAACAGGAATCATTAATTTTGGAGTTATAGATTTTAAGTTATGAATTTTCAAAGGTTTTATGTGTTTAAAATGGATTAAGTGAGAGATTAAATTTCTAATTGTTTTCATGACAAAACAGAGGCTCTAAGTGATAGAGAATTAAGTTATAAAAATTTAGAAAGTGGAATGGACTAATTTGGAGCAAGTATGAATTTTCTATGAATTTATCAAGTTCTAGTAATTATTTTCATATTAAAAATCCATTTTCTATTTCATTTATTCAAATTAAATGAGTTCTGGACTGGGCCTCATTTATAAGAAAGGTCAGGGGTCTCTAAGTGAAAGTTCTTAAGACACAGGGCGCCCCACATGTGGACGGCGGGTTTATTTCAGCAAAGTCCAGGGGTTCTTTTGATAATTGACCACGGTGAAGGGGTACGATTTATTCAGAGCCGTTGGATAAGACTCGCACGGCTCGGATTAGAACCGCCCCGGGATGAACCGGTATGCAACCACAGACACCAGATCACATTTGGGCGGTCAAGATTTGATCCGAGAAACAGCGGGTAATGGAGTCGATCTAGACCATTGGCGCATGAATCTACGGCCAAGGTTTTACGCGGCCACGTTCTAATCCCAGCCGTCCACGCAGGATCGACGGCCAGGAACTTCCATCCTCCACTTTCCCCCCCCACCAGGACACAGGGCGGCGGCGCCCCAAGGCCGAGCGGCGGCGCCATGGATGGCGTGACACCGAACCACAATTCAATGCCCAAACTCCGTTTAAACGATCGCTGCGCAAAGAAGAGATGATGGCGGATTCGAAGGGGGGTTTCTTACCAGCTATTGAGTGGTCGTATACCTTGACCACGACGGGACGATGTTCGTGGCGGAGTCGTGCCCACGGCGAGCAATTCCCACAGGTCCGAAGCTTCCTCCGCAAATTGGGGTCACGCACAGGTGCAGGACGGGCAAGCGAGGCTTCCAGACCACCGATTATGGTAAATCCGTCGACGGGTGTGAAGGTCTCCGGCAGCGGCATCACTCATGTTTCTCTATGCTTCGTTAATGGCGGACGCGACAGGAGCGGAAGGGACGGCACCACGCGCAGTCATACACGGGTCGGCCGAGACGACGGCACTAGAGGCACGGCAACGCGGCATGCACGGCGACCCGATGAACTTCCCCGCGATGACGAACTCCACGGGCGTGTACCCCTGTACGAGCGCCATCGGGTCGGCGGTGCCGCCGGTGGAGGATGAGGGCACCAAAGTGTTCGACTGAATGATAGGCGATGGCACAGGGTGGGTTGCTATTTTTATACTCCAACATGGATGAAGTCCGAGCGTGGATTGAGGAACCGACTCCACCATACCAGGGGGGTTTGTTATACGCGCGCAGCTCGGGAGGTAGTTGATGACAACATGGTCCCACGCGGCGGTGTCCTAAGTGATTTTTTTGGCGTGGGCAAAGCCGACTGGCGTGCGGGCCCCACAATGCCAGCCACAGCCCAGGAGCGCGGGCATGGGATGGGCTGTGATGGTGAGATAAGGAAAATGGGCCGGCCACGCGGGTGAGTAGGGAGGAAGGAGGGGGGTGGCTGGATGGGCCGAGCAAAGCCAAGGAGTTGGGCAAGGGAACCAAATTCGGCCCAAGTGGTTGTTTCATTTTCTTTTCTGATTTTTATTTTCCTTTCCAAGTTAAGATCTCCAATTCAAATTCAAATTTTGTTTGAACTTAAGTTTTCCAAAACAAGCATCCTAATATGAAGTTAATGTCTATTATATATATATATATATTTCTAGTGTATATTTTGTTTTCCCTTTCTTCTCTTTTCTTATTTCCCTTTCTATTTTCAAATTCTACTTTTCAAACCTAACTGGTCTCAAAATTTGATTACGATTGCAACAATACAAGACCTCCAACATGATATGCTTATTTCTATATTTATTTATTTTGTTATTTGGCTAGCTTACTCCCTTTTAATTGAGCATTCAAAAGCATGGGAACTCCAAAAAGGTTTTAAAAATCCCTAAAGCACAATCTTAAATTTATTTATTTATTTTATTTCATTATTATCATTTTTTTTCTTCTACCAATTTTGGGCATTACAAATCCTACCCCCCTTAAAAAGAATCTCGTCCTCGAGATTTGTAAGAAAAGGGGATGCAACCAGTTTGGTTTGAATTTTAGTTTCTTATTTAGTTTAGGATTCAAAAGTTTTGTTTGAAGTTTTTTTTTACACGTTAGCAGATGATTTGGAAGATATGGATATACATATGTCTAGCCATTTTTTTTATGTAAGATGAGGTACGGTTATGGCAAGTATAGGTTGTGGCAAGGAAGAGTATAATAAGGAAAGACTTCATCGAGAACTCGGGATCTTGATTTCCGTTGGTGATTCAACTTGATCTTTGAAGACTTGAGTTGATGCTTATCCTTTCTTGATGAAGTTGATCATCTTCTCTTGTTTTGTCTCATTGTTTAGGAGTTAGTGTATATTATCGGGCTAGGGAATATGGTTAAGATAGATATGGATGAGATATACTACATGATGTAGGTCAAAAGCTTATTTGTGGTTAGGTGAAGATAGACATATTATGCAATCCATCATGACCCTGAGGTTGAGTTAGATCTTCTACTCTTGGTTGAGTTGGTCTAAGGCACTAGTTTAGTTTTAAGTGCATGAGGGGTATGGCCTTAGCTTTCGTACCAGCATTAAGTAACTTTCTCTAGATTAGATCATAATAGCTTAGATAAAATCTTAGATTAGGTTGGTTATGACTAGATTAGACTAGTTTAAGTCAAATAGATCTATCAGTGTAGGATAACATATTATTAGGATATGCTAGAATCCATGTTAGGTTAAAACGGAGGGGTTATGCAACTATCAGATGGTTAAGGTAGTTGCATATGATTAGGTAGTTGCATATGGTCAAGTTAATCTAGGGCACCGATTTAACTTAAAACATTTTTATAGGAGTGAGGTCTAATCTATTTCACTAGTAATAACTAATATGTTAAATAACTCACTTTAGATGGGATCATATTAGGTTAGATGAAATATAGATTAGATAGGTATCACCAGATTAGACTAAACAATATCTAATTACTTTGGTTTAGATCATGGTGGTTACACGAGTGTGGGATAAATAAGCTTATTGGGGCCAGATGAGCTCAAAAGGATAAGATAGAATCTTTTCGAGATAAGATGAATCTATTAAAGTAATAGAGTATCTTTTAAGATAAGATGGATCTGAGTGTAGAATAGAATATTGTTAGGCTAGATACTTTAATGAGGGATAATCTAGTTTGTCTAGTTACTTTGATGAGCATTTTTTTCCTATATGTATATGTAGATGCAATTGTGGACATTACTCCACAACCCATCACACTCAATCAAAGGTCCAAATCAGACAAGTATCATAAGAACAAACATTCAAGTGCATAGATATATAAAAAGAAATAGTTTTGTTTTTTTGTTCCCAAGAGTAGGTCTCCTATTCCTAAAAGTCACTTTAGGCATAGGATTTCAAAGTGTGAAATCCACATTTGTCTTTAGAAGGAAAAGGTAAGAATAATCAGAGTAAAGCGGAAATAGATGAGAAAAGATTAAGAAAAGTTTAGAAAGAATCAGAGTAGCAAAGGTAAGTAGATAATGGTTGTCCAGTTCTATCTAGGCTTCGTCCTACAGACAACATTCCTCTGATACCACTTCTGTCACACCCGGATTTTAGGGGTCCAAAACCCGGGCGTAAACATAATCACCAGGTGTGCTGGGACCAAGTCTCACACATATGATGAATCATGGCACAGGATCGAATGTCACATCTTTATATATAACAGGAGTTCTATACAAAATAAATAATTACATTATAAGGAGACAACGGTCCAGCAACCCAAAGTTGACTGGGAGACGACGACCTAGACCTCTCACGAACTCATCGCAGCATCCTCCAAGCGCTTCATCCTGTGGTACCTGTTCTTGACCTGTGGTGTGTGTGAGACAGCAAGAGTGAGCTCACATACGTTCATCGCTCAACAAGTTGTGGGGAATAATGTGCATGAACTCGCCAAAGGTGGGAGCTCACGTGAAGTGTAAGGCTTACCAAAGAAGATGGTTAGAGCTGAGCATTGCTTTTAAAGTTGGTCAAAATTTTATTAGCAGTTACTAAGTATAAGTAAATACCAAACCCAATTAAATAGTAGAACAAAAGTAACAACTTCACCTGCGATGCAATGCATATGACAAATTGAGTTTAAGTTCCATAATTTAAACATCAGAGAGTCCTGAGCTGCTCATGACCGTGAGCTCGGCTAGTATACCAGTTTTACACTCTGCAGAGGTTGTACCCTTTACCCACAAGTCGTGTATCCCATGTCGCCAGGGTTTGCAAGGCCCTTAGACACTACCGAGGTGAATGGCTAGGGATCCACTACGAGGCCTTTACAAAGTTCCACTAGCTTCCGAAAACCCGCTACAGTTTATAGGAAGTTCCAATGCAGGAATCCCTTGCAGGACCGCCATCGCAGCAAAATCCTCCCGAGGGCCTCCCTACACTGACCACTCCCCTACTGCCCTTGCCCCTTTCGGGTAAGGTAGTCTTCCACTAGCTTTCCTAATTAGTCAGCCAAGGGCGTCCCATTAAACCCTTGTGGTGGCACGTGGTTCTCAAGTTAAGCTCTATGTTCCAATTAACATTAATGATCATAACATGAACATAAATAGAATAACAAAAAGAATTGGAACATAGAGGTAATAAATGATTATCCCAAAACCATATAAAGCAATAGCAAACTACCCAAGTGATTCAGGGGTAAACAAGGTAGTGAGATAAAGAAATCTATGGTGACCTATTGGGTCCCATCAAAATTAACCTATGCATGGATAATTGATATTAAAGAACATTATTGGGTAAAAAGTGGTCAAGGGCACAACTTGCCTGGGACTTGAGATTCCAGGTACCAGGATGATCTTCAGATGACCCGTGACCTCACTGCTAGTCGTAGCATTTCAAACAAACATGGTATAGGCAAAATTAACATTACACCAAACATAAGAACAAAATACACATTATTAATATACATATTAAAATAAGATCATAGGAACAGGAATCATTAATTTTGGAGTTATAGATTTTAAGTTATGAATTTTCAAAGGTTTTATGTGTTTAAAATGGATTAAGTGAGAGATTAAATTTCTAATTGTTTTCATGACAAAACAGAGGCTCTAAGTGATAGAGAATTAAGTTATAAAAATTTAGAAAGTGGAATGGACTAATTTGGAGCAAGTATGAATTTTCTATGAATTTATCAAGTTCTAGTAATTATTTTCATATTAAAAATCCATTTTCTATTTCATTTATTCAAATTAAATGAGTTCTGGACTGGGCCTCATTTATAAGAAAGGTCAGGGGTCTCTAAGTGAAAGTTCTTAAGACACAGGGCGCCCCACATGTGGACGGCGGGTTTATTTCAGCAAAGTCCAGGGGTTCTTTTGATAATTGACCACGGTGAAGGGGTACGATTTATTCAGAGCCGTTGGATAAGACTCGCACGGCTCGGATTAGAACCGCCCCGGGATGAACCGGTATGCAACCACAGACACCAGATCACATTTGGGCGGTCAAGATTTGATCCGAGAAACAGCGGGTAATGGAGTCGATCTAGACCATTGGCGCATGAATCTACGGCCAAGGTTTTACGCGGCCACGTTCTAATCCCAGCCGTCCACGCAGGATCGACGGCCAGGAACTTCCATCCTCCACTTTCCCCCCCCACCAGGACACAGGGCGGCGGCGCCCCAAGGCCGAGCGGCGGCGCCATGGATGGCGTGACACCGAACCACAATTCAATGCCCAAACTCCGTTTAAACGATCGCTGCGCAAAGAAGAGATGATGGCGGATTCGAAGGGGGGTTTCTTACCAGCTATTGAGTGGTCGTATACCTTGACCACGACGGGACGATGTTCGTGGCGGAGTCGTGCCCACGGCGAGCAATTCCCACAGGTCCGAAGCTTCCTCCGCAAATTGGGGTCACGCACAGGTGCAGGACGGGCAAGCGAGGCTTCCAGACCACCGATTATGGTAAATCCGTCGACGGGTGTGAAGGTCTCCGGCAGCGGCATCACTCATGTTTCTCTATGCTTCGTTAATGGCGGACGCGACAGGAGCGGAAGGGACGGCACCACGCGCAGTCATACACGGGTCGGCCGAGACGACGGCACTAGAGGCACGGCAACGCGGCATGCACGACGACCCGATGAACTTCCCCGCGATGACGAACTCCACGGGCGTGTACCCCTGTACGAGCGCCATCGGGTCGGCGGTGCCGCCGGTGGAGGATGAGGGCACCAAAGTGTTCGACTGAATGATAGGCGATGGCACAGGGTGGGTTGCTATTTTTATACTCCAACATGGATGAAGTCCGAGCGTGGATTGAGGAACCGACTCCACCATACCAGGGGGGTTTGTTATACGCGCGCAGCTCGGGAGGTAGTTGATGACAACATGGTCCCACGCGGCGGTGTCCTAAGTGATTTTTTTGGCGTGGGCAAAGCCGACTGGCGTGCGGGCCCCACAATGCCAGCCACAGCCCAGGAGCGCGGGCATGGGATGGGCTGTGATGGTGAGATAAGGAAAATGGGCCGGCCACGCGGGTGAGTAGGGAGGAAGGAGGGGGGTGGCTGGATGGGCCGAGCAAAGCCAAGGAGTTGGGCAAGGGAACCAAATTCGGCCCAAGTGGTTGTTTCATTTTCTTTTCTGATTTTTATTTTCCTTTCCAAGTTAAGATCTCCAATTCAAATTCAAATTTTGTTTGAACTTAAGTTTTCCAAAACAAGCATCCTAATATGAAGTTAATGTCTATTATATATATATATATATATATATATTTCTAGTGTATATTTTGTTTTCCCTTTCTTCTCTTTTCTTATTTCCCTTTCTATTTTCAAATTCTACTTTTCAAACCTAACTGGTCTCAAAATTTGATTACGATTGCAACAATACAAGACCTCCAACATGATATGCTTATTTCTATATTTATTTATTTTGTTATTTGGCTAGCTTACTCCCTTTTAATTGAGCATTCAAAAGCATGGGAACTCCAAAAAGGTTTTAAAAATCCCTAAAGCACAATCTTAAATTTATTTATTTATTTTATTTCATTATTATCATTTTTTTTCTTCTACCAATTTTGGGCATTACATAAGCACCGTCTTGAATCTTTTGATGATGAGAGCCATCTCTTCATCATTAAGTCCGGCAGCCTCAATCTGTGCCACCTTGCTAGGTAGCGCCTCCTTGCTTCGTGTTGCCTTGAGAGCAAGGGGTTGCGGCTCGTTGATCGGACCATTCAAGGCGTCGTCCACATACCTCGCCTCCTTGATCATCATTCGCCCGCTAACGAATTTCCCAAGAACTTCTTCGGGCGACATCTTGGTGTACCTGGGATTTTCACGTATATTGTTCACCAAATGAGGATCAAGAACGGTAAACGACCTTAGCATTAGGCGGACGACGTCGTGGTCCGTCCATCACGTGCTCCCATAGCTCCTTATTTTGTTGATAAGGGTCTTGAGCCGGTTGTATGTTTGTGTTGGCTCCTCGCCCCTTATCATCGCGAACCGTCCAAGCTCGCCCTCCACCAACTCCATTTTGGTGAGCAAGGTGACGTCGTTTCCCTCATGAGAGATCTTGAGGGTGTCCCAGATCTGCTTGGCATTGTCCAAGCCGCTCACCTTGTGATACTCGTCCCTGCACAAAGAGGCTAGCAACACAGTAGTAGCTTGTGCATTTTTATGAATCTGTTCATTAATAAACACAGGGCTATCCGAGCTATCAAATTTCATTCCACTTTCCACAATCTCCCAAATGCTCGGATGGAGAGAAAATAGGTGAGTACGCATTTTGTGGCTCCAAAACCCGTAATCCTCTCCATCAAAGTGAGGGGGCTTGCCAAGTGGAATGGGGAGCAAATGTGAATTTGAACTTTGCGGAATACGAGAGTAGTCAAAGGAAAAGTTCGAATTAACCGGTTTCCTTCTCTCGTAGTCGTTGAGGTCGTTGTCCTTTTGGGAAGAAGTAGACTCATCGCTGTCGTCGTAGTAGACGATCTCCTTGATGCGCCTTGTCTTCTTCTTCTTCCCTTCCTTTCGTTTATGACCCGAGCCGGAGTCGGTAGGCTTGTCATCTTTGGGCTCATTAACGAAGGACTCCTTCTCCTTATCGTTGATCACGATTCCCTTCCCCTTAGGATCCATCTCTTCGGGCGGTTAGTCCCTTTCTTGAAGAGAACGGCTCTGATACCAATTGAGAGCACCTAGAGGGGGGGTGAATAGGTGATCCTGTAAAACTTAAACTTATAGCCACAAAAACTTGTTAAGTGTTAGCACAATGAGTGCCAAGTGGCTAGAGAGGAGATCTTGCACAATACGATAATCACAAAGAATTCAACACAGAGAAGACACAGTGATTTATCCCGTGGTTCGGCCAAGTACAAAACTTGCCTACTCCACGTTGTGGCGTCCCAACGGACGAGAGTTGCACTCAACTCCTCTCAAGTGATCCAATGATCAACTTGAATACCACAGAGTTATGCTTTTCTTTTCTTATCCCGTTCGCGAGGAATCTCCACAACTTGGAGCCTCTCGCCCTTACACTTTTGATGTTCACAAAGAATCACGGAGTAAGGAAGGGAAGCAACACACACAAAACCACAGCAAAATGCGCACACACACGGCCAAGAATCGAGCTCAAAGACTATCTCAAAGTTCTCACTAGAACGGAGCTCGAACCACTTAGAATGACAAACAAATGCGCAAAGACTGAGTGTGGATGATCAAGAATGCTCTAAGGTTGCTTGGTATTTCCTCTATGCGCCTAGGGGTCCCTTTTATAGCCCCAAGGCAGCTAGGAGCCGTTGAGAACAAATCTGGAAGGCCATTCTTGCCTTCTGTCATCGGGCGCACCGGACAGTCCGGTGCACACCGGACACTGTCCGGTGCCCGATTTCCTTCCTTAAACAGCGCTGCCGACCGTTGCAGATCTGGGAGCCGTTGGCGCACCGGACATGTCCGGTGCACACCGGACAGTCCGGTGCCCCCTTCCGACCGTTGGCTCGGCCACGTGTCTCGCGCAGATCGCGCGGCCGACCGTTGGTCCAGCCGACCGTTGGCTCACCGGACAGTCCGGTGCACACCGGACAGTCCGGTGAATTTTAGCCGTACGCCGTCGGCGAATTCCCGAGAGCGGCTAGTTCGCGCCGAGTCAGCCTGGCGCACCGGACACTGTCCGGTGCACCACCGGACAGTCCGGTGTGCCAGACCGAGCTGAGCCTTGGCTGTACACAGCCAAGTCTTTTGCCCCTCTCTTCTTTTCTTCTTCTTTCTGTTTCTAACACTTAGACAATTATATTAGTACACAAAACCAATGTACTAAGGCTTAGAAACATACCTTTACATCATGATTTACACTTTGTTCATCCATGGACATAAATTCACATTTAAGCACTTGTGTTGGCACTCAATCACCAAAATACTTAGAAATGGCCCAAGGGCACATTTCCCTTTCAATCATAAAAATGCTCATGATTTGTGGATGGACATTTGTGCTCTACATGAAGGAACTAGAAGTGAGCGTGAGGAGAGATATCACATAGCCATGAGAAAGTTAAATTCTTTTGAAATGCTTGCTAATGAAAATGCAAATGCTATGTACTCACGTCTCAATATTCTTGTAGAGGAAGTTAATGGATTGGGGCTTACTCAAATCTCACAACCGGATGTTGTGAGGAAGATTCTCAGTGTCCTCCCAATAGACAAATATGGACACATTGTCACTGTGCTACATCAAATGGATCTTTCAGTTACCACACCTACACAGATTTTGGGAAAGATCAATGCCCATGAGATGTACATGCACATCAACGACAAAGAAGAATCATCTTCCAAAAGAAAGGATTTGGCTCTCAAAGCAAATCATGAAAGAAAAGGAAAAGCAAAAATACAAGTTGAGGAAGAATCCTCAAGTGATGATGACCTTGATGCAAACATTGCCTTGATGGTAAGGAAGACCACCAAGATGTTGAAGAAGCTAAATAAACAAGGCATTAAATTTGATTCAAGAAAAAAGAAATTCTTTTCCAACAAAAGAAAGCCCATTTCTGAGATGGACTGCTACAACTGTGGTGAGCTCGGTCATCTTGCTCATCAATGTAACAAGCCCAAGAAGAATAAGTTCAAGGGCAAGAAAGAAGATGACAGCGATGATGAAAAGAAGGAAAAGAAATTCTTCAAGAGGAAGGATGGGAAGCAAAAGAGGTTCCACAAGAAGAATGGAAAGGCATATATTGTTGGTGACTGGCTCACCGACATTGAATCATCAAGTGGATCTTCTTCAAGTGAAGAAGAGAATGATGAAAAAGTTGTCGCCATCGCCGGGGACTTCTCTTCACCACCACCATCGCCATCATCGACTTCTCACCTATGCCTCATGGCTAGGGGTGAACGGAAGGTACAAAATGACATTAATATTGCTGATGATAGTGATAGTGATGAGGAATTTGCTTCACCTTCATATGATGAGCTAGCTGACTTGCTTAAAGAATATACTCAAATCATTAGAAAGTCAAAAGCTAAATGTGATAGGTTGAAAAATGAAAATGAATCTTTAAATGCCAAATATGACATAGTTATGAAAGCTAGTGATGAAATAAAAGAAGAAAATAAAACTATGTCATCAACTGTAAATGAGCTCACAAACTCCCTAAAAGATGCTAAGGATAAATGTGACAAATTAAATGAAGCTAATAGGGAGTTGCAAAATAGACTAGTGAAAATCAAGGAAGACTATGCTCAAATTTAATTTGATCATGACAATCTTCTTGTTGAAAATGAACTTTTATCTTGCAAAACACATGAGGCTATTAACCCTGTTGTTAAGATTGATGTAGCAACCTCATGTGATGATTTGAGTCAAGAAGAGCAAACTAGTCTACAAGCTGAATTGACTGAAAAAGTTGAAGTCCTGACTTTAGACAACCAAAAATTGAAGAAATACTTGACTGATGCAACTACTAGAGGAAAGGTTGCTATTGAGAACAATGATTTCAACAACGAGTTGGCAGTGGATAATCAAAGGCTTAAAAATGAGGTCAGGAAACTAAAAAGTGAAAATGAACATCTTGCAACAAGTGTGCAAAAGTTCAACAAGGGTCAATACCTCCAAAATGAGCTGCTTATGAACACTGTCATGAAAAACAACAAGAGTGGTATTGGATACAATGCTTTTGTGCAAAAGAAAGCTACCACTCAATACAAGCCAAAGCAGACTCACAAGCCCATCAAATGCTTTGAGTGTGGAAATGAAGGTCATTTTGCCCACAACTGCAAAGCCAAACCACCAACTCCCTTGCCTAAGCACTCAAGACCATTTGCTTTCAATGCTCATTATGTTCTAAGAAAGGTTGCAGATGGAAAGGTCAAAGTAACATTCCTAGGTCCACCAAACAAGAGTAGACCTAGACAAATCTGGGTTGCAAAGTCCTTGATTGAGAGAGTCACTGGTCCTATGCAATATAGGGCCCTCAAAACTCAAGCTTGAATTGTCTATGGATGTAGGTGAACTACAAGACCGGTGGGAGCCATTGGGTTATTGACAGTGGATGCACACAACATATGACAGGCAACCCACAGATGTTCACCTCACTTGATGAGAATGTTGATGGTCAAGATAAAATCACATTTGGAGACAATTTAAAAGGAAAAGTGCAAGGACTTGGCAAGGTGGCAATCTCAAATGATTTATCAATATCAAATGTTCTCTTAGTTGCACTTTTAAGCTTCAATTTATTATCAGTGGGTCAACTCTGTGATCTTGGACTTCAATGCTTATTCACTCCAACAGAGGTTATTGTAACAAAGATGGATGATGAATCAATGGTGTTCAAAGGATTTAGGTACAACAACCTCTACTTAGTGGATTTCACTTCAGAAGATGCAGACTTAAGAACTTGCCTCTTCACCAAAGCTTCACTTGGATGGCTCTGGCATAGGAGGCTTGCACATGTTGGGATGAGCACACTCAAGAAGGTATTAAAGAAAGACATGGTTAGAGGATTAAAGGATGTGGTGTTTGAAAAAGACAAGCCATGTAGTGCATGTCAAGCTGGAAAGCAAGTTGCTAATACACATCCTACTAAAGTTTTCATGTCAACATCAAGGCCACTGGAACTATTTCATATGGATTTATTTGGACCTATAAATTATGTAAGTGCCGGTGGCAACCTCTACTGTCTAGTGATTGTTGATGACTTCTCAAGATACACTTGGGTGTTCTTTCTCCATGACAAATCTGAAGTTGCATCTATATTCAAGAATTTTGCCAAGAAAGCACAAAATGAATTTGATTGCAAGATCAAGAAGATTAGAAGTGACAATGGCAAAGAATTTGACAACACCAACATTCATGAGTACTGTGATGAAATTGGGATCAAGCATGAAGTATCTGCCACATACACACCTCAACAAAATGGAGTTGTTGAAAGGAAAAATAGGACCTTGATCACTCTTGCAAGAACAATGATTGATGAGTATAACACACCGGAGAGGTTTTGGGCCGAAGCTGTCAACACTGCTTGTTATGCATCAAACAGGCTATTTCCTCACCGGCTACTTGCGAAGACTCCCTATGAACTGCTAAATGGGAAAAAGCCAGACGTCTCCTTCTTCCGGGTGTTTGGGTGCAAATGCTACATCTACAAGAAACGCCATCACATAGGGAAGTTTCAAAGACGTTGTGATATTGGTTTTCTTTTGGGTTATTCATTAAAATCCAAAGCATATCGAGTATTCAACCATGCCACTGGCGTGGTAGAAGAAACATATGATGTGGAATTTGATGAGACTAATGGCTCCCAAGGAGCACTTGATAATCTTGATGATGTAGGTGATGAGCCACTTAGGGAAGCAATGAAGAACATGCCTATTGGAGCTATCAAACCAAAAGAAGATGAAGAAGAGGTGCAAATTATCGACAGGCCTTCTTCATCAAATGTACCACAAGATGATGAAAAAGATGAGAGGCATGCAAATTAAGATACATTTGTCTCTCATGAACAAGCAAGGGTACAAGCCGAAGATGTTGATGCTCCAGGATCTTCTTCCCAAGTGGTTGACAGGAGAAATTCATCACTACTTCAAGCTCATCCTCAAAACCAAATCATCGGGAGTCCTTCACAAGGGGTTATTACTCGATCACATAGACATGCTTCTTTTATTGAACATCACTCCTTTGTTTCTTGTGTTGAGCCTACTTGCATAGATGAGGCGCTACAGGATCCGAACTGGGTGAATGCCATGCATGAAGAACTTAACAACTTCACCCGTAACGAAGTTTGGACCCTTGAGAAGCCTCCACAAGATGCAAGAATCATTGGAACAAAGTGGGTGTTCAGAAACAAACAAGATGATCAAGGTGTGATTGTAAGAAACAAGGCAAGACTTGTTGCAAAGGGATTCTCTCAAGTTGAAGGCTTAGATTTTGGAGAGACCTTTGCACCGGTTGCTCGACTGGAAGCCATCCGTATCCTACTTGCATATGCATCATGTTATGATATAAAACTTTATCAAATGGATGTAAAAAGTGCATTTTTAAATGGCTTCATAAATGAACTTGTATATGTTGAGCAACCACCTGGATTTGAAGACCCTAGATATCCTAACCATGCTTACAGGTTGTCCAAGGCACTATATGGGCTAAAGCAGGCTCCAAGGGCTTGGTATGAGCGTCTTCGCGACTTCCTCATCGAAAAGGGCTTCAAGATCGGGACCGTCGACACAACTCTATTCACAAAGAAACATAACAGTGATATTTTCATTTGTCAAGTATATGTTGATGATATAATCTTTGGCTCGACAAATGACTATCATTGCAAGGAATTTGGTGAGTTGATGTCGAAGGAGTTCGAGATGTCAATGATTGGTGAGCTAACGTACTTCCTCGACTTTCAAGTCAAGCAAATGAAAGATGGTAACTTTCTCTCTCAAGAGAAGTATACCAAAGACTTGTTGAAAAGATTCAACATGGAGAAGTGCAAACCAATCAAGACCCCCATGCCTACAAATGGACATCTCGACTTAGATGAGGGAGGTAACCCGATTAATCAAACTCTCTACCGTTCTATGATTGGTAGTTTATTGTACCTTACCGCATCTAGGCCCGATATTATGTTTAGTGTCTGCATGTGTGCTAGATTTCAATCTAATCCTAAGAAAGCTCATCTTCGCGCTGTTAAGAGAATTCTTAGGTATCTCAGGCACACCACAAGCGTTGGTCTGTGGTATCTTAAAGGAGCTACTTTTGATTTAATTGGCTATTCCGATTCGGATTATGCCGGTTGCAAAATTGATAGGAAAGGTACTTCTGGGGGATGCCATCTGCTTGGTAGATCACTAGTTTCATGGACATCAAAAAAGCAAAACAGTGTTGCCTTGTCAACTGCCAAAGCGGAATACATTGCCGCAGGTGCTTGTTGCACACAAATTTTGTATATGAAACAAACTCTTCTAGACTATGGCGTAGTTCTAGAAAAGGTACCTTTGTTGTGTGATAATGAGAGTGCTGTTAAAATTGCTAATAATCCTGTACAACACTCTCGCACCAAGCACATTGATATCCGTCATCACTTCCTTAGAGATCATGTTGCTAAAGGAGATATCATTTTAGGAGGAGTGAGGTCGGAAGATCAATTAGCAGATATTTTCACTAAGCCACTTGATAAGACCCGCTTTTGCATGTTGAGGAATGAACTAAATATTCTTGATCTCAGAAATTTTATGTAAAATGTCAAATGGTGTTGTCAAGCTTGCATTGCATGTTTAAATTTCTTGTATTGCATCTAGGGCTTGTCTAACCTAGTTGAGATAACCGCCAACAAAGCGAGTGAAAAAGCTTAACTCGGATCAAACTTGACAAGTCTTAGTTTTAAGCTTTTAGCACTTAAATTCTTACTTTTTATGCAATTGTTGGTTCTTGAAATATGCATGAGGTACTGCACTTAGGGGGAGTATTCAAAATTCAAATCACTCATGAAAACCCCTAGTGCAAGCCAAAATGCAAATTTCACCATTTGCCTATTTTCTCTAAAAACTATCTAGCCTATGGCAAAATATTTTGAAAAATATATGAGGGTGCCAATACCTGTCCCAACAAGTGTTATTTTGTGTGATTATAAGTTGGGATTTGGTTTGGTTGGAAATTAGATAGAAAAATTCAAAATTTTCCAATCTTCCCTCTGTCTGGGCTCACCGGACAGTCCGGTGTGCACCGGACACTGCACTGTGCAATGTCCGGTGCACCGGCTGCCGTGCGCTGGAACTCCATTTTCCTGTGCGCTGTCCGGTGGTTCACCGGACAGCTACTGTGCGCTGTCCGATGTGCATCGGACAGGCACTATAGACTGTCCGGTGCGCCCATATCCGGTTTTTAAAAAAATCTTTCCCCCTCTCGCGCCTGAGGCCTGGCACTTCCTTCTCTGTTCTCTGCCTTGGCTCTCGGTCTCTGGCGTTCTCCTCCCCTCGCCGGCGTCCATCCCTCCTCTCCGGCGATCCTCTGGCGACTCTGCTCCTGCGCTCATCCTCTTCCCTCTCTGGTGAGAATCCATCTCTCTCTCTCTTTCCCTTTTTCTCTCTGTGTGATCCTGTCTCCAGTGAAGCTCCTCCCTTTTCCACCCTTTGATCCAAATTCAAAAGTCTTGCAAATTCCTGTGAATCCTTTTGGTTGGAAGTGTTCCTGTGTGCTACATTGAATCCCCTGCAGGTTCTTAGCTCCTTTGAGAGGGTTTTCATACCTCAAATGGCCATTTCCCCGAAAACCTAATTCACCGCACGTCACGTGTTCGATGAAATGCCCAAACCAGCCAAAAATGCCCCGATTGAACCCAAATTTTTCAGGCACCTTCACACCACCTCCAGTAACATGTTTGACAAATTTCACGCCAATCCGAGATTCCAGGCTTCAATTTCACTCAATTCCCCGTTTTGAGCGATCGTTTCCGAGCCGAGTGCCCAAATCTCTTTTTCTTCGCCTAAATTCAAACCAAGCACACACTTCACTCATATTCACCTATATAAACCTATTCATGAAGTATCGGCTCAATTCCAAGTTGTTTCGTGCCTCAATTCAAATTCCAAACCTCCTATGACACTGTTTATTGTTCAAACGTCGTTTTCACGTCGTTTGACCTCTCGATCGTCTCATCTCTTGTTTTCTGTGCCATATCTCTCTGTGTATGTATTTATTCACATTTCATATACTTATGACTATGTGACTAATACGTGCTCACCTCTTCTATCATTTCAGTGACCTTGATTGCCCGTGTGCCGTCTCCTGTCCTGCCTGGATCGTCACCTCTCGTGTGAGCTTTCCAGGTAGTCATCTCATCCTTTGCTATTCTATCGGATAGTATCGATTTGTGCTTAGTCACTCTCTCTCATTTGCAGCCATCAGTTCAGGATGCCGCGCACAAAGAATGTGTCGGCGCCAGGGGGAGGCGATGATGAGGATCCTCGTCGCCCCTTCAGGCAGGTCAAGGGCAAGACAGTTCACC
This sequence comes from Zea luxurians, assembly GCA_029449295.1. Classification (NCBI taxonomy): domain Eukaryota; kingdom Viridiplantae; phylum Streptophyta; class Magnoliopsida; order Poales; family Poaceae; genus Zea; species Zea luxurians. The sequence goes on along the minus strand of JAOPSE010000340.1, from coordinate 201,882 downwards.
TGGAGCAGCAGGAAGGCCGCAAGAAGCGGCGTATGGACAGAGCAGCCCGTGCAGCGGCAGCAGCAGCAGCAGCCGCTGCGCAGGCCGAGCTTGGAGATCAGCCACAGACTCCGTCAGATCAGATCGTATACCGTGTTCGTCGTCTCGCCTCCCGGCCTCGCTCCTCCACTCACACCACTGCTTCCACTCCACCACCCACTCTGTCTGCTCCCGTCACCCCTGTTGCGCCATCCACCACCACAGCCATACCCTCTACCTCCACTACGCCAGCTTCCACTGCTCCTCCTCCCGCTCCCGCTTCAGCTCCTCCTGTCCCTCCACCTCAATTCCGGGAGCGCGATGAAACTGAGGTACGACCACTTGCTGCGGATCCCAGACTCTTTGACCTTCAGCGTGCTACAGTGGCACAGGTACGTAGGTTCAGATACGTACCCATGGAGTCTTGGTTACCAGCTTAGAGGGACCCTGCAACAGTTGACCTATTCAGCACCCATATTCAGGAGTCCTTTTTCAGAGCTTAGATGTCTGCACAGATAGCTCTGCGAGTGCACCGGCTCTTGGACCTTCCAGCTTTTCTGCTCGCCGCCGGTGCTGACTCTGAGGCGCACCTCACATATCTGCCTGGCCTTCTGACCCTTTTGACTACCAGCAGCAGGTATGTTGAGGAGTGGGTACGAGTCTTCTACGCCTCTGTATGGATAGACCCGGAACATCACTGGATGAGGTTTCGTTTTGAGCGAGAGGATGTCACCATTACTGCCAGTCAGATTCGCCAGCTCTTTGGATTTACCGAGTCGACGACTCGACTTCACAGCCTCTGCTACGGCACCTCTGACCCTCCTCGTCGCCCTCACGGTGGTGTGGCTCCGGGTACAGCTCACGTCGCAGCTCTGTTCCACCCGCCCTTCTCAGATGGGTCACAACGTTCACCGGCAGATTTTACTACAGCAGCCAAGTACTTATTTGAGCTTATCAGACGGACTCTTCTGCCGAGGATGGGATACAGGGAGGCTACCACACATATTCAGCTTTGGCTCCTTGGTGCCCTAGTCTCTCACTCTGAGTTTGACGTCGTGGATTTCCTTATTTGTGAGATCGAGGACACTGTTTTGGATGGCATTTGTGCTCATCGTCAGTTGCCATATGCTCACTACTTGTGCCACATCTTTGCGCAGCTGATTCGACCTCCACAGTTTCAGGGCACGCTTGAGGCCTCACGCCTTGTTTTTGGATCCTACCGTCCTACGCCTGAGGCTCCTGTGCCAGCTTCTGCTCCTGTTTTTGACTCTCAGGCCGAGGATGCAGCTCTTCATCAGTTCAACACTCAGGATACAACAGTTGATGATGATGATGATGATGATTTTGGGGTTCCTCCTCTGCCTCCTATGCCTCCACGCTCACATGATCACGAGGCTGGGAGTTCTAGTGCTGCCCCTGCTGCCCCTCCGGCTATTGACCCTGCTATTGCTTCGATTCTCCAGTCTCTCACTCAGTAGCAGGCTCACCTGGCAGCCCAGCAGACCCGGTTGTCCGAGAGGATGCTCACGATGTTTCAGACCATACAGGACAGGCAGGATTCCCTTCAGCAGCAGCTTCTCCAGGATCGGGCTGAGAGCAGGGCATTCATGGCTCTTATGCTACAGCATTCTGGTGTCTCAGTTCCCCTAGTTAAGTCTGCTCCACCTCCTCCGCTTCAGGCTCCAGTTGTGCCAGCGATTCAGACCGGACCCCCTATTCCTTCTGTTGGTCCTTCTCCGCTTTGGCCGGTCACTTTGGCTTTTACGTCACCGGTTCTCAGCTCTGTCTGCCCTCAGCCGCCAGTGCCACCAGCATCTGCTGTTACCACTACTGCTGTGGCAGTATCTGTGACCACTTCTGTTCCGGCAGCTCCTGTAGCGCGGCCTCTGTCCGAGTCAGTACCAGCTCCAGCTTCTACCGCAGATCCTGGATCCGAGACTGACTCTGACCTTCCGCCGGCGTTCGCTCTGCTGCCTCGACCGCGACCGAATGCGCCCCCCCGCCTCCTCCCGCTTCAGATGTTTAGGTTCGGGTACCCTTTTAGTGTTTGACGCCAAAGGGGGAGAGATATGAGTTGTGAGAGCTAGGGGGAGTTAGAGAGTTAGTAGAGAGTCATTTTGATGTAATATATGTGCTTGCTACTCTCTGTACTAACTTGATGTTTTTGGCTCACAAACTCGATATATACTCTCGTTGCTTATGATTGACTGTGTGTATTATGTTTTCACCTTATATTTTATCACCAGTCTTCTAGTTCTTGTTTCATTGATTTAACTTCACTTTCATATGAACAAGAATCTTATGATGTGTATGCGCTCACTCTTATTATTATGGTACACGTTCTTTCTGTCAAAGATTACTGAGTATAACTAACCATCCTATCTATTGACAAAAACTTCAAAACAAACTACTCTCACAAAACTTGTAGGGTTGTCATCAATCACCAAAAAGGGGGAGATTGAAAGCATCTAGGCCCCTGGTTGGTTTTAGTGATTAATGACAACATAATATTATATGTGACTAACGTATGTTTTGCAGAGACAAATGGTAAGTTAGGGCGCATGACAGGTAGAAGTACTACAACAGTGAAAACAATCCTGGAGATAAGAACTCGAAGCGATGGCTAAAACGACGAAACAAAAGGTGAAGGTCTACGGAGTCCGAGTGTCAAGGAGATGTGGACACTCGCGATTTAGTTAGGTCTTTTATTCTCTTTTTGCCGTACTATAAAGAGGGGTTGTCAATGAGTAGTTTGACCAAGAGAGTTCTAGTGTAGTGTTGGTGCACAATCACACTCACATACAGTGCTAGGTGTCACTCTAGAACTCACTCACAAGTTAGAACGAAAACCGATTTGAAAAACAGCTGAAAAACAAGAAGTAGGGTTTCTGGCCCTGGGGCACCGGACTGTCCGGTGCACCCTCTGTCAGGTGGGGTCAGGCTGGCCCTGGGAAGAGGCTTTCCCACGTAGAAATCCGAGAGCGCCTGTTTCAGAAAGGAATTTTAGTGGCGCACCGGACAGTGCACCGGACAGTGCACCGGACTGTCCGGTGTGCACCGGACAATGCCTATTCACTGTCTGGTGTGCCATGAGTCCAACGGCTAGCTGTTAGAACTAGCCGTTGGAAACGACCGTTGGCGCACCGGTGGCGCACCTGACTGTCCGGTGCGCCATTGCGCAGTGAGATGCCTGTAACGGCTAGTTGGTGGGTGAGGGCTATTTATACCCCTTCCACCCACCATATTCAATGTCTTGCACTCCACATTTATTCCAGCACATTGCTAGAGCATTGCAAGCACCAAAAGCCTAGTGAGGAGATTAGAGAATCTTAATCCGCGTTTGTTCCTCATTAGCGCTAGCAAGAGCCACCTAGAGCACACACCACTTGCATTAGGCTTCTCTTGGTCAAGCGAAAGTCTACGACTTGTTACTCTTGGTGATCGGCATCACCTAGACGACTTGGTGGCGTTGGGAGCTCGATGATCACCGTGAAGATCTTGTTGGTGACCCGACTCAAGTTTGTAAGCGGTCTCGAGGGATCCACCGCGCCGAAGTGGCAAAGGATCATCTCGTAGTGAGCACTTGGTTCTTGCGAGGACCAAGGGGGAGCGATACCCTTGCGCGGGTGCTCCAACGAGGACTAGTGGAGAGTGCCGACTCTTCGATACCTCAGGAAAAATTGGAGGAGTCTTCTAAACCTTGCTTTACATTCTGCACTTAATTCAAGCACTTTACATTGTGTAGCAAGTATTTGAAGTATTGTCTTAGCATTGTTGCATTTCTAGTATTATATTCTTAGTGCTAGTTGTTGGGGTGAAGTTGGGCTCTTGCTTAGCTCTTGCTTAGGTTTTAACTAGTGTTGATTTTTAGAAAAGCCCAATTCACCCCCCTCTTGGGCATCGTGATCCTTTCACTTACCTTAAAAACTTCTGTCCTGCTCAATTCGACTCATTTGCTTCTGTTCCCTCGGTGGGGAACTCGGGAGGATCCGTTATCATTTGGAAGAGCTCGAAGCTTTCGGGGAATGTTATCTTTCAAGACAATTATGCTCAGTCAGTGAAATTTACTTCAAATTTGTCGGCTTGTTTTTGGATTATTACAAATGTTTATGCTCCTTGTACCCCTCATGGGAAAATTGATTTCCTCAACTGGCTGCATAATATCTCTATGCCTTCTGACAAACTTTGGCTTCTCGTTGGTGACTTAAACTTAATCCGTCGGCCAGAGGACAGGAATAGGATTGGGGGTGATATTAACCTTATGCTGAAGTTCAATGAAGCAATTAGCAACTTAGATTTGATTGAAATTCCCCTCCACGGGCTAACGTACACCTGGTCGAACAGACAGCGGGAACCCCTTCTTCAGAGGTTGGATTGGTTTTTCATCTCTCAAGAATGGTCGATCGTCTATCTGGATTCTTATGCTAAGACAATGCCGCGAGACATCTCCGATCATGTTCCCTGTTTGGTTTCCTTTAAGTCTAGGATCCCTAAACCTAAGTTATTTCGGTTTGAGAACTTCTAGCTTGAATTGGATGGTTTCATGAATCTTTTTCAAACTACATGGAATGGGCTCCCTAGCCTCCCCGACAAAGCTAAAAACCTGACTGCCAAGTTCAAGTATGTCCAAAAAGTTCTGAAAGATTGGCAGAGATCGCTGCCAAAAATTGATAAAACGGTGAAAAACATCAAACTGCTAATTGAGCTTATTGACAAAATGGAAGAGCATCGGGATCTATCTATTGAGGAATGGAATTTCAGAGAAATTCTGCAACAAAAGGTGGCCGAATTGCTTAACATTCAGAAAATTTATTGGAAGCAGCGTGCAGCTATTAAGTGGGTTACTGATGGAGACATTTGCGCTCGCTTCTTCCACGCCCATGCCACCATTAAGCACAGGAAAAATTCAATTGCTACCTTGACTGACGACAATGGGATCACCCTCTTTGAGCATGAACATAAATCTGGTCTCCTCTAGGACACTTTCAAGTGCAGATTGGGATCGTCTGATTTCTCAGGCATTGTTTTTGACCTTGAAAGGGAATTAGGCTTACACCTAGTTCCTAAATAATTTTGGTGGTTGAATTGCCCAACACAAATAATTAGACTAACTAGTTTGTTCTAGTGTATAAGTTCTACAGGTGCAAAAGGTTCACACTTAGCCAATAAAAAGACCAAGCAAAGGGTTCAACTAAAGGAGCAAAGAGGGAACCGAAGGCACCTCTAGTCTGGCGCACCGGACTGTCCGGTGTGCCACCGGACAGTGTCCGGTGCACCACCGGACATGTCCGGTGCACCAGAGGACTCCAACTCAAACTCGTCGCCTTCAGGAATTCCCAGAGCCTGCGCGCTATAATTCACCGGACATGTCCGGTGTACACCGGACAGTGTCCGGTGCTCCAAGGGGACGCGGCTCTGGAACTTCGCAGCCTCGGGAATTCGCGGAAGCTGATCCGCTATAATTCACCGGACATGTCCGGTGCTCACCGGACTGTCCGGTGAGACGACGAGGCAACGACTACTTCGGCGCCAACGGATACCTGCGGGCGCATTAAATGCGCGCCAGCGCGCGTAGAAGGCAGGCACGCCCATGCTGGCGCACCGGACAGTCTACAGTACGTGTCCGGTGTGCCACCGGACATCAAGGCGGGCCCAGATGTCAGAACTCCAACGGTCGGGACCCTAACGGTTTGATGACGTGGCTGTCGCACCGGACATGTCCGGTGTGCACCGGACTGTCCGGTGCACCATTCGACAGACAGCCTCCACCAAACGGCTAGTTTGGTGGTTGGGGCTATAAATACCCCAACCACCCCACATTCATAGCCATCCAAGTTTCCACACTTCAACACCTTACAAGAGCTCTAGCATTCATTCCATAGCACACAAAAGAGATCAAATCCTCTCCAACTCCACATCAAGCCCTAGTAATTAGAGAGAGTGATTTGCCGTGTTCATTTGAGCTCTTGCGCTTGGATCGCTTCTTTTCTTTCTCATTTGCTCTTGTGATAAACATTCATTCACTTGTAATCAAAGCAAGAGACACCAAGTTTGTGGTGGTCCTTGCGGGGACTTTGTGTCCCAAGTGATTGAGAAGAAGAAGCTCACTCGATCGGTGGATCGTTTGAGAGAGGGTAAAGGGTTGAAAGAGACCCGGCCTTTGTGGCCTCCTCAACGGAGAGTAGGTTTGCAAGAACCGAACCTCGGTAAAACAAATCCTCGTGTCTCACTTGTTCATTCGCTTGCGATTTGTTTTTGCGCCCTCTCTCGCGGACTCGTTATTGTTTCTAACGCTAACTCGGCTTGTAGTTTGTGATTAAGTTATAAATTTCAGATTCACCCTATTCACCCCCCCTCTAGGCGACTTTCAATTGGTATCAAAGCCCAATGCTTCATTAGAGCCTAACCGCTCGAAGTGATGTCGGGAGATCACGCCAAGAGGGAGATGGAGACCGGCGACAAGCCCACTACAAGCCGCGTGTCAACCTCATCGGAAGAGTCCCGCAACAAGGGGAAGGGGAAGGAGAAGAAGACTTCTTCCCACAAGTCGCGTTGGAGTAGCGGCAAACACAAGAAGATGAGGAAGGTCGTCTACTACGAGACCAGCACTTCATCACCATCTACCTCCGGCTTCGACGCGCCGTCCGTCACTTCTAAGCGCCATGAGCGCAAGAAGTATAGTAAGATCCCCCTTCGCTATCCCCGTATTTCAAGGCATACACCTCTACTTTCCGTCCCACTAGGCAAACCACCAACCTTTGATGGTGAAGATTATGCAAGGTGGAGTGATTTAATGAAATTTCATCTAACCTCACTCCACAAAAGTATATGGGATGTAGTTGAGTTTGGTGTGCAGGTACCATCCGTAGGGGATGCGGATTATGATGCGGACGAAGTGGCCCAAATCGAGCACTTCAACTCCCAAGCATCAACCATCCTCCTCGCCTCTCTAAGTAGGGAGGAATATAACAAGGTGCAAGGGTTGAAGAATGCGAAGGAGATTTGGGATCTACTCAAGACCGCGCATGAGGGTGATGAACTCACCAAGATCACCAAGCGGGAAACGATCGAGGGGGAGCTCGGTCGCTTCCGACTTCGCAAAGGGGAGGAGCCACAAAACATGTACAACCGGCTCAAGACCTTGGTGAATCAAGTGCGCAACCTCGGGAGCAAAAAGTGGGATGACCACGAGGTGGTTAAGGTTATTCTAAGATCTCTTATTTTTCTTAACCCCACTCAAGTACAATTAATTCGTGGCAACCCTAGATATACACTAATGACCCCCGAGGAAGTAATCGGGAATTTTGTAAGTTTTGAGTGCATGATCGAAGGCTCAAAGAAGATCAACGAGCTTGATGAACCCTCCACATCCGGAGCTCAACCCGTGGCATTCAAGGCAATGGAGGAGAAGAAGGAGGAGTCTACACCAAGTAGACAACCAATCGACGCTTCAAAGCTCGACAACGAGGAGATGGCTTTAATCATTAAAAGCTTTCGCCAAATTCTCAAGCAACGGAAGGGGAAGGATTACAAACCCCGTTCCAAGAAGGTTTGCTACAAGTGTGGTAAGCCCGGTCACTTTATTGCTAAATGTCCATTATCAAGTGATAGTGACAGGGATAACGACAAGAAGGGGAGAAGGAAGGAAAAGAAGAAATACTACAAGAAGAAGGGTGGCGACGCGCATATGTGCCGCGAATGGGACTCCGACGAGAGCTCTACCGACTCCTCCGACGACGAGGACGCCGCCAACATCGCCGTCACCAAAGGGCTCCTCTTCCCCAACGTCGGCCACAAGTGCCTCATGGCCAAGGACGGCAAAAAGAAGGTAAAATCAAGATCCTCCACTAAATATGAAACATCTAGTGATGAGGATGATGATAGAAATGAGGAAAATAACTTGCGTATTCTTTTTGCCAACCTTAACATGAAACAAAAAGAAAAATTAAATGAATTAGTTAGTGCCATTCATGAGAAGGATGACCTTTTGGATTCCCAAGAGGACTTCCTAATCAAAGAAAATAAAAAACATGTTAAGGTTAAGAATGCTTATGCTCTAGAGGTTGAAAAATGTGAAAAATTAACTAGTGAGCTAAGCACATGCCATGATTTGATTACCAATCTTAGAAATGAAAATGCTAGTTTAAATGCTAAGGTTGATTCTCATATTTGCAATGTTCCAACTCCCGATCTTAGAAATGAAAATGTCAATTTATTTGCTAAGATTGTTGAATTGAACATTTCTCTTGCTAGCCTTAAATGTGAAAATGAAAAATTGCTTGCTAAGGCTAGAGATTTGGATGTTTGCAATACTACCATTTCTAACCTTAGAAGTGAAAACGATATACTCCATGCTAAGGTTATAGAATTAAAATCTTGCAAACCCTCTACATCTACCGTTGAGCATATTTCTATTTGTACTAGATGTAGAGATATTAATGTTGATGCTATCCATGATCACCTAGCCTTAATTAAGAAACAAAATGATCACATAGCTCAACTTAATGCTAAGATTAGTGAGCATGACTTAGAAAATGAAAAATTTAAATTTGCTAGAAGCATGCTCTATAATGGGAGACGCCCTGGCATTAAAGACGGCATTGGCTTCCAAAGGGGAGACAATGTCAAAATTAATGCCCCTCCTAAGAGACTTTCTAACTTTGTTAAGGGCAAAGCTCCCATGCCTCAGGACAACGAGGGTTACATTTTGTACCCTGCCGGTTATCCTGAGAGCAAAATTAGGAGAATTCATTCTAGGAAGTCTCACCCTGGCCCTAATCATGCTTTTATGTATAAGGGTGAGACATCTAGCTCTAGGCAACCAACCCATGCCAAGTTGCCTAGAAAGAAAACTCCTACTGCATCAAATGATCATGCCATTTCATTTAAAACTTTTGATGCATCTTATGTGCTTACTAACAAATCCGACAAAGTAGTTGCCAAGTTTGTTGGGGGCAAACACAAGGGCTCCAAGACTTGTGTTTGGGTACCCAAAGTTCTTGTTTCTAATGCCAAAGGACCCAAAACCGTTTGGGTACCTAAAACAAAGAACTAAACTTGTTTTGTAGGTTTATGCATCCGGGGGCACAAGTTGGATCATTGATAGCGGGTGCACAAATCACATGACAGGGGAGAAGAAAATGTTCTCCTCATACGAGAAAAACCAAGATCCCCAACGAGCTATCACATTCGGGGATGGAAACCAAGGTTTGGTCAAAGGTTTGGGTAAAATAGCTATATCTCCTGACCATTCCATTTCAAATGTTTTTCTTGTTGATTCTTTAGATTACAATTTGCTTTCCGTATCCCAATTATGTCAAATGGGCTACAACTGTCTATTTACCGATATAGGTGTCACTGTCTTTAGAAGAAGTGATGATTCAATAGCATTCAAGGGTGTGTTAGAGGGTCAGCTATACTTAGTGGATTTTGATAAAGCTGAACTCGACATATGCTTAATTGCTAAGACTAACATGGGTTGGCTCTGGCATCGCCGACTAGCCCATGTTGGGATGAAGAATCTTCATAAGCTTCTAAAGGGAGAGCACATTTTAGGACTAACTAATGTTCATTTTGAGAAAGACAGGGTTTGTAGCGCATGTCAGGCAGGAAAGCAAGTTGGTGCCCATCATCCACATAAAAACATCATGACGACCGACAGGCCGCTTGAGCTACTCCACATGGATCTATTCGGCCCGATTGCTTACATAAGCATCGGCAGGAGTAAGTATTGTCTTGTAATTGTGGATGATTATTCTCGCTTCACTTGGGTATTCTTTTTGCAGGAAAAATCACAAACCCAAGAGACCTTAAAGGGATTCTTGAGACGGGCTCAAAATGAGTTTGGCTTAAGGATCAAGAAAATAAGAAGCGACAACGGGACGGAGTTCAAGAACTCACAAATAGAAGGCTTTCTCGAGGAGGAAGGCATCAAGCATGAGTTCTCTTCTCCCTACACACCTCAACAAAATGGTGTAGTGGAGAGGAAGAATCGAACTCTATTGGATATGGCTAGGACCATGCTTGATGAGTACAAGACATCGGATCGGTTTTGGGCCGAGGCGGTCAACACCGCCTGCTACGCCATCAACCGGTTGTATCTACACCGAATCCTCAAGAAGACATCCTATGAACTCCTAACCGGTAAAAAGCCCAATATTTCATATTTTAGAGTCTTTGGTAGCAAATGCTTTATACTTGTTAAAAGAGGTAGAAAATCTAAATTTGCTCCTAAGACTGTAGAAGGCTTTTTACTAGGATATGATTCAAACACAAGGGCATATAGAGTCTTTAACAAGTCCTCTGGACTAGTTGAAGTTTCTTGTGATGTTGTGTTTGATGAAACTAATGGCTCTCAAGTAGAGCATGTTGATCTTGATGAGATAGGTGAAGAACAGGCTCCGTACATCGCACTAAGGAACATGTCCATAGGGGATGTGTGTCCTAAGGAATCCGAAGAGCCTTCAAATGCACAAGATCAACCATCCTCCTCCACGCAAGCATCTCCACCAACTCAAAATGAGGATGAGGCTCAAGATGATGAAATAGAAGATCAAGTAAATGAGCCACCTCAAGAAGACGGAAATGATCAAGGGGAAGATGCAAATGATCAAGACAAGGAGGATGAAGAACAAAGACCGCCACACCCAAGAGTCCACCAAGCAATTCAACGAGATCACCCCATCAACACCATCCTCGGCGACATTCATAAGGGGGTAACCACTAGATCTCGTGTTGCACATTTCTGTGAGCATTATTCATTTGTTTCCTCTATTGAGCCAACCAGGGTAGAGGAAGCACTTCAAGATTTGGATTGGGTGGTGGCGATGCAAGAGGAGCTCAACAACTTCACGAGAAATGAGGTATGGCATTTAGTTCCACGTCCTAACCAAAATGTTGTAGGAACCAAATGGGTCTTCCGCAACAAGCAAGATGAGCATGGTGTGGTGACAAGGAACAAAGCTCGACTCGTGGCCAAGGGGTATTCACAAGTCGAAGGTTTGGATTTTGGTGAAACCTATGCACCTGTAGCTAGGCTTGAGTCAATTCGCATATTATTAGCCTATGCTACTTACCATGGCTTCAAGTTTTTTTCAAATGGACGTGAAAAGTGCCTTCCTCAACGGACCAATCAAGGAAGAGGTCTATGTTGAGCAACCTCCCGGCTTTGAAGACAGTGAGTATCCTAACCATGTCTATAGGCTCTCTAAGGCGCTTTATGGGCTCAAGCAAGCCCCAAGAGCATGGTATGAATGCCTTAGAGATTTCCTTATTGCAAATGGCTTCAAAGTCGGCAAGGCCGATCCTACTTTATTTACTAAGACTCTTGCAAATGATTTGTTCGTATGCCAAATTTATGTTGATGATATTATATTTGGGTCTACTAACGAATATACATGTGAGGAATTTAGTAGGATCATGACACAAAAGTTCGAGATGTCTATGATGGGGGAGTTGAAGTATTTCTTAGGATTCCAAGTCAAGCAACTCCAAGAGGGCACCTTCATTTGCCAAACAAAGTACACTCAAGACATTCTAAACAAGTTTGGGATGAAGGATGCCAAACCCATCAAGACACCCATGGGAACTAATGGGCATCTCGACCTCGACACGGGAGGTAAGTCCGTAGATCAAAAGGTATACCGGTCGATGATAGGCTCATTGCTTTATTTATGTGCATCTCGACCGGATATTATGCTTTCCGTATGCATGTGTGCAAGATTCCAATCTGACCCTAAGGAATCACACCTGACGGCCGTAAAATGAATCTTGAGATATTTGGCTTATACTCCTAAGTTTGGGCTTTGGTACCCTCGGGGATCCACTTTTGATTTAATTGATTATTCGGATGCCGATTGGGCGGGGTGCAAAATTAATAGGAAGAGCACATCGGGGACTTGCCAGTTCTTGGGAAGATCCTTGGTGTCTTGGGCTTCAAAGAAGCAAAATTCGGTCGCTCTTTCCACCGCCGAAGCCGAGTACATTGCCGCAGGCCATTGTTGCGCGCAATTGCTTTGGATGAGGCAAACCCTGCGGGACTACAGTTACAAACTAACTAAAGTCCCTTTGCTGTGTGATAATGAGAGTGCAATCAAAATGGCCGATAATCCCGTCGAGCATAGCCGCACTAAACACATAGCCATTCGGTATCACTTTCTTAGGGATCACCAACAAAAGGGGGATATCGAGATTGCTTATATTAACACTAAAGATCAATTAGCCGATATCTTTACCAAGCCTCTTGATGAACAATCTTTTACCAAACTTAGGCATGAGCTCAATATTCTTGATTCTAGGAACTTCTTTTGCTAACTTGCACATATAGCTCATGAATATACCTTTGATCATGTCTCTTTTATATATGCTATGACTAATGTGTTTTCAAGTCTATTTCAAACCAAGTCATAGGTATATTGAAAGGGAATTGGAGTCTTCGGCGAAAACAAAGGCTTCCACTCCGTAACTCATCCCTCGCCGTCGCTCCAAGCTACTCCTCATCGTTGGGGGAGAAAGCAAAAGCAAAAGGACTCCAGCTTTGGTATAATCTTCACTCATATTTTATTTGCCAAAGGGGAGAAAGTAGTTAGTAAAAGGGCTCTAATGATTCCGTTTTTGGCGATTCATGCCAAAGGGGGAGAAAGTATGAGCCCAAAGCAAAAGGACCGCACCACCACCAATTTCAAAAATTTAGTTTTTTAAAGAGTATTTTCATTTGGTATCTTATGGTGTTCAAAAAGGGAGAGAAAGTGGTATTTCAAAAATGATATATCAAAACCCTCTTGAACTCTAAGAGGAGGACCTCAATTTAGGGGGAGTTTTGTTTAGTCAAAGGAAAAGCTTTTGAAACAGAGGGAGAAAACTTCAAATCTTGAAAATGCTTTGCCAAATCTTATTCATTTACCTTTGACTATTTGCAAAAGAACTCTGAAAAGAATTTACAAAAGAATTTGCAAAAACAAAACATGTGGTGCAAGCGTGGTCCAAAATGTTAAATAAGAAAGGAACAATCCATGCGCATTCTAAGTATTTATATTGGCTCAATTCCAAGTAACCTTTGCACTTACATTTTGCAAACTAGTTCAATTATGCACTTCTATATTTGTTTTGGTTTGTGTTGGCATCAATCACCAAAAAGGGGGAGATTGAAAGGGAATTAGGCTTACACCTAGTTCCTAAATAATTTTGGTGGTTGAATTGCCCAACACAAATAATTAGACTAACTAGTTTGTTCTAGTGTATAAGTTCTACAGGTGCAAAAGGTTCACACTTAGCCAATAAAAAGACCAAGCAAAGGGTTCAACTAAAGGAGCAAAGAGGGAACCGAAGGCACCTCTGGTCTGGCGCACCGGACATGTCCGGTGCACCAGAGGACTCCAACTCAAACTCGTCGCCTTCAGGAATTCCCAGAGCCTGCGAGCTATAATTCACCGGACATGTCCAGTGTACACCGGACAGTGTCCGGTGCTCCAAGGGGACGCGACTCTGGAACTTCGCAGCCTCGGGAATTCGCGGAAGCTGATCCGCTATAATTCACCGGACATGTCCGGTGCTCACCGGACTGTCCGGTGAGACGACGAGGCAACGGCTACTTCGGCGCCAACGGATACCTGCGGGCGCATTAAATGCGCGCCAGCGCGCGCAGAAGGCAGGCACGCCCATGCTGGCGCACCGGACAGTCTACAGTACGTGTCCGGTGTGCCACCGGACATCAAGGCGGGCCCAGAAGTCAGAACTCCAACGGTCGGGACCCTAACGGTTTGATGACGTGGCTGTCGCACCGGACATGTCCGGTGTGCACCGGACTGTCCGGTGCACCATTCGACAGACAGCCTCCACCAAACGGCTAGTTTGGTGGTTGGGGCTATAAATACCCCAACCACCCCACATTCATAGCCATCCAAGTTTCCACACTTCAACACCTTACAAGAGCTCTAGCATTCATTCCATAGCACACAAAAGAGATCAAATCCTCTCCAACTCCACATCAAGCCCTAGTGATTAGAGAGAGTGATTTGCCGTGTTCATTTGAGTTCTTGCGCTTGGATCGCTTCTTTTCTTTCTCATTTGCTCTTGTGATAAACATTCATTCACTTGTAATCAAAGCAAGAGACACCAATTTTGTGGTGGTCCTTGCGGGGACTTTGTGTCCCAAGTGATTGAGAAGAAGAAGCTCACTCGATCGGTGGATCGTTTGAGAGAGGGTAAAGGGTTGAAAGAGACCCGGCCTTTGTGGCCTCCTCAACGGGGAGTAGGTTTGCAAGAACCGAACCTCGGTAAAACAAATCCTCGTGTCTCACTTGTTCATTCGCTTGCGATTTGTTTTTGCGCCCTCTCTCGCGGACTCGTTATTGTTTCTAACGCTAACTCGGCTTGTAGTTTGTGATTAAGTTATAAATTTCAGATTCGCCCTATTCACCCCCCTCTAGGCGACTTTCAGACCTCTCAGAGCTTTTAACCAGTAATGAGCAACTTCACGAGTTAGACTCCCCGTTTACTAAATTGGAGATTGACAACATTATAAAACTATTACCTTCGGATAAATCTCCTGGTCCTGATGGTTTCAATACAAATTTCATCAAGAAGTGTTGGCATGTCATTGCTCAAGATTTCTATGATCTTTGTGATAAATTCTATCAAGGTGAGGTCTGCCTAAGAAGTATCAACGGGTCCTTCATTGTTTTGATCCCGAAGATGGAGAATCCACAGAAGGTGGGGGATTATAGGCCAATTTCACTACTAAACAATAGTATGAAAATCTTAACGAAGCTGTTGGCAAACCGCCTGCAACCGTTCATGTCTCGGTTAATTCACAAGAACCAGTATGGATTCATCAAGGGAAGATCTATTCAGGACTGCTTGGCTTGGGCCTATGAATACATTCACTTATGCCACTCCTCAAAAAAAGAGATCATTGTGCTCAAGCTGGACTTCGAAAAGGCTTTTGACACTGTTGAACATGAACTGATTATTCAGGTTCTGACTCACAAAGGTTTCGGTCCTAGATGGATCAACTGGGTTCGGAGCATCCTTCTTTCTGGCACGTCTTCGGTGTTACTCAATGGTGTTCCTGGTAAGCCCTTTCATTGCAAGAGAGGTGTTAGACAGGGTGATCCTCTTTCGCCTCTGTTGTTTGTCTTGGCAGCAGACCTTCTTCAGAGCATTATTAATAAGGCTAGGCTATGGAATCTTCTTAAGCTCCCTTTACCGGATATTGGTGACCAGGATTTCCCGATTGTTCAGTATGCAGATGACACTCTTTTAATTTTGGAGGCCTGCCCTAAGCAACTTTTCTTCCTCAAGGCAATCCTCAACTCTTTTGCTTCTTCTACTGGCCTGAAGGTTAACTATAATAAATCAAATATGTACTCTATAAACGTGCCTTCTGACAAGATAGAGATCCTCTCCCGTACCCTCAATTGCCAGATTGGAGAAATGCCATTCACCTATCTTGGTTTGCCTTTGGGCCTTGCGAAACCCAGAAAGGAACACTTTATGCCTCTTATTCAAAGGATCGAGAAGAGATTGTCTTGCTCTTCAAATTTTTTATCTCAAGCTGGGCGCTTGGAATTGGTAAATTCAGTCTTCTCAGCCTTGCCAACGTTCTTTATGTGCACGCTCAAGATACCTAAAACCATCATTAAGCAAATTTACATGTTCAGGAAGCACTATCTGTGGAGAGGGAATGACATTAGTTCCAAGAAGCCGCCTCTGATTGCTTGGAATGCGATTACTCAGAGAAAAGTGAATGGTGGGCTGGGGGTTCTTCGCCTGGAAACCCAGAACGAGGCTCTCCTAATCAAATTCTTGCATAAATTTTTCAATAACAGCGACTTACCCTGGGTGCATCTCGTCTAGAATAAATACTATTTGTCCCGTGGACTCCCTGGCCATAGAAACATTGGCTCTTTCTGGTGGAAGAGCATGATCAAGCTTCTTCCCAACTTTAAGGGACTGGCACTCCCTGTTATTGGCAATGGCAGATCAATTTCGTTCTGGGAAGATCAGTGGAGTCAGAGCATCCCGAGGCAAAAATTCCCAGAGTTATTCTCCTTTGTCAAAAACACAAAATTGACTATTAAAGAGGCTAAAGAGCAGGATTAGTTTGCTGGTTTTTCATTTGCCTATCTCTGAACAAGCATATGATGAATACTTGGAGCTGCAGGTGGTTTGGGAACAAATTGCCCTCAGTGATGCCCACGACCGTTGGCGGTACATTTGGGGATCTGACAACTACTCCTCTCAAAAAGCTTACAGATTTTTTATGGCCCAGACGCATGTTCACCCTATCTACAGACTCTTATGGAAAAGCAAATGTCAGCCTAAGCATAGAGTTTTCTATTGGTTGTGGCTTAAAAATAGGCTAACTACCAGAGATATGCTGAGAAGGAAAAACATGGAGCTGGATTCTTATTCTTGCGAGAACTGCTTATGGCAAAGAGAGGAGACTCTTTATCATCTGTTCCTCAGATGCAATTTTGCGAAAGCTTGCTGGAACTCAATTGGCATAACCCCACCCAGAATTTCTAATCCTGAGGAGGCATCAGCGAACCTTAATCACCAGCTTAACGTCCCCTTCTCTATGGAGATTATTATTCTCATGACATGGAGCATCTGGAAAAGCCGAAACGAGTGGCTGTTTTCAAACAAAGATCCTTCGGTTCATCGCTATACACAGGAATTCAGTAAGGAGCTGCGGTTGATCATGCACAGAGCGCGGGGGAACTTTGACATCTCTATCCCGAATTGGCTGAGTCTGTGGCAGGCATAGGAGTAGTGCTTCCTAATCCACTGCATTTAAACTTTTGTAAAGAGGCTAAGTTGTAATGTTTTCTTTTCACTTCTTCAATAAATTTCTCAGTAGGCCCCCCTCCCGATTCTTCAAAAAAAACAACTAGGAAGGAGGAAGACGATGTCATATCTGTTCTGTTCGATCCTTCCCGTGTGGAGTCTTCCCTCTCTTGTAGTACCAGCCAGCAAGCAGCCCAGGCTCAACATGGCCCACAACCCATCTAGTATACCTGACATTTCCCACTCCTTGAAATACAACTTGTCCCTAAGCTGCTCTTCGCATGAACACTAGGATCCCAAAGAAAGACTGAGAAATTGCCTTGGCCATTGCTAACAGCACCCAAACTAGAGGTAACAAGGCCAGTGCCAGCACCAATTCCTGAACCAACGAAACTGAGGCCGGTGTTAGTGCCAATGTTGGGCCTCAACATTTAGAACATGAACATGTAGAATGCCATGGTGGACACCTCCTCGGATACCACACTCACCCATCTATACTTGTAGTTAGTATACACAATGATCCTGGTGAAGTACAAGTATCCAATCACGACAACATAGAACTGGCAGAAGAGCGTGAGCCTGGTAAGGGTTCTGGCCACCTTGACGTCTGTCTTAAATGACTCACGTAGAGCACATCACAGCAACAAGCGACATCAACAGACAAGAAGATTTGGTTCCATGTCACCCATCCCTGCAAGAATGGCCTAGGCTCGCCAACCACAGCAACAACGATGTAAGTTGTAGCCTGCAAAGGGATCACAACCAGGAGCACTTTCTTCTCCTTGTCCTGCAGGAACGGTGTTAGCACCCCTTTCCGAGATAGGTCCTCAAACACCTCCAATGCTTTCTTCTCGTTGCCCTCTTTGCAATACCCATTGATTAGTACGTTATAAGTCAACACGTTTGGGGAAAGACCATTATTATGCATCTCCTCAAGATCAACATAAGCATCTGGTGCACGTCCATCCATGAACAACGCATGCACAAGCAAATTGTATGTAGCAACCATCATGGCAATCCCTCGATGTACAATATCCTTCCGGTATTGTAGAGCCACATCTAGTTTGCGCATGTCACAGTAGCCACGAATCAATGTGTTGTACATCACCGCAGATGGTGACACCTCTCCCTTAATCAGCATTTCGTTCGCGCGCTGCCCGCTTATTTGGTAATTTGGAAAAAATGCAATTTTTGCACAACACGTGTGTCGTTTCTTGGCTATGTTGTTACTTCGCAGGGCATTGAGGTGGACAACAACAAGATTGAGGCCATCCAATCCTGGCCACGCCGCTGAGAATTACGTAGATTCAGAGTTTTCTTGGGCTTGCAGGATTCTACCGATGGTTTGTGCGTGATTTCAGCTCCATTGCCGCCCCGTTGCATGAGCTCACCAAGAAGGGCATCCCTTTCTCCTAGGGTACGACACAAGAAGAGACATTCACCATCCTAAAAGATAAGTTAACAGATGCCCCTTACTACAGCTACCCGATTTCAATAAGATGTTAGGACTTGAATGCGATTCTAGTGGTATTGGGTTGGGTGATGTGTTGCTTCAAGGGGGAAAACCAGTGTCTTACTTTAGCAAAAAATTAAGCGGTGCTCGTCTGAATTATTCCACTTATGACAAAGAACTTTGCGCCTTGGTTCGCACTCTACAAACTTGGCAACATTATTTATGGCCTCACAAGTTTTTATTCATTTTGATCATGAGGCTTTAAAACATATTCGTAGCCAAACCAATCTGAAACATTGACATGCTGGGTATAATTCATAGAGTCTTTTCCTTACATCATTAAACACAAGAACGGGAAAGACAACATTATCATTGATGCTTTGTCACGCCGATATACCATGCTATTTCAATTAGATCTTTAAATTTTTTGCTTACAAACTATGAAAGAATAATGCATCGATGATTCTGATTTTAAGGACATTAGGATGTATTGCAAGGATGGTAGACCATGGGGTAAATTCCACATAAACGATGGGTTCTTGTTCCGTGCTAACAAGTTGTGTATTCTAGCAAGCTTTGTTCGTCTTTTGCTGTTACATGAAGCGTATGGTGGTGGCCTAATGGGACACTTTGGTGTATACAAGACATAGGAGATTTTGGCCGCACGCTTCTTTAGGCCCCAGATGCGCCGCGACGTGGAACGCCTTGTTGCACGCTGCACTACATGCCAGAAAGCTAAGTCACACCTGAACAACCACGATTTGTATATGCCATTATCTGTCCCTACTTCTCCTTGGATCGATATTTCTATGGATTTTGTTTTAGGCTTACCTAGAACTAAGAAGGGGAGGGATAACATCTTTGTGGTTATTGATCGATTCTCTAAAATGGCTCACTTCATACCATGTCATAAAACTGATGATGCTAGCGACATTGCTGAATTGTTCTTTCGTGAGATTATTTGTTTACGTGGTGTTCCTCATACAATAGTCTCAGATCGCGATGCTAAGTTACTAAGTCATTTTTGAAGATCCCTTTGGAATAAACTAGGCACTAAATTGCTTTTCAGCACCACTTGTCACCCATAAACAGATGGGCAAACTGAGGTTGTGAACATGACCTTATCTACCATGCTTAGGGCTGTATTAGAAAGGAATCTGAAACTTTGGGAGGATTGTTTGCCATAGGTAGAGTTTGCTTACAATCGTGCTACACATTCCTCCACAAAAATGTGTCATTTTCAGATTGTCTATGGTTACATTGCACGTTCCACGGGCGCCAATTGACTTGCTGACCCTTGATCCTTTGGATGCCCCACATGTAGATGTTGTTGCACGTGTTAAACATATGTTGGATATCCATGAACAGACACAACAGAACATCATGCACACTAATGCTAAAAATCGAGTTGTTGGTAGCAAAGGACATAAACTTGTTACTTTTGAATCGGGTGATTTGGTCTGGTTACATTTGCGCAAGGATCGCTTTCCTACTTTGTGCAGGTCTAAGTTGATGCCACGTGCTACTGGTCCATTCAAGATGTTAAAGAAAATTAATGATAATGCTTATGTACTTGACCTACCTGTGGAATATGGTGTTTCCTCTAGTTTTAATGTTGCAGATTTGAAACCATATGCGGGCGAGGATGAGGAGTTGGTGTCGAGGACGACTTCGATTCAAGAAGGGTAGGATGATGAGGACATCAACCCCAACAAAGGAATGGCTACTCCAACTAAACCAGCACAGGCACCACCAGGACCGCTCACTCGAGCTCGTGCACGTGAATTAAACTTTGAGATGATTATGAAGAATGAAGGACCAGAAGTTTCCTAAAGAGCATGCACCATCTATGCTCATGATGAATCTGCACAGAATAAAGTCTAGGTGTTGCGCCACCTATCTATCCTTTAGTTTGGAAAGAAATAATCAAGAAGGTGTTGTGACACCTAAATAAGGAATGGGAATCAAGGAGATGACATGGCTGATTGGGCACCTATTCCCTGCCTTGTTTGCAGGAGAATATGTGGTTGATTGGGCGCCTAATTTCCTGCCTTGTGGGAAGGTGGACGCCCACCTCCTAGAGCGGGTTTTCTTTGATAAGTTTAGCTATCGTGCAAACATCTGTACTTGAAAGTTGCCTAGAGAGGGGGTGAATAGGTGAAACCTGTAAATTATAAACTTTGAACACACACTTTACCCGAGGTTAGGATTAGAAACAAATAATAATGAATATGGAGTGTAGAAGAGAGTTCTTCTTGCTATGAGTTGCTCAATCAATCCGAATAACTTTGGGAGCTAACTCAAAAGGATTATGAGCAAGAGAACTTTTAGAGAGAGGGGAGAGTGAAGAAACAAATTGAATGGTGATGATCAACACAAATCAACACGATGATTTGTTTCTCGAGGTTCAGTTCCAATGAACCTACTCCCCATTGAGGAGGCCACAGAGGCCGAGTCTTTTTCCACCTTTTCCCTCTCTTAATCGGTCACTTAGACCGGTTGAGTGCTTCTTCTTAATCTCACGGGTCACAAAGACTCCGCAAGGATCACCACACACTTAGGTGTCTCTTGCTTGCTTTACAAATCACTTAGAGAGTTTAGAAGGAGATGAAGAAAGCACAACCAAGCAAAAAGAGCAACAAATGAAACACAAATCACACTCTCTCAAGTCACTAATCACTATTGATCACTTGTCTTAATTGTGGGACTTGGAGAGGATTGGAAGCTTTGAATGTGTCTTTGGAATGAATTCTTTGCTCTTGTATTGAGTGTGGAGAGTGGAAAGTGTGTGAAAGGGAAATATGGTTAACCTTTTCCCAGTATTAATTTTGGTGGTTGAATGCCCAACACAAATATTGGACTAACTAGTTTGCTCTAGATTATATATTCTACAGGTGCATAAAGGTTCAACACAAACCAATAAAAGATCAAAGTTAGGGTTCAAATACAAAGGAGCAAAGGAACTGAGAGTGCCCTGGTCTGGCGCACCGGACAGTGTCCGGTGCACCAGGACCGTACAGTCCCAAACTCGCCACCCTAGGGTTTCTCTGGGCGTGCTCCGCTATAATTCACCGGACTGGTGCATTCTCTCCTAGACACAATTCAAAAAAAATCAAAGCCTCTCCAAGTCCCAAATTCACTCCAAACACCTAGTGACTAGAGAGAGTGTTTTGTTCGTGTTCTTTGCGCTCTTGTTTCTTGGATCGCTTTCTTCCTTCCTCATTCTTGTTCTCAAGTGACTTGTAATCAAGGAAAGAGACACCAAGTGTGTGGTGGTCCTTGCAGGGTCTAAGTGACCCGTTTGATTAAGGAGAAAGCTCACTCGGTCTAGGTGACCGTTTGAGAGAGGGAAAGGGTTGAAAGAGGCCCAGTCTTTGTGACCACCTCAACGGGGACTAGGTTCTTTAGAACCGAACCTCGGTAAAACAAATCACCTTGTTCATCCGCTTTATTTCTTGGTTGATTTCCCCCCCTCTCTTTCGGACTCGGATTTAATTCTAACGCTAACCCCGACTTGTAGTGTGTGCTTAAGTTTATAATTTTCAGATTCCGCCTATCCACTCCCCCTCTAGGCGACTTTCAATTGGTATCAGAGCTCAGTACTTCATTAGAGTCTAACCACTCGAAGTGATGTTGGGAGGATCTGCCTAGAGGGAAACCGGCGAGAAGGGCACAAGCCACGAGAAGGCTCCATCAAGGGAGTCCGGCATCAAAGCCAAAATCCCCTCTCCGCGTCAAGTCGCATCGAAGTGGCGACAAGAAGAAGAAAATGAAGAAAGTGGTCTACTACGAGACCGATTCTTCATCGCCCTCCATATCCGGCTCTGACGCGGCGTCCATCACTTCTAAGCGCCATGAGCGCAAGAAGTATAGTAAGATGCCACTTCGTTATTCCCGTATTTCTAAGCGCACTCTATTACTTTACGTTCCATTAGGCAAGCCACCATGTTTTGATGGTGAAGATTATTCTATGTGGAGTGATAAAATGAGGCATCACCTAACCTCACTCCACGCAAGCATATGGGACATTGTTGAGTTTGGAGCGTAGGTACCAAATATGGGGGACGAAGATTACAATTCGGACGAGGTCGCCCAAATACGACACTTTGACTCCCAAGCAACTACTATACTCCTCGCCTCCTTGTGTCAAGAGGAGTATAATAAGGTGAAAGGGTTAAAGAGTGCCAATGAGATTTGGGATGTCCTAAAGACTGCACACGAAGGAGATGAGGTGACCAAGATCACCAAGCGGGAGACGATCGAGGGGGAGCTCGGTCAATTCGTCCTCAACCAAGGAGAGGAGCCACAAGCCATGTACAACCGGCTCAAGACCTTGGTCAATCAAGTGTGCAACCTCGGGAGCACAAAATGGGATGACCATGGAATGGTCAAGGTTATTCTTAGATCCCCCATATTTCGTAATCCCACTCAAGTTCAATTAATACGTGGTGATCCTAGATACAAATTAATGTCTCCCGAGAAAGTGATAGGAAAGTTTGTGAGCTTTGAACTAATGATCAAAGGCTCTAAACACATCGTCGACTTGGAGCAAGGCGGTACCTCCACACTCGAGGTGCAACCCGTCGCATTCAAAGCGACGGAAGAGAAGAAAGAAGAGTCTACATCAAGTAGGCTCCCCATCGATGCCTCCAAGTTCGACAATGAGGAAATGACGCTTATCATCAAAAGCTTTCGGCAAATCCTCAAGCAAAGGAGGGGAAAGGACTACAAACCTCGCTCTAAAAGGGTGTGCTACAAATGTGGTAAGCTCGGTCATTTTATTGCTAAATGTCCTATGTCTAGTGATAGTGACAGGGGCGACGACAAGAGGGGGAAGAAGAAGGAGAAGAAGAGATATTACAAGAAGAAGGGTGGCGATGCCCACGTGTGTCGGGAATGGGACTCTGACGAGAGCTCCACCGACTCCTCCTACGATGAGGATGCCGCCAACATCGCCGTCAACAAGGGACTCCTCTTCCCCAATGTCGGCCACAAATGCTTCATGGCAAAGGACAGCAAAAAGAAGAAGGTACAATCTAGAACCACTCCAAGTATACTACATCTAGTGATGAGGGTAGTTCTAGAGAAGATGAAGATGATCTGCTTACCCTTTTTGCCAACCTTAACATGCAACAAAAAGAAAAATTAAATGAATTGATAGGTGCCATTCATGTGAAGGATGAACTCTTGGACAGCCAAGAGTAATTCCTTATTAAAGAAAACAAAAGGCATGTTAAAGTAAAAAATGCTTATGCTCAGGAAGTAGAGAAAAATGAAAACTTGACTAAGGAGCTTAGCATTTGCCATGATTCAATTACCAATCTTAGAAATGAAAATGCTAGTTTAATTGCTAAGATTGATAATTTGAATGAATCAATTTCTAGCCTTAGAACTGAAAATGCTAGTTTAATTTCCAAGGCTAATGAATTAAATGTTTGCAATGTTTCTATTTCCAGTCTTAGAAATGAGAATGCTATTTTAAATGGTAACATTGAGAAATTAAAATTATGCAAACCCTCTACATCTACTGTTGAACATATTGCTATTTGTACTAGATGTAGAGAAGTTAATGTAGAAGCTATTCATGATCACATTGCTTTAATTAAACAACAAAATGATCATATAGCTTAATTAACTGCTAAAATTAAGGAGCATGAAATTGAAAATAAAAAGTTTAAATTTGCAAGAAGCATGCTCTATAGTGGGAGACGCCCTGGCATTAAGGATGGCATTGGTTTCCAACAGGGAAGCAATGTCAAGCTTAATGCTCCTAAAAGATTGTCTAACTTTGTTAAGGGCAAAGCTCCCATGGTTCAGGATAATGAGGGTTACATTTTATATCCTGCTAATTATCCTGAGCACAAGATTAGGAGAATTCATGCTAAGAAATCTCATTTTGTTTCCCATCATGCTTTTATGTATAAGAATGAGGCTTCTAGCTCTATGCAATCAACTCATGTTAAATTGCCTAAAAAGAAAACTCATACTGCATCAAGTGATCATAACATTTCATTTAAGACTTTTAATGCATCATATGTTTTAACTAACAAATAAGGCAAAATAGTTGCCAAATATGTTGGGGGCAAACACAAGGGGTCAAACACTTGTGTTTGGGTACCCAAGGTGCTTGTTTCTAACGTGAAAGGACCCAGGACTGTTTGGGTACCTAAGAACAAGGCCTAAATTGTTTTGCAGGTGTATGCATCTGGGGGCTCAAGTTGGATAATTGATAGCGGATACACAAACCACATAACAGGGGAGAAAATAATATTCTCCTCCTACGAGAAAAACGAGGATCCCCAAAGAGCTATTACATTCGGGGGATGGAAATTAAGGTTTGGTCAAAGGACTTGGTAAAATTGCTAAATCACTTGACCATTCTATTTCTAATGTTTTTCTTGTAGATTCTTTAGATTATAACTTTCTTTCAGTTTCTCAATTATGCAAAATGGGCTACAACTATCTTTTTACAAATGTAGGTGTTACTGTCTTTAGAAGAAGTGATGATTCAGTAGCATTTAAGGGAGTATTAGAGGGTCGGCTATACTTAGTTGATTTTAACAGAGCTGAACTCGATACTTGCTTAATTGCTAAGACTAATATGGGTTGGCTCTGGCATCGCCGACTAGACCATGTTGGGATGAAGAATCTTCACAAGCTTCTAAAGAGAGAACACATTTTAGGACTAACAAATGTTCATTTTGAGAAAGACAGGATTTGTAGCGCATGTCAAGCAAGAAAGCAAGTTGGTGTTCAGCATCCACAGAAGAACATAATGACAACGGACAGGCCACTGGAGTTACTCCACATGGATCTATTCGGTCCGATAGCTTACATAAGCATCGGCGCGAGTAAGTACTGTCTTGTAACTGTGGATGATTATTCTCGCTTCACTTGGGTATTCTTTTTGCGGGAAAAATCACAAACCCAAGAGACCTTAAAGGGATTCTTGAGACGGGCTCAAAATGAGTTCAGATTGAGAATAAAAAAGATAAGAAGCGACAACGGGACAGAGTTCAAGAACTCTCAAATAGAAGGCTTTCTTGAGGATGAGGGCATCAAGCATGAGTTCTCTTCTCCCTACACACCTCAACAAAATGGTGTAGTGGAGAGGAAGAATAGAACTCTACTGGACATGGCAAGGACCATGCTTGATGAGTACAAGACTCAGGACCGGTTTTCGGCTGAGGCGATTAACACCGCCTGCTACTCCATCAACCGGCTCTACCTTCACCAAATCCTCAAGAAGACATCTTATGAACTCCTCACTGGTAAAAAACCTAATGTTTCATATTTTAGAGTCTTTGGTAGCAAATGTTTTATTCTTGTTAAAAGAGGTAGAAAATCTAAATTTGCTCCTAAGGCTGTAGAAGGCTTTTTACTTGGCTATGACTCAAACACAAGGGCATATAGAGTCTTCAACAAATCCACTGGATTAGTTGAGGTTTCTTGTGACATTGTGTTTGATGAGACTAATGGCTCCCAAGTGGAGCAAGTTGATCTTGATGAGCTAGATGATGAAGAGGCTCCATGCGTCGCGCTAAGAAACATGTCCATTGGGGATGTGTGTCCTAAGGAATCCGAAGAGTCTACACAAGCACAAGATCAACCGTCATCTTCCATGCAAGCATCTCCTCTAACTCAAGATGAGGAACAGGCTCAAGATGATGAAAATGAAGACCAATAGGATGAGCCACCTCAAGAGGAGGACAATGATCAAGGGGGAGATGACCATGACAAAGACAAGGAAGATGAGCAAGACATTCAGGGTTAAAGACCGCCACACCCAAGAGTCCACCAAGCAATCCAACGAGATCACCCCTTCAACTCCATCCTTGGTGATATTTATAAGGGGGTAACCACTAGATCTTGAGTTGCACATTTCTGTGAACATTACTGTTTTGTGTCCTCTATTGAGCCATATAGGGTGGAGGATGCACTAAGAGATTCAGATTGGGTGCTGGCTATGCAAGAGAAGCTCAACAACTTCACGAGGAATGAGGTATGGCATTTAGTTCCACGTCCTAATCAAAATGTTGTAGGTACCAAGTGGGTATTCCGCAACAAGCAAGATGAGCATGGTGTGGTGACAAGGAACAAAGCTAGACTTGTGGCCAAAAGATATTCACAAGTCGAAGGTTTGGACTTTGGTGAAACCTATGCACCCGTAGCTAGGCTTGAGTCAATTCGTATATTACTTGCCTATGCTACTTACCATGGCCTTAAGCTTTATTAAATGGACGTGAAAAGTGCCATCCTCAATGGACCAATCAAGGAAGAGGTCTATGTTGAGCAACCTCCCGACTTTGAAGATAGTGAGAACCCTAACCATGTGTATAAACTCTCAAAGGCGCTTTATGGGCTCAAGCAAGCCCCAAGGTCATGGTATGATTGCCTGCGAGATTTCCTTATCACTAATGGCTTCAAAGTCGGAAAAGCCGATCCTACACTCTTTACTAAAACTATTGCAAAAGATTTGTTTGTATGCCAAATTTATGTTGATGATATCACATTTGGGTCTACTAACAAATCTACTTATGAAGAGTTCAGTAGGATCATGATACAAAAATTCGAGATGTCTATGATGGGGGATTTGAAGTATTTCCTAGGATTTCAAGTCAAGCAACTCCAATAAGGCACCTTCATCAGCCAAACAAAGTACATTCAAGACATACTTAACAAGTTTGGAATGAAGGATGCCAAGCCCATCAAGACACCCATGAGAACAAATGGCCATCTCGACCTCGACACGGGAGGTAAGTCCATAGATCAAAAGGTATACTGGTCGATGATAGGATCTTTACTCTATTTATGTGCATCTCGACCGGATATTATGCTTTCAGTATGCATGTGTGCAAGGTTCCAAGCCGATCCTAAGGAAGTTCACCTTAGGGCCGTGTAAGTGCAATCAACCCCAAGTGAGGGTTTTGGTGATTTAATGACAAAACAAATAAGGGTACTAACAGTTTTTGTTCTCAGTGTTTGATTAGAAGGAAACAGGAACTTAAGGAAGCACCAAGGACTTCATGCAACGGTCGTATAAAATTTATGTAAAATCTTGTGTTGCATGATGTAATTCTTCCTTGTTTTTTTCCGCACAGGTAGAGGTGTTTGCTATAGCTCAAGTCCTCTAATTCAAAAGCTATTTTTGAAAACCAAAAATCTTATTAACATTATTTGGTTGACCATGGTTTGGTTTGAGAAACCTAGAGTGTTCTTGCTGAAAAGCAGCTGAACTTCTTCAACTGCAGCTGAGCTTTCCAGCTGAACTTAACTTCAGCTGTGATGAGCTTCTTCAGTTGCAGCTGGGCTTTTCAGCTGAGCTGGACTTCAGCTGAGTTGAACTTTCAACTCCAGCTGAACTTCAACTTCAGCTGTGGACCTCTCTGACCATACCCAGCTGAACTTGCCCCCGGGCAGCTGAGCTGGGGTTTTCTCTCCAAAACTCTCTGGTCTAGACCAGCTGAACTGGTCCTGGGGGGCAGCTCAACTGGTCTCTGACCCTCTGACTTCTGATCTGCAGTCTGCCAGTCAGACTGGCAGTCAGGTCGCCAGGGGTGTCAGGGGGCGGTTCAACCGCCCTGGGGGGCGGTTCAACCGGTCCTGGCCTGTCTGACCCGTCTGCAGGTCAGTCTGCCAGTCAGTCTGGCAGTCAGACTGGCAGACTGACTGCTGACCTGTCAGGGGGCGGTTCAACCGCCCTACGGGGCGGTTCAACCTGTTTTCAGCGGGGTTTTTGGTCAAACAGCTAGTTTTTGAGCCGTGGCTGTAAATAGACCCCCTCTCTCTCTCTCTTCTTAAATACGGCTGAACACTCACTCATTTATTGCTCACCTAACTTGAGACAAAGCACTCATCTCTCCATCTCTCTCACACTTAAATCTTCCTCAAGATTCAACCTTGTTGGAGGAGCTCTTGGGTGTGAGGTTTGTGCTTGTGCTCACGATTTGGTTTTCCTCTCCCATCTCTTTTTTCAAAGACTTGAGCTTGTGCAAACCCCTCTTGTGTGTTCTTGGTGTTCTTGAAACCCTAGGTTTCAAGATCTTTTGAGATTGCTTGGGAGTCTCCAAATTTGTGGACGATGTTGGGGGGTCTTCGTCCTCCGAAGGTCCTCAAAAACATGATTTGACAATGTTTTCCAAGTGGATTATGTGAACAGGTATCTTCGGACTCAGAATTATGAACATGAAATACGGTCAGGACGAAGCCTGAACCAGACGAAGGGGGATTAAAATGGAGGACAGGCTGATTACCAAGCTCCACGAAGGATGGTGCACAGCCGAAGCTGTGCGCAGGGAAGCTTCGTCGTGATAGCAGAGAGGGGAACCGACTTAAAGATGAAAAGACTACTTGGGCCTTGACAGATTTCCATAAGGCATTGGCAAATGTAATGGACATGAATGTAATTTTACGTGGGCTGCGTCCCGCGTCTATAAATAGATGAACAGTACTCCCGTACTGTTCACGCTGACTTGACATTTGCTATCGCGTCACGTTTGTACCTTTCTCTTCCTTCAAGACCGAAGGTACATTTGTAATTTGAAATCATTTCTATTTTCCCATGATAATGAAATAGAAATGATTCTGTCATAATGTTTAAATGTTTGTTTTATATTTTATGCTTTATATGAAACCTTCGTCATTTATTGTCATGTTTACGAAGGTGTGTCATTCGTGACCTTCGTCTGAAGATCATTATATCCTAAGGGAAATAATGCTTCGAAGGACGAAGGGTTTTTATCTTTAACATTTTATGTTGCCTTGTTCTTAAACCGTAGCATTTGAGAACAAGTCCCCAACATTGGCGCCCACCTCCGGTGAACTCACTTCCACTTCGAGATTTTTGAACACCTTCGGAAGCTATAGACCTTCGTTATGGCGCCGAAGAAAGCTTCAGCGACTGGGGCTGCAACCCTGCAACCGCTGGATCCCAACCAGGAGACCGTTTCTCTTCGGGAGGCCCGAAGCCAGAAAAGGAAGGCCGTCAGCCCGACGCTTCAGGAGGATGAACTAGACCAGGAAATCAGGGATATGGAGATGCTTCATCAGCAGGTGCAGAGGAAAAAGGAAAAGATGGCCAGGCTAGCTGAGCTGCAAAGGCAGATAGACGAAGCTTCTGAAGAAGTCCGTCATTTTACCCACGATGAGCAGAACCGAAGGCCTCAACAAAAAGACCTTCATCAGGAGGGCTTCTTCAACGAAGATGACTGGTATGACAATTTCCATCATGGAAATTTTGT
Source organism: Zea luxurians (assembly GCA_029449295.1). Classification (NCBI taxonomy): domain Eukaryota; kingdom Viridiplantae; phylum Streptophyta; class Magnoliopsida; order Poales; family Poaceae; genus Zea; species Zea luxurians. The sequence continues at coordinate 172,383 of JAOPSE010000340.1, read as the reverse complement.
TTTTGATGATGCTTCTCCTCTGTCCGCTGAGCTGCAGGCTACACCCTGGCCTCCGTCCTACAAGCCACCCCAGCTTCCCATGTTCGATGGCCATTCAGACCCGAAGCAGTTTTTGATGAGTTACGAAGCAACAGTGTCTTCGTATGGTGGCAACGCTGCAGTCATGGCAAAGTCTTTTGTTATGGCTGTTAGGAATGTCGCTCAGACTTGGTATTCCTCCCTTCGACCAGGAACGATCACTTCATGGCAGAAGCTGAAAGATATGTTGTTAACCAGCTTTCAAGGATTTCAGACGAAGCCGGTCACTGCTCAAGCCTTATTCCAGTGCACTCAGGATCATGAAGAATACCTTCAGGCGTATGTCAGAAGATTCTTGCGTTTGAGGGCGCAGGCACCAACGGTGCCCAATGAAATTGTCATCGAAGCCATGATCAAGGGGCTTCGTCCTGGACCTGCAGCTCAATACTTTGCTAGGAAGCCTCCTCAGACTCTGGAGAAGCTGCTCCAAAAGATGGACGAGTACATTCGTGCCGATAATGACTTTCGCCAAAGAAGGGAGGAGGCCTTCAGATTTTCTGAAATGACCAGGGGCTTCGGAGGAAGATTTTATCCGAGACATGTTAGGTCCATCCACAACTCCACTCAGAATGATGATAAGGGGAGTCAGCAGAACAGACCGCAGTGCTCCTCACAGGCTTCGGGTCAACAGCAAAGCTTCTTCCGGCCACCAGCTCCAAGAGGCAGAGGCGCCAGGGGCTTCGGCGGAAGATTTGGAGATCAACCAAGGAGAATATTTTGCCTGTTCTGTGGTGAAAACAAGGGCCATACCACCAGGATGTGCCATGTTACCATCCAGAAGCAAAAAGAGATAGCCGAAGCTGCAGCACAACAAGCTCAGCCGAAGCAGGTCATGCATACTGCTTCGTACCATTCGCCTTACATCCCAGAATACGTAGGCAATCACCCTGCAGTTTCTGTTGCTTCGGCGAGTCAACCCCAAGCTTCCTGGCAACAGCCTCCGCCTCCACCACCGCTGCAACAGGGTCAACAGCTAGAAGGGAGCCAATATGTTCCGCACCAAAGGGATCTCAGAGAGCAATCTGAAGCTCGCACAGTCAATAGTACTGTGCCAGAGTCGAAGCACATCTATTGACAAATATCCTACTTTGATAGCAGTATTTTCCGTTTAGCTCTATTTTCTGTGTAATAAAGAACATTTCAGTTTTCATGTAATAGTTTCGTGGTTGGTTATCAGGAAAACCTATCTTCTCCACAGGCTCAAGTTGTTGAAGCTCAAAAATTTGCGGTAACAAGGAGGACCTTCGAATTATTAAAAATCCTTCGAAGCAACAAAAAGTCGTTCTAAGGAACGCAGAGTAAGTTGCCGAAGTTACAAAAAGCCGTTCCAAAGGGAGCGCAGTGTAAGTTTTTTGCTCCAAAGACGTTCCTAAGGGAATGCAGAGCATACAGCGAAAAGTCAACGCTGATACCGCCTAAAGTAAAAGGCGAAGAAGCTCCAAAGACGTTCCTAAGGGAATGCAGAGTTTACAGCGAAAAGTCAACGCTGATACCGCCTAAGTAAAAGGCGAAGAAGCTCCAAAGACGTTCCTAAGGGAATGCAGAGCTTACAAATATATTTTGTGTGTATCTTCGGAACAAACGTCATTTGCATAACATAACATCATCACATCATTTTGCATAGCATAAGCATCATACATCATGTTGCATATGACAAAAGAAGGGGACACAGTATCAACCTTCGAAAAGACGCTTTGAGAAAGTGAAAATTGTGTAAAATCACGAGGGAATACAATGATAATTTTCGGAATACAGCTTCGGAGAATGTTTTCACAAAGCATGGACGTGCTTCATCAGAGTAATATCGAAATTGCACAGCTTCGGAGAATGTCTTATTCACGAAGCATGAAAAGAAGGGAAGGTGTTTTTTCGCCGAAGGCTCAAAAATGGTACGTATGTAGAATTTCATGCATCGTAAAGAATTGAATAATGAAAAGAGGCTTGTATATTACATTCAAATGTACAAAATATTACATAGATCACACTTCAAATGTTTTTTCTAATAATACCTAGTCTTCTCTTAATACTACTTCGGCAGCCTCATTTAGAAGTTGTTCAACAACTTTATCCATGATAGCTTCGGCCATTTGTTTAACTTCGTCATCTTCTTTCGTGTGAGGGTCAATAGACAATCCAGCAGGTTCTGAGGAAACAGAATATTTTTGCATTACTATTACAAACCGCGAGCAAAGTTTGAAATAAAAATTACAACACAATAAGATCGACTAATTAATACCTATTTGCCCTTCGGCGGCTTCTGCCACTTTCCTAGCATCATGGATGCCTTTTTCACTCCTTTGAATAATTTCTTGCGCCATTTCTCGGCCGCCGTTGTCCCAGACATCAGTAAAGAATTTGCCACCAACCATGCTTGCTTCGGCCGAGGGGTCTTTGATGTCTTCGGAGGATAAGGCAGCTTCGGACTGAGCTAAAGATTTTACATGTTCACAACCTTTCTTCTCCAAGACAGTAGCGACTCCCCTGGCGCCCGAAAAAGCGCAGATGTCACCGCGGCTAGTCAGGATTTCCTCGAAGGCCTCTGCTTCGTGACTAATCCATTCTATTGGACCTTCGGGATTGCCTCTTGAGAAATTCTCTTCACTGGAAAATGCGCCCACGCTGGCGAAGCTGGTTTTAATTTTCTTTATACATACCATGGATTTTTCGTAGCATTTTTTCTTAGAAGACCGAAGCTCTTCCATGGTTGCTTCCAAATGATCAGCCCATTGGTCGCTGCATTCTCGTCTTGTTTCTTCAAGTATACGTTCTTCTTTCGCCTGGGCCAATTGCTTCTGAAGATCTTTAATTTCGCGTCTGTGAGCTTCGGCCTGAACCTTTGCGGCAGCTTCGTCCTTTTTTATCTTGTCTACTAATGTAAGCAGAAGTTTATCTTTTTCTAGAGCTTCGTTTCTCAGTTTAATAACTTCTGAACGTAAATTGTTGAATGCAATTTCGTAGCTTTCATCCTCGGCACTCTTTTGTGCTCTTAATGCGTTGCTTAGGATTAAACCCTATACGAAAAAGAATCCATATAAGAATAAAAGAATGAATTACATATTAAAGAAAATTTTTCAAGCATCTAATTCCCATACCTTTAGGCTATTGAACGCAAGACTGTCCGCAAGATCTTCCTTTGTCATAGCACATAATCCAGCTTCGAGCTTCGGGAACCCCATACTTCTAGCCATCTCTCGGCAGACAGATAGTTCTTTATTATCAGGAAGGCAGTACAGGAAGTCATCTTCATTTGTCCCATTAAACACTACTTCCCCCTTCGGATATTTTAGCTCTCTGGCATAGTAGTTGGCTTCGTAAGTTTCTTCTTCAGATAATTTCTTCCCCGAAGCATGTTGTACGATGTAATCGCATACGCTGGAAGGAGCTTCGGGGGCGGCAGTGTCAACTTCAACCAAAACTGGTTCGGTTTCCAAAGATTGTTCCTTGGTGGGCTCTGAAGGCCCAGCTTCAGCTTCAGATTGTTGCTTCGAAGCTTCAGCAAATACAGCTTCGGTAGACACTTCGGCAATGTTGGGGGCCTTCGTCCTCCGAAGGTCCTCAAAAACATGATTTGACAATATTTTCCAAGGTGGATTATGTGAGCAGGTATCTTCGAACTCAGAATCATGAACATGAAGTACGGTCAGGACGAAGCCTGAACCAGACGAAGGGGGATTAAAATGGAGGACGGGCTGATTACCAAGCTCCACGAAGGATGGTCCACAGCCGAAGCTGTACGTAGGGAAGCTTCGTCGCGACAGCAGAGAAGGGAACCGACTTAAAGATGAAAAGACTACTTGAGCCTTGTCAGATTTCCATAAGGCATTAGCAGATGTAATGGACATGAATGTAATTTTACGTGGGCTGTGTCCCGCGTCTATAAATAGATGAACAGTACTCCCGTACTGTTCATGCTGACTGGGCATTTGCTATTGCGTCACGCTTGTACTTTTCTCTTCCTTCAAGACCGAAGGTACATTTGTAATTTGAAATCATTTCTATTTTCTCTTGATAATGAAATAGAAATGATTCTGTCATAATGTTTACATGTTTGTTTTATATTTTATGCTTTATATGAAATCTTCGTCATTTAGTGTCATGTTTACGAAGGTATGCCTTTCGTAACCTTCGTCCGAGATTCATTATTTCCCGAAGGGACATAATATTTCGGAGGACGAAGGACTTTAACACTTAACACTTTCTATGTTGCCTTGTTCTTAACTCTTAGCATTTGAGAACAAGTGGCCAACATTGGCGCCCACCTCCGGTGAACTCACTTCCATTTCTTGAGCTTCGGCAAGCATCACCTTCGTCATGCCACCGAAAAAAGCTTCAGCAACAGGGGCTGCTACTCTCCAGCCGCTGGACCCCAATCAGGATGTCCTTTCTCTTAGAGAGGCTCGAAGCCAGAAGAGGAAGGCTGTTAGCCCAACACCTCCGGAGGATGAATTGGATCAGGAGATCCAGAATTTGGAGATCCTTCAACAGCAGGTGCAGCGCAAGAAGGAGAAGATGGCCAGACTGGCTGAACTACAAAGGCAAATAGACGAAGCCTCCGAAGAAGTTCGTCATCTTAATCAAGATGAGCAGAACCGAAGGCCTCAGCACAAAGACCTTCATCAGGAGGGCTTCTTCAACGAAGATGACTGGTATGACAACCATCATGGAAATTCTGTTTTCGATGATGCTTCTCCTCTGTCCGTTGAGCTGCAGGCTACTCCTTGGCCTTCGTCTTACAAGCCGCCCCAGCTTCCCATATTCGATGGCCATTCAGACCCGAAGCAGTTTTTAATGAGTTACGAAGCAACAGTATCTTTGTATGGTGGCAATGCTGCAGTCATGGCAAAGTCTTTTGTTATGGCTGTCAGGAGTGTTGCTCAGACCTGGTATTCCTCCCTTCGACCAGGAACGATCACCTCATGGCAGAAGCTGAAGGACATGTTGTTAACCAGCTTTCAAGGGTTTCAGACGAAGCCGGTCACCGCTCAAGCTTTGTTCCAATGTACTCAGGATCATGAAGAATACCTTCAGGCGTATGTCAGAAGGTTCTTGCGTTTGAGGGCGCAGGCACCAACGGTGCCCAATGAAATTGTCATCGAAGCCATGATTAAGGGGCTTCGTCCTGGACCGTCAGCTCAATACTTTGCTAGGAAGCCTCCTCAGACTTTGGAGAAGCTCCTCCAGAAGATGGACGAGTACATTCGTGCCGATAATGACTTTCGCCAAAGAAGGGAGGAGGCCTTCAGATTTTCTGAAATGACCAGGGGCTTCGGAGGAAGATTCTATCCAAGGCATGTTAGGTCCATCCACAATTCCACTCAGAATGATGATAAGGGGAGTCAGCAGAACAGACCGCAGTGCTCCTCACAGGCTTCGGGTCAACAGCAAAGCTTCTTCCGGCCACCAGCTCCAAGAGGCAGAGGCGCCAGGGGCTTCGGCGGAAGATTTGGAGATCAACCAAGAAGAATATTTTGCTTGTTCTGTGGTGAAAACAAGGGCCATACCACCAGGATGTGCCATGTTACCATCCAGAAGCAAAAAGAGATAGCCGAAGCTGCAGCACAACAAACTCAGCCGAAGCAGGTCATGCATACTGCTTCGTACCATCAGCCTTACATCCCGGAATATGTGGGCAACCACCCTGCAGTTTCCGTAGCTTCGGCAAGTCAACCTCAAGCTTCATGGCAACAGCCCCCGCCTCCACCTCCGCTGCAACAAGGCCAACAGCCAGAAGGGAGCCAATATATTCCGCATCAAAGGGATCTCAGAGAGCAATCTGAAGCTCGCACAGTCAATAGTACTGTGCCAGAGTCGAAGCACATTTATTGACAAATATCCTACCTTGATAGCAGTTTTTTCCGTTTAAGTTCTATTTTCTGTGAAATAAAGAACATTTCAGTTTTCATATAATAGTTTCATGGTTGATTATGAGCAAAACCTATCTTCTCCACAGGCTTAAGTTGCTGAAGCTTAAGAATTTGTGGCAACAAGGAGAACCTTCGAATTATTAAAAATCCGTCGAAGCAACAAAAAGTCGTTCTAAGGAACGCAGAGTAAGTCGCCGAGGTTACAAAAAGCCGTTCCAAAGGGAGCGCAGTGTAAGTTTTTTTTGCTCCAAAGACGTTCCTAAGGGAATGCAGAGCATACAGCGAAAAGTCAACGCTGATACCGCCTAAGTAAAAGGCGAAGAAGTTCCAAAGACGTTCCTAAGGGAATGCAGAACTTATACCGCCTAAGTAAAAGGCGAAGAAGTTCCAAAGACGTTCCTAAGGGAATGCAGAACTTATATCGTCTAAGTAAAAGGCGAAGAAGCTCCAAAGACGTTCCTAAGGGAATGCAGAGCTTACAAATATATTTTGTGTGTATCTTCGGAACAAATGTCATTTGCATAACATTACATCATCACATCATTTTGCATAGCATAAACATCATACATCATGTTGCATATGGCAAAAAGAAGGGGACACAGCATCAACCTTCGAAAGGATGCTTTGAGAAACAAGAGCAAATTGTGTAAAGTCACGAGGGAATACGATGGTAATCTTCGGAAAATAGCTTCATCAAAGTAATATCAAAATTGTATAGCTTCGGAGAATGGTTTCGCGAAGCACGGATGTGATTTATCAGAACAGTTTTAACGGAGAATGTTTTCTTCACGAAGCATGAAAAGAAGGGAAGGTGTTTTTTCGCCGAAGGCTCAAAAATGGTATGTATGTAGAATTTCATGCATCGTAAAGAATTGAATAATGAAAAGAGACTTGTATATTACATTCAAATGTACAAAATATTACAAAGTTCACAGTTCCAATGTTTTTTCTAATAACATTTAGTCTTCTCTTAGTACTGCTTCGGCGGCCTCATTGAGAAGTTGATCAACAACTTTATCCATGATAGTTTCGGCTATTTGTTTGACTTCTTCATCTCCTTTCGTATCAGGGTCAATAGACGATCCAGCAGGTTCTGAGGAAACAGAATATTTTTGCATTACTATTACAAACCGTAAGCAAAGTTTGAAATAAAAATTACAACACAATAAGGTTGACTAATTAATACCTATTTGCCCTTCGGCGGTTTCTGCCACTTTCCTAGCATCATGGATGCCTTTTTCACTCCTTTGAATAATTTCTTGCGCCATTTCTCGGCCGCCGTTGTCCCAGACATCAGTAAAGAATTTGCCACCAACCATGCTTGCTTCGGCCGAGGGGTCTTTGATGTCTTCGGAGGATAAGGCAGCTTCGGACTGAGCTAAAGATTTTACATGTTCACAACCTTTCTTCTCCAAGACAGTAGCAACTCCCCTGGCGCCCGAAAAAGCGCAGATGTCGCCACGGCTATTCAGGATTTCCTCGAAGGCCTCTGCTTCGTAACTGATCCATTCCAGTGGACCTTCGGGATTGCCTCTTGAGAAATTCTCTTCACTGGAAAAGGCGCCCACGCTGGCGAAGCTGGTTTTGATTTTCTTTACGCATACCATGGATTTTTCGTAGCATTTTTTCTTAGAAGTCCGAAGCTCTTCCACGGTTGCTTCTAAATGATCAGCCCATTGGTCGCTGCATTCTCGTCTTGTTTCTTCAATTATACGTTCTTCTTTCGCCCGGGCCAATTGCTTCTGAAGATCTTTAATTTCGCGTCTGTGAGCTTCGGCCTGAACCTTTGCAGCAGCTTCGTCCTTTTTTATCTTGTCTACTAATGTAAGCAGAAGTTTATCTTTTTCTAGAGCTTCGTTTCTCAGTTTAATAACTTCTGAACGCAGATTGTTGAACGCAATTTCGTAGCTTTCATCTTCGGCACTTTTTTGTGCTCTTAATGCGTTACTCAGGATTAAACCCTATACGAAAAAAGAATCCATATAAGAATAAAAGAATAAGTTACGTATTAAAGAAGATTTTTCAAGCGTCTAATTCCCATACCTTTAGGCTATTGTACGCAAGACTGTCCGCGAGATCTTCCTTTGTCATAGCACATAATCCAGCTTCAAGCTTCGGGAACCCCATACTTCTAGCCATCTCCCGGCAGACAGATAATTCTTTGTTATCAGGGAGGCAGTATAGGAAGTCGTCTTCATTTGTCCCATTGAACACTACTGCCCCCTTCGGATACTTTAACTCTCTAGCATAGTGATTGGCTTCATAAGTTTCTTCTTCAGATAATTTCTTCCCCGAGGCATGTCGTATGATGTAATCGCATACGCTGGAAGGAGCTTCGGGGGCGGCAGTATCAACTTCAACCAAAACTGGTTCTGATAATTTTTCGGTTTCCAAGGATTGTTCCTTGGTGGGCTCTGAAGGCCCAGCTTCGGCTTCAGGTTGTTGCTTCGAAGCTTCAGCAGCTACAGCTTCGGTAGACACTTCGGCAATTTCAATAGTCTCCTTTGGAGTTGTGCCTGAAGACTTAATTGTCTCCAAAACGTCTAACACGTTCACCATTCTTTTTCTTTTCGGAGTCGCCAACGGGACCTTTTGATTTTTTATTTCGACATTTGCTGAAGGACTTAAGATTTCCGACATTTTTGGCTCTTCAATTTTCGGTTTTTCTGCTTCTTCGGCTGAAGGTGCTTCAGTTTTCTCTTCTATCTTCGGCACTGGAGCTGGTTCTGTAGCTTCAGAGGCCAAAGAGACTCCACCAATAAATTTTGGCACTGTGGCCGGCTCAATAAAACGCGCTCGGTGGGTGAGCACCTTCATCTTTTTCCTCTGCGGCGATGGATCGCTAGTGGCACTCGTGGTAGCTTCTATCGCAGGAGAAGCATTTTTTCTTTTGCGACCCAATACCGGATAATGATAGTCAGGGTAAACAAACCCGACTGCGTCAAATACCCGGTTGAGCCTTTTCTTCTTTCGGCCTCCGAAGGCTGCTGACAATGCAGTGTTCTCGGCCTTCGAATATGCCCCAAGCAGTTCGTCACTTAATGTTTCAATGCTTTTCAACCAGTCGTCATCAGGTTCAACAAATTTATCCCCGTATTTGAATGTGTATTTCAGTCTGACTAGTCCGCCTTCGTCGGACTCTTTGATGGTCTCCTTCGGCATTTTCCACTCTCCTGCAAGTGGCCATACCCTGAAGGCAATGTGCTCTTGGACCAGATCCCTTGTCCCAATAAAAGAGCAAACTACGCCGAAGGCTCTTTGGCATTCTTCGGCTGCTTCATCCATTTCAACCTTCGGCCTTCGTAGTCCGAAGCGTTGCCAAATGGGGCACAAAATGATACTCTTAACGCTTTCTTGCGCTGTCAAGTTATTCTTTACATAGAACCATTCTGTCATCCAGGCGCCGGGCCACCTCTTCCGAAAGGTTGGCACAGGGCAGCTTGATCCGGAGCGGGCACCGAAGCTGTAACAACCAAAGTTGTTATGATATTGTTCTTTCCCCCAGGGCTTTGTCTCGTATATCAACTCATGAATATTGCAAAAGCTTTTAGCATCTGGTTCTAAACCTTGGCTTCTCACAGCCCAGACAAAGATTCCCATTCTTATGATAGCTTCGGGTGTAATCTGGTGGAGGTAGATTTGGAATGTCTTCAGAACTTCGACAACAAAGTTGCTTAGGGGGAACCGAAGCCCAGCCTTGAGGAAGCTTCGGAAGATTACGACCTCATTTTCTTCAGGGGTAGGAGAAGTTTTCTCTCCAGCATCAGCTCTCACAATAGATACATCACGAAAATACCTCCCCCTCATATTATCAATATGGCTCTGCTTAATAGTTGTTTTTCCGAAAACTGAGTGACTTGGCCGCCATGGTCGATCTTCGGACTCCTCGCCGCTTTCTACGTCGTAACTGTCGCTGTCGTCAGTATCCTCCGATAAACCTTCTAAAATCTCCTTAGTAATCTTCTCTGTATTGGTCTTTGACATTGCCATAAGAAACCCCAGGTTCTTCTCTTCAGAGAGACTCAGCTTCATCTCGGGACCAGCCTTCTTATCTTCAGACATCTTCGGAAAACGCTAAAAACTGTTTTCAAGTCCGAAGCTTCAAAATCAAAAAGATCACCAAATCTTAATGCGCAAGAGCTAAAAATTTAGTGGGCCGAAGCAGATGGCAAGTGTGCGTACCAAATAAGTGTGCGGTATGATCTTATTTATAACCTCAGGGCGTTGAAAATTAAAAGACCCCGCTTGTCAGTGAATGTTGCTATTCTAGCAAAGGGAAGGTGTTTTTTCGGACCTTCGGCTCAAGGCCTTCGTCCATATCGCAATTTGAATTTATCATTAACAAATTAATATTGCGAGGGGCTACTGTTGGGGGCCTTCGTCCTCCGAAGGTCCTCAAAAACATGATTTGACAATATTTTCCAAGGTGGATTATGTGAGCAGGTATCTTCGAACTCAGAATCATGAACATGAAGTACGGTCAGGACGAAGCCTGAACCAGACGAAGGGGGATTAAAATGGAGGACGGGCTGATTACCAAGCTCCACGAAGGATGGTCCACAGCCGAAGCTGTACGTTGGGAAGCTTCGTCGCGACAGCAGAGAAGGGAACCGACTTAAAGATGAAAAGACTACTTGAGCCTTGTCAGATTTCCATAAGGCATTAGCAGATGTAATGGACATGAATGTAATTTTACGTGGGCTGTGTCCCGCGTCTATAAATAGATGAACAGTACTCCCGTACTGTTCATGCTGACTGGGCATTTGCTATTGCGTCACGCTTGTACTTTTCTCTTCCTTCAAGACCGAAGGTACATTTGTAATTTGAAATCATTTCTATTTTCTCTTGATAATGAAATAGAAATGATTCTGTCATAATGTTTACATGTTTGTTTTATATTTTATGCTTTATATGAAATCTTCGTCATTTAGTGTCATGTTTACGAAGGTATGCCTTTCGTAACCTTCATCCGAGATTCATTATTTCCCGAAGGGACATAATATTTCGGAGGACGAAGGACTTTAACACTTAACACTTTCTATGTTGCCTTGTTCTTAACTCTTAGCATTTGAGAACAAGTGGCCAACAGGCAACTTCAACAGTCACAGTCTCCTTTGGAGTTGTGCTTGAAGACTTAATTGTCTCCAAAACGTCTAACACGTTCACCATTCTTTTTCTTTTCGGAGTCGCCGACGGACCCTTTTGATTTTTTATTGTTTCGACATTTGCTGAAGGGCTTAAGATTTCCGATATTTTTGGCTCTTCAATCTTCGGTTTTTCTGCTTCTTCGGCTGAAGGCGCTTCAGCTTTCTCTTCTATCTTCGGCACTGGAGCTGGTTCTGTAGCTTCAGAGGCCAAAGAGACTTCACCAATAAATTTTGACACTGTGGCCAGCTCAATAAAACGCGCTCGGTGGGTGAGCACCTTCAACTTTTTCCTTTGCGGCGCTGGCTCGCTAGTGGCACTCGTGGTAGCTTCTATCGCAGGAGAAGTATTTTTTCTTTTGCGACCCAATACCGGATAGTGATAGTCAGGGTAAACAAACCCGACTGCGTCAAATACCTGGTTGAGCCTTTTCTTCTTTCGGCCTCCGAAGGCTGCTGACAATGCAGTGTTCTCGGCCTTCGAATATGCCCCAAGCAGTTCGTCACTTAATGTTTCAATGCTTTTCAACCAGTTGTCATCAGGTTCAACAAACTTATCCCCGTATTTGAATGTGTATTTCAGTCTGACTAGTCCGCCTTCGTCGGACTCTTTGATGGTCTCCTTTGGCATTTTCCACTCTCCTGCAAGTGGCCATACCCTGAAGGCAATATGCTCTTGGACCAAGTCCCTTGTCCCAATGAAAGAGCAGATTACGCCGAAGGCTCTTTGGCATTCCTCGGCTGCTTCATCCATTTCAACCTTCGGCCTTCGAAGTCCGAAGCGTTGCCAGACGGGGCGCATAATAATACTCTTAACATCTTCTTGCGCTGTTAAGTCATTTTTTACATAGAACCACTCTGTCATCCAGGCTCCGGGCCACCTCTTCCGAAAGGTTGGCACAGGACAGCTTGACCCGGAGCGGGCACCGAAGCTGTAGCAACCAAAGTTGTTGTGATATTGTTCTTTCCCCCAGGGCTTCGTCTCGTATATCAACTCATGAATATTGCAAAAGCTCTTAGCATTTGGTTCTAAACCTTGGCTTCTCACAGCCCAGACAAAGATTCCCATTCTTATGATAGCTTCGGGAGTAATTTGATGAAGGTAGATTTGAAATGTCTTCAGGACTTCGACAACAAATTTGCTTAGGGGGAACCGAAGCCCAGCCTTGAGGAAGCTTCGGAAGATCACGACCTCATTTTCTTCAGGGGTAGGAGAAGTTTTCTCTCCAGCATCAGCCCTCACAATAGATACATCACGAAAATATCTCCCCCTCATATTGTCAACATGACTCTGCTTAATAGTGGTTTTTCCGAAAACTGAGTGACTTGGCCGCCATGGTCGATCTTCGGATTCTTCCTCGCCGCTTTCTACGTCGTAGCTGTCGCTGTCGTCAGTATCTTCAGATAAACCTTCTAAAATCTCCTTGGTAATCTTCTCTGTATTGGTCTTCGACATTGCTATAAGAAAACCCAGGTTCTTCTCTTCAGAGAGACTCAGCTTCGTCTCAGCAGGGATCTTCTTACCTTCAGACATCTTCAGAAACGCTAAAAAACTGTTTTCAAGGCCGAAGCTTCAAAATCACAAAGATCACCAAATCTTAATGCACAAAAGCTAAAAATTTAGTGGGCCGAAGCAGATGGCAAGTGTGCGTACCAAATAAGTGTGCGGTATGATCTTATTTATACTCCCAGGGCGTTGAAAATTGAAAGACCCCGCTTGTCAGTGAATGTTGCTATTCTAGCAAAGGGAAGGTGTTTTTTCGGACCTTCGGCTCAAGGCCTTCGTCCATATCGCAATCTGAATTTATCATTAACAAATTAATATTGCGAGGGGCTACTGTTGGGGGGTCTTCGTCCTCCGAAGGTCCTCAAAAACATGATTTGACAATGTTTTCCAAGTGGATTATGTGAACAGGTATCTTCGGACTCAGAATTATGAACATGAAATACGGTCAGGACGAAGCCTGAACCAGACGAAGGGGGATTAAAATGGAGGACGGGCTGATTACCAAGCTCCACGAAGGATGGTGCACAGCCGAAGCTGTGCGCAGGGAAGCTTCGTCGCGATAGCAGAGAGGGGAACCGACTTAAAGATGAAAAGACTACTTGGGCCTTGACAGATTTCCATAAGGCATTGGCAAATGTAATGGACATGAATGTAATTTTACGTGGGCTGCGTCCCGCGTCTATAAATAGATGAACAGTACTCCCGTACTGTTCACGCTGACTTGACATTTGCTATCGCGTCACGTTTGTACCTTTCTCTTCCTTCAAGACCGAAGGTACATTTGTAATTTGAAATCATTTCTATTTTCCCATGATAATGAAATAGAAATGATTCTGTCATAATGTTTAAATGTTTGTTTTATATTTTATGCTTTATATGAAACCTTCGTCATTTATTGTCATGTTTACGAAGGTGTGTCATTCGTGACCTTTGTCTGAAGATCATTATATCCTAAGGGAAATAATGCTTCGAAGGACGAAGGGTTTTTATCTTTAACATTTTATGTTGCCTTGTTCTTAAACCGTAGCATTTGAGAACAAGTCCCCAACAGACGACCCTAAGAAGTTTGTATCACCCGCTCTTTGAGCTAAGATAAGAAGAGATTGCCTTGACCTTTGTGGTCGGCTTTTGGAGGATTAGGGTTGAAAAAGACCCGGCCCTTTGTGGGCTCCTCAACAGGGAGTAGGACACCTTTGTGGTGTGGCCGAACCTCGGATTAAATCTTGTGTCTTGTGTTCTTGCTTGTTTTAACTTGAGATATTTTTTACTTGCAAGACTGACATAAAGATTTCTCCGTAGAGTTTATCTAGAAGTAAAATAGCCCTTACATATTCATCTTTTCATCCTCACTTAGCTATATCTTACTTCTCTCAAGAACTTGCGAAATACTTTTTCGAGTAGATTTTAGTCTAAAGTTTATAAAACAGTTGGATTGGTTCAGAGTGGTTCAACTTGTGCACGCAGCTGTTGAACCGGCCTGCACCAGTCGAACTGTGTATCTAACAATCTTTCGAAGTTTGTTGTGAAAATTTTCAGATTAGCCTATTCACCCCCCCCCCCCTCTAGGCTACTTTCAATTGGTATCGGAGCTTCGTACCTCGTTTTACGCTTAACCGCGTGAGGAAACGATCATGTCTACTCAACGGGACCATGTGGATCCTCTCCTCGAGGAAATCCCCATCACATCTTCCGGTGAGGAAGTGGACCCCAAGGTCCTCGACCTCGCCATGAAGATTGCCGAGAGAATGTTCCTCAAAATGAAAGAGGAAGATGCTAAGAAAAAGTTCAAAGAAGAAGAATCAAGAAGAAAGGCCGAAGAAGATAAAGGTAAGGGAACATTTGATTACAATGACGATCTAGTGGATCTTTTGGTGTCTAAAGTATTGAGCAAGGTAAGTCTCAACACCGAAGGATCATCTACCAAAAGCAAAGGTAACGAATTTAGCAAAGTTCAATTCGATTACTCTAGAAATTATATTCCCAACTTCTCTTCCGCCCCACTTGGAAAGTTACCAACTCTTAGTGAGTTGAACTATGATGAGTGGGCCGACAAGATGAAGTCACATTTAATCGGTGTGCATCCTAGTCTTTGGGAGATTGTTAATGTAGGTATGTATAAGCCCGCCCAAGGAGAAGAGATGACTCCGGAGATGATGCAAGAGGTTCATCGCAATGCTCAAGCAGTGAGCATAATTAAAGGAAGTCTTTGTCCGGAAGAATACCGGAAAGTTCAAGGAAGAGAAGATGCCCGTGACATTTGGAATATTCTTAAAATGTCACATGAAGGAGATCCCAAAGCTAAGAGACATAGAGTTGAAGCTTTGGAAAGTGAGCTTGCAAGATATGATTGGACAAAGGGTGAGTCGCTTCAATCACTCTTTGATCGGTTGATGGTGTTGGTCAACAAAATAAGAGTACTTGGAAGTGAAGATTGGAGTGACTCCAAGGTCACAAGATTATTCATGAGAGCATATAAAGAGAAGGATAAGAGTCTTGCAAGGATGATAAGGGATCGTGATGACTATGAGGATATGACACCTCATCAATTATTTGCAAAAATTCAACAACACGAGTCCGAAGAAGCCCCCATCAAGACAAGAGACTCTCATGCCTTGATCACAAACGAACAAGACAACCCCAAGAAGAACAAAGACCACAAAGCAAAGAAAGTGGTCGAGACCTCAAGTGATGAAGATAGCTCAAGTGATGAAGACACAGCTATGTTCATCAAAACATTCAAGAAATTTGTAAGGAAAAATGACAAGTTCCAAAGGAAAGGAAAGAAGAGGGCATGCTATGAATGTGGCCAAACCGGTCATTTCATAGCGGATTGTCCTAACAAGAAGGAACAAGAAGCTAAGAAGGAATACAAGAAGGACAAGTTCAAAAAGGGAGGCAAGACCAAGGGATACTTCAAGAAGAAGAAATATGGTCAAGCCCATATTGGTGAAGAATGGAACTCCGATGAAGAGAGTTCTAGCTCCGAGGAAGAGGAAGTGGTGGCAAACGTGGCCATCCAATCTACATCAAGCTCGCAACTCTTCACCAACCTACAAGACGACTCCTACGCTCCAACTTGCCTCATGGCAAAAGGAGATAAGGTAACCTTATTTAGTAATGATTTTCCAAATGATGATGATGATGAACAAATTGCCATGAAAAATAAAATGATTAAAGAATTTGGCTTGAATGGATACAATGTTATCACCAAATTAATGGAGAAGCTAGATAAAAGAAAAGCAACTCTTGATGCTCAAGAAGACTTGCTTATCCTTGAAAAGGAAAGAAACCTAGAGCTTCAAGAATTGCTTCACAATAAAGATGAAATGCTAGATGTCTTGACTAAGGAAGTATCTTTAGTCAAGATAACTATAGAGAATAAAGATAAAGAAGTAATTAATATGAAAACCTCTATAGCTAATCTTGCAAATGAAAAGAATGCACTTGAAGCAAGCATGTTAAGCTTGAATGTTCAAAATAAAGAACTTCAAGTGCAACTTGAAAATTGCAAGAACATCAATGCCTCATCTTTAGTGATTGAATCTAAGTCTAGCTCCTTAAATGATAATTTTTGCAAACATTGTGCCAAATATCATGCTTCTTGTTGTCTAACTAACCATGCAAGGAAGAATAGCCCACAGGTGAAGGTCAAAGGAATTTTGAAAAGATGCTCTAGCAATGATGGGTTAAAGAAAGTTGAACCCAAGTTCAAGTCCCTAAAGCCCAACTATGGAAGAAGGGGGCTTGGGTTCAACTCATCCAAGGAAAACCCTAGCACAGTGCATAAGGGGTGGAGATCCCCCAAGTTCATAGAGGGAACCACCCTATATGATGCCTTGGGGAGGATTCACTCCTCAAATGACAAGTCACCTCAAGTAAAGGTAAACTTGAGTTCCACAAAGAGTAAGATGAAGGAAGTGGGATCTTCAAGTGGACAACAATTTAATGCTCCCATTTCTCACTCTTATCTTTGTGATTATATGTTGACTTGGGATTTAGGGAAATTGGTTGTCAAATATGTGGGTGCCTACACTAAAAGAAAAGTCATGAAAAGAAGTGTATGGGTACCCAAAGCTATAACTAACACTGTAGGACCCAATTCAATTTGGGTACCTAAAAGCATAGCCTAAACTTGTTTTGCAGGTCTACTCCTCTGGTGGGTCAAGTTGGGTGCTTGATAGTGGATGTACAAATCACATGACCGGGGAGAAAGACATGTTTCATTCATTGCAACTAACTCAAGAAGCACAAGAAATTGTGTTTGGAGATAGTGGCAAGAGTAAGGTGATTGGTATTGGTAAAATTCCTATCTCTGACCAACAATCACTTTCAAATGTTTTATTGGTAGATTCCTTAAGCTATAATTTGTTGTTCGTTTCACAACTTTGTGGAATTGGTTATAATTGTTTATTTTCTGATGTGGATGTGAAGATCCTTAGAAGGGAGGACTCCTCAGTTGCCTTTACTGGTCGCTTGAAGGGCAAGCTTTATCTTGTTGATTTCACAACAAGTAAAGTGACGCTTGAGACTTGTTTAGTGGCAAAGTCCGACAAGGGTTGGCTATGGCATCGCTGGCTAGCCCATGTCGGTATGAGGAATTTGGCCAAACTTCTAAAAGATAATCACATCATTGGACTAACAAATGTTGTATTTGAGAAAGATAGGGTTTGTGGCGCATGCCAAGCAGGAAAGCAACATGGAGTCCCACATCAATCAAAGAATGTGGTCACAACAAAGAGGCCATTGGAGCTTCTTCACATGGACCTCTTCGGACCTGTGGCCTACATTAGCATTGGTGGTAGTAAGTATGGTTTGGTCATTGTTGATGATTTTTCTCGATTCACCTGGGTTTTCTTTTTGAGTGATAAAGGTGAAACTCAAGAAATATTGAAGAAATTCATGAGGAGAGCTCAAAATGAATTTGAGCTCAAAATCAAGAAAGTGAGAAGTGATAATGGGACAGAATTCAAGAACACAGGTGTCGAAGAATTCTTAGGCGAAGAAGGAATCAAACATGAGTTCTCGGTTCCTTACACTCCACAACAAAATGGTGTTGTGGAAAGAAAGAACCGAACTCTAATTGAAGCTGCAAGAACCATGTTGGATGAGTACAAGACACCTGACAACTTTTGGACAGAGGCGGTCAACACCGCCTTCATGCAATCAACCGTCTCTATCTTCATAAGATCTACAAAAAGACTGCTTATGAGCTTCTCACCGGTAACAAACCTAAAGTTGATTATTTTAGAGTATTTGGTTGTAAGTGTTTTATTCTTAACAAGAAAGTCAAGAGCTCAAAGTTTGCTCCTAGAGTGGACGAGGGCTTCTTGCTTAGTTATGCATCAAATGCGCATGGATATCGTGTTTTCAACAATACCACCGGTCTTGTTGAAATAGCGATAGACGTGACATTTGATGAGTCTAATGGCTCGCAAGGGCATGTTTCTAATGTCACTGCAGGAAATGAAGAACTACCTTGTGAAGCCATAAAGAAACTTGCAATAGGTGAGGTGAGACCTCAAGAAAAGGATGATGAGGAAGGAACCTTATGGATGACCAATGAGGTTGTTGATGTGGGTGCAAGGGTGGTGAGTGACAAAGTCTCCACCCAAGCAAACCCATCAACCTCAAGTAATCCAAGCCATGAAGAAAATCATCAAAGGATGCCAACAGTGGTAGAAGATGAACACGAAAGTATTGATGGTGAAGTGCCTCTTGATCAAGTGAATGATGAGGAGGAGCAAATACAAAGACAACCATCAGTGCCTCATCCTAGAGTCCATCATACAATTCAAAGGGATCATCCGGTGGACAACATCCTGGGTGGCATCAGGAGAGGGGTAACAACTCGATCTCGTTTAGCTAATTTTTGTGAATTTTACTCGTTTGTTTCCTCTCTTGAGCCACTTAAGGTTGAAGAAGCATTGGGTGATCCGGATTGGATAATTGCCATGCAAGAGGAGTTGAACAACTTCACCCGGAATGAAGTCTGGTCCTTAGTCCAAAGACCCAAACAAAATGTGATTGGGACTAAATGGGTCTTTAGAAACAAACAAGATGAACATGGCGTGGTTACAAGAAACAAAGCACGGTTGGTTGCCCAAGGCTACACTCAAGTGGAAGGACTTGATTTTGGCGAAACATATGCGCCGGTAGCAAGGTTAGAATCAATTAGAATATTAATTGCATATGCTACTAACCATGATTTCAAGCTATATCAAATGGATGTCAAGAGCGCATTTCTAAATGGACCACTACAAGAGAGAGTATATGTGGAGCAACCACCGGGTTTTGAAGATCCAAAGAAGCCAAATCATGTTTATCTACTTCACAAGGCACTCTACGGGCTTAAACAAGCCCCTAGAGCTTGGTATGACTGTCTTAAAGATTTTTTAATTAAGAATGGGTTTACAATAGGAAAAGCTGACTCTACCTTATTTACTAGAAAAGTTGACAATGAATTATTTGTGTGCCAAGTATATGTTGATGACATTATATTTGGTAGTACTAATGAAAAATTTTGTGAAGAGTTTAGAAAAGTAATGACGAACAGGTTTGAGATGTCTATGATGGGCGAGCTTAAGTACTTCCTGGGATTTCAAGTCAAACAGCTCAAGGAAGGTACTTTTTTATGCCAAACCAAATATACACAAGATATGCTCAAGAAGTTTGGCATGGAAAAAGCAAAACACGCCAAGACTCCAATGTCATCAAATGGACATCTCGACCTAAATGAGGAATGTAAACCTGTAGATCAAAAATTATATAGATCAATGATAGGATCACTGCTTTACTTATGTGCATCTAGACCTGATATAATGTTGAGTGTTTGCATGTGTGCACGTTTTCAAGCAAATCCTAAAGATTGCCATCTTGTAGCTGTTAAGAGGATTCTAAGATACTTAGTTCACACCCAAAACCTAGGATTATGGTATCCCAAAGGCTCCCTTTTCGATTTACTTGGCTATTCTGACTCAGATTATGCCGGTTGCAAAGTAGATCGAAAAAGCACTACTGGGACTTGCCAATTCCTTGGGCGATCCTTAGTATCATGGAGTTCCAAGAAACAAAATTGTGTTGCACTTTCCACTGCAGAAGCTGAGTACATAGCAGCTGGGGCATGTTGTGCATAGTTGTTATGGATGAAGCAAACCCTTAGAGACTTTGGTTGTGAGTTTAACAAAATTCCACTTTTGTGTGACAATGAGAGTGCCATAAAACTTGCAAACAACCCTGTGCAACACTCTAGAACTAAACATATTGACATCAGACATCATTTCTTGAGAGACCACGAAGCCAAAGGAGATATCGAATTGTTTCATGTGAGCACCGAAAATCAACTAGCCGATATCTTCACAAAACCCCTTGATGAGACTAGGTTTTGCTTTCTTAGGAGTGAATTAAATATCTTGGATTCTCGTAACTTAACTTGAAAACGGTTACACAAATTGTTTGATTCACTATTTTTGATTGATAGTCTTAAAGTTTTGTGATGATCTTTCAAAAACTTGGTAGAAATGTTAAAATTCGAATGAATTTTAGTACTAAGTTTTTTTAAAAAAAAAGGGGCTCAACTGGCTTGACCAGCTGAACTTTCTAGTTCAGCTGGAGGAGGCCAGCTGAACTTCGGAGCTGAACTTCAGCTCAGCTGCTTTTCACCAGATTTTACCAGGAGCACCCTGGCCAAAACTGGTTGAACCGGTGTTGATGACCGGTTGAACCGGTCTCTGACCGGTCAGCGCAGGTCTGTCCGCGCGCAGGTCTGTCCGCTGCACCTTTTTCAGTCGCGCAGTCGCTTTTTCAGCAGTGTCAGCGTCAGCCATGCAGAATCTTTTCCTTTTGACCGGTCGTTTCCTCTCTGCTGGCGGCCTGGCGTCCAATTTTTTTTCCCCGCGCGCAGAATTTTTTTTGGACGCTTCTGCACAGCGTTGTCAGCCCGCGCGCAAGAATTTTTTATTTGGGGGCTGTCCGGTCGCATCCTGCTACGCGCACAGAACTTTTTTTGGTGTCCGGTCAGCAGCTGCTGTGCATGCAGAAACTTTTTTTCTCTCTGTTCGGTCACTTCTGCACAGCCCGTCTGGGCGCCATGCTGCAGACTTATTTTTATTTTTTCTCTGTCCAGTCGCTTCCGGTCAACAGCAGCTGCGCGCACAGATTTTCTTTGGTCACAGCCACACTCTACTGCCATGTGCGCAGCTTTTTATTTTTGTGTCCGGTCGCTGTCTGCCATTTTGACAGCTCGCGCAGTAACTTTCTTGTGACCGGTCGCTGCGTCACCCGCGGTCTGCATGAACCTCCCGTCGACTTCACTCTGAAGGGAATAGACACCCTTCAGCGCCTGAGGTTCACCAACCCTACTCTCACTCCTCGTCATCCTGGTGTCCAGGACCCTCGGTTCTGGAATCTTTTCCAGGCTGACTTCTACAATTCTGTCATTCTTTCCAAGAAACACCCAGTCGTCAGACATATGTTTATTGACTGGGAGGGTTGTGAGAATATGGGAGATGCTGACATGACGTCAGCTCTCGAAATCTTAGAGAGAAAGGGGTTACGAAACATTATGACCATGGAATACCCCTGGAACGACGAGGTGGTAGCTCAGTTCTATGCCACCCTCTGGATAAAGAAAGTAGATGAGGAAGCCGATGGGTATGATTACCCCGTCATGTATTTCTTCATCTAGGGTAACTGGCACAAAGTCAGTTATCGTCGTTTTGCCCATATTCTGGGCTTCTCTGATGCAGATATTCAGGGCAGCAACATGCGAGTGCATAACATTCGGCTGCCCATGCGGGAAGAGACGAAATTTATTCATGTCTCTACTGAGCGGGAGTTCTGGACAACCGCTAACATGCATAGGTACTACAGGTACCTTAATTCTTTGTCCCGGATGACCGTTCTCCCGAAGGGCGCAAATCAAATGAACGTCCTTGGGGAGAGTCGAGTCTTCCTCCTCCTCCTTGCTCCAAACAGTCTCGCCCGCATCAATGTGTTTGACATGATCTGGGAAGAGATCGTCCGTGCTTCCTGGTCTCCTCTCAGAGGGTGTCTTCATGCACCCTTTATCATGAAGATGGTCGAAGTGGTCACCCAGACCCACTTCGAAAAACCCGTCAAACACTCCCGCTACGTACCCTACTGGGTTGATTCTTCCAACCCAGCTACTCGTACGAAGCGGGCTCCCTCACGGTCTGGAGGCCCTGCCTCCTCCACTGAGCCACCTTCCCAGCCTCCCCATCATCCATCTTCCTCTCACCCCGCTGTTGCCTCGCATCCATCTCCTGGCCGCGGATCTCCCATGCCACGTGCTCGTGGTCGTGGTCGAGGTCGTGGCCGAGGGATGGGTGCTCGCTTGGTCCATGGGTTTGCGGCATTTTTCTCCATGTGCCGCAACATTTCTGCTGATGTCCATGAGGTGGCACGGCGTCAGCGGGAGACTGACGACAATCTTCGTCGTCAAGCTTCCACCATGGGCATGCCTTTTGTCCCTCGTTCGCCTGATGTGCCTCTCCATCCTCCTCCCCCGGAGATCAATGAGTGGCACCAGCAGGCCTACGGGATGCCTTTTATGTCTGCAGACGATGAAGATGAAGAAGCCTATGTTGATGATCGCGAGGAGTTTGCCCCGCCTCCCTACCATGGGGATCCGGGTCAATCATCCTCCCACCCTCCGCCTCCTTACCCGGGTCCGGGACCCATTCCTGGTGACCCTAGGCCATCCGGCTCTGGTTACCACCACCACCCTCCACCTCCTCCTGATCATCGTACATCTTCGGCATCTGTTTTTTCTGCGGCTGATGAGCCACCTCGGGACTCCACTTTTGAGGAGGACGCGATGAGGACCTTCTTCCCTGACTACACTTCCTATCCTCCATCATATCCTCCGTCATATCCTCCTCCTGGAGGATATTGATTCTTGTATCCTTGTCTCTCTCTCCTTTTTTGGTACTTGTTGCCAAAAAGGGGGAGAAAATCCAATCTTTAGTTTGTGGTTCTTTCTAGTTTGTGGTTCTTTCGGTTTTCTTTTGGATTATTTTTGTTTTTGGCCACTGCTGTGGCTTGTACCCTCTTTACCATTGTATGAAATAAAACTGTTGGATTGTTATTCAAAGGAATATGATGTTCTTCTGGCCATCATCTTTTGTTCTATCAGTTTGTAATGACTACTCTGCTATGAAGTAAAAATAATGTGTTTTTAGAGATAGTCATGTGCATCACAACTCCTGTTATGACACTCTTGCACCCCTCGGATGATTGTATTTAGTATGGTTTTTGTCACTATCTCTAAATGTGTTGCTCACATGACATATTATGTCAAAACGTTGGATTCACAATCGTGCACACATTTAGGGGGAGCCATCTACATACAATCATTCAAAAGAAATTTTCTATTGCAAATATATATATCTTTTTGACCCTAATTGTTTTGGAATCAATCACCAAAAAGGGGGAGATTGTAAGTGCAATCAACCCCAAGTGAGGGTTTTGGTGATTTAATGACAAAACAAATAAGGGTACTAACAGTTTTTGTTCTCAGTGTTTGATTAGAAGGAAACAGGAACTTAAGGAAGCACCAAGGACTTCATGCAACGGTCGTATAAAATTTATGTAAAATCTTGTGTTGCATGATGTAATTCTTCCTTGTTCTTTTCCGCACAGGTACAAGTGTTTGCTATAGCTCAAGTCATCTAATTCAAAAGCTATTTTTGAAAACCAAAAATCTCTTTAACATTATTTGGTTGACCATGGTTTGGTTTGAGAAACCTAGAGTGTTCTTGCTGAAAAGCAGCTGAACTTCTTCAACTGCAGCTGAGCTTTCCAGCTGAACTTAACTTCAGTTGTGATGAGCTTCTTCAGCTGTAGCTGGGCTTTTCAGCTGAGCTGGACTTCAGCTGAGTTGAACTTTCAACTCCAGCTGAACTTCAACTTCAGCTGTGGACCTCTCTAACCATACCCAGCTGAACTTGCCCCGGGCAGCTGAGCTGGGGTTTTCTCTCCAAAACTCTGTGGTCTAGACCAGCTGAACTGGTCCTAGGGGCAGCTCAACTAGTCTCTGACCCTCTGACTTCTGATCTGCAGTCTGCCAGTCAGACTGGCAGTCAGGTCGCCAGGGGTGTCAGGGGCGGTTCAACCGCCCTGGGGGCGGTTCAACCGGTCCTGGCCTGTCTGACCCGTCTGCAGGTCAGTCTGCCAGTCAGTCTGGCAGTCAGACTGGCAGACTGACTGCTGACCTGTCAGGGGGCGGTTCAACTGCCCTAGGGGGCGGTTCAACCGGTTTTCAGCGGGGTTTTTGGTCAAACGGCTAGTTTTTGAGCCGTGACTATAAATAGACCCCCCCTCTCTCTCTCTTCTTAAATACGGCTGAACACTCACTCATTTATTGCTCACCTAACTTGAGACAAAGCACTCATCTCTCCATCTCTCTCACACTTAAATCTTCCTCAAGATTCAACCTTGTTGGAGGAGCTCTTGGGTGTGAGGTTTGTGCTTGTGCTCACGATTTGGTTTTCCTCTCCCATCTCTTTTTTCAAAGACTTGAGCTTGTGCAAACCCCTCTTGTGCGTTCTTGGTGTTCTTGAAACCCTAGGTTTCAAGATCTTTTGAGATTGCTTGGGAGTCTCCAAATTTGTGGACGACCCTAAGAAGTTTGTATCACCCGCTCTTTGAGCTAAGATAAGAAGAGATTGCCTTGACCTTTGTGGTCGCCTTTTGGAGGATTAGGGTTGAAAAAGACCCGGCCCTTTGTGGGCTCCTCAACGGGGAGTAGGACACCTTTGTGGTGTGGTCGAACCTCGGATTAAATCTTGTGTCTTGTGTTCTTGCTTGTTTTAACTTGAGATATTTTTTACTTGCAAGACTGACATAAAGATTTCTCCGTAGAGTTTATCTAGAAGTAAAATAGCCCTTACATATTCATCTTTTCATCCTCACTTAGCTATATCTTACTTCTCTCAAGAACTTGCGAAATACTTTTTCGAGTAGATTTTAGTCTAAAGTTTATAAAACAGTTGGATTGGTTCAGAGTGGTTCAACTTGCGCACGTAGCTGTTGAACCGGCCTGCACCAGTCGAACTGTGTATCTAACAATCTTTCGAAGTTTGTTGTGAAAATTTTCAGATTAGCCTATTCACCCCCCCTCTAGGCTACTTTCAGGCCGTGAAAAGAATATTGAGATATTTAGTTTACACTCCTAAGTTTGGACTTTGGTACCCCAAGGGATCCACTTCTGATTTAATAGGATATTCAGATGCTGATTGGGCAGGGTGTAAAATTGATAGAAAGAGCACATCAGGGACTTGTCAGCTTATGGGAAGATCCCTGGTGTCTTGGGCTTCAAAGAAACAAAACTCAGTAGCTCTTTCTACCGCCGAAGCCGAGTACATTGTCGCAGGCCATTGTTGTGCGCAATTACTTTGGATGAGGCAAACCCTTAGGGACTATGGCTACAGTTTGAGCAAAGTCCCTCTCCTATGTGATAATGAGAGTGCAATCCGCATGGCGTATAATCCCGTTGAAGACAACCGCACTAAGCACATAGACATTCGGTATCACTTTTTGAGGGATCACCAACAAAGAGGGGATATCGAGATCGCTTATGTTAGCACCAAAGAAAAATTAGCCAATATCTTTACCAAGCCATTAGATGAGAAAACCTTTAGCAAACTTAGGAATGAGCTAAATATACTTGATTCTCGGAATTTTGATTGAAACATTGCACACATAGCTCATTTGTATACCTTTGATCATATCTCTTTCATGACTACGACTAATGTGTTTTCAAGTATATTTCTATGCTAAGTCGTAGATTGAAAGGGAAATGGAGTACTCGACGAAGACAAGGCTTCCACTCCACTCTACCGGAACCATTTATTCTTCGTCGTCACTCCACACCACTCTTCGATTGGTATAATATTTGCACTCATATTTACTTGTACCAATGGGGTAGAAAGCAAAAAGGGCTCACAAAGTCTCCGTTTTTGGCGATTAATGACAAAGAGGGAGAAAGTATTAGCCCAAAGCAAAAGGACCGCACCACCACCTTTCGAAATTTTTTATATTTCAAATTGGTATGTTTACTTTCAATTGGTATATTTTCAAAATTGGCATCTAAACTACATACTTTCACTTGGTATCTATTAAAACTGTCTTGAAAGCTAAGAGGAGAATTTCATTCAGGGGGAGTTTTGTTTAGTCAAAGGAAAATCATTTGAAACAGGGGGAGAAAATTTCAAATCTTGAAAATGCTTCTCGCAATCTTATTCATATACCTTTGACTATTTGCAAAAAGATTTTGAAAAGACTTTCCAAAAGAATTTGCAAAAACAAAACAAGTGGTGCAAGCGTGGTCCAAAATATTAAACAAAAGAAAGCAATCCATGCATATCTAGTGAAATTAGAATTTGGTTTAATTCTAAGTAACATATGCACTTACCTTATGCAAACTAGTTCAATTCTGCACTTATATATTTGCTTTGGTTTGTGTTGGCATCAATCACCAAAAAGGGGGAGATTGAAAGGGAAATAGGGTTAACCTTTTCCCAGTATTAATTTTGGTGGTTGAATGCCCAACACAAATATTGGACTAACTAGTTTGCTCTAGATTATATATTCTACAGGTGCATAAAGGTTCAACACAAACCAATAAAAAATCAAAGTTAGGGTTCAAATACAAAGGAGCAAAGGAACCGAGAGTGCCCTGGTCTGGCGCACCGGACAGTGTCCGGTGCCCCAGGACCGTACAGTCCCAAACTCGCCACCCTCGGGTTTCTCTGGGCGTGCTCCGCTATAATTCACCGGACTGTCCGATGTGCCACCGGACAGTCCGGTGCACCAGCGGAACAACGGCTACTTCGCGCAACGGTCGACTGCAAAAGCGCGGGCGCAGAGCTACAGTGATGAGCAGTGCGCGCAGAGTCAGAGCCGCCCGTTAGAGGCACACCGGCCACTGAACAGTGCATGTCCGGTGCGGCACCGGACTGTCCGGTGCCACTAGAAGACAAAGCCTCCAACTGTCAGAAGCTCCTGAACCCTAACGGTTGGGTGACGTGGCTGGCGCACCAGACTGTCCGATGCGCCCATCGACAGCAGTCTGCCCCAACGGTCAATTGGTGGTTGAGGGCTATAAATACTCCCAACCACCACCACTCCAAGCATCCAAGTTTCTAGCACTTCACATTCAATAACAAGAGCTAGTGCATTCACTCCTAGACACAATTCAAAAGTATCAAAGCCTCTCCAAGTCCCAAATTCACTCCAAACACCTAGTGATTAGAGAGAGTGTTTTGTTCGTGTTCTTTGCGCTCTTGTTTCTTGGATCGCTTTCTTCCTTCCTCATTCTTGTTCTCAAGTGACTTGTAATCAAGGCAAGAGACACCAAGTGTGTGGTGGTCCTTGCGGGGTCTAAGTGACCCGTTTGATTAAGGAGAAAGCTCACTCGGTCTAGGTGACCGTTTGAGAGAGGGAAAGGGTTGAAAGAGAACCGATCTTTGTGACCACCTCAATGGGGACTAGGTTCTTTAGAACCGAACCTCGGTAAAACAAATCATCTTGTTCATCCGCTTTATTTCTTGGTTGATTTGTTTTCCCCCTCTCTTTCGGACTCGGATTCAATTCTAACGCTAACCCCGGCTTGTAGTGTGTGCTTAAGTTTATAATTTTCGGATTCCGCCTATCCACCCCCCTCTAGGCGACTTTTAGTGTGGATGCTTCGAATGGTGGTGATTGGGGGTATTTATAGCCCCAACATCTATTCTAGCCGTTGGTTGGGCTTTCTGTCGACAGGCACACCGAAAAATCCTGTGCACACCGGACACGACACTGTTCAGTGTCCGGTGCCTGCAACGTCAGTCGTCCGTTGAAGTCGACCGTTGGATTCGCCAGCCCTCGTGGCGCACCGGACAATCCGGTACGACCTGATGTCGCCGACTATGTGTGAACTTCTGACAATTCTGATCTATGGCAGTCGCGTGGCAGTCGACAGTTAGCGAAGATGACCGTTGGCCCTGGGCTCACCGGACAGTCCGGTGATTTTTAGCCACGGGGGGCTGCGTTTTCCCGAGAGCGACCAGTTTGTTTGGCACTCTAGCCTAGGCACCGGACACTGTCCGGTGCACCGCAGGCTAGTGCAATCCTGTCTTGCCCCATATTTATAGACTTGGCCCAAGGGTCATTTTCCTTATATGTATATATGAACTTTATGCACATGAGAAAAGATCAACTAGGCAAACTAGTTAGTCCATAAGGTTTGTGATGGTTATCAAACACCAAAATTGATTATAGGAAATGGTTGAGGCCATTTCCCTTTCAGTACTGCAGTTGTGCTCAACGACCACCTGTGGACATCCATCGTGAACCCCAATTCATGGGTGATTGATATTCAGTTTTGCCTACATCTTGTTCTTACTTGTTTCTTTGATTGCTCGCAGGAATAGAACTTTGTGTTCAGGTTGATCTTGTCACCAGCAAGGTCAATAACCATTTGGAGTTGGTTATGCGATTGCTAAGGTGCCTCGACCTGTTCGTTCATAGTCGAATTGCGAGAATCACCTCCTCCGCCAATCCAAATTATCCACCTGACCGAAAGATCGGACACTCTAGCTCTATCGCCTTTTATAGGTCGGGAGAGGGGTCGGCCAGAGATGGAAGGAGCCGTGAGGCAAGGGTAATACCAATGTTCTACCTAAGGTAAAGCCATGCGTACTCGTGGGGCCCGGAATTGTCTGTTTCGTATTTACTGTGGCACATGACTTGGCGCTGCGATGGTACCCGGCGCTAGTGTCCTCTCCACACACGATACGCTCCCTTCGCCCTCGCTGCAACTCGTGTCAAAACTTTTCCGCGAAAATCGTATCCACTAAGGCGGACTCCAACGGCGCCCCCTCTGCTCCCCCTCCCCCTCGCTACGATGTACGACAGCTCCATGAACGACTCCATCGTTGCCCCCTCTCCCTCCCCCTCACGCCGGTGAGAGAAACATTTCCCTCCACGATAATAAATATGAAATTAATTATTTTCAAGTGTGATTACCTGATAACAATATGTATTATGGTACTACAAATACAATATTATTTTTTAAAACTTAAAAAATTGATGTATAAAAGTCAAATAACTCAGTTAAATGATAAAGATGAGATGAATAAAAGGAATGGTTGGAGAAGGGTTAGAATAGGGGGAAGAATAGTTGAGAGGGAGGTATGTAAATATGAAAAAAGTACAAATAGGGGGGATTTGAGAGGGAGAATGGTTAGAGATACCCTAAGAGGGACTCCAACGGTGCCCCTCGACACCTCCCCTGAAAGAATGGAGGGCGGGGACGCCCCCTCGCCGCTCCAACGACGCCTCCTCGCCTGCCCTCTCGCGGGCGTGGAGAATACCCCCTGGAGAGGGAAGCTCTAATCTCCCCCTCTCCACTAATCAACGATAATAATTGTAAAATTAATTATTTTTGAGTTTAATAGTAGATAATAATAATGTGTATTACAATATTATAAATATGGTAGTGTTTTTTAAAACTCCAAAAATGGATGTAAAAAGATTAAATAGCTCAGTTAAAAGATAAAAAAAGAAATCGAAATGAAGAATGATCGGAGAGAAGATAAAATAATACTTTCTCTGTTTCGTTTTAGTTGTCGTTGAATAGTGCAATTGAACTATCAAGCGATAACTAAAAAAACGGAGAGAGTATTTAAATATAAATAGAAAGTATAAATAGTGGGGTTTGGGAGGGGGAATGGTAGGAGATAGTATAAGGTACGTCCCGACGCCCGTTGCCTTCTCACCCCAAATCCTCCAATTTTCGTCTTCTCCGCGAAATGTTCTTCTGTCTGTCGTGTCTTTGTTCTGGTCGTTTCCCGATTCGGTAGTTGGCTTGGGGATTTTCTGTAGGGAAGTTGATCGAGAAGTCTCGGTAGACATGGAGCAGATCCAGTACTCCGAGAAGTACTACGACGACACTTATGAATACAGGTAGATGTGAAACCCTCGCCTTCACGATCTTCACCCTTCCACATCTTTTCCGTCATCGGTGGTTGGCAAAACCCTATCGGGATCCCCTTTATCCGCGCAGGCACGTCGTCCTCCCGCCCGAGGTCGCCAAGCTCCTCCCCAGGAACATCCTTCTCTCCGAGGTAAAACGCCTGCAGTTTCACCCGCATTCCTATAGATTGCGTTCTCGTCCTGTTGCTTTGGTTGTCTCATGCCTGGCCTTTGTGGGGGATCCCCCTCCCCTTTTCTCCTGTGCAGAAGCAGTGGCGGTTGGTGGGTGTGCAGCAGAGCCGCGGGTGGGTGCACTACGCGATCCACCGGCCGGAGCCGCACATCATGCTGTTCCGCCGCCCGATCAACTACCAGCAGCAGCAGGAGGAAGCGGCTGCCGCGCATGTGCTGCCCAAGTGAAGCCTCTGCTGGCGACCAGGAATGTTAAAAACCCCTAGCCCTCTTTTCATCTCTAAAAGGGGCGTCGCTGTTGTGTTGATTAATCCCTCTGGCTGTTGGTTGGAAACTTGGGATCTAGTTGGGTCGACTTTGTGTGTGCGTGGCGCTCTTATTGTGCTGACATTTAATCTGTGCGATTTGATCTTTGTGATTGTGATTCTGGTTAGTAGCGCTGGAATCATGGTTAATGTGTTCTACGTGAGATTAAAATTGTCACCACGCATTTCAAAGTTCAAACATGATGAGGAAGAAACTATCCTAGGATCTTGGCTGTCATTGAGGGCGCAAGATATCCTTTGACGATATGGTACATCTGGATATGTGGTAGCGCTGGAATCATGTTTAATCTGTTCTATGTGAGATTACAATTGTCACCACGCATTTCAAAATTCAAACATGCTGAGGAAGAAACTATCCTAGGATCTTGGCTGCCATTGAGGGCGCAAGATATCCTTCGACGATATGATATACTAGTGTACTGTGCGCGCCTTGCTCCCGTTTTGAAAATCTTTGAAAATCTGTGCGTGACCATATTTAAGTAGATGGGAAGTCCTCCAAAAACGAAGCCAACATAGAAAAGACGAAATGTCCGTCAGAAATATTTAGAGACTTATTGAACTGGAGGGATTGAAGACGGAGATGGAGTATGGAACGCATGCACGGAAGGATATGCTAGTTGGGGCTGTTTTCGTCCGGCTTTAAAGATGAGGAAATCTGGATATGGGCTGATAGATGTCTAATTTTTGTTAGAGCCTAGCGCCCTAGCGTGCTAACTGGAAGGTTAATTTTGTTTCTATTTTTTGTTGCACCGAATGAGCCAACATTCTTTTGTCTAGCAGTTTACATTTTAGTTACTACTCTCTTCGTCTAAAAGTACTATCTCCCCAATCGTCCTCTGCGCATGCTGGTTCCCACGTGTATTTTCCTCGCGCGCAGTTCTATTGATGGAGGAAGGCGGGACGTTGGCACTAGCGCCGGCTGGAGGTTAAAATCAACAGCGGTTGGTGCCGTGGGTCGGGGCCGATGTGGAAGGCGCCGAGGGGGAGGAGCTCGTGCGGGTGCGACAACGACGCCAACGGAGCTGGCCAAGACGGCACCGGATTATGGCCATTTGTTTTGGCTTCTGGCCGGATTATGGCCATCGCAATCAGTTTATGGCAGTTAAATGCTTTGAATATTTGGCCCGCTCATGTGAGAATCATTTATGTGAAAACCATCTAAATCAACATGAATGTACAATTCTTTAAGTCGTCACGATAGGAAGACTCCACCGTTCTAAAACTTAAACCATGCACACATATTCATCTTTCTCCAAACGCAAGTCTCGTAATATTTATATTCTCGTGACAACTATATTATCTAGAAATTTAGATTCTTAGAAAAACTCTTTGAAAAAAGTTATACCAAACAAGGCCATATTTTAAACTATTACGGATAGATATAATGACTATCTTAGTATTTAAATGATATCAGTTGAAATATGTCGACTTATTTTATGGTTAGTATTATTAGAACATGTTTAAATAATTATCACATTTAAACCAGATCTACATATAAACTATTTTGCTTATCAACCGCACCGTAAACTCACTTGCCTACCATCGGGGTCGTGCTCATATACAAAGTGACACACTTTAAATGATTTAAGCCACGAAAATTATAAATATACCATCCTCATTTGACAAGTCTAAAGATAGCTTTATCATACAAATGAAACTAAATTTAAAATTCCAAGTAATAATTAGAAACACTGATTCGACACAGTTTTTTCCAATATATATTTAGCAGCTCGCTAAATCTGAATTTAGAAAGTTTTTTTGAAATGAGTTGAGATGCTCTTGTAATGGTTACTATAGGTTGAGGGACGGAAGTAGTAGTAGAACTGGTAAACAAATTCGAACTTGATCTATTCAGTTTTGTAGCAACTCTGCAAGATGCGAATTGCAAACAACCGGCGGGGTGGATTCCGCCACGGCCCACGGGTGGGTTCGTGTCGTTCTCACCGCCGGTCAGGTCTCCCCTCCGCGCGGCGCATTCGTCCCGGTGGGGGCGGCTAGCTGGCCCAATGCAAGCTCCACCACACAAACGCGCAAAGCGCCATGCGCGGTCGCGTACAATTGTCCTCCGTCCCCGCCATTCCTCCCTTCCCTGCCGTCACGCAACCACACTGCGCTCACCATGTGTACACTGTACAATGTATTCTCCCTAGCCGAACCGTATCAGTAGTTCTTCCCTCGCGTTCACTCCCCAGCGTGGGAAAATCCCGGAATTTTCTTGTTTGTCCACTGGTTTTCTTGCGCCAAAACCAGGTTTCTCCCCGTTGCCGTGGCAGAACTCTGTTCTTGCCCAGTCTAGAAGATCTGCACCGTTCCAACCACCGACTCCGGCCGCCAAGCATATAGCCAGCGCGGCGAAGAATTCCCAACGCGAAAGCCAAAACCTCTTCACTTCACTTCACGTCGACACGTGCGGGGAGAATATGCGCGCGACAATCCCAGCCCTGTCGCTCCTGGTGACGCCGCGGCTCCCCTCGCTCGCCGTGCCGCTGGCTGGAGGCCGCCTCCGCGTGGGCGGTCGTCCTCGGACCCGCCTCCGCGTGGCAGCGCCGACGTCCGTCCCAGGGGAAGCGGCGGAGCAGGCGGAGCCGAGCACGTCGGCGCCCGAGTCCGGCGAGAAGTTCTCGTGGAGGGATCACTGGTATCCGGTCTCCCTCGTCGAGGACCTCGACCCCAGCCGCCCCACCCCGTTCCAGCTCCTCAACCGCGACCTCGTCATCTGGAAGGAACCCAAGTCCGGCGAGTGGGTCGCGCTCGACGACCGCTGCCCCCACCGCCTTGCCCCGCTCTCGGTACGGCGACCCGCATCCCTTCCTCGCCTCATCCGTCTCCTACCGGATCTCTTCCTCGTTTCGGCTAATTTTGGTCTGGGCATGTGCAGGAGGGCAGGATCGATGAGACGGGGTGCTTGCAGTGCTCGTATCACGGATGGTCATTCGATGGCTCCGGCGCCTGCACCAAGATCCCTCAGGCCATGCCCGAGGGTCCTGAGGCCCGTGCGGTGCGGTCGCCGAAGGCGTGCGCGATCAAGTTCCCCACCCTCGTCTCCCAGGGGCTTCTCTTCGTGTGGCCCGATGAGAATGGGTGGGAGAAAGCGGCCGCCACCAAGCCTCCAATGTGCGTAGAGTCAGACTTTGGACTGCGGCTAATTGGTTGGATTCAATTTTGCATTTCGGTGTCTGAATTCGATCTTGTTTGGTTTCAGGTTGCCGAAAGAGTTTGAGGACCCGGCCTTCTCCACGGTGACAATCCAGAGGGACTTGTTCTATGGTTATGATACGTTGATGGAGAACGTCTCTGATCCGTCCCATATAGAATTTGCTCACCACAAGGTACTTGGTACTGTGAGAAAGCTTAGTTGCTTGCCACACTTAAACACCATGATAGTATTTTTCAGTTGAAAATTGGTGATTCGAGGAAAGAGGTTTTGTTGCAACCAATTTTGTGTAGTTTGCTAAAAAATCACCACCTCAATACTGTTTAATTGTGTAGGCCTCTTATCGTTTCTGATTGCCAGTGTGCAAGTTTAACTAACTGTTAGATCTTAACTGTGGATGTACCCATATATTTTTTTGCATCATAGTTTTATTCTTTTTTACTTATGCTGCATTGAAATTCCTCAGAAATGACTTATAATGGGCAAAAGGGCTGAATGGTCTGAGTCTGGCCTCTCAACGTTTCTGATTGCCGGTGTGCAAGTTTAACTAAGGCCCCGTTTGGTTTGAGGGATAATCCCATTTAGTCCTTAAATTACCAAATGGTAAAACTAAAACAAGGACTAAACTGTTTTTGTCTCTATTCCCTCGAGGGGTGACTCTAAGGGGCTAAACCATATAAATTCCACCTTTTGCCCCTCATTTATTTTAGTTGCACTAATAGCGGGAGAATGTTAAAGAGTATTTTGGTTCTCTTATGATTCATTAATACCTCTAGTTTCTAGGACCAAACAGAACAATAACTAAATTTTAGTCTTCTAACTAAACTTTAGTCCCTGGACTAAAGAACCAAACCCTAACTAGATCTTAACTGTGGATGTACCCATATATATTTTTGCATCATAGTTTTATTCTTTTTT
Organism: Zea luxurians; assembly: GCA_029449295.1. NCBI lineage: Eukaryota > Viridiplantae > Streptophyta > Magnoliopsida > Poales > Poaceae > Zea > Zea luxurians. The sequence goes on along the minus strand of JAOPSE010000340.1, from coordinate 138,226 downwards.
ACTTACGCTACTTGCTTATTCTGAACAAGCATTAATGGGGTGTTTGGTTTGAGGGATTAGTTAGTTCACCCACTCATTCCTCACTTATTTGTTTGGTTTGTTGAATGGAGTAGGTTGGTCAGTGCATTATCACATCATTCCTCCAAGACTAGTAGTTAGTACTAGTATGAAGAATGGGGTCATAACACCAAATTTGAGGAATTGACTTATGATGCACCACCACATCTAGAATGGAGTGGCTCCTCAAACCAAACCCTATAAATGACTGGCTGAGTTAATTGTGCTATCTGTGTGTCATGAACTTGTGCCAGCAGCATAGACAAACAAAATGCTTTATTTTCTCGGGATACATGGTTTCAGAAAATCCACTCATGTTTCAGATTTTAACTCACAGGTTACTGGACGAAGAGATAGAGCCAGGCCTTTGACATTCAGGATGGAATCAACTGGTGCCTGGGGTTACTCAGGAGCAAATTCTGGTAATCCTCGCATTACTGCAACTTTTGAGGCCCCTTGTTATGCATTAAACAAGTAAGTTTCAGAAAAGTACCTGGTCATCTTTGAGTGTGGAGTGATTCTTATTTATCACTTAAGCAATTCAGTCGTTATACGGCTCTGAACTTCTGTTAACTGGCCTGTACAGAATAGAGATAGACACAAAGTTACCCATTTTTGGCGACCAGAAATGGGTCATATGGATTTGCTCTTTCAACATTCCAATGGCCCCAGGGAAGACTCGTTCTATTGTCTGTAGCGCTCGAAACTTTTTCCAGTTCACAATGCCAGGAAAAGCATGGTGGCAGGTACATGTGTGTTTAGTGTTTCCTTTAATTAAGCTTTGTTTTCCTATTTGTTTTGTCAACATAATCTTTTAACTGCTAAAACGAACTTGTTCTCGCATTTTTGTGGGAAACAAGGCAAAGGTCCCTAGTCCCTACTGTAGGCATATATTATTGGCATGTTTATTACTTGGTCATGTCTGAATTTATATGTGTACAGTCAAATGTTGATAGCTTCTTTCTCTTGGTGTAGCTTGTTCCTCGATGGTATGAACATTGGACTTCAAATTTGGTCTATGATGGTGATATGATCGTTCTTCAAGGCCAGGAGAAGATTTTCCTAGCTGCAACCAAGGAGTCTTCTACGGATATTAATCAGCAGTACACAAAGATCACATTCACGCCCACACAAGCTGATCGATTTGTTTTAGCATTCCGCACATGGCTAAGGAAATTTGGCAATAGCCAGCCGGAGTGGTTTGGAAATCCTACACAAGAAGCATTGCCTTCCACCGTCCTTTCAAAGCGCGAGGTAAAAGCCATCTGGGTCACCAAAAAGTTTCAGTATAATATTTGCTTCAGACATAAAATATCTGAATATGACAACCTTTTTGGTGGTCAAAGATCTGTTTTGCTTACATTCTTAATACTCGATGCATTGGTAAGTTATTACAGTTATCCTTTTTACTCGATTTTTCCCTTTCTGAGCAGAACGTATTATCTCATGTCTTCATTGTTTGTACACTTGGTTTCTATGACACACAAAATTTTGTTTTACATTATCAGTTGTCATATGAACTAATGTATTTACAGCAACCTGCTTAAGTGCTTAGTATCACAAAGGGACAAATTCAGTGAAATATTTGGAAAGATAGTAGCGTCGAACCACTCTCACTGCTAGGCATTTGAGAATAGTTACTTAACTGACAGCGAAGTTCACCTTCTACCGACTGGATCTGGAAACAGTATCTTGAAGTAGTCACACGTAAACCTTCATCAGCTGTGTTTCTGCGTTCCAGTAAGTCATGTATTCTTATGATTGACTTTGTGTTATGCAGATGCTAGACAGATACGAGCAGCATACGTTGAAATGCTCGTCTTGCAAAGGAGCATATAATGCATTCCAGAATCTGCAGAAGGTATTCATGGGAGCGACAGTAGTTTGCTGTGCTGCCGCTGGTATTCCTCCAGATGTTCAGCTCAGGCTATTGATCGGTGCGGCTGCTTTGGTCAGTGCCGCTATAGCATACGCATTCCATGAGCTCCAGAAGAATTTTGTATTCGTGGATTACGTGCATGCTGACATTGATTGAAAGATTCGTGAGGATCTGTTGTGTCGACATCACTCGCTCGCGAGTCGTGTCTGTAGTCTAGGGCTCTAGGCGTCTAGCTAGGGAAAGTAACTTTTTGCCGGGTATAGGTCATATTGCTCACATATGTATTTTGTATAGTGTATGCACTCAACTGTAGCCGATGCAGTGCGAAAATATAGTTTTTATGTTATTATCTATTGGATTAAAATTGTCTCCAGATCCTTTTAGCATGTAAAATGCCATTTTTCAAATGGAAGTTCTCAATTGCGCCCTATAGTTGCAGGGAACATTCTGATGTGATCATGCCATTCTCTGGCTCTGAGCAGTTAGAGCTGGGCACGAAGATGGCATGTGAAACTATTTCAATACAGTATCTGGTCAGAACCTTCTGTAATGGTGAGCCTTTGGTTTGTGACCCAAGTATGAGCCAAGCCAAATTGTATCCATTTCTAGGAAACATGAACTTTGTTTGATTTGAGGCTAAAATTTGGCCAAGCAGAAAAGAAACCCATCATATTCAACCAGTTGTCTTTTTCTAATAAAATGCTAGGCAAAACATGAGTGAGCAAAATCGTTTGTTTCAGTTTTGCCTCCCTAAATTTTTTACTAAGTGCCATTTTGTCTAACCTGATGTTTGTATAATCTAACTTGTCATAGGTATTTCGGCCAACTTTTTTTTTTGCCTTTCAACCCTTTTTACGAAAGATTTTCATAACTACATGTTTTCTGCTTTGAATTCAAGAAATAGACTCTTACCTCGACGCCATCATTATTGGCGTCGAGGTTACATGTCTTGACGTCAAAATAAGAGTCCTCTGTGCTGATCTGGCATCTACGTGGCAGGGGGTCGGCGCCGTGATTATTAGCGTCGATGTAACGCCCTGAATTTGGGGTAGAATTTTTTCCTTCTTTTCCCCACCAAATTTGGGTGTTACCCTTTCCTTTTCCCTTTTCTCCTCGCTAAACCTTGATCTTTTCCAAATTTATAGTGGGATTCGGCCTGAGATCCCATATAAAGCAAAACCCTAAAATACTTTATTTTGTGTGATGCACCATGCCGAACCATGCATACTTTTTGATTGTTTAAAATGTAAATGCATTCATCTAGAGAAAGTAGATTTTTAGAAAAAGGAAAACCTTTTTCTTCTCGCTTTCCCCCTCCTTCCCCATTTTTGGCCTAGCCGCACCCTCCCTCGCGCGCTCGGCCCAGCCGCGCCCCCCTCCCCCGCCGTGGGCCACCCCAGCCGCGCCCCCTCCCCCGTCGTGGGCCGCCCCAGCCGGCCCAGCCGCTCCCCCCTCCCTCCCCCTTTGGGCCCAAGCGGCCCAGCCGCCCCTTCCCCCCCCCCCCAAATTCTCTCTCTCCCCTCCCCTGCGGGCCCCGCCCGTCATCCCCTGCCCTAACCGCGCCCCCTCCCCCAGCGCCGCCGCCGCGCCGCCCTCCCCTGCCGCGGTGAGGCCCCCCTCCCCTCTCCTCCCCCTTCCCCCCTCCCCCTTCCCCGCCCGGCCGCCCCGGCGAACCGCGCCCGCGCCGCCCCGTGCCCGGCCCCCGTCCCGGCGAGCCGCCCCACCCCGCCCTCGCTCGTCCCCCGGCGAGCCGCCCCGCCCCCGCGCCCGCCCGGTCGAGCCCCGCCCCTCCCCGCGCCCGCCCGCCCCCGGCGAGCCGCGCTCGGCCCCACCCCCGGCGAGTCCGCCCCCGCCCCGCGCCACCTCGGCCCCGCCCCGGCGAGTCCGCCCCCGCCCCGCGCCCGGCCGCCCCCGGCGAGCCGCGCTCGGCCCCGCCCCCGGCGAGCCGCCTCGGCGAGTCCGCCCCCGCCCCGCGCCCGGCCGCCCCGGCGAGCCCGCCTCCGCCCCGCCCTCGCACCGCCCCCCGGCGAGCCGCCCCGTGCCCGGCCGCCGCGCCCGGCCGTGCCGCCCCGGCTACGCCGCCCCGGCCGTGCTCGCCCGCCCGCCCCGGCGTGCCTTGCTCGCGTCGTGATGGCCCCGGCGCGGCCTCGAGCTCGACCCAGCGTGCCTATGGCGCGCGGCCTTGAGCTCGGCTAGCGCGCGGCCCCGACGTGCGCACGGCTAGTTCGTGGCGTGTGCGTGTGGCCTTGCGCGCATGCTTGCGTAGTGCGCAGTGCCTTGGCACGGCCCGTCGTGCCTTCGTCTACCCCCAGACGTGCCCGTCTACTCCCCTTTTTATATTTTATGCGTGCTAATCACATTGTTCATGTTAATAAGATAGGAGTCTTAATTTAGAAATTGGTTACGTTAGTTAATTTGTATAGCTAATTGTCTATCTCATTTAACGTTAATCTACTAAAAGTGGTCACGTTTCCATTAGTGCATGTAGCTAATCCTTATTATTGGAGCTAAGTAGAACTAGAGCACGTAACGTTTAGTTATTCGTCTACCCGTAGTGCGCCTCGAGCATAAGCTTTAACCCCTGCGAGACCTTTCCCCATTTCTTTCTAACCAAGGTAAATGCAATATCGCATGTCATATTCTATGCATGTTTAATCTACTTGTTCTCTTGTATGGTGTACTGTTTGTTTCCTAATTTCAATGGATGGATGTATGTATGTTTGCAACCGCATAGAGAACGATCCGGTCGAAGAGCCCGAGGAACTCGCAGGAGAAGCCCCTGAGCAGCAGTCGGTTGGTGGAGGCAAGTGTCCCTTGACCTATCTCTGTCCTATTCATTATTTAATTCACCTCCCGCATTACACATTTATGCCTAAGGATTTACTAGCTTTGTTATCCATGTCCTAGTTTACCTATTTGGGTTGGATTATTATTGTTTAGTTTTATGCTATTGCTCAACTATAATCAATGAACATGATGAGATTATCTATGATACGCTGTTTTCCCTTTTGATTATGATGATGGAACTTGTGGCCCTTAAGGGGACTCGAGCGGTTTCTCGAGTGCCTCTCCGTAAGGACCTGTTCTTTGGATGACCGCCCGGGAAAACAGTGCAACCATGAGGGTGGAATGGGATGCCCTTAGCTGAATAATTAGAGGATCCGGGGTGTAGTTCGCTTAGCCGTCGTGCCGTCAATGGGGCTCGGTGTATGCGGCTCGCTCTGCCAAGCTTGGGTTCGCCCCTTGGGGAGGAGTGCGGTGCATTTAGGAAACCTAACGGGTGGCTACAGCCCCGGGGAATCTTTGTAAAGGCTACGTAGTGAAACCCTGCTGGGTCACCTTGGTAGTGATCAATGGAGAGTCATGATCTCCGAGCAGAAAGGGGATCACGGCTTGTGGGTAAAGTGCACAACCTCTGCAGAGTGTTTGAAAACTGATATATCAGCCGTGCTCGCGGTTATGAGCGGCCAAGGGAGCTCTAGTGATTAGTGCTACTTGATCAGAGACATTTTGGTTTACAGGTGGCAATGAAACTGATGGTTTTGGTTATGACTATGGTGCTGGTAAGTGGTATTCTTTCCGTTTGGAAAGGGTACATCGGGCTAATAACTTGGGTTAATGCTAAAACCTGGCTTTCTATTAGTAAACAATAATCTGACCAACTAAAAGCAACTGCTTGACTTATCCACACATAAAGCTAGTCCACTACAGCCAAACAGGATACTTGCTGAGTATATTGATGTGTACTCACCCTTGCTCTACACACCAAACCCCCCCATCCCCAGGTTGTCAGCATTGCAACCACTGCTCAGGAGAAGATGAAGCCGTGAAAGGAGACTTCCAGGAGTTCCAAGACTATGACGAGTTCTAGGCGTGGGTTAGCGGCAACCCCCAGTCGGCTGCCTGTGAAGGCCGTGTTTATCTACGTTTCTTTCCCGCACTTTGATTTATTGTAAGGACTATGTGGATGTCTCAGACATATGATGTAATCGACTATTATTTCCCTTTTTAATACTATTTAAGCACTGTGTGATGATGTCCATGTTATGTATCTCCTGTGTACGTGAATTGCTGATCCTGGTGCGTACATGGTTCGCATTCGGTTTGCCTTCTAAAACCGGGTGTGACATAGGTGGTATCAAAGTCGTGCTGACTGTAGGACCGCTAACCTAGAGTAGAATGGTCGTTCTAAGGACTATAGACCTCTGTCCCTGACTTGACTTTGATATCCCTTCAAAAGTTGGTCATACCGACCAAACCTATATTCTACTATATATTATACCTTGCTGAAAATTATGTTTTATTCTAATCCTTCATTTATTTATGGTTCATTATTTGCTGGTCATATTAATTCTGTTCTCACTCTTCTGCTTGCGGTGTCTTTTGTAGATGGCTCGACTTAGACACACTGCACGAAAGTCCGTCATCCCCTTCTTACCCTCTCGCCTTGCTGAGCGTCCGCTTCGCCGTCCCGTGGCCGGACAATCCAGCCACTTGGAGAGACTGCACCATCGCCTGCATGAGGAGCAGGAACGTCGACGACAGGAGCAGCAGGGCTCTTCCTTCTCGCTCCAGCAGGAGATAGATTCTGTGAGGAGCTGCTCCCCCGTGCTTCCCCTGGAGGCGCCCCCTGCACCACCACTGGGCGCCCCAGCCTCTGGAGTAGCTGCTGGAGGAGACCTAGACGACGGAGGTGGCGACGACAGCTCGAGCCACGACACCGACTTTTCTGCTGACCAGGAGCCGGAAGGATGGGTTGCTCGACCCATCACTCGCGACGCTGCTCGCGGGTGTCACTTCCATGATGCGCTCGACACCCTGCTACGTCGGGCACTTAACCGATGTACTTGGTCCATCGAGTATCGCTGTGTGGTCTACCAGCACAGTCGCGGGGTCTACCCGGACCGCTGGGAGGCGACCTGCTTGGTGCGCCGTCCGGAGAACAGTCTCCAGGGTGCGGAGGCCTGCTCAGAGCATTATTCCATCTCTGAGCGGGACTCAGCTGAGGCGGCCATGCAAGATGTTGCACGGCGTGCGCTTTCGCACTACTGCTCGGTTATCGGTGGGGTAGCTGACGGTCTCAACCTGAAGTATTACCCCCGCCGTCCATCTGGCAGCACAGGAGGCGTGATTGTTTCACCTGTCGGTGAGGACAATCCTAGGTTGAGCAGCACAGTCAACCTAGCCACCGTGCTAAACATGGAGCTGGACCATGCACTAGACGAGCTGAGTAGGGCTCGTGCTGAGATCGCCCTGCTGCAGGCTAAGCGCGCGGAACGTCGTCACCTGGATGATGGTTCCCTCGCTCCCGTCGGGACTCAGCACCCGTACCGCTCACCTCGGCGTGGACGCCAGTCTTATGGCAATCCTGACTGCAAGACCAAGATAAATCTAGAACCATAGATCGTTAGAGTTGGATCTTGTAATTAATACGAAATATATACGTATAAGCTACAGTCCTAGCGTTGGTCTCGCTCTTAGTTAGTCTTAGTTAGACAGGATAGTTTGCTATATCCTGTGCATGTATGTTTGTCATGATGAACTATGTTTGGTTTGGATCTTTGTAATGACTGTCACCAGAGTGCGGGTATCCCCTGCATTTTGGTTTACCTGTTATGTTAAAGGAGTTAGTTATTTAGTTGGGAAGCCTTTTATTCCACTTTCCTCTTTATCTGAGAAGCTGTGTTGGTCTGTGTTGGAGATCAGTGAGGATGCTCATCTGTTCAGTGTGGTGGAGGATTCTATACTCTTTTCTTATGATGCAAGATTTGCAAGATCAGTTCTGATGTGTGGTTGCATTCTGCAGATGTTATAGAACAGGCGCAGAGGAGGAAGGCGTGCTCAGCAGGAGCAAGTCGCTCAGCAGGAAGAGGTACCCCAGCAACAGCAGCGCCACCCCCGCCCCCAATGTCGATCGAGCAGATGTTTCTGATGCAGACTCAGGCAGTCCAAGCCATCGGTCAGACTCTGGCCGCCATTCAGTAGCAGCAGCAGGCCCCACCTCAGCCTCAGATGCCTCAGATGCCCAGAGACAAGCGTGCTGAATTCATGAGAGGTCATCCACCAACGTTTGCTCACTCCTCTGACCCCATGGATGCTGAAGACTGGTTGCGCACTGTGGAGCGGGAGTTGCATACCGCTCAGTGTGATGACAGGGAGAAAGTCCTGTATGGTCCCCGTCTGTTGAGAGGAGCAGCTCAGTCATGGTGGGAGTCTTATCTCGTCACCCATGCCAACCCCGACACCATCACCTGTGAAGAATTCGGAGGTAGCTTTCGTCAGTACCATGTGCCTGCAGGTCTGATGACAGTGAAGAAGGAGGAGTTACTGGCCCTCAAGCAAGGGTCATCGTCTGTCAGTGAGTACCGAGACAGGTTTCTGCAATTGTCTCGCTATGCTCCTGAAGATGTCAACACCGACACCAAGCGATAGTACCGTTTCCTGAGAGGCTTGGTTGACCCTCTTCAGTATCAGCTGATGAATCACACCTTCCCGACACTCCAGCACCTAATTGACAGAGCAATCATGACAGAGAGGAAGCGTAAGGAGATGGAGGATCGCAAGCGCAAGATCAGTGGACCCCAGCCTGGAAGCAGCAATCGTCCTCGTTTCTCCGGCAATCAACCTCAGCAGTTCAGGCAGAACCAGCGTCCACCTCAGCATCAGCAGTTCCAAAGGCAGTATCCTCAGCACCAGTATCAGAATCGTCAAAACAATAAGTCAGGAGGAGGTCAGTTTCAGAGGCAGAATCAGCAGGCACCTTGTCTTCCTGCCCCAGCAGCCCAGCAGAACAGTCAGGCAGCACCAGCTCAGGTTGGAAACAGAGCATGTTTCCACTGTGGAGAGCAAGGCCATTGGGTGATGCAATGTCCGAAGATGGCAGCCCAACAGCAGTCAAGCCCCAATGCCCCAGCAAAGCAGAACGTGTCTCAGCCTGGAGCAGGCAACCGCTCTCAACCGCGTTATAATCATGGGAGACTGAACCACTTGGAGGCTGAAGCAATTCAGGATACCCCCGGCATGATAGTAGGTATGTTCCCAGTCAACTCCCATATTGCAGAAGTGTTATTTGATACTGGAGCAACGCATTCTTTCATTACTGCATCATGGGTAGAAGCACATAATCTTCCAATTACTACCATGTCAACCCCCATTCAAATTGACTCAGCCAGTGGTAGAATTCGAGCCGATAGCATTTGTTTGAATGTATGTGTGGAAATAAGGGGGATAGCGTTTCCCGCCAACCTCATAGTAATGGGTACCCAGGGAATAGATGTCATACTAGGGATGAATTGGCTAGATAAGTATCAGGCAATTATCAGTTGTGATAAAAGGACAATCAAGTTGGTGTCCCCACTAGGAGAGGAAGTGGTGACCGAGTTAGTCCCGCCTGAGCCGAAGAAAGGAAGTTGTTATCAGATGGCTGTCGATAGCAGTGAAGCAGACCCAATTGAGAGGATCAAGATTGTGTCTGAGTTTCCAGATGTGTTTCCAAAGGACTTACCGGGTATGCTACCAGAGCGGAAAGTTGAGTTTGCCATAGAGCTTCTTCCTGGAACCGCCCCCATCTTTAAGAGAGCTTACAGAATATCTGGACCAGAGTTGGTTGAACTTAAGAAGCAGATTGATGAGCTGTCAGAGAAAGGTTACATTCGGCCAAGCACCTCGCCTTGGGTCGCCCCTGTCCTATTTGTGGAGAAGAAAGATGGCACCAAAAGGATGTGTATCGATTATCGAGCTCTGAATGAAGTCACGATCAAGAACAAGTACCCTTTGCCCAGAATAGAAGATCTGTTCGACCAGTTGAGAGGAGCCAGTGTGTTCTCTAAGATTGATCTGAGGTCAGGTTATCATCAGCTCAGGATCCGACCTTCGGACATTCCGAAGACGACATTCATTACCAAGTATGGTTTGTATGAGTTCACTGTGATGTCTTTTGGTTTGACCAATGCACCGGCCTTCTTCATGAACTTGATGAACAGTGTATTCATGGATTACCTTGACAAGTTTGTGGTGGTATTCATTGATGACATTCTGATTTATTCTCAAAGCGAAGAAGAGCATGCAGATCATTTGAGGATGGTATTGCAGAGATTGCGAGAGCACCAGTTGTATGCAAAGTTGAGCAAGTGTGAATTCTGGATCAATGAAGTCATGTTCTTGGGTCACATAATCAACAAAGAAAGATTAGCTGTGGATCCGAAGAAAGTGGCAGACATTCTGAACTGGAAAGCGCCAACAGATGCTCGAGGAATCAAGAGCTTCATTGGAATGGCTGGATATTATCGGCGATTCATTGAAGGGTTTTCGAAGATTGTGAAACCAATGACAGCGTTGCTAGGCAACAAGGTCGAGTTCAAGTGGACCCAGAAATGTCAAGAGGCCTTTGAAGCGCTGAAAGAGAAGTTGACTACAGCGCCTGTCTTAGTCTTGCCTGATATGCACAAGCCCTTCTCGGTGTACTGTGATGCTTGTTACATAGGTTTGGGATGTGTGTTGATGCAAGAGGGAAGAGTTGTGGCTTACTCGTCCCGACAGCTGAAGGTTCATGAGAAGAATTACCCAATCTATGATCTAGAGTTGGCAGCAGTGGTTCACGCACTGAAGACATGGAGGCACTATCTGTATGGACAGAAATGCGATGTTTACACAGACCACAAGAGTCTGAAGTACCTATTCACTCAGTCAGAGTTGAATATGAGGCAGCGAAGATGGTTAGAGCTGATCAAAGACTATGAGTTGGAGATCCATTACCATCCAGGCAAAGCGAACGTAGTGGCAGATGCTTTGAGCAGGAAGAGTCAGATCAACCTGATGGTCGCTCGTCTGATGCCTTATGAGTTGGCCAAAGAGTTTGACAAGTTGAGTCTCGGATTTCTGAACAACACGCGAGGAGTCACAATTGAGTTGGAGCCTACCCTGGAGCGGGAAATCAAAGAGGCACAAAAGAATGATGAGAAGATCAGTGAGATCCGGCGACTGATTCTAGATGGCAGAGACAAAGATTTTCGAGAAGATGCAGAATGTGTGATATGGTTCAAAGACCGCTTGTGTGTTCCCAATGTCCAGTCTATTCGGGAGTTGATTCTCAAGGAAGCTCATGAGACAGCTTATTCGATTCACCCCGGAAGTGAGAAAATGTATCAAGATCTGAAAAAGAAATTCTGGTGGTACGGAATGAAGAGGGAAATCGCAGAGCATGTGGCTATGTGTGATAGTTGTCGACGGATCAAGGTAGAGCACCAGAGACCAACCGGATTGTTGCAACCGTTGCAAATTCCTCAGTGGAAATGGGATGAAATCGATATGGATTTCATAGTCGGATTGCCTCGCACTCGAGCCGGCTACGATTCCATTTGGGTAGTAGTGGACCGCTTGACCAAGTCAGCCCACTTCATACCTGTCAAGACCAACTACAGCAGTGCAGTATTGGCAGAATTGTATATGTCTCGGATTGTTTGTCTTCATGGTGTGCCAAAGAAGATAGTGTCAGACCGAGGAACGCAGTTCACCTCTCATTTCTGGCAGCAGTTGCATGAAGCCTTGGGCACACATCTGAATTTTAGTTCAGCTTATCACCCGCAGACAGATGGTCAGACTGAAAGAACCAATCAAATCCTTGAAGACATGTTGAGAGCCTGTGCGCTGCAATATCAGTCTGGATGGGACAAGCGATTGCCTTATGCAAAGTTTTCCTATAACAACAGTTACCAGGCCAGCTTGAAGATGTCACTATTTCAGGCGCTTTATGGAAGGAGTTGTAGAACTCCGTTGCAATGGGATTAGCCTGGAGAGAAGCAAGTGTTTGGGCCAGACATTCTGCTTGAAGCCGAAGAGAACATCAAGATGGTCTGAGAGAATCTGAAGATAGCGCAATCAAGGCAGCGAAGCTATGCAGACACAAGAAGAAGAGAGCTGAGTTTTGAAGTCGGAGACTTTGTCTATCTGAAAGTGTCACCGATCAGAGGAGTCAGAAGGTTTGGAGTCAAAGGCAAGCTAGCACCCCGCTACATCGGTCTGTATCAAATTCTCGCAAGGCGTGGAGAAGTGGCCTATCAGCTCAGCCTGCCAGAAAATTTGTCTGTTGTGCATGATGTCTTTCATGTGTCTCAGTTGAAGAAGTGCTTGCGCGTGCCGGAAGAGTAGTTGCCAGTGGAAGGTCTTGAAGTCCAAGAGGACTTGACCTACATAGAGAAACCAGCGCAAATCCTTGAGATTGCAGACAGAGTCACCCGAAGGAAGACCATCAGAATGTGCAAAGTCAGATGGAATCACCACTCGGAGGAAGAAGCGACCTGGGAGCGTGAAGATGATCTGATGGCCAAATACCCAGAGCTCTTTGCTAGCCAACCCTGAATCTCGAGGGCGAGATTCTTTTAAGGGGGATAGGTTTGTAACGCCCTGAATTTGGGGGTAGAATTTTTTCCTTCTTTTCCCCCACCAAATTCGGGCGTTACCCTTTCCTTTTCCCTTTTCTCCTCGCTAAACCTTGATCTTTTCCAAAGTTATAGCGGGATTCGGCCTGAGATCCCATGTAAAGCAAAACCCTAAAATACTTTATTTTGTGTGATGCACCATGCCGAACCATGCATACTTTTTGATTGTTTAAAATATAAATGCATTCATCTAGAGAAAGTAGATTTTTAGAAAAAGGAAAACCTTTTTTTCTCCCTTCCCCATTTTTGGCCCAGCCGCCCCTCCCCCGCGCGCCCGGCCCAGCCGGCCGGCCCAGCTGCGCCCCCCTCCCCCGCCGTGGGCCGCCCCAGCCGGCCCAGCCGCACCCCCCTCCCTCCCCCTTTGGGCCCAAGCGGCCCAGCCGCCCCTTCCCCCCCAAATTCTCTCTCTCCCCTCCCCTGCGGGCCCCGCCCGTCATCCCCTCCCCTGCCCTAACCGCGCCCCCTCCCCTAGCGCCGCCGCCTCCTCCCTCCCCCAGCTCCGCCGCCGCGCCGCCCTCCCCTGCTGCGGTGAGGCCCCCCCTCCCCTCTCCTCCCCCCTCCCCGTTCCCCACCCGGCCGCCCGGCCCCGCCCGAGCCGCCCCCACCCTGCCCTCGCTCGTCCCCCGGCGAGCCGCCCTGCCCCCGCGCCCGCCCGGCCGAGCCCCGACCCTCCCCGACCCTCCCCGCGCCCGGCCGCCCCGGCGAGCCGCGCTCGGCCCCGCCCCCGGCGAGCCGCCTCGGCCCCGCCCCGGTGAGTCCGCCCTCGCCCCGCGCCCGGCCGCCCCCGACGAGCCGCGCTCGACCCCGCCCCCGGCGAGTCCGCCCCCGCCCCGCGCCCGGCCGCCCCGGCGAGCCCGCCTCCGCCCCGCCCTCGCGCCGCCCCCCGGCGAGCCGCCCCGTGCCCGGCCCCGCCTCGGCCCCGGCCGCGCCGCCCCGTGCCCGAACCCCGCGCCCAGCCGTGCCGCCCCGGCCCCGGCCACCCTCGCCCCGGCCCCGGCTGCGCCGCCCCGGCCGTGTCCCCGCCCCGATCGTGCTTCGCCCTGCCCGTGCGCCGTGCTCGCCCGCCCGCCCCGGCGTGCCTTACTCGCGTCGTGACGGCCCCGACGCGGCCTCGAGCTCGGCCCAGCGTGCCTATGGCGCGCGGCCCCGACGTGCGCATGGCTAGTTCGTGGCGTGTGCGTGCAGCCTTGCGCGCGTGCTCGCGTAGTGCGCAGTGCCTTGGCACAGCCCGTCGTGCCTTCGTCTACCCCCAGACGTGCCCGTCTACCCCCCTTTATATTTTATGCGTGCTAATCACATTGTTCGTGTTAATAAGATAGGAGTCTCAATTTACAAATTGGTTACGTTAGTTAATTTGTATAGCTAATTGTCTATCTCATTTAACGTTAATCTACTAAAAGTGGTCACGTTTCCATTAGTGCATGTAGCTAATCCTTATTATTGGAGCTAAGTAGAACTAGAGCACGTAACGTTTAGTTATTCGTCTACCCGTAGTGCGCTTCGAGCATAAGCTTTAACCCCTGCGAGACCTTTCCCCATTTCTTTCTAACCAAGGTAAATGCAATATCGCATGTCATATTCTATGCATGTTTAATCTACTTGTTCTCTTGTATGGTGTACTGTTTGTTTCCTAATTTCAATGGATGGATGTATGTATGTTTGCAACCGCATAGAGAACGATCCGGTCGAAGAGCCCGAGGAACTCGCAGGAGAAGCCCCTAAGCAGTAGTCGGTTGGTGGAGGCAAGTGTCCCTTGACCTATCTCTGTCCTATTCATTATTTAATTCACCTCCCGCATTACACATTTATGCCTAAGGATTTACTAGCTTTGTTATTCATGTCCTTGTTTACCTATTTGGGTTGGATTATTATTGTTTAGCTTTATGCTATTGCTCAACTATAATCAATGAACATGATGAGATTATCTATGATACACTGTTTTCCCTTTTGATTATGATGATGGAACTTGTGGCCCTTAAGGGGACTCGAGCGGTTTCTCGAGTGCCTCTCCGTAAGGACCTGTTCTTTGGATGACCGCCCGGGAAAACAGTGCAACCATGAGGGTGGAATGGGATGCCCTTAGCTGAATAATTAGAGGATCCGGGGTGTAGTTCGCTTAGCCGTCATGCCGTCAATGGGGCTCGGTGTATGCGGCTCGCTCTGCCAAGCTTGGGTTCGCCCCTTGGGGAGGAGTGTGGTGCATTTAGGAAACCTAACGGGTGGCTACAGCCCCGGGGAATCTTTGTAAAGGCTACGTAGTGAAACCCTGCTGGGTCACCTTGGTAGTGATCAATGGAGAGTCATGATCTCCGAGCAGAAAGGGGATCACGACTTGTGGGTAAAGTGCACAACCTCTGCAGAGTGTTTGAAAACTGATATATCAGCCATGCTCGCGGTTATGAGCGGCCAAGGGAGCTCCAGTGATTAGTGTTACTTGATCAGAGACATTTTGGTTTACAGGTGGCAATGAGACTGATGATTTTGGTTATGACTATGGTGCTGGTAAGTGGTATTCTTTCCGTTTGGAAAGGGTACATCGGGCTAATAACTTGGATTAATGCTAAAACCTGGCTTTCTATTAGTAAACAATAATCTGACCAACTAAAAGCAACTGCTTGACTTATCCACACATAAAGCTAGTCCACTACAGCCAAACAAGATACTTGTTGAGTATGTTGATGTGTACTCACCCTTGCTCTACACACCAAACCCCCCATCTTCAGGTTGTCAGCATTGCAACCACTGCTCAGGAGAAGATGAAGCCGTGGAAGGAGACTTCCAGGAGTTCCAAGACTATGACGAGTTCTAGGCGTGGGTTAGCGGCAACCCCCAGTCGGCTGCCTGTGAAGGCCGCGTTTATCTACGTTTCTTTCCCGCACTTTGATTTATTGTAAGGACTATGTGGATGTCTCAGACATATGATGTAATCGACTATTATTTCTCTTTTTAATACTATTTGAGCACTATGTGATGATGTCCATGTTATGTAACTGCTGTGTACGTGAATTGCTGATCCTGGCACGTACATGGTTCGCATTTGGTTTGCCTTCTAAAACCGGGTGTGACAGGCGACCCCTCTTATACGCGACCGAACGGTGATCTTCCCGTGGCACCGTCTGCTGTCTGGGGACGCATGTCGGTCAAATGCGATGGGTGCGGATTCTACCCTCCAAGACACGCGATGGCGATCTAACGTGCAACATGCGTGCGTGTCAGCGATATGTTTTTTGGAGCGGTTTCTTGAGAAGCTTGGCACACAGACACCCCCCCTGAAATGATGGCTTGTGCCGGTTGTAAAAGCTTAAAAAAATTTAGGCCGGTGTTGTTTTATTGTATGTGGCTTATGTGGCTGACGGCTGAGTACTGTCTCCTTTTTCTATTTAATTTACCCATATGCATTCACTGCTGATGGCACTAGCTTCCTGCTCAAACTACTTTAGTTAAAAAATTCAAAACCTAAGTGAATCTATATAAAAAACATACTAACATTCTGCAAATTAAACAAATATCACCCTCTTTATTTTAAATTATAATCAATATAAAAATTATTAAACGTAGAAAAGCTAAAAGTTCTTATATTTAGTAATTGAAGAAACACTAGATTCATTGTGAAATAGTTTTACTATATGCATTTAGAGGCGCACAAGCCACATACAGTAAAGCAAAAGTGCTAGCATGTGGCCCAACTTTTTAAACTTTTCTAACCGGCACAAGCCATCATTTCAAGGGGCCCATGTCCGTGCGCCAAGCTTGTCACCGTGCCACTCCAGAAACCACACCGCTGACACGCACGTAGTAGGCCGCACGTCACAGTGCCACCACAAATAAGATTGGTCATCCAAGGACAAAGGGCTCGACGCCAATGTTCATGGCGCCGACCCCTGCCACGCAAGCGCGAAATCAGCACACCGGAGTAGAGATGGCAACGAGTATAAATTCGCTGGATTTTGTCATCCCAAACCTGTATTCGTGAAAAATATCTATACCTATTAAAAAACCTGATATAGCTGAGGTGCCCGATCTTTCGGCGAGTGAAGATAATTCCGATTTGGCGGAAGATGACCCTTGCGATCCGACTACGACGAGCAAGCCCGAGACGCCAATGCAATCGCTGAACCAACTCCTTGTGGTTACCGACTTTGCTGATGCGAGATCTGCCTGATCACGAAGATCGTTTTCTGTGCGCAATCGAAGAACGAACAAGAAAAAGATGCGAGCAATCTAATATATTACTCGAGGGTGGAGTTCTGAATACACGAAGACAACGCTGATTTGCGCGTGTTCGAGAGTAGCTAAAGCTAACGTAAACAAAACTCGCATAACAAAGGAGGCGCAGCTCCTGGATAAATAGAGAGGGGGCGCAGCCCCTAGGGGCGGCCAACCCTAGGTCGTCCACTATGGGTCGCAGTTGGGCTGGTCGTCTATTCTTCTGGGCCCTCATTCTTCAGTAGCATGACGTAGTTAAGATCTCTGGCATGGCCCGAGTGATTGGCCCTTGATATGGAGGTGCTGCTGGTGTAGTCGTACTCATAATGATATCCTCATCATCTTCCCCTTCTTGAAGTGAAGTCGTCCTCGACGGCAACTCCTCATCCTCGGCCATATATGGTTTCAAATCTGTAACATTAAAACTAGTGGAAACACCAAATTCCGCAGGCAGGTCAAGGATATAAGCATTATCATTAATCTTTGTTAGCACCTTAAAAGGACCAGCAGCATGAGGTATTAATTTAGAATGGCGCAAAGTAGGAAACTGATCCTTTCTCAAGTGCAACCAAACCATATCACCTGGCTCAAAAGTAACAAGTTTTCTTCCTTTACTACCAGCAACCTGATTTTTTGCATTAGTAGCAGCAATGTTTTGTTTTGTTTGTTCATGTATGGTAATCATTTGTTCAACATGTGCAGCAGCATCTACATGTGGGGTGTTCGCAGCATTAACTGAAATCAAATAAATAGGCGCCCTAGGGATGTAACCATAAACAATCTGGAAAGGGCACATCTTTGTAGAAGAATGTGTGGCATGATTGTAAGCAAATTCAACATGAGGCAAACAATCCTCCCAACGTCTCAAATTCTTATCTAAAACAACCCTAAGCATGGTAGATAAAGTTCTATTTACTACCTCAGTTTGTCCATCAGTCTGAGGGTGACAAGTAGTGCTAAACAACAATTTAGTTCCCAATTTATTCCAAAGAGATCTCCAAAAATGGCTTAGAAACTTAGCATCGCGATCCGAGACTATTGTTTTTGGAATACCATGTAAACGAATAATTTCTCTAAAGAACAATTCAGCAACAATGCTAGCATCATCAGTTTTATGACAAGGTATAAAATGAGCCATTTTAGAGAATCTATCAACAACCACAAAAATACTATCCCTCCCCTTCTTAGTTCTAGGCAAGCCCAAAATAAAGTCCATAGAAATATCAAGCCAAGGAGAAGAAGGGACAGGCAAAGGCATATACAAACCATGGTTGCCCAAACGTGACTTAGCTTTCTGGCAAGTAGTGCAACGTGCAACAAGACGCTCAACATCACGACGCATCCGAGGCCAAAAGAAGTGTGCGGCCAGCACCTCATGTGTCTTGTAAACGCCAAAGTGCCCCATGAGACCGCCTCCATGAGCTTCCTGCAACAACAAAAGACGAACCGAGCTTGCTGGAATACACAGCTTGTTAGCGCGGAACAAAAATCCATCCTGTATGTGAAATTTTCCCCAGGGTTTGCCATCCTTACAATGTATATAGAAATATTTAAAATCAGCATCATCCACATATTGATCTTTCACAGTTTGTAAGCCAAAGATTCTAAATTCTAATTGTGAAAGCATGGTATATCTACGGGACAACGCATCAGCAATGACGTTTTCCTTCCCGTTCTTGTGTTTAATGATGTAAGGAAAGGACTCGATGAATTCTACCCAACTAGCATGACGACGGTTCAGATTTGTTTGGGTATGAATATGTTTTAAAGCCTCATGATTAGAATGAATTATAAACTCATGAGGCCAAAGGTAGTGATGCCATGTTTGCAAAGTGCGAACTAAAGCATAAAGTTCCTTATCATAAGTAGAATATCTCAAGCTAGCACCACTTAATTTTTCACTGAAATAAGCAACCGGTTTTCCTTCTTGTAACAAAACATCACCTAACCCAATACCACTAGCATCACATTCAAGTTCAAACACTTTCTAAAAGTCGGGCAATTGTAAGAGTGGAGCATGGGTTAACTTATCTTTCAAAGTGTTGAACGCCTCTTCTTGTGGGGGGTACCAAGCAAAAGACACACCTTTCTTTGTGAGTTCGTGCAAAGGGGCAGCGATGGAGCTAAAATCACGCACAAAACGGCGATAAAATCCTGCAAGTCCAAGAAAACTCCGAATTTGGGTGACCGTCGTTGGTGTAGGCCAGTCCTGAATGGCTTCAACCTTGCTGCTATCCACCTCAATGCCCTGCGGAGTAACCATATAACCAAGAAACGAGACACGTTGCGTGCAAAATGTGCACTTTTCCATGTTACCAAACAAGCGAGCAGCACGCAAAGCATCAAAAACAGCACGCAAATGTTCTAAATGCTCCTCTATAGACTTGCTGTAAATAAGGATATCATCGAAATAAACAACAACAAACAAACCTATGAAGGCCCGTAGAACTTCGTTCATTAAACGCATAAAGGTGTTGGGAGCATTAGTCAATCCAAATGGCATCACCAACCATTCATATAAACCAAATTTCGTTTTAAAAGTCGTTTTCCATTCATCACCGAGATTCATTCTAATCTGATGGTAACCGCTATGCAAATCAACCTTAGAGAAAATAATGGCACCACTAAGCTCATCTAACATATCATCAATGTGTGGAATAGGATATCGATAACGAACTGTGATGTTATTAATAGCACGACAATCTACGCACATACGCCATGACCCATCTTTCTTTGGAACGAGTAAAACAGGAACCGAGCAAGGGCTAAGAGACTCACGAATGTAACCTTTATGAAGCAGCGTCTGCACCTGGCGCTGGATCTCCTTCGTCTCATCTGGATTTGTATGGTACGGGGCACGGTTCGGAAGAGAAGCGTCGGGGATGAGATCGATCTGATGCTCAATGCCACGGAGCAGAGGAAGACTCGGTGGTAAGTCCGTAGGAAAAACATCAGCATACTCCTGCAAAAGGTTAACAACAGCAGAGGGTATATCCAAAGACGGTGCATCATCAAGCGGAACAAGCATGCGCGAGCATACAAGTGCATAACATGGCATATGAGCTTCATGAAGATCATCAAAATCAACACGTGTAGCAAGTAAAACAGGAGAGTGCAACTTGATTTCAGATTTAATAGGTGTGGCTGATGTCGATTTGAGACTTGTTGTGCAGTTTTAGCAGCCCTAGTAAGATCATCTTTCAAAATTTGGTCAGGGGTCATTGGATGTATAATTATTTTCTGGCCTTTAAACATGAAAGAATAATTGATAGTCGCCTAGAGGGGGGGTGAATAGGGCGAAACTGAAATTTACAAAATTAATCACAACTACAAGCCGGGTTAGCGTTAGAAACAATAACGAGTCCGCGAGAGAGGGCGCAAAACAAATCGCAAGCGAATGAAGAGTGAGACACGTGGATTTGTTTTACCGAGGTTCGGTTCTCGCAAACCTACTCCCCGTTGAGGAGGCCACAAAAGCCGGGTCTTTTTCAACCCTTTCCCTCTCTCAAAACGGTCCCTCGGACCGAGTGAGCTTCTCCTTCTCAATCAAACGGGAACAAACTTCCCCGCAAGGACCACCACACAATTGGTGTCTCTTGCCTTGGTTACAATTGAGTTGTTTGCAAGAAAGAATGAAAGAAAGCACGATTGCAAAAGCCAAGCGACAAGAGCGACAAATAGCACACGGATCACTATCTCTCTCAAGTCACTAATCACTAATGATCTCTTTTCTCAATTGAGAAACTTGGAGAGATGGAGGCTTTGAATGTGTCTTGGAATGAATTGCTAGCTCTTGTATTGAATGTTGAAGGTTGGAATGCTTGGATGTCTTGAATGGAGGTGGTTGGGGTTGTATTTATAGCCACCAACCACTTCCTAGTCGTTGGCCCTTTCTGCCGACCGCGGACGGTCCGCCCTCCTGGTCCGGACGGTCCGCCCCTGTAGATCAACGGCTGAAAACGCAACGGTCAGCAGTAACGGCTATATCAACGGCTATATTGCATTTAATGCGTCGTCAGATGTCAGATAAAGGCAGTCGCGGACGGTCCGGTCGTGCACCCCGGACGGTCCGCGAGGACGCTATAATTCATTTGGCCGAACCCGTTACCTTCGGGTTTTTTGGTTCCTTACCTACCGGACGGTCCGCGCCTGAGGCCGGACGGTCCGCGCGAGGTCTCAGACGGTCCGCGCTTTTCCTCCGGACGGTCCATAGTGCAGACTCGGATTTTTGCATTGGTTCTGTCCGAGGGTCATCCTGGTGCTGCGGACGGTCCGCGTTTGGCCTGTTTTTCCAAAAAGCTTCTCCTGTCCGGAATAATCTACGGTATTCCGGACAGTCGATTTAGTATAGTTGTAGATGAACCTTTGGCACCTGTAGAACATATAATCTAGAGCAAACTAGTTAGCCCAATTATTTGTGTTGGGCAATTCAACCACCAAAATCAATTAGGAAATAGGTGTAAGCCTAATTCCCTTTCAATCTCCCCCTTTTTGGTGATTGATGCCAACACAAACCAAAGCAAATATAAAAGTGTGTATTTGAACTAGTTTGCATAATTGTAAGTGCAAAGGTTACTTGGAATTGAGCCAATATAAAAACTTACTAGATATGCACGGATTGCTTCTTTGTTTTTAGCATTTTGGACCACGCTTGCACCACATGTTTTGTTTTTGCAAATTCTTTTGTAAATTCTTTTCAAAGTGTTTTGCAAAATAGTCAAAGGATAAATAAATAAGATTTTGAGAAGCATTTTCAAGATTTGAAATTTTCTCCCCCTGTTTCAAATGCTTTTCCTTTGACTAAACAAAACTCCCCCTCAATGAAATCCTCCTCTTAGTGTTCAAGAGGGTTTTAAGAGATCAATTTTGAAAATACTACTTTCTCCCCCTTTTGAACACAATAAGATACCAATTTGAAATTTACCAATTGAAAATCATTAGTTTTGAAATTAGGAGGGTGGTGGTGCGGTCCTTTTGCTTTGGGCCTAATACTTTCTCCCCCTTTGGCATGAATCGCCAAAAACGGATACTTAGAGTGAAATGTAGGCCCTTAGAACTACTCTCTCCCCCTTTGGTCATGAATAAATGAGTGGAGATTGTACCAAAGACGGAGTGTTGCTCGGAGTGATGGCGAAGGATGAGTTACAGAGTGGAAGCCTTTGTCTTCGCCGAAGACTCCAATTTCCTTTCAATACACCTGTGACTTGGTTTAGAATAGACTTGAAAACACATTAGTCATAGCATATGAAAGAGACATGATCAATGGTATATAAATGAGCTATGTGTGCAAATTAACAAAAGAAGTTTCTAGAATCAAGAATATTTAGCTCATGCCTAAGTTTGTTAAAAGATTGTTCATCAAGAGGCTTGGTAAAAATATCGGCTAATTGATCTTTAGTGTTAATATAAGAAATCTCGATATCTCCCTTTTGTTGGTGATCCCTTAGAAAATGATACCGAATGGCTATGTGTTTAGTGCGGCTATGCTCGACGGGATTATCCGCCATCTTGATTGCACTCTCATTATCACATAGCAAAGGGACTTTGGTTAATTTGTAACCATAGTCCCGCAGGGTTTGCCTCATCCAAAGCAATTGCGCGCAACAATGACCTGCGGCAATGTATTCGGCTTCGGCGGTGGAAAGAGCGACCGAATTTTGCTTCTTTGAAGCCCAAGACACCAAGGATCTTCCCAAGAACTGACAAGTCCCTGATGTGCTCTTCCTATTGATTTTGCACCCCGCCCAATCGGCATCCGAATAACCAATTAAATCGAATGTGGATCCCCGAGGGTACCAAAGCCCAAACTTAGGAGTATAAGCCAAATATCTCAAGATTCGTTTTACGGCCGTAAGGTGTGATTCCTTAGGGTCGGATTGGAATCTTGCACACATGCATACAGAAAGCATAATATCCGGTCGAGATGCACATAAATAAAGCAATGAACCTATCATCGACCGGTATACCTTTTGATCTACGGATTTACCTCCTGTGTCGAGGTCGAGATGCCCATTTGTTCCCATGGGAGTCTTGATGGGCTTAGCATCCTTCATTCCAAACTTGCTTAGAATATCTTGAGTGTACTTCGTTTGGCTAATGAAGGTGCCCTCTTGGAGTTGCTTCACTTGGAATCCTAGAAAATACTTCAACTCCCCCATCATAGACATCTCGAACTTTTGTGTCATGATCCTACTAAACTCTTCACATGTTGACTCGTTAGTAGACCCAAATATAATATCATCAACATAAATTTGGCATACAAACAAGTCATTTTCAAGAGTCTTAGTGAATAAAGTAGGATCAGCCTTGCCGACTTTGAAGCCATTTGCAATAAGGAAATCTCTAAGGCATTCATACCATGCTCTTGGGGCTTGTTTGAGCCCATAAAGCGCCTTAGAGAGCCTATAGACATGGTTAGGGTACTCACTGTCTTCAAAGCCGGGAGGTTGCTCAACATAGACCTCTTCCTTGATTGGTCCATTGAGGAAGGCACTTTTCACGTCCATTTGATAAAGCTTAAAGCCATGGTAAGTAGCATAGGCCAATAATATGCGAATTGACTCGAGCCTAGCTACGGGTGCATAAGTTTCACCGAAATCCAAACCTTCGACTTGTGAATACCCCTTGGCCACGAGTTGAGCTTTGTTCCTTGTCACCACACCATGCTCATCTTGCTTGTTGCGGAAAACCCACTTGGTTCCTACAACATTTTGGTTAGGACGTGGAACTAAATGCCATACCTCATTTCTAGTGAAGTTGTTGAGCTCCTCTTGCATCGCCATCACCCAATCCGGATCTTGAAGTGCTTCCTCTACCTTATGTGGCTCAATAGAGGAAACAAACGAGTAATGTTCACAAAAATGAGCAACACGAGATCTAGTGGTTACCCCCTTATGAATGTCGCCGAGAATAGTGTCGACGGGGTGATCTCGTTGAATTGCTTGGTGGACTCTTGGGTGTGGTTGCCTTTGTTCTTCATCCTCTTTGTCTTGATCATTTGCATCTCCCCCTTGATCATTGCCGTCGTCTTGAGGTGGCTCATTTGCTTGATCTTCTCCATTATCCACTTGTCGGCGTTCTGAGACCGGGGGGTCCCCGAGCCGACGAGTGAGAGTGCCGCGTGCCCCAGCCCAGATGGGTCGAGCGCGTGGGCGAGCGCGAAGGGGGGAACAGAGAGAGAGGTCGGTGGCCGGAGCCGGGTCATGAGGGAGTCGGAGAATTCCCGCGGCCTTCGTGTTCGTCCCGCGCCCAGGTCGGGTGCGCTTGCAGTAGGGGGTTACAAGCGTCCGCGCGAGGTGAGGGGGAGCGAGCGGCCTCAAGAGAGCGCCTGCCCCTGCCCTTCGTCCCCGCGAGGCCAACCTTCTCTAAGAAGGCCCTGGTCCTTCCTTTTATAGTCGTAAGGAGAGGATCCAGGTGTACAAGATGGGGGTGTAGCAAGGTGCTACGTGTCTAGCGAGGGAGAGCTAGCGCCCTATGTACATGCCAAGGTGGCAGCCGGAGAGATCTTGGCACCCTGTTGGTGTGGCGTCGTGGCTGTTGGAGGAGTAACGGAGCCGGACGGGAAGACAGCTGTCGGAGTGGCTGGGCCCTTGCTGACGTCCTCCTGCTTTCGTAAGGGAGCTGAGAGTCGCCGTCGTCATGGTCTAGCGGGGCGCCATCATTTGCCTATCTGGCGTGGCTGGCCAGATGGGACGCCGGTCTTGTCCTCTGCGACCCAAGTCGGCTCAGGGCAGGGTGATGATGACGCTCCCTGTTGACGTGGTGGTCTCGTGTCCTAGGTCGGGCGTCGTGGAAGCTCCTCCGAAGCCGAGGTCGAGTCCGTCCTGCAAGACAGAGGCAGAGTCCGAGCCCTGGGTCGGGCGAGGCGGAGATCGTTAGGCAGAGGCCGAGGCGGAGTCCGAGCCCTGGGTCGGGCGAGGCGGAGTTCGTCGTCTTCCGGGGCCTTAGCCCGAGTCCGAGCCCTTGGGCGGAGCGGAGTTCGCCGTCTTCCGGGGCCTTAGCCCGAGTCCGAGCCCTGGGGTCGGGCGGAGCGGAGTTCGCCGTCTTCTGGGGCCTTAGCCCGAGTCCGAGCCCTGGGGTCGGGCGGAGCGGAGTTCGCCGTCTTCCGGGGCCTTAGCCCGAGTCCGGGCCCTGGGGCGGGCGGAGCCTCCTATGGCGCCTCTGGCGAAGTCTGGTCGCCCGTTGGTCTTACCTTTTGCGTTAAACGCCCCGGTGACTTGGTCGGTTGGCGCGGTGATTTAGTCAGGGTTTCTTCTTATCGAAGGCGGGGCCTAGGGCGAGCCGGAGATGCGTCTGCCGTGAAAGAGGAGGCCTCAGGCGAGACGGAGTCATCTTAGGGTCG
The DNA here is from genome assembly GCA_029449295.1 of Zea luxurians. NCBI lineage: Eukaryota > Viridiplantae > Streptophyta > Magnoliopsida > Poales > Poaceae > Zea > Zea luxurians. Next base: position 113,307 of record JAOPSE010000340.1, on the reverse strand, counting down.
GCTGCCCTCGCCCGAGGCTAGGCTCGGGCGTGGCGTGGTCAAGTCACTCGTATGGACTGATCCCTGACTTAATCAAACCCATCAGGCCTCTGCAGCTTTATGCTGATGGGGGTTACCAGCTGAGAATTAGGCGTCTTGAGGGTACCCCTAATTATGGTCCCCGACAGTAGCCCCCGAGCCTCGAAGAGAGTGTTAACACTCGCTTGGAGGCTTGCGTCGCACTTTTTTGCAAGGGGACCAGCCTTTCTCGGTGGTACTTTGTTCCGGTGGGTGCGCGCGAGCGCACCCGCCGGGTGTAGCCCCCGAGGCCTCGGAGGAGTGGTTTCACTCCTTCGAGGTCTTAATGCCTTGCGTAATGCCTCGGCTGGACTAGCGGTTCCCTCATGCGAGCAGGGCGTAACCCAGGTGCACTGTCGGGGCCCAAGTTCTCGGGCTGGTATGTTGACGCTGTCAACGGTTCGGCCGGAGCCGGGTTTGCGAGAGCAGCCCCCGAGCCTTCGCACGGAGCGAGAGGACGATCAGGGACAGACTCGACTTTTTATATACGCCCCTACGTCGCCTTTCCGCAAGGAGGAGGGGGGGAGTGCGCCATGTTACCCTCGATGGGCACCGAACATGGTGTCTCCGGTGAGCTGCAATCGGGTAATCCGAGTGGACGTCCGTGCCCCGTTCGTTAGGGGTCGGCTAGGGGCCCGGAGGCACGCCCAAAAGTACCTGCGGGTGATCTGCCGGACCCGGTCCCCTAGCGACGGGGTCCGAGGGCTCGTTGCCTCCCTCCGATGGGATTCCGTTACAGAGTCGTTCCCGCTGGTCTCGGAAATGTCCTAGGGTACCTCGGGAGCGCAGCCCGAGCCTTGGTTATGTATCGAACGTACCCCTGGTCATCCCTCGCTCGGCGTCTGAGGCGGCTGTGAACCCTTCGACAGGCCAGCCTTCGAACCCCTGATCAGTAGGGGGCACGGAGCCCTAGTAGCCTGAGGCGGTCATGGAACCTTTCGGGGGCCGACCTTCGAACCCCTGACCAGTAGTGGGTGTCGGGCCCACGCGATCTGAGGCGGCTGTTGAACCCTTCGGGGGGCCAGCCTTCGAACCCCTGATCAGTAGGGAGGCTCGGAGCCTAGTTCCTTCACGGGGAAGGATCCCTTTGGGGTTATCCCCCTTCTCGTTCCCTGTTGCAAGAGATAGAGAAAGAAGGAAAAGGGAAAAAGGATTCGAAATTGAACGTCGTGGCGTACCTTTTTCGGCGTGGTCGTTTTGGCGGAGGCGAAGCGTCGCCAGCTGCCCCTGCCAGAAACGTTACCTGTTTCGCCGCGGAGTTAATGCGCCGGGGCAAGCGGTCGGCGAAGCTGCCGTTGCGTGCGCGGGCCGTTCGAGGTACGGGTCACGGGTGCGTCGTCTTCACACCGTGAGAGGGGGTTCTCTCGCTGCCTCCGGATGGGACATGAGCTTGGCAGATGGCGTGACCGCTGCTCTCGCGCGCCTGCCACCGTTATCACTGCCGGCCCATTTTTGACCGCTTTTGACCGCTGCGCCAGGCTGGCGCTGCCGGGTCGCGGGCTGGGTCGCCTCGAATCGCGGTATCGGTTCCGCAATCGAGGAGGTGCGGTGGTGGAGCGAGTGGCACAGCGGTTCGCATGCAGCGCCCGGCGCGCCAGTTGCACGACGCGTGGGCTGGAGCCGTCGCGCTGGCCTGTCAGGAATCGGAGAGGCGCGTCCACTTGGCGCGGTTGCATGCCGCCTGCATGGCCGCCTGCCCCTTTCGCCCGCTGGTCCGGGCAAAAGTGGAGGGTTACTTGTAACCGCTGGGTGGTTGCGTGCGTCGTGCGCGGCGGTTCGGCTTCTTCTGCTTAGAGCCGGTCTGCATGACAGGCGGGCCCCAGCCGCCGCGCCGCAGGGAAGGGCTTTGGAGGCGTGTTGGAGAAGACTCAGCCCGTGACGGTTGAGGGCGCAAGCAGGGGGAGTTGCCTTTAAAAGGAGGGCGACCCCCTTCGTGAGGTAACCATGTCTCCTTCCTCCCCAATGCATTGTGTCTCTCCATCTTCCGAGCCCCCGGATGGGGGAAACCGCCGTCTTTTCGCTCCATCGCTGGAGGAACACAACTCCGTGGGAGTTGGTACCTTTCAGCCGTCGTTCGGCTTCAAGGATTTTCATCATGCAGCCCGGTTGCCCCCCTCGGCTGGGGGTCACCCGAGATGGTGACCACCAGCTCCTGGGTGGGGAGGAGCAAACCGGACTGCGATCTGGGTCCCACCCTCAGCTTCAAGGATGTTCATCATCCTCGCTGGGGTGGGTGCCGGACTGAGCCGGCGCTCCACCTCCCGCACGGGTTCGTGGGTCATCCTTTCCCACGATATTCGAGGGAGAAGGCGCTTACTGGCCCTGCGGGCGGCGCGGACTTCGACAACGCAGGATGGATCGGCGGCGAACACCGTCACCTCCAGCGTGTCGGGTCCGCTAGCTCGGCTCCGGCGGGCCCTTTTGTCGGGGGGCGGCTGCCGCGCCGTGTACACGGGAGGTCCACCCTAGACACCGGACGTCGCAAGGGCGGCGTTCGTGTTCTGGGGTGGCCCTGCCTTTGCACCAGGGCGGCGCCTTTGCGCGGAGGCCGGTGCCCCACTCATCGGGGAGGATTTGAGTGGGGATCTGGCGGTAGGCTGGTGGCCCCTGGCGTCAGTACCGAGGTGGAGGCGGCTCGAGAAGTCCCCGTCAGCGACGGGATCACCGCCACCATCGGCGCTTCGGGCCTTCGGCTCTTTGTACTTGTCCTCGCCCCTCGGGTGGCGTTATGGGCGAGGGCAAGACAGCAGCTGTGCCTTCTCCTGAGGCCTGCGCCGCCGCAGAGGGAGGAACCGGAGTTCCGCTTGTAATGGCACTTCGAGTGCCGGGTTTTTTGTTCATTTTGGCTTTCGGGGCCTGAACATGTATGTAACTTCGGCATAGAGCCGTGTTTTTTCCTCATTTCCGAGCGCTAAGACTCGTCCGCTGATCATCTGAACCGCTTCACTAAGCGTGAGTTGCCCCGTGTCAAGGTGACGAGTGAGGTATCCGTATCCCGGAGGCGTAGGAATCCCTCGGCTCGGTCGGACCTGTTGTCCGGGGCTCCTCTAGCTTAGTTAAAGAGACCCCTCGGCCGCTCTTCGACGAGCCGAGGCCAGGGGTAGCGATACTAGCACGAGCAGAGGCGGAGTTGGCTCGGAAACGAAACCTGGTTGGCCGGAGCCTAGCCGGGTTGTCCGTTGGCAGGATCGACGTCGGAGCTGTTCATCCGAGGCTTCGAACCGAGCTGGCGCCCTCGGAAGGTGGTCGGCCGAGGCCCCGGAGGTGGCCGGCCGAGCCGTCCGCTTGGGTCGGGTTCTCGGAGAAGTCCCTGGCAGAGATTGCTCGAGCGTGATGATGACGTCGTCCTTCGGAGCGGAGGCCCTCGGACCGCGTCGCCGTCCGAGGCTAGGTCGGGCCTTGCCGAAGGTGCAGTTGATGCCGAGGGTGTCATCGCCCTCTTCCAGCGTCAAGATCTGAGCCTGCAGGGTCAAATCGTCTTGTAGCGTGGGCCTTGCGCGGCCGTTGAGGCCAGAACACATACCCTTGTTGCGTTATAAAGCTGCGTCTCTTTTCCTCTCGTTTCGAGTATCCGGACTTTTTGTCGGTAGCAGGGATGTTAGTGCGAGCAAGAGTTGCTTCTCGCGGAAGGTGATGAGTGAGGTATCCGTATCCCGGAGGCGTGGGAGTCCCTCGGCTCGGTCGGCCTTGCCGCTTACGCGTACTTTTACCCGCCCATGAAGCCCTGTCACCGACTCGGTCGAGAAGGCTCGAAGAATCGCTTCGACAGAAGAGCTCCCGTACGTAAAGACTCGTTCGATCCGCGGATTCGCCTTATCCGAGCGCGAGTTACTTATCGCAAAAGGTGATGAGTGAGGTATCCGTATCCCGGAGGCGTAGGAGTCCCTCGGCTCGGTCAGCCTTGACTGCTTACGTGTACCCCGTCGTTTCCAGGACCCGCTTTTCGAAGTAGTCAAAAAGCACGAAAGATGTTCTGGTGAAAGAGATTTTCTTTTCGAGGAAAATTTTGACGCAGAGGGGGTTTCCCCCCTTTTAGTATGGGCCACACCCGCCGGGTGTAGCCCCCGAGTGTATCTCCTGCAGGAGTTCCTGACCCTCGGCGATGGAGATGCATCGCTGGAGGATGCCCGAGGGGCTTCGGTGGTAGAGTTCCTTCTCATCGCCCAGCAAGACGAACGATTTGGCGCGTCGCGCTACCCGCCGAGCCTCGGCTCGGTCGAGGGGCAGTTCCCCTTGGCGGAGATATTGCAGGTACGGGGTCTGCCAATCTTGATCTGGCACGACCCCGTTCTGCTCCTCCTCGATGCGGAGTGCTTCGCCCTCGGGCTCCGAGGGTTCCTCGGGGTGAGCCAAGGATGGCTCGGGCTGGGCCGAGGTCACCTCGGACGAGGCCGAGGGTGCCTCGGGCTCGGGCGCGTCATCTATCTTGACGGAGGGTTGGAGCAGATCTCGGGAGAAGACGTCCGGGGGAACCGTCGTTCGCCCTGAGGCTATCTTCGCTAGCTCGTCCGCAGTCTCGTTGTAGCGCCGAGCGATGTGGTTAAGCTCGAGCCCGTAGAACTTGTCTTCCAGGCGTCGAACCTCCTCACAGTAGGCCTCCATCTTCGGGTCGCGGCAGAGGGAGTTCTTCATGACTTGGTCGATGACGAGCTGCGAGTCGCCGCGCGCATCGAGGCGTCGGACCCCTAGCTCGATGGCGATTCGCAATCCATTGATCAGAGCCTCGTACTCAGCCACATTGTTGGACGCCGGGAAATGGAGGCGGAGCACGTAGCGCAGGTGTTTTCCGAGGGGCGAGACGAAAAGCAGGCCCGCGCCAGCTCCCGTCTTCATCAGCGACCCGTCGAAAAACATGGTCCAGAGCTCTGGTTGGATCGGAGCCGTTGGCAACTGGGTATCGACCCATTCGGCTACGAAATCCGCCAGTACCTGGGACTTGATGGCCTTCCGAGGGGCGAACGAAATTGCCTCGCCCATGATTTCCACCGCCCACTTCGCGATCCGCCCCGAGGCTTCTCGGCACTGGATGATCTCCCCCAGGGGGAATGATGACACTACAGTCACCGGATGGGACTCGAAGTAATGTCGCAGCTTCCGCCTCGTCAGGATCACTGCGTATAGCAGCTTCTGGATTTGTGGGTAGCGGATCTTGGTTTCGGACAGCACTTCGCTGACGAAGTTGTAACACCCGGATTTTAGGGGTCCAAAACCCGGGTGCTAACATAAACACCAGGTATGCTGGGACCAAGTCTCAAACATATGATGTATAGTGGCACAGGATCGAATGTCACATCTTTATATATAACAGGAGTTCTATACAAAATAAATAATTACATTATAAGGAGACAACGGTCCAGCAACCCAAAGTTGACTGGGAGACGACGACCTAGACCACTCACGAACTCATCACAGCATCCTCCATGAGCATCATCCTGCAGTACCTGGTCTTGACCTGTGGTGTATGTGAGACAGCAAGAGTGAGCTCACATACGTTCATCGCTCAACAAGTTGTGGGGAATAATGTGCATGAACTCGCCAAAGGTGGGAGCTCACGTGAAGTGTAAGGCTTACCAAAGAAGATGGTTAGAGCTGAGCATTGCTTTTAAAGTTGGTCAAAATTTTATTAGCGGTTACTAAGTATGAGTAAATACCAAACCCAATTAAGTAATAGAACAAAAGTATCAACATCACCTGCAATGCAATGCATATGACAAATTGAATTTAAGTTCCATAATTTAATCATGTGAGGGTCCGAGCTGCTCATGACCGTGAGCACGGCTAGTATACCAGTTTTACACTCTGCAGAGGTTGCGCATCTTTACCCACAAGTCGTGTTACCCATCTGCCAAGGGGTCATGAATCCCATACACCTCTACCAAGGAAGCGAGGCAGGGTAACACTACGAGGCCTTTACAAAGTTCCACTAGCTTCCGAAAACCCGCTATAGTTTATAGGAAGATCCAGTGCAGGAATCCCTTGCAGGACCGCCATCGCAGCAAAATCCTCCCGAGGGCCTCCCTACACTGACCTCTCCCCTACTGCCCTTGCCCCTTTCGGGTAAGGTAGTCTTCCACTAGCTTTCCTAATTAATCAGCCAAGGGCGTCCCATACCACCCTTGTGGTAGCACTGTTTTCCCGGGTGGTCGCTCCATGTTCCAATTAACATAATGATCTTAACATGAACCATAAATAACAACTGACAATAAAAGTATAATCATGAATAGTAATGTGTATCTCTATACCCAAAACCACATATAGCACTAGCAAGTACTACCCAAAGATTCAGTGGTGAACAAGGTATAAAGATAGTCAAACTAGGGTAACCTATTGGGTCCCATCAAAATTAACCTATGCAGATCATGATGATTAATTAGAACATGGCTGGGTAAAAAGAAGTGATCAAGGGCACAACTTGCCTGGGCCTTGAGAATCCAGGTATCAGGATGATTCTTCAGATCCTCGTGACCTCACTGCTAGTCGTAGCAATACAAACATACATGGTATAGGCAAAATTAACATTACACCAAACTTATATGCAAAATACATATTAATAATCTACACATTAAAATAAAACCACAGGAACTGGAATCACTAAATTTGGAGTTGTAGATTTTAAGTTATGATTTTCCAAAATTTATATGTGCTTATTACAAGATTAGTTAAGATAACAATTTTAATGTGACTTTTATGTAAAACCAGTGGCACTAATTGATAAACAATAATATTACAAAATTATAGGAAGTGGAATGGATTAATTTGGAGTTCATATGCATTTTCTATGAATTATATAAATTCTAGGAATTATTTTTATATTAAAAACTCATTTTCTAATTCATTTTCCTGATTTTATAACTCTCTGGACTGGGCCTCAAATAAGCCTAAGCGCAGGGGCTAATCCGCAAAAGTTCCTATGACTCAGGCGAACCCCAATGTGGACGGCGGGTTGATTCTCATTAAATCCAGGGGTTCTTTTACAAAGAGGCCACGGCGAAAGGGTATGTCCAAATCTGGACCGTGAGATCTGAGGTGGAGGGTTCGGATTAAATCCGCATATGCGCTGAACCGGTATGTGATCATAGTCGTTGGATCGAGGACCTATGGCCATGATTTTAAATAATCCGAGGTTGCGCTTGAGCCACAGGATCCCGATCCGACCGATCACGCTTATACCAGCGAAAGGGTATGTTAACTTCTAATCCTAGCCGTTCATCAACCATCCTACGGCGCAAGTGCCATCTTCCTCCCCACAGCCCAGACGCGGCGGCCAAGTACCACGACCGCGGCGGCGCCGCCACTGGAGTACCATGCCGGCGCGCCCTAGTGCCCTAAACTCGAATCTAACTGGTGCTTATGCAAGAAGAAGGAAAGCGCAATGACCCAGATGAGCTCTCACCTGCGATTATGACGTCGTGGAGGCTGGCCACGACGAGGGGTGGTTCTACGGCGGAGCTGAGACATCCGGTGAGCAATTCCGGTGGCAACAGGGTCCTTCCGTCTCCCCTGACGCCCCCAGAAGCTTCCCCGCATATCACCGAACCCCACCGTGCACCAATCGAGCCCCCAGCAACGATATGTCACCAATTAGCCGACGGCGGCGCGACGGCAACCCATCCTCCCTCCGCCAACATCGATGGTGGCCAAAATAGTCAACTGCTGGGGTAACAACCGATTGGTTGGGTCCAGGGTTCGTGGTGGCCACACATTTATTCTTGGGAGGCGAAGGATTCCGGCCAGGAGGTGCCGAGCATCGCGGACGGACTCCATGTTTCGCGGCCAAGTTCGGAAAGGTTCTGTTATGGGGATGCTTCCGACCGATGGGGCCCACCAGGCGGTGACAAAACGAAGGGTACACGCGTGGAGGGGAGTCTGGCCAGTGGACCCCATCAAGCAGAGACACAGGGGCTATAACGCGCGTGATACAGGGAGAAGATGGGCTGGGCACAGGTTTCGGCCCACGCGGCTGAAGAAGACCGGCGTTGGGCCGATTTTAGGTGATTTGGCCCATACGTCGGTTTTCTTTCTCCTTTTTCCATTTCTAATTTAAATTTCTATTTGTTTTAACTATTTTAAATTTGAATGAGTCACTAATTCAAACCTGTTTTGAATTTCAAAGTACAGTTTATATTAAACAACCAAAATAATCCCAGAATGATGCAAAGATTTATTTTATTTATTTAGATAAGATGCTTCACATCCACATATTCCAAAGAAGTCATTATATTGAATGTATATCTTACCCTTTTAATTTAGGAAGAATTTAATATGAATTCTAAAAGTGACTTTTACTCAAAAGAGAATAGTTTATATATTTCTTGAAGAGGATATTACATTGTAATTCTTTTATTATATATATGTATATTAACTCTTATTGCTTTAAATTTTACTATTTTATTTTAGAAAGGGTGAATTCCAAAGTATAATTATCCATTAGTGATATTTTACTTGGATTTCTTCTACTAATCCCCAAAACAAGATTTCGGGTGTTACAAATCCTACCCCCCTTAAAAATAATCTCGTCCCCGAGATTTGCAAGAAAAGGGAAAAAGGATTGGTTTGCAATTTAGCTTTTAATTTCTAAATCAAGGGTCTCTCTTTTTATTATTAGTAAGTGATAGGAGAGCATGGATATTATATGTATGTCCACATTATTATGTAGGATAGAAGATGTCTTTAGGGCATATATAGGTTTGGGTAAGAAAGAGTAGGATAAGAAAAGACTCCATCCAAGATTTGTGTATCTTGATTCATCTGATGATCTAGCTTGATCTTCGAAGGCTTGAGTTGATACTTATCCTTCTTTGACGTGGTTGGTCTTCTTTGGTCTTTCTTCTGGGAGTTGCCATCCGATTTAAGGACATATGGTTAAGATAGTTGTCGGTGCTTGGGATGGGTAGGCCCAACAAAGTTTGATGTCAGGTGGTGGTTGATAGATTATGCAATCCATTAAGACTCTATTGATTGGGTAAGTTATGTAACTTGTTATATAGATCGAGTTGTTGTGTATGGCCAAGTTGATATAAGTCTTCAAATTAGGCTTAAGTGATTTAGGAGTATGACCTTATCCTTTCTACCAGCATTAAGTAACTCACACTAGATTAGACCATATTAAGTTAGGTATGATCTAGATTAGACTAGTTTAAGTTAGATAGATTTATCAGGGTAAAATATATCTTGTTAGGATATGTTAGAATCTTTTGAGATAGGATGGGGTATATGGTGTAGGTAGGTCAGGAGCTCTATTAGGTTAATCACAGAGGGATTATGCATCTATTGAATGGGTAAGGTAGTTGCATATGTATATGGTCAAGTTAATCTTAGGGCATCAATTTAGCTTAAATCATTTTTATAGGAGTGAGGTCTAATCCATTTCACTAGTACTAACTAATTTATTAAATAACTCACTTTAGATTGGATCATATTAGATTAGATGGGATCTAGATTAGATTGGTATGACCAGTTTGACTAGATGAGATCTAATTAGCTTGCATTAGATCATGGTTGTTAAACTAGGGTGGGTAAGTATGCTTATTAGGATAAGACAGATCCATAAAGATAAGATAGAATCTTCTGGGCCAGTTAGATCTATTAGGATAAGGATAAAATCTTTTCAAGACAAGATGAATCTACTAAAGTAATAGAGTATCTTTTAAGATAAGATGGATCTATATTTTAATTAGGATAAGTTAGGATCTTTTGAGATGAGATGGATCTATTAAGATAGGGGAGAATCTTTTAAGATAAGATGAATTGGTTAGAATGAGATCTTTTTAGGATAAGCTAGATATGTTCCAATGGGGATAATCTAGGTTGTCTAGTTATTTTATAAATATATTTTTGTACCTATGTGTATATGCAGATGCAATTGTGGACATTACTCCACAACCCATCACACTCAATCAAAGATCCAAATCAGACAAGTATCATAAGAACAAACACTCAAGCATACCAATATCTACAAAAATAGTTTTGCTTTTGTCCCTAAGATTAGGTCTCCTATTCCTAAAAGTCACTTTAGGCACAGGATTTCAAAGTGTGAAATCCCCATTTGTCTTTAGAAAGAAAAGATAAGAATAATCAGAGTAAGGCGGAAATAGATGAGAAAAGATTAAGATAAGTTTAGAAAAGAATTAGAGTGGCAATGGTAAGTAAGTATTGGTTGTCCAGTTCTATCTAGGTTTCGTCCTACAGTCAACATTCCTCTGATACCACTTCTGTAACACCCGGATTTTAGGGGTCCAAAACCCGGGTGCTAACATAAACACCAGGTATGCTGGGACCAAGTCTCAAACATATGATGTATAGTGGCACAGGATCGAATGTCACATCTTTATATATAACAGGAGTTCTATACAAAATAAATAATTACATTATAAGGAGACAACGGTCCAGCAACCCAAAGTTGACTGGGAGACGACGACCTAGACCACTCACGAACTCATCACAGCATCCTCCATGAGCATCATCCTGCAGTACCTGGTCTTGACCTGTGGTGTATGTGAGACAGCAAGAGTGAGCTCACATACGTTCATCGCTCAACAAGTTGTGGGGAATAATGTGCATGAACTCGCCAAAGGTGGGAGCTCACGTGAAGTGTAAGGCTTACCAAAGAAGATGGTTAGAGCTGAGCATTGCTTTTAAAGTTGGTCAAAATTTTATTAGCGGTTACTAAGTATGAGTAAATACCAAACCCAATTAAGTAATAGAACAAAAGTATCAACATCACCTGCAATGCAATGCATATGACAAATTGAATTTAAGTTCCATAATTTAATCATGTGAGGGTCCGAGCTGCTCATGACCGTGAGCACGGCTAGTATACCAGTTTTACACTCTGCAGAGGTTGCGCATCTTTACCCACAAGTCGTGTTACCCATCTGCCAAGGGGTCATGAATCCCATACACCTCTACCAAGGAAGCGAGGCAGGGTAACACTACGAGGCCTTTACAAAGTTCCACTAGCTTCCGAAAACCCGCTACAGTTTATAGGAAGATCCAGTGCAGGAATCCCTTGCAGGACCGCCATCGCAGCAAAATCCTCCCGAGGGCCTCCCTACACTGACCTCTCCCCTACTGCCCTTGCCCCTTTCGGGTAAGGTAGTCTTCCACTAGCTTTCCTAATTAATCAGCCAAGGGCGTCCCATACCACCCTTGTGGTAGCACTGTTTTCCCGGGTGGTCGCTCCATGTTCCAATTAACATAATGATCTTAACATGAACCATAAATAACAACTGACAATAAAAGTATAATCATGAATAGTAATGTGTATCTCTATACCCAAAACCACATATAGCACTAGCAAGTACTACCCAAAGATTCAGTGGTGAACAAGGTATAAAGATAGTCAAACTAGGGTAACCTATTGGGTCCCATCAAAATTAACCTATGCAGATCATGATGATTAATTAGAACATGGCTGGGTAAAAAGAAGTGATCAAGGGCACAACTTGCCTGGGCCTTGAGAATCCAGGTATCAGGATGATTCTTCAGATCCTCGTGACCTCACTGCTAGTCGTAGCAATACAAACATACATGGTATAGGCAAAATTAACATTACACCAAACTTATATGCAAAATACATATTAATAATCTACACATTAAAATAAAACCACAGGAACTGGAATCACTAAATTTGGAGTTGTAGATTTTAAGTTATGATTTTCCAAAATTTATATGTGCTTATTACAAGATTAGTTAAGATAACAATTTTAATGTGACTTTTATGTAAAACCAGTGGCACTAATTGATAAACAATAATATTACAAAATTATAGGAAGTGGAATGGATTAATTTGGAGTTCATATGCATTTTCTATGAATTATATAAATTCTAGGAATTATTTTTATATTAAAAACTCATTTTCTAATTCATTTTCCTGATTTTATAACTCTCTGGACTGGGCCTCAAATAAGCCTAAGCGCAGGGGCTAATCCGCAAAAGTTCCTATGACTCAGGCGAACCCCAATGTGGACGGCGGGTTGATTCTCATTAAATCCAGGGGTTCTTTTACAAAGAGGCCACGACGAAAGGGTATGTCCAAATCTGGACCGTGAGATCTGAGGTGGAGGGTTCGGATTAAATCCGCATATGCGCTGAACCGGTATGTGATCATAGTCGTTGGATCGAGGACCTATGGCCATGATTTTAAATAATCCGAGGTTGCGCTTGAGCCACAGGATCCCGATCCGACCGATCACGCTTATACCAGCGAAAGGGTATGTTAACTTCTAATCCTAGCCGTTCATCAACCATCCTACGGCGCAAGTGCCATCTTCCTCCCCACAGCCCAGACGCGGCGGCCAAGTACCACGACCGCGGCGGCGCCGCCACTGGAGTACCATGCCGGCGCGCCCTAGTGCCCTAAACTCGAATCTAACTGGTGCTTATGCAAGAAGAAGGAAAGCGCAATGACCCAGATGAGCTCTCACCTGCGATTATGACGTCGTGGAGGCTGGCCACGACGAGGGGTGGTTCTACGGCGGAGCTGAGACATCCGGTGAGCAATTCCGGTGGCAACAGGGTCCTTCCGTCTCCCCTGACGCCCCCAGAAGCTTCCCCGCATATCACCGAACCCCACCGTGCACCAATCGAGCCCCCAGCAACGATATGTCACCAATTAGCCGACGGCGGCGCGACGGCAACCCATCCTCCCTCCGCCAACATCGATGGTGGCCAAAATAGTCAACTGCTGGGGTAACAACCGATTGGTTGGGTCCAGGGTTCGTGGTGGCCACACATTTATTCTTGGGAGGCGAAGGATTCCGGCCAGGAGGTGCCGAGCATCGCGGACGGACTCCATGTTTCGCGGCCAAGTTCGGAAAGGTTCTGTTATGGGGATGCTTCCGACCGATGGGGCCCACCAGGCGGTGACAAAACGAAGGGTACACGCGTGGAGGGGAGTCTGGCCAGTGGACCCCATCAAGCAGAGACACAGGGGCTATAACGCGCGTGATACAGGGAGAAGATGGGCTGGGCACAGGTTTCGGCCCACGCGGCTGAAGAAGACCGGCGTTGGGCCGATTTTAGGTGATTTGGCCCATACGTCGGTTTTCTTTCTCCTTTTTCCATTTCTAATTTAAATTTCTATTTGTTTTAACTATTTTAAATTTGAATGAGTCACTAATTCAAACCTGTTTTGAATTTCAAAGTACAGTTTATATTAAACAACCAAAATAATCCCAGAATGATGCAAAGATTTATTTTATTTATTTAGATAAGATGCTTCACATCCACATATTCCAAAGAAGTCATTATATTGAATGTATATCTTACCCTTTTAATTTAGGAAGAATTTAATATGAATTCTAAAAGTGACTTTTACTCAAAAGAGAATAGTTTATATATTTCTTGAAGAGGATATTACATTGTAATTCTTTTATTATATATATGTATATTAACTCTTATTGCTTTAAATTTTACTATTTTATTTTAGAAAGGGTGAATTCCAAAGTATAATTATCCATTAGTGATATTTTACTTGGATTTCTTCTACTAATCCCCAAAACAAGATTTCGGGTGTTACAGAAGTAGACTGGCCTCTGAATGGGCAAAGCATGCCCCTCCTCCTGCCTTTCGACTACGATCGCGGCGCTGACCACCTGAGTGGTTGCGGCGACGTAGACCAGGAGGGTTTCTCCATCAGCTGGGGGTACCAAGATGGGCGCCTGGGTGAGGAGCGCCTTCAGGTTCCCGAGGGCTTCCTCGGCCTCGGGAGTCCAAGTGAAGCACTCGGCCTTCCTTAAGAGGCGGTACAGGGGCAGGCCTCTTTCGCCGAGGCGTGAGATGAAACGGCTCAAGGCCGCGAGGCATCCCATGACCCTCTGTACGCCTTTCAAGTCCTTGATGGGCCCCATGTTTGTGATCGCTGCGATCTTCTCCGGGTTGGCTTCGATGCCCCGCTCGGAGACGATGAACCCCAAGAGCATGCCTCGGGGCACCCCGAAGACGCACTTCTCGGGATTGAGCTTGACGCCCTTCGCCTTGAGACACCGGAATGTCAGTTCGAGGTCGGAGAGAAGGTCGGAGGCTTTCCTCGTCTTGGCTACGATGTCATCGACGTAGGCCTCGACCGTGCGACCAATGTGTTCGCCGAACACCTGGTTCATGCACCGCTGGTACGTTGCACCCGCGTTTCTCAACCCGAACGGCATTGTGACATAACAGTACATGCCGAAGGGCGTGATGAAAGAAGTCGCGAGCTGGTCGGACTCTTTCATCTTGATTTGATGATACCCTGAGTAGGCATCGAGGAAAGACAGGGTTTCGCACCCTGCAGTGGAGTCCACAATTTGGTCGATGCGAGGTAGAGGGTAGGGGACCTTCGGACACGCTTTGTTGAGACCAGTGTAGTCTACACACATCCGCCACTTCCCCCCTTTTTTCCTCACAAGTACAGGGTTGGCAAGCCATTCGGGATGGAATACCTCTTTAATGAACCCTGCCGCCATCAGCTTGTGGACCTCCTCGCCTATCACCCTGCGCCTTTCCTCGTCGAATCGGCGCAGAGGCTGTCTGACCGGTCGGGCTCCGGCCCGAATATCCAGCGAGTGCTCGGCGACCTCCCTCGGTATGCCGGGCATGTCCGAGGGACTCCACGCAAAAACGTCGGCGTTTGCGCGGAGAAAGTCGACGAGCACTGCTTCCTATTTGGGGTCGAGCCCGGAACCGATCCGGATCTGCTTGGAGGTGTCGCCACTGGGGTCGAGAGGGACGGCCTTAACCGTCTCCGCTGGCTCGAAGTTGCCGGCATGCCGCTTCACATCCGGCACCTCTCGGGAGAGGCTTTCCAGGTCGGCTATGAGGGCCTCGGACTCGGCGAGGGCCTCGGCGTATTCCACGCACTCCACATCGCATTCGAATGCGTGTTTGTACGTGGGGCCGACGGTGATGACCCCGTTGGGGCCCGGCATCTTGAGCTTCAGGTAGGTGTAGTTGGGGATGGCCATGAACTTCGCGTAGCATGGCCTCCCCAACACTGCGTGGTAGGTTCCTCGGAACCCGACCACCTCAAACGTCAAAGTCTCCCTTCGGAAGTTGGAGGGTGTTCCGAAGCAGACAGGGAGGTCGAGCTGTCCGAGGGGCTGGACACGCTTTCCGGGAATGATCCCGTGGAAGGGCGCAGCGCCTGCTCGGACAGATGACAGGTCGACACGCAGGATCCTGAGGGTCTCGGCGTAGATGATGTTGAGGCAGCTGCCTCCATCCATCAGGACCTGGGTGAGCCTGACGTCGCCGATGACGGGGTCGACGACGAGCGGGTACTTCCCCGGGCTCGGCACGTGGTCGGGGTGGTTGTCCCGGTCGAAGGTGATGGGCTTGTCGGACCAGTCTAGGTAGACTGGCGCCGCCACCTTCACCGAGCAGACCTCCCGACGCTCTTGCTTACGATGCCGAGCCGAGGCATTTGCCGCATGCCCTCCGTAGATCATGAAGCAATCGCGGACCTCTGGGAACTCTCCTGCTTGGCGATCCTCCCTTTTGTCGTCGTCGCGGGCCTTGCCGCCCTCTGCAGGTGGCCCGGCCCTGTGGAAGTGGCGCCGAAGCATGACGCACTCTTCGAGGGTGTGCTTGACGGGCCCCTGATGGTAGGGGCACGTCTCCTTGAGTGCCTTGTCGAAGAGGTTAGCACCTCCGGGGGGCTTCCGAGGGTTCTTGTGCTCGGCGGCGGCGACAAGGTCTGCATCGGGAACGTCGCGTTTCGCTTGCGACTTCCTCCTGCCTTTCTTCTTGGCGCCGCGCGGAGTAGACACCTCGGGAGCATCTTCCGATGGGCGGCCCTGGGGCTGCTTGTCCTTTCGGAAGATGGCCTCAACCGCCTCCTGGCCGGAGGCAAACTTGGTGGCGATGTCCATCAGCTCGCTCGCCCTGGTGGGGGTCTTGCGACCCAGCTTGCTCACTAGGTCGCGGCAGGTGGTGCCGGCGAGGAACGCGCCGATGACATCGGAGTCGGTGATGTTGGGCAGCTCGGTGCGCTGCTTCGAGAACCGCCGGATGTAGTCTCGGAGAGACTCCCCCGGCAGTTGCCGACAGCTTCGGAGGTCCCAGGAATTCCCGGGGCGCACGTACGTGCCCTGGAAGTTCCCGGCGAAAGCCTGGACCAAATCTTCCCAGTTGGAAATCTGCCCCGGAGGCAGGTGCTCCAACCAGGCACGAGCGGTGTCGGAGAGAAACAGGGGGAGGTTTCGGATGATGAGGTTGTCATCGTCCGTCCCACCCAGTTGACAGGCCAGGCGGTAGTCCGCAAGCCACAATTCCGGTCTCGTCTCCCCCGAGTACTTCGTGATGGTAGTCGGGGGTCGGAATCGGGGCGGAAACGGCGCCCGCCGAATGGCTCGGCTAAAGACCTGCGGACCGGGTGGTTCGGGCGAGGGACTCCGATCCTCCCCGCTGTCGTAGCGTCCCCCACGCCTGGGGTGGTAGCCTCGGCGCACCCTCTCGTCGAGGCGTGCCCGACGGTCACGATGAGGGTGCTCGTCGCCGAGGTGGCCCGGGGCCGCAGGCGCGGTGTTGCGCGTGCGCCCGGTGAAGACCGAGGCTTCCCGCGTGAGTCGGGAGGTCGCGGCACGAGGTTCCGAGGGGTATCCCTGCCTTCGGGAGGCAGAGCTCTCGGCCCGCCGGGCCGCAGCGCCTTCTAGGAGATGCTTGAGTTCTCCCTGGATTCGCCGACCCTCGGTGGTTGATGACTCCGGCATCGCGCGGAGGAGCATCGCTGCGGCGGCCAGGTCCTGACCAGTTCCGCCGGATGCGGGTGGCGGTCTGTCCCTGGCATCGTTGGCGATGCGGTGCTGGAGACCTTGGGGCAGGTGACGTATTCCTCCGGCCGGGGGCTGGCTCGCCCACACCTGCCCGATGTTCTGGCGGATTGCCTCGAGCGCTCCTGCTCCCTCATCGAGCCCGGCCTGCGCCCCGCGGACTTGCTCGAGCTGTGGGTCGTGACCCCCCGTCGGAACGGGGACCACAGCTAGCTCCCGCAGGATGTCGGCGCGAGGCGCTGGCCTAGGGGGATCACCATCCTCCGGCATGCCGAGACAGCCGCCTCCGGAGGGATCCCCTAGCTCGATGTGGAAACATTCGCGACTCGGGCCGCAGTCCTTGTCGCCAAGGCTGCGGCTGCCGTCGGAACAGTCGGAGAGGCAGTAGTCACATGCGGTCATGAAGTCCCGCATGGCACTAGGGTTGCCAGATCCGGAGAAATCCCAGCAGATGCTGGGGTCGTCACCTTCCTCGGACCCAGAGGGTCCGTAGGTCGAGACACCCGTCAATCGGTCCCAAGGCGACCGCACACGGAACCCCAGAGAGGTTGCACTCGCCTCAATGTGAGCGCCCGCCAAAGCGAGGTCGCCAGGCGGGCTGAGGCCGAGTCGAAGTGACGAAAGATGGGGAGCAGTCGGTACCTTTTTGTTGACGAGGAGCGATGAAGTCACGTCGGGGGCAGATCGCGTCGTCGTCTTGGGTACGAGGGCGACGTCCTGCAGGCCCTCCGTGAGCGTGCTGGCGTCGTCCACTTGTTCGGGGTCGACGTGTTGCGGGGGGATGGCGCTCGCGTTTGCCTCGAACGTGAGGGCGACGCTTGGCGTGTCCTCCGCTGGGGCACCGGGGATGTCGATTTGCTCGACAGCCGTCGGAGCGCGATCTCCCGCTCGGCCCCGGTTGCCCCGCCTCCTCCTCCTCCAATGGCGAGGGAGAGGATGGGGCGAGCTCGAAAGTTGTCCTTCCCCCACGCGGGAAAGACGTCGTCGATTCCGCCGCCGGCGGGCGGGCTGTCCGCCACCATTGTCGCTGCCGCACGGCGGTGGAAGGAGTACCATGTCGTAGTTGCCGTCGAGAGACATGAACTCGAGGTTCCCGAAACGGAGCACCGTCCCGGGTTGAAGAGGTCGTTGGAGACTGCCCATCTGGAGCTTGACGGGAAATCGAACGTCAACACGCAGCAGGCCCCTACCTGGCGCGCCAACTGTCGGCGTTCTGAGACCGGGGGGTCCCCGAGCCGACGAGTGAGAGTGCCGCGTGCCCCAGCCCAGATGGGTCGAGCGCGTGGGCGAGCGCGAAGGGGGGAACAGAGAGAGAGGTCGGTGGCCAGAGCCGGGTCGTGAGGGAGTCGGAGAATTCCCGCGGCCTTCGTGTTCGTCCCGCGCCCAGGTCGGGTGCGCTTGCAGTAGGGGGTTACAAGCGTCCGCGCGAGGTGAGGGGGAGCGAGCGGCCTCAAGAGAGCGCCTGCCCCTGCCCTTCGTCCCCGCGAGGCCAACCTTCTCTAAGAAGGCCCTGGTCCTTCCTTTTATAGTCGTAAGGAGAGGATCCAGGTGTACAAGATGGGGGTGTAGCCAGGGGCGAAGACAGGATCCGAAGATAGAGGGGGCAGGCTTAGCTTCCAAACGACCCAACCAGCCAGAACACAATATAAAAATGGCAAGGGAACCAACCACAATGTATATATTGATATATAATCTTCATTAAAAACAGTATAATAAAACAGCATCTATTTTGTCAAACAAAATAAAATTACATCTCAGTTATTTTGAATTTAGCTCTACGTGTATTAGCTAGATCATAGGCCTTGATAATATCATCAGAACAAATTATTGCCGCTAATTCCCTTTCAATATAAACGACCAGATAATCCCGTAAATAGGCATCTCCCATTTTGCTTCGAAGACGTGTCTTCACAAATTTCATAGCTGAAAAGGCTCTCTCTGTGGTCGCAGTTGACACAGGGAGAGTTAAGAGTAATCTCAATAATTTATCTACCATCGGATAAGAAGAATATTTATCCAGCTTAACTAATCCACTTGTTAAATCAGCCAAAGATGATAAACCCTTTAGTTCTGATGGTTGCAAACATCAAGTTGAAAATGTGGCAATTGGCACTCTAATTGCATTCTTTCTTGATTTGAGAAATCTGCAGGACAATACTTCTCCACTAGAGAGCATACCTTTTCTATGTCAAAAGAGCTAAGTATTGGATTCAAGGAAGCATAAAGTGATAAAAGGTCTGTCGCTTGGCCACCAAATCGATCTTCTATCTCATTTAGTTGTTGACCAGTGTGACATTAAACACATCAAATTTATAATAATGAAAAACTGTGGTGTTATCATTCTTATTTTGATATTAAGGATTTCAGACTACCAAATAATAAACTGGCAGCAAGATAATGGGCTATAGGATACATTATTAATCTGATTTGGTTGGACTGTTGGGGGGTGCCAGGCCCACTCCGGTGCCAGGCCCACTCCGGCCCCCCTGGTGGCTTCGCCACTGGGTGTAGCAAGGTGCTACGTGTCTAGCGAGGGAGAGCTAGCGCCCTATGTACATGCCAAGGTGGCAGCCGGAGAGATCTTGGCACCCTGTTGGTGTGGCGTCGTGGCTGTTGGAGGAGTAACGGAGCCGGATGGGAAGACAGCTGTCGGAGTGGCTGGGCCCTTGCTGACGTCCTCCTGCTTTCGTAAGGGAGCTGAGAGTCGCCGTCGTCATGGTCTAGCGGGGCGCCATCATTTGCCTATCTGGCATGGCTGGCCAGATGGGACGCCGGTCTTGTCCTCTGCGACCCAAGTCGGCTCAGGGCAGGGTGATGATGACGCTCCCTGTTGACGTGGCGGTCTCGTGTCCTAGGTCGGGCGTCGTGGAAGCTCCTCCGAAGCCGAGGTCGAGTCCGTCCTGCAAGACAGAGGCAGAGTCCGAGCCCTGGGTCGGGCGAGGCGGAGATCGTTAGGCAGAGGCCGAGGCGGAGTCCGAGCCCTGGGTCGGGCGAGGCGGAGTTCGTCGTCTTCCGGGGCCTTAGCCCGAGTCCGAGCCCTTGGGCGGAGCGGAGTTCGCCGTCTTCCGGGGCCTTAGCCCGAGTCCGAGCCCTGGGGTCGGGCGGAGCGGAGTTCGCCGTCTTCCGGGGCCTTAGCCCGAGTCCGAGCCCTGGGGTCGGGCGGAGCGGAGTTCGCCGTCTTCCGGGGCCTTAGCCCGAGTCCGGGCCCTGGGGCGGGCGGAGCCTCCTATGGCGCCTCTGGCGAAGTCTGGTCGCCCGTTGGTCTTACCTTTTGCGTTAAACGCCCCGGTGACTTGGTCGGTTGGCGCGGTGATTTAGTCAGGGTTTCTTCTTATCGAAGGCGGGGCCTAGGGCGAGCCGGAGATGCGTCTGCCGTGAAAGAGGAGGCCTCAGGCGAGACGGAGTCATCTTAGGGTCGGCTGCCCTCGCCCGAGGCTAGGCTCGGGCGTGGCGTGGTCAAGTCACTCGTATGGACTGATCCCTGACTTAATCAAACCCATCAGGCCTCTGCAGCTTTATGCTGATGGGGGTTACCAGCTGAGAATTAGGCGTCTTGAGGGTACCCCTAATTATGGTCCCCGACACCACTTGAGCCTCATCCTCATTTTGTGTCGATGGAGATGCTTGCGTGGAGGAGGATGGTTGATCTTGCGCATTTGGAGGCTCTTCGGATTCCTTAGGACACACATCCCCAATGGACATGTTCCTTAGCGCGATGCACGGAGCCTCTTCAATACCTATCTCATCAAGATCAACTTGCTCTACTTGAGAGCCGTTAGTTTCATCAAACACAACGTCACAAGAAACTTCAACTAGTCCCGAGGACTTGTTAAAGACTCTATATGCCCTTGTGTTTGAATCATATCCTAGTAAAAAGCCTTCTACAGTCTTAGGAGCAAATTTAGATTTTCTACCTCTTTTAACAAGTATAAAGCATTTGCTACCAAAGACTCTAAAATAAGAAATGTTGGGCTTTTTACCGGTTAGGAGTTCATACGATGTTTTCTTGAGGATTCGGTGAAGATATAACCGGTTGATGGCGTAGCAGGCGGTGTTGACCGCCTCGGCCCAAAACCGATCCGAAGTCTTGTACTCATCAAGCATGGTTCTTGCCATGTCCAATAGAGTTCTATTCTTCCTCTCCACTACACCATTTTGTTGTGGAGTGTAAGGAGAAGAGAACTCATGCTTGATGCCCTCCTCCTCAAGGAAGCCTTCTATTTGTGAGTTCTTGAACTCCGTCCCGTTGTCGCTTCTTATTTTCTTGATCCTTAAGCCGAACTCATTTTGAGCCCGTCTCAAGAATCCCTTTAAGGTCTCTTGGGTTTGAGATTTCTCCTGTAAAAAGAATACCCAAGTAAAGCGAGAATAATCATCCACAATTACAAGACAATACTTACTACCGCCGATGCTTATGTAAGCGATCGGGCCGAATAAATCCATGTGTAGGAGCTCTAGTGGCTTGTCGGTAGTCATGATGTTTTTGTGTGGATGATGGACTCCAACTTGCTTCCCGGCTTGGCAAGCGCTACAAATCCTGTCTTTCTCAAAATGAACATTGGTTAGTCCTAAAATGTGCTCTCCCTTTAGAAGCTTATGAAGATTCTTCATCCCAACATGGGCTACTCGGCGATGCCAGAGCCAACCCATGTTAGTCTTAGCAATTAAGCATGTGTTGAGTTCAGCTCTATCAAAATCCACTAAGTATAGCTGACCCTCTAACACACCCTTAAATGCTATTGAATCATCACTTCTTCTAAAGACAGTGACACCTACATCAGTAAATAGACAGTTGTAGCCCATTTGACATAATTGGGATACGGAAAGCAAATTGTAATCTAAAGAATCTACAAGAAAAACATTGCAAATAGAATGGTCAGGTGATATAGCTATTTTACCAAGACCTTTGACCAAACCTTGATTTCTATCCCCGAATGTAATAGCTCATTGGGGATCTTGATTTTTCTCGTAGGAGGAGAACATCTTCTTCTCCCCTGTCATGTGGTTTGTGCACCCGCTATCAATGATCCAACTTGTGCCCCCGGATGCATAAACCTACAAAACAAGTTTAGTTCTTTGTTTTAGGTACCCAAACGGTTTTGGGTCCTTTGGCATTAGAAACAAGAACTTTGGGTACCCAAACACAAGTCTTGGAGCCCTTGTGTTTGCCCCCAACAAACTTGGCAACTAACTTGCCGGATTTATTAGTAAGCACATAGGAAGCATCAAAAGTTTTGAATGACATGTTATGATCATTTGATGCAATAGGAGATTTTTTCTTAGGCAACTTAGCACGGGTTGGTTGCCTAGAACTAGATGTCTCACCCTTATACATGAAAGCATGATTAGGGCCAGAGTGAGACTTCCTAGAGTGAATTTTCCTAATTTTGCTCTCAGGATAACCGGCAGGGTACAAAATGTAGCCCTCGTTATCTTGAGGCATGGGAGCCTTGCCCTTAACAAAATTAGATAATCTTTTAGGAGGGGCATTAAGTTTGACATTGTCTCCCTTTTGGAAGCCAATGCCATCCTTGATGCCCGGGCGTCTCCCATTATAGAGCATGCTTCTAGCAAATTTAAATTTTTCATTTTCTAAGTCATGCTCGGAAATTTTAGCATTAAGTTGAGCTATGTGATCATTTTGTTTCTTAATTAAAGCTAGGTGATCATGGATAGCATCAACATTAATATCTCTACATCTAGTACAAATGGAAGTATGCTCAATAGTAGATGCAGAGGGTTTGCAAGATTTTAGTTCTACAACCTTGGCATGTAGTATATTATTCTCATCTCTAAGGTTAGAAATGGTAATATTGCAAACATCAAAATCTTTAGCCTTAGCAATTAGATTTTCATTTTCAATCCTAAGGCTAGCGAGAGAATCATTCAATTCCTTAATCTTAGCATGCAAATCAACATTATCATTTCTAAGATTGGGAATTGAAACATCACAGACATGCGAATCAACCTTAGCAATTAATCTAGCATTATCATTTCTAAGGTTGGCAATAGTGTCATGGCATGCGCTTAGCTCACTAGTTAATTTTTCATATTTTTCAACCTCTAGAGCGTAAGCATTTTTAACCTTAACATGTTTTTTTATTTTCTTTGATTAGGAAGTCCTCTTGGGAATCCAAAAGGTCATCCTTCTCATGAATGGCACTAACTAATTCATTTAGCTTTTCTTTTTGTTCCATGTTAAGGTTGGCAAAAAGAATACGCAAATTGTCTTCCTCATTTCTATCATCATCCTCATCACTAGATGTTTCATATTTGGTGGAGGATCTTGATTTTACCTTCTTCCTTTTGCCGTCCTTGGCCATGAGACACTTGTGGCCGACGTTGGGGAAGAGGAGTCCCTTGGTGACGGCGATGTTGGCGGCGTCCTCGTCGTCGGAGGAGTCGGTGGAGCTCTCGTCGGAGTCCCATTCGCGGCACACGTGGGCATCGCCGCCCCTCTTCTTGTGGTACCTCTTCTTTTCTCTCCTCTTGCCCTTCTTGTCGTTATCCCTGTCACTGTCACTTGATAATGGACATTTAGCAATGAAGTGACCGGGCTTACCACACTTGTAGCAAACCTTCTTGGAACGAGATTTGTAATCCTTCCCCTTCCGTTGCTTGAGGATTTGGCGAAAGCTTTTAATGATTAAAGCCATCTCCTCGTTGTCGAGCTTTGAAGCATCGATTGGTTGTCTACTTGGTGTAGACTCCTCCTTCTTCTCCTCCGTTGCCTTGAATGCCACGGGTTGAGCTTCGGATGTGGAGGGATCATCAAGCTCGTTGATCTTCTTCGAGCCTTCGATCATGCACTCAAAACTTACAAAATTCCCGATTACTTCCTCGGGGGTCATTAGTGTATATCTAGGGTTGCCACGAATTAATTGTACTTGAGTGGGGTTAAGAAAAATAAGAGATCTTAAAATAACCTTAACCACCTCGTGGTCATCCCACTTTTTGCTCCCGAGGTTGCGCACTTGATTCACCAAGGTCTTGAGCCGGTTGTACATGTTTTGTGGCTCCTCCCCTTTGCGAAGCCGGAAGCGACCGAGCTCCCCCTCGATTGTTTCCCGCTTGGTGATCTTGGTGAGTTCATCACCCTCGTGCGCGGTCTTGAGAAGATCCCAAATCTCCTTCGCATTCTTCAACCCTTGCACCTTGTTATATTCCTCTCTACTTAGAGAGGCAAGGAGGATGGTTGATGCTTGGGAGTTGAAGTGCTCGATTTGGGCCACTTCGTCCGCATCATAATCCGCATCCCCTACGGACGGTACCTGCACACCAAACTCAACTACATCCCATATACTTTTGTGGAGTGAGGTTAGATGAAATTTCATTAAATCACTCTACCTTGCATAATCTTCACCATCAAAAGTTGGTGGTTTGCCTAACGGGACGGAAAGTAGAGGTGTATGCCTTGAAATACGTGGGTAGCGTAGGGGGGTCTTACTATACTTCTTGCGCTCATGGCGCTTAGAAGTGACGGACGACGCGTCGGAACCGGAGGTCGATGGTGATGAGGTGTCGGTCTCGTAGTAGACGACCTTCCTCATCTTCTTGTGTTTGCCGCTACTCCGATGCGACTTGTGGGAAGAAGTCTTCTTCTCCTTCCCTTTTCCCTTGTTGCGGGACTCTTCCGATGAGGTTGACCCGCGGCTTGTAGTGGGCTTGTCGCCGGTCTCCATCTCCCTCTTGGCGTGATCTCCCGACATCACTTCGAGCGGTTAGGCTCTAATGAAGCACCGGGCTTTGATACCAATTGATAGTCGCCTAGAGGGGGGGGGGGGTGAATAGGGCGAAACTGAAATTTACAAAATTAATCACAACTACAAGCCGGGTTAGCGTTAGAAACAATAATGAGTCCGCGAGAGAGGGCGCAAAACAAATCGCAAGCGAATGAAGAGTGAGACACGTGGATTTGTTTTACCGAGGTTCGGTTCTCGCAAACCTACTCCCCGTTGAGGAGGCCACAAAAGCCGGGTCTTTTTCAACCCTTTCCCTCTCTCAAAACGGTCCCTCGGACCGAGTGAGCTTCTCCTTCTCAATCAAACGGGAACAAACTTCCCCGCAAGGACCACCACATAATTGGTGTCTCTTGCCTTGGTTACAATTGAGTTGTTTGCAAGAAAGAATGAAAGAAAGCACGATTGCAAAAGCCAAGCGACAAGAGCGACAAATAGCACACGGATCACTATCTCTCTCAAGTCACTAATCACTAATGATCTCTTTTCTCAATTGAGAAACTTGGAGAGATGGAGGCTTTGAATGTGTCTTGGAATGAATTGCTAGCTCTTGTATTGAATGTTGAAGGTTGGAATGCTTGGATGTCTTGAATGGAGGTGGTTGGGGTTGTATTTATAGCCACCAACCACTTCCTAGCCGTTGGCCCTTTCTGCCGACCGCGGACGGTCCGCCCTCCTGGTCCGGACGGTCCGCCCCTGTAGATCAACGGCTGAAAACGCAACGGTCAGCAGTAACGGCTATATCAACGGCTATATTGCATTTAATGCGTCGTCAGATGTCAGATAAAGGCAGTCGCGGACGGTCCGGTCGTGCACCCCGGACGGTCCGCGAGGACGCTATAATTCATTTGGCCGAACCCGTTACCTTCGGGTTTTTTGGTTCCTTACCTACCGGACGGTCCGCGCCTGAGGCCGGACGGTCCGCGCGAGGTCTCAGACGGTCCGCGCTTTTCCTCCGGACGGTCCATAGTGCAGACTCGGATTTTTGCATTGGTTCTGTCCGAGGGTCATCCTGGTGCTGCGGACGGTCCGCCGCAAAGGCCCGGACGGTCCGCGCTTGGCCTGTTTTTCCAAAAAGCTTCTCCTGTCCGGAATAATCTACGGTATTCCGGACAGTCGATTTAGTATAGTTGTAGATGAACCTTTGGCACCTGTAGAACATATAATCTAGAGCAAACTAGTTAGTCCAATTATTTGTGTTGGGCAATTCAACCACCAAAATCAATTAGGAAATAGGTGTAAGCCTAATTCCCTTTCAATAATGATTTGAACGACCATGATGTAAACTATCAGTATCATATTGTCAAGGTCGACCCAATAACAAAGAGCATGCTTCCATAGGAATAACATCCCAATCAGCATAATCAGAATAAGAACCCAGCGAAAAGGGGACACGTACCGAACGTGTTACCTTTATTTTACCACCATCATTAAGCCATTGAATGTGATACGGATGTGGGTGTGCGCGAGTGGGCAAGGATAATTTCTCTACCAAAGCTGTACTTGCCAAATTGTTGTAGCTGCCACTATCGATGATGATGTGAATCGACCGTTCGTGCACAACGCCCTTGGTATGGAATAGAGTGTGTCGCTGATTTTTTTCCGGCCTGGGCAACCTGTGTGCTGAGAACACACTGCACAACAAGACTCTCATACCTATCGGCGTCAATGGGATCAACGTGGACTTCCTCATTTTTTGCATGGTTAGTGGCAATCATAGCATGACTAGTTTCCTCGGAATCACTGGCTGAAGAGTACTCACCATTGTCACGTATAAGCAAGGTACGCTTGTTTGGGCAGTCCCGAATCATGTGCCCAAACCCTCTGCAACGATGGCACTGAATATCCCGTGTACGTCCTGTGGAAGAAACGACGCCTTTGGCAGGGGACGCCGCTGGCTTGGCCGTCCTTGTGCGCGGTGTAGTGCTAGGCGTAGAAGGTGCAGGGCTGGAAGGAGTTGAGTTGTGTGTCGAACCCCAGCCTGCAAAAGAGTTAGTATATGTCTTTGATCGTCGTCCCTGCACTTCACGTTCAGCTTTGCAAGCATATTCAAACAATGTGGTTATATCAAAATAATCCTTATAATAAAGTATATCCTGAATTTGTTCAAACCACCACGAAAACGCGCCATAGCAGCATCATCCGACTCAACCAAACCACAACGAAGCATACCCTTTTGTAACTCCTGGTAATATTCCTCAACAGATTGTGAACCTTGTTGAAAACGCTGCATTTTGTTAAGCAAATCACGGGCATAATAGGAAGGAACAAATCTGTGGCGCATGGCAGTTTTTAATTGGGTCCAAGTAGTGACACTGTTAATGGGAAGTTTTTGTTTATACTCACGCCACCAAATTAAAGCAAAATCAGTAAATTCACTAATGGCAGCCTTCACTTGGCTATTAGCAGGAACATCATGGCATGAAAATTTCTGTTCTACCTCCAATTCCCAATCAAGATATGCAGCAGGATCATATTTACCATTAAAAGATGGAATTTTAAATTTAATCTTAGCAAATAAGTCATTAGGGGGATGACGAACCACACGGCGTGCACGACCACAGCGATCTCCATCTTCCTGCTCAGTGTCACCACCGTAGTCCTGCTCCATCCTTGTGGTCAACGCATCAAGGCGTGCCAGGATGGTGTCGAGTGTGGTGCGAGTCGCAGTTTGAGCAAGGTCAAGCTGGTTGAAACGCGCGGTCGTCGAAGTGACTGTTGAATCAAGCCGTTCATGCATCGTCCTAATGTCAGAAGCAAGTCCATCAACTAGTCCCCTTACTTCCTGCAACTGGGCATCCACCGTGTCGTGTGCTCCTGCCATAGTTAGCGCAAACACCAAAACACCAAAAGGAGAAAAACCGACGACAACAGGGGAATGGTGGTGACAACTCGCTCAATGGAATGCTGTTATCAAGTTCTTATCCGTTCTTACCAAGCCATAGTGGTGAACTGCAACCAACAGGTGGAACCGGTGAAAGATTGGATGAGCGATTGCCTGTAGAAACAAAAACCTGCTCGTCGTAGAAATAAGTGGAGTTCTGGGTAGGCTGCACTCAAGTCAAGGATTAGCACGATCAAACAATAATGCAAAGTTGAATTATAGTACAAAACACGAAACTATATTGTTGGCCACAAGTGCAAAGGACGGATGGAACTAGCAGAATGGCAGTACTGTAAATATTGTACTAGCGAGGCCAAAAAGGCACTAGTAGGAATCACAGGTGATTTTTTTCTTTTTTGTATGATTTTTTGATATTTTTCTCAGCACAAGAAGCAACAAAATAGGAGCTACACCAAGTTTCACCTAAAACAGAGGTCAAATGTGGACTACAGAAAAAGAACAAGTTCTCTGAAAAGCGTGCAAGAACTTTGACGAATTTTTTTCTTTATTTTCCCGAATTTTTTTTGACAATTTTATCGAAACCAAATAGGCTGAAGGTGAGTTTAGCTGGCCTCAGAATGGTGTCAACAAGCTCCTGTAAAAATTTTAGATTTGTTGAACAACCGAGCGAAAAGTTATGCCCGGTTTAAGGAAGGTCCCTCAAGTTATGGTTAAAAACGACCGAGATGAGACAACCGCTTTGTTTCCTTTCCCTATATATTGTTTGTTCTCTGGTTCTATCCTTTCTCTTTCGTTTTCTTTTTTTTCTTTTCTTTTTTTTTCTTTTCTTTTTTTTGTTTCTGTTTTTTTTGACGTAACCGAAGGAGAAAAATAAGGAAATGACGTTGACTCGGTTTGTGGCGTGATCAAACGGGAGATGGTGGCGGCGCGCTAGGGTTTGAATGGTGGAAAACACAATGCGACTAGCAACAAATGACGTGAAAGCACACAAATTCAACAATGCAGATTATTGAAAGAAAGTGCGAGGCTCAAAAGGGTGCTGGGATAAGGTCTAACTTGAATTTTTATGTGGTTTTGTGGACTGTAGGAGAAAAAAAACTCGATAAACTCACCGATCAACCTAGAAATCTGATACCACTTGATATAGCTAAGGTGCCCGATCTTTCGGCGAGTGGAGATAATTCCGATTTGGCGGAAGATGACCCTTGCGATCCGACTATGAGGAGCAAGCCTGAGGCGCCAATGCAATCGCTGAACCAACTCCCTGTGGTTACCGACCTTGCTGATGCGAGATCGGCCTGATCACGAAGATCGTTTCCTGTGTGCAATCGAAGAACAAACAAGAAAAAGATGCGAGCAATCTAATCTATTACTCGAGGGTGGAGTTCTGAATACACGAAGACAGCGCTGATTTGCGCGTGTTCGAGGTAGGTAAAGCTAACGTAAAACAAAACACGCAGAACAAAGGAGGCGCAACTCCTGGATAAATAGAGAGGGGCGCAGCCCCTAGGGGCGGCCAACCCTAGGTCGTCCACTATGGGCCGCAGTTGGGCTGGTCGTCTATTCTTCTGGGCCCTCATTCTTCAGTAGCATGACGTAGTTAAGATCTCTGGCACGGGCCCGAGTGATTGGCCCTTGATGTGGAGGTGCTGCTGGTGTAGTCGTACTCATAGTGATGTCCTCATCAAAACCCGTACCCATGACGGGTTTGAAAATTTTCCCAAACCTGTACCCATTGGGTTAGCGGGTACCCATGGGTTACCCACGAGTTTTATCTCCAATATGCTTGTTCTTCTCATAATCAATAAGTATCGTAATGATTAATGAGATCATGGTCCAAAATTTATGTGATGAACAACAAGTTCATGATATGGTATAGAAATTATTAGTAGAGAGAATGAAATACAAATAATAAGTTGTACAATCAAGTGACCTTGCACTAAGTTATCCATCCACCACATATATAACGCTAGTAAAAACTATAATAGCAAGCAAGCAACACTCTCACCAACTACTTTAGTCTACTTATACATTCACCATTTGCTAAAAATTAGGAAGTAAATAGGGAGATAACAAGTTTGTTGTTCGTTTATAAAATAAAATGATAATATGCACTAGGTTTGGTCGGGTTTAAAAACCCCACGGTTCACGGGTTTGGGTACTGTACCCATGAACCATCGGGTATAGATTTATGCCCATTAACAAACCCATGTGTATGAAAATTGACCCAAACCCGTACCCTAATGGGTAAAAACCCATCGGGTTTCGGGTACCCATTGCCATTTCTACACCGGAGTGAGACCTCGACACATTTATTTTGGCGCCAAAACGTGTAACCTCGACGCCAATAATGACG
The DNA here is from genome assembly GCA_029449295.1 of Zea luxurians. Taxonomy (NCBI): domain Eukaryota; kingdom Viridiplantae; phylum Streptophyta; class Magnoliopsida; order Poales; family Poaceae; genus Zea; species Zea luxurians. Next base: position 83,562 of record JAOPSE010000340.1, on the reverse strand, counting down.
ATGTTGAGGTAAGGGTCCATTTTTTGAATTCAAACTAGAAAGTGCGTAGTTGTGAAAATCTTTCGTAAAAGGGCCAAAAAGAAAAAAAGTTGGCCCCTTCAGGCGCCCTATGGAGCACAAAGGGAAAAATAGGAGTACATGCAAAGCAATAAAGCAACGATCGCACAAAACATATAGAGGTTGATCATAATTTACATTAAAGTTGTAGTTATTTTTTTTTTGTTTTAGCATAATTTACTTTACATAGAGGTGCAACATAGTGTAATAATGATCCAAGTCTACGTTATGCGCCACACATAGGGACAAACACCACATCGGGAGGTATATACATGATATTGGGAAATATAGCCTAGCTGATGCAATCCACATAGTTATGTACATAGACCTCTCTAAACTATAGGCGCAGGTCCACTTCAATCCACAAAAGCTAAGCAAACTATCCATCTAGCAAAGTGAAGCAAACATTCCATCGACAAAGCACATCATATGTCGTGTGTTCAAACTCCAGGTTTGTGGAGACTGCAAACATCAAATGCAAGAATCTACTTCCTTAAAACCTGAAGCCCTTTCGAGCTCTCCCCGCGTTTCATGCGCTCACAGCCCTCCGCGGCGCGACGCGTGCGCCGGTGGTCGGACCTGAATTTTTTCTCCGATTCAATTGAGCTGTGCGACGTACGCGGTCTGTCCCACTAGGCCACCGCGGCACCACCCATGTGGTCCCGGACCGGCCTACATGTTCTTGACCTCTCAAGTCTCACATATATAATGACTCATGATACAGAAACAAATGCCACCTCTTTACTATACAATAGGAGTTCTGCACAAAATAACTAAATACTTACATCATACAAAGACAACGATATTCCAGCAACCACAGTTGATTCAAAGACGACATACTAGACCTCTCATGAATCTCATCGCAACATCCTTCATGCTCCTCATCTTGCGGTACTTGTTCTTGACCTGGAGGATGTGAATACAACAAGGGTGAGCTCACATACATTCATCGCTCAACAAGTTGTGAGAAATAATGTGCATGAGCTCACTTACGGTGGAGGCTATGTGAAGTGTAAGGCTTATCAGAGAAGATGGTTAAAGCTAAGCATTGCTTTTAAAGTTGGTCAAAGTTTTATTAGCAGTTACTAAGTGTAAGTAGATACTAACCCAAATAAATAAGATATCACAATTGATAATAGAACACACAATACGATGCAAATGACAAATTGAGTTTAATTCCATAAATTAATCATGTGACGGCCCGAGCTGCTCATGACCGTGAGCACGACTGATATACCAGTTTTACACTCTGCAGAGGTTGCACATATTTACCCACAAGACGTGTTCCCTTTGTCGCCTCGGGTTGATCAAACCCTTAAACACTGCCAAGGTGAGTAGATGATGGTACACTGTGAGGCCTTTACAAAGTTCCACTAGAGGAGAGAACCCGCTACGGTTTCCAGGCCGAAAGCTGCATAGGAATCCTTTGTCCAGAAAGTTAACAAGACACTCAGACCCGAGGACCTCCCTACACCCGCATCCTCCACCCCGCTTGCCCCATTCGGGAAAAGATTAACTCACACTAGCTTTCCCAATTAATCAGCCAAGGGCGTCCCATTCTACCCTTGTGGTAGCACTATTTTCTCGGGTGGTCGCTCCATGTTCCAATTAACATAATAACCTTATCATGAACAAAAAATATTCCATTGACAATAAATAGCATGATCATGAATAAAATGTATCTTAATACCCAAAACCACAGAACAATAACACATACTATCCAAAAGTTCAGTGATAAGTAAGGTATAAGGTAACTCAAACTAGGTTGACCTATTAGGTCCCATCAAGATTAATCTAAGCATGCCACAGTGATTAATAGTAACATTATTGGGTAAAGAAGAGAGATCAAGGACACAACTTGCCTTCAACGAGCTGCTGCTCAGTATTTTCCACCTGTTATGTTTCGGGCTCCTCGGTCACTTGCTCGTCTACTCGCAACAATAAAAACAAGCAATGTGCATAGGAGAAATTAACATCACACCAAATATGAGAACAAACTGTGTAATAATGATCTATGAGTTGCTACGAGATCGTAGGTTTGAGAACTGTTCAAATCGGAGATATGGCTAAGGAGATAGGACTTTTGGAAGATTCAACTGTTTTAGGCCAATTATTTCAATAAACATAAGTTCAACAAACTTGGTACTTATTTTTTTGACAACCTACTACTTGATAAAATAGTGTTACCAAAGTGTAGACCATATTAATATGAAACTAATGCAACTGGAACGAGTCAAAAAGGAGTTAAAATGAATTAGTTATGCATTTCCTAAGGTTTTAGAATTACTTTGGCATTTAAAAATCAATTTTGCATTAATTTTATTAGTATTAGGAGATTCCTGGATTGCGGCCACAATTTCTTTGAAATCCAAGGTCTACTTTGCAAATTTTAGGACCTTGCCGCAATGTTCTTCGTACTACGATGGATCGCGGGTTGATTCCACGAAATTCTAGGGTCTCTTAAACAAAACTACATTCGGTGAAGGGGTACGATGCGCACTGGATCATCCGATCTGACATCTGTGGTCTGCATCGGATCTAAATTTTAAACGATTCGATATGTAATCATGGCCACTGGATCGACGATCAATGGCCCCGATTTTAAAATAGTCCTGATTCGATCGCTACCCTTCCAGGAAGAATGGACGACACTGATGTCGTTCTACGAATCGGTATGCAACACGTGATCTTGACCGCCCAATCCAGATCAACGGCCATGGACCCATCCCTTTCCATGGCGGTCACAGAACGGCGGCGCAGCGCCCCGCACGGCGGTGCCTCACCAGCGTTCTGCCCCCCCCTCGAGGATTGGTGCTTGACTCTGATAGCCGTTCGGTGCAAAACAGAGTGCAGACAACGACAAACATGATAGGGGATTACTCCCCAGGATTATGGTGATTTCCGTGTTACTCGCGGCGCTAAGCGGATCCACGGCGGAATCTAGCTCTGGCGAGCAATTCCGGGGCACTTGGACGCTATCCTCTATTAGGGTTGATGCTACATGATGAGCGTATGGAACCAACACCTGGAGTGTGGTATTTACCGATGATTCCATCGTGCCGGGCTTCGTCCACGGTGGATCTCGGGCCACGGCGGCCGCAAATCTCTGGTGAGGAATTCTCGCTCGTCTCGAGCGCTAATCCGCACCGGGGCAGCATCGATTTCACCCCTGAGAACACTGCAACGGTATGTGGCCTATCCTCACTGTTGGGGGCCTTCGTCCTCCGAAGGTCCTCAAAAACATGATTTGACAATGTTTTCCAAGTGGATTATATGAACAGGTATTTTCGGACTCAGAATTATGAATACGAAGCACGGCCAGGACGAAGCCTGAACCAGACGAAGCACGAGCGCAGCCGAAGCTGTGTGCGGGGAAGCTTCGTCACGATAGCAGAAAGGGGAACCGACTTAAAGATGAAAAGACTACGTGGGCCTCGACAGATTTCCATAAGTCATTAACAAATGTAGTGGACATGAATGTAATTTTACGTGGGCTGTGTCCCGCGTCTATAAATAGATGAACAGTACTCCCGTACTGTTCACGCTGACTGGGTTTTGCGTCACGCTTGTACTTTCTACCTTCTCTCAGGACTGAAGGTACATTTGTAATCTGTAATCATTTCTGTTTTTCCATGTTAATAAAATAGAAATGATTTTATGATGATGTCTAAATTATATTTCATGCTTTATATGAATCCTTCGTCATTGCTTGTTATATTCACGAAGGTATGTCTCTTATGACCTTCGTCCGAAGCTCATTATTCCCGAAGGGGCATAGTGTTTCGAAGGACGAAGGACTTTAACGCTTAACACTTTTTATGTTGCCTTGTTCTTAACTCTTAGCATTTGAGAACAAGTCCCCAACACTCGCGCTTCACTCTGCTACACCAACGGAGAGCGGATGCGGCAGGTCTCCCTCTCTCACTTCTCGGCTTCGTGGATAGTAATTGGGCACGGCTGAGAAAGCGAAAACAGGTCTCCAGCGCACGACTTTATAGTCTAGGTAAGGAGTTAGTTGGGATGCCAGCTGGAATCGCGTGGGCGAGCCGGCGGTGATCCGTTGCATGCGCTCGGGCCGATAACGAACCGAGAGAGATAGACCTAACAGTGCGGGCCCACACGACATCGAGCGTGCGTGAACGAGGGCGAAGCCGCGCATAGAATGGGAGGTTGGGCAGTGGGCCCAAGGTGTCGACGCACATTCTCGCGACGCCCTCCTGGGTGGGCTGGCTGGACTCGTAGGTGATGGGAAGTTGGGCCGGGTGGGAGAGGTGGGGATGGACCGAGGAGATGGTTTTCGGCCCAGCGAAGTCATTCTCCTTTATCTTTATCTTTTTATGTTTGCTTTTCCTTTTTAATTTAGAATCTAAATTTGATTCAAGTTTAAACCTCTAATTCGAAAATGCATCAAACCAAGACTCCAATATGTCCTGCAAATATATTTCATTTATTATTAATGTATTTATTTATTCATTAATATTTTAGACTACATAGTTTATGAAAGGAATAACTCACTTGTTTTAACAACACAAAAATTCTTCTTGTTATTAAATATATAAATCATATGTTTTAAGGACATAACTCCTATTACATAATTTTGTACTAAAAGATAGTTTTATCTCAACCTATTTAGACACTATCTCTATTTATATTATCCAAAAGAATAGTTTAACTTATATAAGATATGTTTATTCTAATCTTTTACTATGAGCTATATTTATTTTAGGATATGTAACTTACAAGGTGAGAAAATTCTTATTCAAAAATATTTTGTTTCAAGATCTCTATATTATCTTAGTAAGTACCTAAAATAAAATTTTGGTGCTACACCAAGGCGCCTGCGCGCGTTGACACGTGATGATCCTGTTCTCTTCGTCCGTTCGCAATACTAGGACATGCAAGTACTGCTGCACTGCTTGTGAAGTCGTGTCAAGCATGGGCGCAACCATGCTCGAGTGATGGCGGAGCCATGACGTGGGCCCCGCCTCTACTCCATCGTGGTTGCCTCATCCCTCTTCCTTTTCGTGGCAACAACCTCACAAACACGATGGAAACACATCAGATACTCTCTCCCTCCTTGCTCCTGCCGCCCCTGTACCTCCCCTTCCATCCCCCTCCTCGACCGAGTCGTTGCAGGCATCACGCCGCAGCCAGAGGCGCCTGCTGATGGCAAGGCTAAGGCCAAGGCCTGTGCAGCCGGCGGCAACGACCACCAAAGGGCCGACGAGTGGTCCCTCGCCTCCTCCTCCGGCTAGATGGTTCCGTCGCCCATGTACCTCCCCTTCCATGCCCATCCTCGAGCGCGCCGTTGCAGGCATCACGTCGCCACCAGAGGCACCTGCCAACGGTGAGGACGAGGCCTATGCAGTCGGAGACGATGACCACCAATAGTTCCAGCCTACCGAGCCTAACTAGAGGGCCGAGGAGCGGTCCTTCACCGCCTTCCCCGTCTAGATGCTCCCGTCGTCCGTGCATCTCCCCTTCCATCCCCGTCCTCGAGTGCACCATTGCATACATCATGCCGCTGCCAGAGTCCTGTCAGTGGCGAGGCCGAGGCCAATGACTGTGCAGCCGACTGCGACGACCACCAGCAGCTGCAGCCAGTCGAGCCTAACCAGAGAGCCCAGGAGTGGTCGCTCCTCGCCTTCTTCATCTAGATGTAGCTCAGCGACACGCACGGCATGCTTGGGCGCAAAGACCTACAGGTCCATCGCCTACTACAGCAAGGGCCTCGAGATCTTGATGGCTACGCTTGGCAAGCGTGATCCCCCATCTATCATGCCTGGTAAGGATGGGAAGGCGTCTACCAGTGATGTTGGCAGGAAGGCGTGAGAGTAGTTGATGATTCAATCGATCGTATGGATTGTGGGCCATGGGCCGGTTGGAGTTTCCATGATGGCGCCGACCACTAAGCCATCGATGCAGACGTGACTGCTGCTGAAGACGATGGAAGCCACAGAGCAGAAGAGTGATGAGCGTTGGGATCGGATGATGCGGATCCTGGACCGCTTGGGCGACAAGGTGGAGGCCATGGAGATCGGGTAGCAGCGACTTCATCAACAGGCGGAGGCAATGGAGGCTGGGCAGTTCCGTCTTCAACAACAGACGGAAACTGCAGCGGCGGCTGCTTGGAAGGTGGAGGAGGAGGAGTCCATTCTTGCGCAGCAAGTGGACGAGACCGGGAAGACGGTGTCTCGGCTTCGCTTGGAACTGCTGGCGAAGGAGATGGAAGGTATGGAAACTGAATCTGAGAGGGAGGGACATAATCATAGGCAGGAGGGAGGTGATGATCGGACGCATGGAGAGAGGGGGTACCATGACCGGCAAGGTGGAAGTAGGGAGCATAGAGCTGCTAATCCACAAGGGGGAAACCTGGAGTATCGAGATCAGCAAGGTGGAAACAGAGAGTATCGTGCTTCCGATTTATCTAAGATGTCATTTCCCAAGTTTTAGAGAACTGAGCCAGGCGTTTGGTTTGATAAGTGCATGGAGTATTTCAACGTCTACCAGGTGCCTGAGTTTATGTGGCCTTCATCTGCTTATTTACACATGGAGGGAAACACAGCTAGGTGGGCGCAGGTGTACAAGAGGAGGCAGGGGCTAGGAAACTGGGCACAATTCACTCAAGCAGTGCAATAGAAGTTTGGGGCAGAGGAGAGTGCACAGACGATGAGGGGCTTACTGCACTTATCATACAAATCTAGTTTGGAGGAGTACATTCATGCATTTGAAGAAGCTAGATATGCTACTATATTGCACAATCCTGAAATGGGAGAAACATTCTTTGTTTCTCAGTTTGTGAAGGGTTTGAAGGGGGAGTTGCAGGGACATGTTTTAGCTCAACTGCCTCGGACAGTAGATCGAGCTATTCTCCTGGCTTAGATTCAGCAAGAGGTTGTGGAAATGAATAGAGCAAAATTTTAGAAAAATTTTCAGGGTAGTAAAGTGATGGTGAATGCAGGAAAAGGGGACACCAGAGCAGGAGTGGGCTCTAGTGAGTTGGCTAAGGAGAGGCAGTTGAGGGATTTCCGAAGGTTGAATGGATTGTGTTTTGGGTGTGGAGAAAAGTACGAGCCAGGACACCAGGCCAAGTGTCCAAAAAGAGGTGGAACTCAATTACATAGTCTGACAATGGAGGATATGGGGTTGACATTGTCAGATGAGGTGCTGCAGCAGTTAGACAAGGAGGATAGGGAGATGGAGGAAGCAAGTAATCTGTCCTTAAATGCCATCAGTGGAACTGATAGAGAGGGTTGTATGAGGGTTCGAGCACTGATTCAAAATCAGGTGATGGGGATGCTGGTAGACTCGGGCAGTTCCACCAGTTTTATCAGTCATGGAATTATGGACAAACTGACTTTGCAGACAGAGCCTGCTTCACCTGTCAGGGTTAAGGTGGCTAATGGGGAGTTCATGTTGAGCTCGAGGAGGGTGGCAGCATTGGAGTGGTGGGCTGATGGACATACCTATATCAGTGACATGAGAGTATTGGATTTAGAAGCTTATGACGCCATCTTGGGATATGATTGGTTGAAGGGTCATAGTCCCATGCAATGTGATTGGGATAACAAGGTTTTGGTGTTCAAGGATAGAGGTGTAGAGGTGCAATTGAAGGAAGATAGCATGGAGAACAAGGAGGTGTTGTAGGTGTCTGCTGCACAGCTGCAGAGATGGATGAAAGGGAATGAAGTATGGGTTCTGGTGCTGTTAGAGTCAATGCAGGAAGAAGAGGTTGAAAGGCATTAAGAACCATTGCAGCTCATACTCAAGGAGTTTGAGGATGTTTTTGTTGTGCCAACCGGGCTACCTCCTGCTAGAGTGTATGATCACCATATACCTCTGTTACTAGGTTCCATACATGTGAATTCTAGACCCTACAGGTACTCACCATTCCACAAAACAGAGATAGAAAGACAGGTGTCAGAATTACTGAATGCGGGTCTGATAGTACCTAGTGCCAGTCCTTTTGCATCCCTAGTATTACTAGTCCAGAAGAAAGATGGTAGCTGGAGGTTTTGCATTGACTACAGAAGGTTGAACTCTATGACTATCAAGAATCGATTTCCCATGCCCCTAGTAGATGAGATTCAGGATGAGTTGGTCGGCACCCAGTTTTTCACTAGTTTGGATATGACTGCAGGGCACCATCAGATTAGAATGGCAGAGGAGGATGAGTTTAAAACTGCGTTTAAGACTCATCATGGACATTACCAATTTCGAGTCATGCCTTTTGGTCTCACCGATGCTCCCGCAACATTTCAGTGTGGCATGAATACTGTTTTGGTTCCTTTTCTCAGAAAATTTGTTATGGTTTTCCCGGATGACATATTGATTTATAGTCCAACTTTAGAGGTACATTACAAACATCTCAGATTGGTTTTGTCCAAACTCAGGGAACATAAGTTTTTCTTGAAGCTTAAGAAGTGTGCTTTTGTGAAAAGAGAGCTGCAGTATCTAGGACATGTGATATCCAGAGAAGGAGTGGAAACAGACCCTGCAAAAACAGCAGCTATGGTGGCTTGGCCTATACCATAGAATATAACTGAGGTGAGAGGGTTTTTGGGACTTACAGGATACTATAGAAAGTTTGTGAGTGGGTATGGAGTATTGGCAAGACCCCTTACTCAGTTACTGCAGAAGCAACATGGGTTCAAATGGACTGAAGAAGCTCAAACAACATTTGAAGCCCTAAAAAAGGCTATGTTCTCAACTCCTATTTTAGCTCTACCCAGATTTGACCTTCCTTTTGTGGTGGAGACAGATGCTTGCGAGACTGGAATGGGTGCAGTGCTCATGCAACAAGGGAAGCCAATCGCTTATGTCAGCAAAGCCTTAGGTGAGATGAACATGCACTTGTCCATCTATGACAAGGAATTTTTGGCTTTGATTCTAGCTGTAGAGAAGTGGAGACCCTACCTTCAGAGAAGCCCATTTGTTATCAAAACAGATCACAAGTCACTCACATTTCTGGGTGAGCAGCAATTACAATCAGAACTGCAAAGGAAGGCTATGTACAGGTTAATGGGCCTGCAGTTTCAGATTGTTTATAAAAAGGGAACAGAAAACTTAGTGGTCGATGCCCTTTCCAGAGTGGGGTCTATGATGGAGCTTGTTGTTATTTCTGAAGTCCAACCAGTGTGGATCCAGGAAATCTTGAATTCCTATGTAACAGATGCTAAGGCTTAGGATATGGTTACTCAATTGTTGGTGCACAACCCCAATGAGCAGGGATTCAGCATACAACAAGGCATTATTAGAAAAGATGACAAGATCTGGATAGGATCCAATTCTGCTCTTCGAACAAAGTTAATTGCAACCCTCCATGACAGTGCTATGGGGGGCACTCTGGCATCCATGCTACTTATCAAAGGGTTAAGAAGCTTTTCTGGTGGAGGGGATTGGAAGTAGATGTCACTCAGTTTGTGCAACAATGTTTAGTCTGTCAACAGGCCAAGTCTGAAAGAAATCACCCAGCAGGGTTACTCTAGCCTCTTCCTATACCACATGGCATTTGGGCAGATGTTACCATGGATTTTATTGAAGGGCTGCCAAAGTCCGGGGGTTTTGACACCATTATGGTAGTAGTGGACAGATTCACTAAGTATGGGCATTTTCTTCCACTTAAACGCCCATTCTCAGCTCAGGGGGTGGCACAGTTGTTTTTGGACCAAGTGATTAAATTGCATGGACCTCCTAAGTCTATTGTTTCAGACAGGGACAAGATCTTCATTAGTTCCTTCTGGAAACACTTATTTCAGCTCATGGATGTGAAGTTGCTGTTGTCAACTGCTTACCATCCGCAAACCGACGGCCAAAGCGTGAGAGTGAACCAATGTCTTGAGACCTATCTCAGATGTGCAGTCAATGCCCAGCCTTCTCACTGGAAATCCTGGATGGCTTTGGCCGAATTTTGGTATAATACTAGTTATCACACTAGCCTGGGTTGTACCCCTTTCAAAGCATTATATGGCTATGATGCACCCATGCTGGCTTTACCCCAATCTGGTGTTCCTGAGGCCGAACAGGTGGCAGACTGGTTGTCTGAAAGGATGGTTTTTTCTACTCTTCTCAGAGACCATTTGGCCAGAGCACAAAACAGGATGAAACAAATGGCTGATCAGGGCAGAATTTCAATGGAGTTCCAGGTGGGAGAAATGGTTCTTTTGAAGCTACAACCGTATGCTCAGAAAATGGTAGTGAATCGCCCTTACCCGAAGTTGGCATTTAAATTTTTTGGTCCTTTCAAGGTGCTTGCTAAAATTGGGTCAGCTACCTACAAATTGGAGTTACCTGATAGTGCTCAAGTCCATCCAGTATTTCATGTCTCTCAATTGAAGCCCTATCGTATAACATATGGGCATTTAAATTCTGCCCCATATAGGCAGCTGACCCTACCAGTATCTACGACGAATGGAGCTCGTATGTTATACGACGAGGGAGAATTAAAAAGTCATATAACTGGTTATTATAAAAATTTCTTTAGCCCCCCAGAAAGCACGTCTTTTACTCTAGATGAGGATCTTAGAGATGATATAATACAAGTTACTCAAGATGAGAACGAGAAGCTCACTCAGTCATTTTCTGAAGATGAAGTAAAAGCGGTGGTTTTCAGTATGGAACATAACAAGGCTCCAGGTCCTAATGGATTCCCGGCAGAATTTTATCAAATCTGTTGGGAAGTTATTAAAGATGATCTTATGGCTTTGTTTCGTGAGTTCCACACAGGGAATCTCCCTTTGTATAGTCTCAACTTTGGGACTATCATTTTGCTTCCTAAGAGTCGGGAGGCGATCTCGGTTCAACAATACCGACCGATATGTCTCCTAAATGTCGGTTTCAAAATCTTCACAAAGGTGGTGACTAAGAGGATCACGGAGGTTGCGCAGAATGTAATCAGTCCACTGCAGACTGCGTTCCTGCCAGGAAGAAATATCATGGAGGGGGGTGGTGGTCTTACATGAGACTATTCATGATCTACCTACGAAGAAAAGGGATGGGGTCATTTTCAAAATTGACTTCGAGAAAGCTTATGATAAGGTGAAGTGGAGCTTTGTTCAACAATCCCTTCGTATGAAAGGTTTTTCAAGTACCTGGTGTAGTTGGATCGAGTCTTTCATGAAGGGGGCCATGTTGCGGTTAGAGTTAATGATCACATGGGTCCTTTTTTCCAGACTCAAAGAGGGGTGAGGCAGGGCGACCCGCTGTCTCCTATTCTCTTTAACTTGGTAGTGGACATGCTTGCTACCCTAATTAATAGAGCAAAGGAAAATGGCCAGATCAAGGGCTTGGTGCCGCATTTGGTAGATGGGGGGCTTTCCATTCTGCAATACGCCGATGATACAATTTTGTTTATGGATCACGATCTGGAAAAGGCAACGAATATGAAGCTCATATTATGTGCCTTTGAGCAGTTATCTGGTCTTAAAATAAACTTTCACAAGAGTGAGGTATTCTGTTATGGGAAGGCAAAAGAGGATGAAGGGAGGTACACACGGTTGTTTGGTTGTAGTTGTGGAGGTCTGCCCTTCAGATATCTTGGGATTCCTATGCACCACCGTAGGTTGACAATTGGTGAGTGGAAAACAGTGGAGGCCAAATTCGATAAAAAGCTCAGCAGCTGGAAAGGAAAACTTATGTCAGTAGGAGGGTGTCTCTTATTAATTAATTCTGTGTTGACCAGTCTTGCGATGTTTATGATGTCTTTCTTTGAGGTACCAAAAGGTGTGCTGGAGAAGATAGATTATTTCAGATCGCATTTTTTCTGGCAAGGGGAGGGCCATAAGAAAAAATATAGGCTGGCTAGATGGGATGTAATTTGTCAACCTAAGGAGGTTGGCGGGCTAGGCATTTTGAATTTAGAGGTTCATAATAAATGCCTCTTAAGCAAATGGTTGTATAAACTTCTCAACGAAGAAGGGATGTGGCAATCATTATTGAGACGTAAATATCTGGCCAATCGAACCTTATCCCAGGCGCAGCGTAGGGCCACAGATTCACACTTCTAGAGTGGCCTTATGAAAGTTAAGGACACATTCATTAGTAAAGGAACCTTTGTGATTCATGATGGGTCCCAGGTGCGTTTCTGGGAGGATGACTGGCTTGGGTCGGGAACGTTAAAACTTCGTTTTCCGTCTCTTTATAACCTAGCGAGGAGGAAGAACTCAACTATTTCCTGTGTATTCTCCACGGTGCCCTTAAATATATCCTTTCGTAGGGGTTTGGCTCAACAGTTGAGGGTCCAATGGTTTCATTTGGTCTCACTTGTAGCGCATACCGAATTGAATTCAAACAGGGACTCATTTAGATGGAACTTGACCGCCAACGGGATGTTTACGGTTAAGTCTCTGTATCTGGCATCTCTCAACAATGGGATGGGGGTGCATAATAAGGACCTTTGGAAACTTAGGCTTCCTCTGAAAATTAAGATTTTTATGTGGTACCTCAAAAGAGGGGTAACATTAACAAAGGATAACTTGGCTAGGAGGCATTGGAATGGTAATAAGATATGTTGCTTTTGTAGTAGACCGGAGACAATAAAGCACCTGTTTTTCAGTTGTTTGTATGTGTCATTCATTTGGCGGTTGATTCAGATAAGCACGGGGTTGAGACCTCCTCGGGATGTTAATGATTTGTTTGGAGTTTGGACGAGTGGGAGGCTTCCCAGAGTTCGCAACTTACTATTAACCGTTGCATCGGCAATTTGTTGGGCTATTTGGTTAAGTAGGAATGATGTGGTGTTCAATAATTCATCTCCTAAATCATGTGTGCAGGTAACCTTCAGAGCAACATATTGGTGCCACTTCTGGTCCCAGCTTCAGCCTAGAAGGGAGGACCAAGAGTTAATAAAGTCTTCATGTCGTAATGTGGAGAGGGTGCTACTACAGTTCTTCAACAATTTTGGATGGAGGTCTACGTTGCGGGTAATTATGTAGTAGCTGTGGTTCGGTAGCTAAAGTTCTTTGGTTTGGCTAGTTTGGGTTCTCTGATGTGGTCATAGGAGGAGTTTTGGCAATATGCTACAGTATCTTGTAATAAATGGCCGTAACCTCATTTGAGGCCAAGGTCGGATGATTTTTCCATTATCAAAAAAATTGAAGCCCTATCATCCATCTTACACCCCAGTCTTCACTACTTTGCCTCCCTTGGTGGATCTGACAAAGACTAACATTGTGCCTGAGGAGATCATTGATCGTCGTCTGGTACGCAAAGGTAATCAAGCGGTCCCTCAAGTTCTAATTCGGTGGTCTGGTGTTCCAGTGGAAGCAGCGACCTGGGAGGATTATTACGTGGTGAAACATCGCTTCCCTGAAGCACTCGCTTGGGGTCAAGCGGATATTGAGGCCCGAGGAATTGTCATGCCTGGTAAGGATGGGAAGGCGTCTACCAGTGATGTTGGTGGGAAGGCGTGAGTAGTTGATGATTCAATCGATCGTCTGGATTGTGGGTCGTGGGCCGGTTGGAGTTGTATCGAGTCTGATGGGTTGTAAGGCGTACTAGAGTCTGTAATGATCTGGCCATGGCTAACCATATATGTTGAACCAATGCCAGATGGCAGGAATATCGAATAACATAAAGTAAAACCACTTCGTAACAAACTTATCTCGAGTTGCGTTGCGATTGTCGTGCCTCCGACGATCTCATGTCCCGGCGGTGGCTCGCTGGCGGCCACGGGGTGTCACACCATCGCAGAGACCTGCAGGTGATCATCAATACCCCTTTGCTACTTCTCGATCTGGATCTTGGCGTTAAACCCCCTTTGTCTTTTATCAGTTCTCAGTTTAGGATGGCATATGCTGGCCTAAAATCAGGGATGTATGTTATTCTATAGGAGCTAGAGCCATACTAAGAGATGTTCAAGCAATTGGGGCGTCCCTTCTATCCTGTGTTGTGCAGACAAATTGGTTATGGGATATGTAGATCCGTGAGGTGCTGTTGAAGAAATCCAAACTCTCTACCAACAGCACAAACAATCTTGTTTTCTTTACTTGTCCAGTGAAGTTATCAAGGTTGATTTATATTTTCGAAGAGTTTGAGTAATAGACTTGAACTGTACTTTTTCCCTGTCTAACAGTTCTTTATTTTTGTAGATTTTTGGATCTGATCCATCTTGTGCGAGTTATCTTACTAGCTTGATACAAATACTTTTCGGCCATACAGTGCAACTTCTTAGAATGATTCAAGTAATTATTTGTTCTTTTAGTTCCTTGGTGACAACTACACATTGGCAACCCAAACGGTGACCAAATTTTTTCTGGAATATGCAGGAGAGCTGCGCATCTTTGTATTAATAGAAGAATAAGAAAGGAGGAGAGAACCCCATTACATCACACACACCCCAACACTAGAGACTAACTAAGGATCGCTGACTAACACGGTGACCAAATTGCGCTATATTTTTAGGATTTTACAACCAGAGCAGGTATACTCGATGATTGCTATTTGTTAGAATCAGGATGTATTCGTTACTGTCATGATCTATTTATACCTACAAAAATGTTTCAAAGATTGGTTGACTATGCAATTGCTGGTATAACTATACAGCACAGGTAATGGGCTGAAGCTTGGCTGACTGTGACACTGTGTAATGGCTGATATATATAAACATTTGAACAAAACTCTGAGATGCTTGAGTTGGTTCAAATTCGAAAAATTCTCTATACATACAACTGAGCCCTTATTTATATATTTCAAAATCATTTCAGAGTTGATCCGAATCTGACCATCTAGCAGCAAACAAATAGGACAATTATGCTAGATGAGGTCCTCGATTATGTGAAGTTTCTGAGGCTTCAAGTCAAGGTTCAGCTCATTATGTTAATGTCTTTGAATCATTAACCACCAGTTGAGCTACTTGTTTGATCACTAATGGGACTTTGATTCTGTAACGTTAGGTTCTAAGCATGGGTAGTGCTGGTGCTGTGGCACAACTGCTGATATCCCACTTTCAGTTAAGTTACACCTATGATTTGTGACTACTAAGTATTGCCCTCTGATAACTTCACTTTTACTGCCATGAAACTGTAAACCAATGTGTTGTTTGTTTGGTAAGTTGGAACAAATATATACCCAATATACAATTCACTACTATGTTTAAATGAAGAATAGTTTGATCATAATAAATTTGGCGCTTTGTACTAGCCACCTACACAAATACACAATATTGGAAAGCTTTTCACATGTACTAGCCACCTACACAATATTGGAAAGTTTTTCACATGTTTATTTACCTACTAGCCTTTCATGTGTGTTAGAGACGAGAGCCCCCCATGGTACCTCTCAGTTGTTGGACAACCTCTATTTGTATGCCTGTTTGACTACAGAAACATGATTTCTTACCTGCTTCTAAGCCTGGAAGTCAGCTATTTTTGTTGACATCAAATATTTATCTCTTATTTCATAGGAGCATCAAGCAGGAGCTAAAGCGTTATTACCGATTATGTTGGCTAACTCGGCAAAGGTCATTTACCACCAAAGGTATAATATATGATGAAATGCCCTTATTAAAGATTATACATGTTGCTGTTGGACTTAAAATAGCTTGGTAGCTATGTAACTTCTTTCTTCATTGCAGCACATCTCGCTTGTTAATTTAATTATTACTCTGAACCTAGAGGGGACCAAATACACGATAATATAGTTCCACTGTGCTATCAGCTCAGTGACTCGCCGTTTTAATCAGAACTAAACGTGATTAAACTTTGTTGTAGATTGCGATAGTAAGGGGTGGACAACTGTTCAGCCGCTCCACTTGATTAAACTCAGTGATTTATTCAGCGCGGCAAAATCAAACTTTCAGATCAGGGTTTTGATGTTGTGTTTTTGCCATTTTTTAAGATGGCTTGGTTAAGTTTCTTTGTACCTTCTCGGCACCATATTATGTCGGCTTTAGGTAAATCGTAGTTCATTGCAATGATTTTTGTTGTATCTTTATTTATTCAGTTTTAGAGTATATTCCCTATGTCTGGCCATCCAATATTTTCTTTGATCCAACTAGTTGGACTGTAGTTGCACAATGCCCCATAAAAATTTCGCTTTGGTGTTGTGACTATGTCGACCCTATTGCCATGGTAATTTCATTCCCATTTCTTTTGCTTGCCGATACACAACTCTCCTATGTATTCTACGAAAACACACACACACACAAAAGAGTGACATTTGTATGAAAGACGCCTTCTCTAGGATATCGGAGCTATTAATACAATCATTGTGATTGCAAAAGAGGTTAAATGTGGTACCTTATCCTGCAGGATAAAATACTTTTCTCAGTTTCACATGGACTATTTTTAAGATGGTGTGGCTGTGGTGTGACTATCTTTGGAGTTTTTGGATTAATCACTGAAGCAGGTGCATCGTTCATAACAGTTTTTGTTTCAGATATTTGCATACTTTTATTTGCCAACTAATATAAGATTTTAGAGACTACAAGTTCCCCATCTTTTTCGGCTTCCTCTTCTCCAAGGTGATACTCACGCATTACCCAATTATATCTATCATGCTTTTTGCCTCTTTGTGAAGTTTTGTACAACACCATTATCTTCTTCCAGCCTTTTATAACATCATTTTCATATATGGCTTTGGATCTCCCTGTCTTGTGCCGGCTCACATGCTCATCAGGAAAGCTTAGTATCCTCAATGCTTCTAAGTGGATACTGAAAGCGGAACTTTTAGATGATTTTTTTGTCCAGAAAAAAGTTACAAAATGACACCATTTTCGTGGACCTGATATATTAAAAAATGACAACGACAATAGAATAACCTTTTATTGTTGGTTTTGTAGAGGCAGAAAAGCTTTAAGGAGCTGCAACGTTTTTGTGGACATGTTCTAGTATGATATTGATTCAGGATTCTGCAATGGGACTGCTAGGGGTCATCAAGTTCAGGGACAAGCCAAAAATAGAATAGGCTGGGCCTTACCTTCTTCATCACGGTTCCCTTAGAAGTGCCATCACGTAATGGCTTCAATAAGTGGGGTTCATCAGTAATGGACTCAGGGAAAGCCTCCAAGGCCTATTGAAGGTGGTGCAGGTCAAATGCCAAGCTAGATTTTTTTTGGGGTAAGTGCACTTGTCATTGTCAATTTACTTTGCTTGATAATGATGCAACATGTCAGGGACCGTAGTTATTTACTGGGTCTAATTATGTATTTTCGGATAACTCTGATCTTATTACAACTTGCTTCTGGCGAACGGTCATGCAATTGACCAAACATGTAAACCATAAGCAAATGTGATGTAGGAGATTGTTATATAAAGAGACTTTTGCAGCCACTTTGGTGTTTTGTTTTATGCTTCTTTTTGTGAAAAAAAAATATTTCTTTTCTCGAACACGCAGGAGATCTGCGTATCATTCCATTAATAGATAGATAGAAGAAGGTACATCACATGCACACGCCACACACATGACATAACAAGACACAACATACCAACAGACGCAACACAACCACCACAATCAACCACTCTGGACAAGACACAAGACTATCCCCCTGGGTCAAGCATAAACGCAAGAGTTGAAAGCAGGTTCAACCCTTTCGCCCCGGCACTACACCACATTCTGAGCTCATCGCCAGCGAGGGTGAGAGTACTCGCAAGGCTCGGCGACTTCCCATTGAACACACAGTCGTTGCGATGACGCCAAAGGCTCTAAGCGCCAAGAATAACTATAGAATTGAAGCCTGATTGGAGATCACGGGGAATCTTCTCCACATCCCTGCTCCACCAGTCATCCAGGCTGCAAAAACCGTTGTTCGGTGAAAGATTAGGCAACCTAGACCTGCTCAACAAGAAGTACCAGAACTGTCTTGCAAAGACGCAAGAGATGAGAAGATGTTGTATTGTTTCCTCTTCTTGGTCACAAAGGGGACACGCACTGGGATAGGGAAGTCCTCTTTTAGCAAGACGGTCTGCGGTCCAGCATCTATTGTGCACGACAAGCCAAAGGAAGAATCTGCACTTTGAAGGTGCCCAAGACTCCCAAACACGCTCAAATGCTCCAAAAGAAGTGGAACCTAGAAATAACATATCATATGCCGACTTTGTAGAGTATTGACCTGTCGGGGAGAATTTCCAAATATTCTTGTCTGGCACACCATCACTAAGGGAGAAATCTGCAATGACTTCACTAAGAGTTAAAAAACAGAGAGGACAGTCCAAGTGATGGTGCCTCTCAGGTCCCGAATCCAAGCCATCTCCACGATACCTTCTGCCACCGTTCTCCTATTGGCAATCCTGGCTGGGACGAGGGCAAAAATATGAGGAGTTAGGTCCTCAACACTCAGCCCCATCAACCATCTATCCCTCCAAAACAAGGTGTTACGACCATCACCAACTTCTGTAGTCAAAGCTGTAGAGAGAATAGATTTCAGAGTGTTGGAACTCTGGAGAGGTAAATCAGCCCAAGACTTCGAGGCATCTGTTTTTTCCAACCACAACCATCTAACTCGAAGGGCCCAATTCAGCCTTTGCAAATCTGAGATGCCAAGCCCACCAAGCTCCTTTGGGCGTGTCACTTTGCCCCAAGCAACTAAGCAGTGGCCACCGAGCACATCCTTTCGACCTTTCCAAATAAAGCCACGTCTAATCTTGTCAATGGCTTTGATAGCCCACATAGGTAAATCCAAAGCCATGGCGTGATATATAACTGTTGCTGTGAGTACATGCTGCACTTGGATAGCTCTGCCAGCTCGAGTCATCAAGTCAGCCCTCCAATTAGGTAAGAGGTCCGCAAGCCTATCGATAAGTGGTTGCAGCTGCTCCTTGCTTAACTTCCTGAGAGAAAGAGGTAGCCCGAGATATTTAAGAGGGAACGTTTCAACTTTGCAAGGAAAAATCTGGGTTACCATTTCCATGTCAACCGGAGTGCAGTGAATGGGGGCCATACTGCTTTTCTGAACATTGGTTTTAGCCCCGAGGCGTCCCCAAACAACTCCAATATCCTGGTTACCAAGTACAGATCACTAGCAGTCGGTCTCAAGAATATCACCACATCATCAGCATAGAGCGATATTCGGTGCTGAATGGAGCGTGTTGAAAGGGGTTGGAGCATGCCCTCATCATCCGCTTTAACAATTAGGCCATTGAGAACATCCATAACGATGATGAAAAGAAGAGGGGATAGCGAGTCCCCCTGCCGCAGGCCCCTCTTGTGTTGAATGTATTCCCTAGGTACTCCATTAAGCATAATTTGGGTAGAAGAGGTCATAAGCAGCCCACTAATCACATCTCTCCATATGGGCCTGAATCCAACTTTTTCCAACACTTCAAGAAGGAAGGACCAAGACACCGAATCGATGAACTCAAATAAATCTAAATGTTATGTTCTAATATATTGAAAATAAATAACATTGTTCACCTATTTATTATATGAACTCAAATATTAGAACATAACATTTAGATTTATTTATACCTTCGTATTGACAGAAGGTAATGATTCCAGCGTAATGTGCCAACTGTTACAAGATTGCGTGTTTATACCTTCGTATTGACAGAAGGTAATGATTCCAGCGTAATGTGCCAACTGTTACAAGATTGCGTGAACAGTACAGGGGCACTGTTCACCTATTTATAGGCACAGGGCACAGCCTGTGTAAAATTACATTTGTGTCCTTTACAATCGACTACAATAATGACACAAAACATCTTGGGTCTTCAGGTCATTTCATCTTTAAGTCGGTTTACCCCTTCGTCTCGAGATCTACTACTGTGCTGAAGCTTCATAAGTGATAGCTTCGGCGCTGCTCCTGATAGGATCTGCCGAAGGTGTTATCTTTCTTTAGGATCTTCGGCTACGAAGCATGCCCCCAACAGTAGCCCCTTCGCGGTGCTAGATCATTTTTCATAACGGGCTTGATCCGTGAAAAAGTCTTCTAGGCTTTGGGATGTCGAAGATCCGAAAAACACCTTCCCTGAGCTCGTTGGCGAGAAACGATTAAAATAATCCGCGCTCGAGGTGGCTCCATCTTGCAGCATCTACGCGTGCCCTGGCGATTCACCCTCTTAGACCCTTGTGGCCCACCGTTCAGCGAGTGCGGGTAACTGTTTGCTCAGTGCGGGAGATTTTGACGATTCACCTTCCCTCCTGCGGCACTATATAAACAGACGGGTAGGTGTGAAGTTACCACAGCATTCATTGCTATTGCACTGTTTTGCTGCCAAAAATTTAACCATAGTCGAAGCTTGATCATCGTGCTCAAACGAAGCGCCGCTTTTGAATCTGCTTCATCACAAGAGAAAGAGCTTCGGAAAAATCAAAGAAAGTCAACAACAAAAATTTCAAGAAATTCATAATGAAATGGCAAGAGTTCGTTCCACTGCTAGGGTTGATCGTGAGGGGGATGAGACCGAAGCTACTGAGACTGATCCGATTTCCGAAGCGATGAAGCGGTCTGGGCTAGTAACATCGGAGGATGCACCTGCCGCTGAGGTAGAGCAGGCTGATGCTGAGGAGTTTGAGTCTGAAGATGATTACAGCAGCGCGGTGCCAAGTAAACCCAGCCATCTAGAGTTTGGAAAATTCACCATCTCCGAAGGTGACTTACGTAAGATGTTGAGTTTGGGCTATTTAAGTGAAGCAAAGAAAGAGCTGGTTCGTTTTGGTGGGGAAGAAACTACCCCGAAGCCAGGAAAAGATGAAGTAGTGATCTTCAAAAGTTTCTTTAAAGCTGGTTTAAGATTCCCTTTGAACAAGATGATCGCTGATGTGCTGAAGAAGTTTGGGATCTACCTTCATCAGCTAACTCCTAACGCTATCGTTAGGCTTAGCGTTTATATTTGGGCTCTCCGAAGCCAAGGGGTGGAACCATTTGCCGAAGGTTTCTGCCGAGTGCACGAACTTCATTATCAAACCAAGGCTAGGGGAGAGTGACTACATGAAAACTTCGGCTGCTATAATTTTGCCTACCGCAAGACTACAAAATTTCCAGTGATCAGTTACCGAAGCAAGTGGCCAGCAGGCTGGAAATCTGAATGGTTCTACGTCAAAGTTGACGAAGAGAAGGAGAAGCTAGTGCAGAGTCCGCTAGAGTTGATCTTCGGAGAAACCAGACCACCGTGCAACATGACACCAGAGGGTCCAACACAAATTGCTCTAGCTGAATTTAGAATTATTGCGGAGCACATCAGCACTAGGGACCTAGTGCAAGAATTTTTGGCTTTCAAAGTGTTTCCAACTATGAAAGAGTGGACCATGCCGAAGCTTGAATGAAAAAAGAAGGAAGGGGAGCTTGTTCGGTTGCCTTACCATTACAAATTCAAGAAATATTTCAAAGTGCCTTGCCAAGAATGGCTGGACACAATCGAAGTAATGTGCAATGAAATACTTGGCAATTACTCTAAAAAAGAAGATCAGTTGATGACCGCAGTCTTCGGCACCCGTCCGAAGCGAAGGTTAAACCGAGTAATGGATGCACTAGGCTTTGAATATCCTGATTACGAGCGGCTAGACAAGGGTGCCGAAGGACAAAAAAGGAAAAGAGTGATTGATGTTTTGAATAAAGACGATGAAGAACAACCAAAGAAGAAAAAGCTGGAACCTGAGCCAAAAACAGGTGTTTCAAAGAAGAGAAAAGCTTCGACTCCGAAGCAAAAAGCAATTGACGAAGAAGAAAATCTGCTGCATCACCCTCTACGACCGATGTGGAGGAAATTTTGAAGGTAATGACTGAATCCTTGCCTGTCAAGCTGAGTCCATTAGGGCCATATCTGACGAAGCTTTTTTAGAAGGACAAGGAGCCCGTGAAAACGAAGAAGGCGGGTAGGCCAAAGAAGCAAAGAATCATTACAGTGACAGAAGCCATCGAAGGGACACCACCACAAGCTTCAACTCCGAAGGCCCCAGCAAAGAAAAGAAATAACCGAAGACCCTTCGGAAGATGAAGCTTTTATGTTTCAAAACTTAGTTGGTCAAGAACTGACAGAAGCTGAAAAAGAAGAGCTGAAAGAATATGCAATATCTTGCGGATACCGGCCTGGAGCACTTCTCTTCGGTGGCATAGATGACGAAAGGTTAGGCTGCGTGCGGGATCAAACTGGTGCAAAGGTTATCGGTACTCTGTCAAAGAGTATCGGCTTCCCGAAGGTCAAAACAGATATCAGCCGCTACCGACGACAGCACATCGTTGGTAGTTTGTTTTATTCTAATTTCAAGGTAAACAATTTTTCTCTAACTTTTATTATTTTTAGTAACGAAGATGTTTTCTAACGAAGGTTATTTGTGCACAGAGTATGCTGCTGAGCAAAGCTTTGAAAATGCAGCAGGACTTAGAAGATAAAAAGCACGAAGTTATAATTGAGAATTTAGAGAGCAAGATAAAAGAGCAATCAGTTGCTATTGAAAAGAAAGACTTCGAGCTTCAAACAACCGAAGGCTTATTAGCGGAGGCTAAAGCTAAAATAACAGAATTAAATTCGAAGCTTCTCTCTCAATCAGAAAGCTTCGAACAAGAAAAGCTGAAGCTTAATGCAAAACTTGAGGCCGAAGTCCAAAAAAGTTCAGAGTTGAAAAAATCATTGACAAGCCTTCAGAATAAATGTCTGGAGTTCAGCAATCGATGCGTTCAACGGCTAAAGCAGGTGTTCTATTTTGTTGGAGCCAGCAGCGAGAAATTTACTCCTTCAGCTGAAGACCTGCCAGGTGCCTTCGAGCATATTGAAGGTGAAATTGATGATCTTGACGAAGTTATAGCTGGACATGGTGACTTCTGTGCCCTGGTAGCTTCTCGGGGCACAGCTGTTACCTTTCTGAAGTCTCGCTGCGAACACGGAAAGATTATCAATAGACCCAATTTCAACTTATCACCAGCAGATTTGGATAACATTCCCAACCTTGCCCGAAGCATAGCCAATAGATTTATAAAATTAGTATGGACAAAGGGTGGACGAAGCAAAGCTGGTGATGAAGCTCGAAGTCACCTTAAGCCGGTAACAAAATCATACCTTGTACCTACCTCTTCCTTCGAAATTGAATTTTGCTTACAGTACTTTAATATGTACAGGATGACGAAGCCGAAGCCGAAGCCGAGGAGTAAAAGACGAAGCTCCATGGACACAGACGAAGCTTGAATAATCTGTAGAAAAACTCTAAAAATTCTTGTAATAATTTGTGTAAAGAATGATGTAATTAAATTTTACTTCGTGGACCTTGTCCATACCTTGTAATATATTCTTACCTTTCCATCAATGTGTAAAGTGCTTTGATGTGAACGAAATTAGCATTTTTGAGCCGAAGGCGAAAAACACCTTCCCTTCTTTTCGTACATAGCGAAGCATAAAACTGCTTCTTTTTCTTTTTTCCGAAGTCTTCTCTTTAGAACCGAAGTAACTGTTTATGCTATGATGATGATGATCCTATGTATGTCTAAATGAATGTTTATGAATGCGAATGTATGATGTAATGTACCGTGCAAATGAATGTCCAAACCCACACATACGAAGCCATAACCAAAACCTTCGTTCCCTTAGGAACAACCAAAGTCTCTTTGTCGTTTATTTTTCGGCTTCACCGCTTATTTTTCGGTGTATCAGCGCTGACTTTTCACTGTAAGTTCTGCATTCCCTTAGGAACGTCTTTTGAACTTCTTCGCCTTCTATTTCGGCGGTAACGCGTTGACTTTTCGCGCTTCGCCTTATACTTCGGCGGAATCAGCGTTGACTTTTCGCTGTAAGCTCTGCATTCCCTTAGGAAAAACTTTTGAGCAGAAAACTTACACTGCACTCCCTTAGGAACGACTTTTTGTAGCTTTGTTGTGCTCTGCATCCCCTTAGGGACGTCTTTCGAGCTTCTCCCTGTTTTTTCTTTTCTCTTTGCACTCGATGGTGCATGCTCAGTTTTTACATTTACATCTTTGGGGGATATTGCTCTTGTAGAGCTGATATAAGAAAAAGAGAAATTACATGCTATGGCCCCATTAAAAACCTTTCTCCCCCTTTAGAAAGGAAAAGGGTGCCATAGGAAAAAGTAGGAAAAATAAAAAATATTACATCAAGCTACACATAATATCGCCGAAGCTCATCCGCATTTCAAGATCTAGGAATGTCGTTGCCGTCCATATCCTTCAATCTGTAAGAACCGGGTCTTGACGAAGATACTACTAGAAAGGGTTCTTCCCACTTTAACTGTAGCTTGCCTACTGTATCTGGGTTGGCAACTCTCCGAAGTACCAAGTGTCCTGGCTTGATATTTTTTAACCGAACTTTTCTGTCACGCCATTTTATTATTTCGGCTTGATATTTATTGATATTCTCCACAGCCTGAAGCCTGATCCCTTCTATAGCATCTTTTGCCACAAAATAATCAGCTTCGTCCTCTGCCGAAGCCACTGTTCTGATTGATCCCGCTTTAGCTTCTTCTGGGGTTATTGCTTCGTCACCAAACAACAATTTGAAAGGTGTAAAACCTGTTGACCTTGACATTGTTGTGTTGTGGCTCCACACCACTTTGATTAATTCATCTGGCCACTTTCCCCTGAGCTGGTTGAAGATTAACTTCATTATTCCTGTCATTATAATGTCGTTAGCTCTTTCAACAAGTCCATTTGACTCTGGATGTCTAACCGATGCAAAATGAATCTTCGTGCCAATTTGTTCACAAAACTCTTTGAAAGCTTCGGCATCAAACTGTGTTCTGTTGTCCATAGTAATAGCCTTCGGCACTCCGAAGCAACAGACAATATTTTGCCAGAAAATTTTTTTGGACAGTGACCGAAGTTATTGTGGCTAAAGGTTTCACCTCAATCCACTTAGAAAAATATTCTACTGTCACCACAACATATTTTAGATTTCCTTGTGCTAGTGGAAGTGGGCCTATGAAAGGGAAATGTGCCCTTGGGCCATTTCTAAGTATTTTGGTGATTGAGTGCCAACACATGTGTTTAATTGTGAATTTGTGTACATGGATGAACAAGGTGCAAATCATGAAGTAAAGGTATGTTTCTAAGCCTTAGTACATTGGTTTTATGGACTAACATATTTGTCTAAGTGTTAGAAACAGAAAGAAGAAAAAGAGAAAAGGGGAGAGAAAGACTTGGCTGTGTGCAGCCAAGTCTCAGCTCGGACTGGAGCACCGGACTGTCCGGTGTGCACCGGACAGTGTCCGGTGCGCCAGGCTGCCTCGACTCGAACTGGCCGCTCTCGGGAATTCGCCGACGGCGTACGGCTAAAATTCACCGGACTGTCCGGTGTGCACCGGACTGTCCGGTGAGCCAACGGTCGGCCAGGGCCAACGGTCGGCCGCGCAATCCGCGCGGGACACGTGGCCGAGCCAACGGTCGCAAGACGGCACCGGACTGTCCGGTGTGCACCGGACATGTCCGGTGCGCCAACGGCTCCGAGATCTCCGATGGTTTGCAACGGTCGGAAGTGCCAGATATGGAAACAGATCGGGCACCGGACAGTGTCCGGTGTGCACCGGACTGTCCGGTGCCCCCGATGACAGAAAGCAAGGATGGCCTTCCAGATTTGCTCTCAACGGCTCCTAGCTGCCTTGGGGCTATAAAAGGGGCCCCTAGGCGCATGGAGGAGACACACAAGCAACCTTTGAGCATTCTTGATCATCCACACTCAATCTCTGCGCATTTGATTGTCATTCTAAGTGTTTCGAGCTCTGTTCTAGTGAGAACTGTGTGAAACTCTTGTGAGCTCGATTCTTGGCCGTGTGTGTGCGCGTTTCGCTGTGGATTTGTGTGTGTTGCTTCCCTCCCTTACTCTGTGCTTTCTTTGTGATCATATACTTGTATGGGCAAGAGACTCCAATTTGTGGAGATTCCTTGCAAACGGGATAGTGAAAGGAACAACAAAACAACGTGGTATTCAAGTGGGTCTTTGGACCGCTTGAGAGGGGTTGATTGCAACCCTCGTCCGTTGGGACGCCACAACGTGGAAGTAGGCAAGCATTGGCTTGGCCGAACCACGGGATAAACCACTGTGTCCCTCTGTGCTTGATTCTTGTGGTATTGTGTTTTGTTGAGACTTCACCTTAGCCACTTGGCATTAATCGTGCTAACGCTTAACAAGTTTTTGTGGGTTAAGTTTGAAGTTTTTACAGGATCACCTATTCACCCCCCCCCCCTCTAGGTGCTCTCAATTGGTATCAGAGCCGTTCTATTCACAAAGGGACTAACCTCCCGAATAGATGGATCCTAAGGGGAAGGGTATAGTGATCAACGACAAAGAAAAGGAGACCTTCGTCAACGAGCCGAAGGACGACAAGCCTACCGACTCCGGCTCGGGCCAAAGACGGAAGGAAGGGAAGAAGAAGAAGACAAGGCGCATCAAGGAGATCGTCTACTACGACAGCGACGAGTCTACTTCTTCCCAAAAGGATGAGGACCACAACGACTACAAACAAAAGACGGTTAACTCAAACTTTTCTTTTGATTATTCGCGTATTCCGCAAAGTTCACATTCACATTTGCTCTCCATTCCACTCGGCAAGCCCCCACACTTTGATGGAGAGGACTACGGATTTTGGAGTCACAAAATGCGTAGTCACTTATTCTCTCTCCATCCTAGCATATGGGAGATTGTGGAGAACGGAATGAAATTCGATAGCTCGGATAGCCCTATGCTTATAAATGAACAGATTCATAAAAATGCACAGGCTACTACTGTTCTCTTAGCATCTTTGTGCAGGGAAGAGTACAATAAGGTGAGCGGCTTGGACAATGCCAAGCAGATATGGGACACCCTCAAGATCTCTCACGAGGGGAACGACATCACCATGCTCACCAAGATGGAGTTGGTGGAGGGCGAGCTTGGACGGTTCGCCATGATAAGGGGAGAGGAGCCAACTCAGACGTACAACCGGCTCAAGACCCTTATCAACAAAATAAGGAGCTACGGAAGCACGCGTTGGACGGATCACGATGTCGTCCGCCTAATGCTCAGGTCCTTTACCGTTCTTGATCCTCATCTCGTGAACAATATTCGTGAGAATCCCAGGTACACGATGATGACGCCCGAGGAAGTACTTGGAAAGTTCGTGAGCGGACGGATGATGATCAAGGAGGCAAGATACGTCGACGACGCGTTGAACGGACCACTCCACGAGCCTCAACCCATTGCTCTAAAGGCAACGAGGAGCAAGGAGTCGCTACCTAGCAAGGTGGCGCAAGTTGAGGCGGCCGGACTCAATGATGAAGAAATGGCTCTCATCATCAAAAGGTTCAAGACGGCGCTAAATGGTCGCAAGGGGCAGCCAAGCAAGACCAAGACAAAGGAGAAGCGCTCATGCTTCAAGTGCGGTAAGCTTGGTCATTTTATCGCTAACTGTCCCGATAATGAAAGTGACCAGGAAAAGGGGAACAAAAGAGAGAAGAAGAAGCAATACAAGAAGGCAAAGGGCGAGGCACATCTAGGAAAGGAGTGGGACTCGGATTGCTCTTCGTCCGACTCCGACAACGAAGGACTCGCCGCACTGCCTTCAACAAATCGGCTCTCTTCCCCAACGAGCGTCTCACTTGCCTTATGGCAAGGGAGAAGAAGGTAAGTACTCAAGACTCCACTTATGCTTCTTCTAGTGATAGTGAGTCTAGTGATGATGACATAGATTACTCATGCTTGTTCAAGGGCTTAGATAGATCTAAGATAGATAAAATCAATGAATTAATTGATGCTTTGAATGAAAAGGATAGGCTTTTAGAAAAGCAAGAGGATTTATTGTATGATGAACATGATAAGTTTGTAGAGGCACAAAAATCATATGCTTTAGAAGTGAAAAGAAATGAAGTGCTTTCTAGTGAAATATCTTCCTGTCATGAAACCATTGCTACTTTACAAAGTGTTAACCATGATTTAAATGCTAAATTAGAAGTAACAAATAAATCTAAGTCTTGTGTTGAAAATGTTACAATTTGCACTAGGTGTAAGGATTTTGATGTTAACACTTGTAGCAAACACTTAGTTTCAATTTCAAAACTAAAAGATGAAGTGGCTAGTCTTAATGCCCAACTTAAGACTAGCAAGAGTGAAGTTGAAAAGATAAAATTTGCAAGGGATGCCTATACAATTGGAAGACATCCCTCAATTAAGGATGGGCTTGGCTTCAAGAGGGAAGCCAAGAACTTAACAAGCCATAAGGCTCCCATCTTCGTCAAGGAGAAGGGGAAGGCCCCTATGGCTAGTAATGCTAAAAAGAATCATGCTTTTATGTATTATGATAGGAGACATGCTTATAATCATTTTGATTCACATGTTTATGATTCCCATGCCATGATTGCTTCTAGTTCGTCTTATAAGCATGATAGAGATATGTGTAGGAAAAATGTTGTACATATGCCTAGGAGAGATATTGCTCATGTACCTAGAAAGAATGTTATTCATGCTCCTAGGAAAGTAGTGAATGAACCTTCTACCATTTATTATGCTTGTAATGCTCCCTTTGCTATTTGTAGAAAGGGTAAGAAGGTAGTTGCTAGGAAATTAGGGGCTAGATGCAAGGGAGATAAATCTTGCATTTGGGTCCCTAAAGACATTTGTGCTAACCTTGCAGGACCCAACATGAGTTGGGTACCTAAGACCCAAGCCTAAATTTGCCTTGCAGGTTTATGCATCCGGGGGTTCAAGCTGGATTATCGACAGCGGATGCACAAACCATATGACGGGGGAGAAGAAGATGTTCACCTCCTACGTCAAGAATAAGGATTCCCAAGATTCAATTATATTCGGTGATGGGAATCAAGGCAAGGTAAAAGGGTTAGGTAAAATTGCAATTTCTAATGAGCATTCTATCTCAAATGTATTCTTAGTGGAGAGTCTTGGATATAATTTGCTATCTGTTAGTCAATTATGTCAAATGGGATATAATTGTTTATTTACAAATGTAGATGTGTCTGTCTTTAGAAGATGTGATGGTTCACTAGCTTTTAAGGGTGTACTAGACGGCAAGCTTTATTTAGTTGACTTTGCAAAAGAAGAGGCCGGTCTAGATGCATGCTTAATGGCTAAGACTTGCATGGGCTGGCTGTGGCATCGCCGCTTAGCACATGTGGGGATGAAGAACCTCCACAAGCTTCTAAAGGGAGAACACGTGATAGGTCTAACAAATGTTTATTTCGAAAAAGATAGACCTTGTGCAGCTTGTCAGGCAGGTAAACAAGTAGGAGGAGCACATCACAGCAAGAATGTGATGACCACGTCAAGACCTCTGGAGCTGCTGCATATGGACCTCTTCGGACCCGTCGCCTATCTAAGCATAGGAGGAAGTAAGTATGGTTTAGTTATTGTTGATGACTTTTCCCGCTTCACTTGGGTGTTCTTTTTGCAGGATAAGTCTGAAACCCAAGGGACCCTCAAGCGCTTCCTCAGGAGAGCTCAAAATGAGTTTGAGCTCAAGGTGAAGAAGATTAGGAGCGACAACGGGTCCGAGTTCAAGAACCTTCAAGTGGAGGAGTTTCTTGAGGAGGAAGGGATCAAGCACGAGTTCTCCGCTCCCTACACACCACAGCAAAATGGTGTGGTAGAGAGGAAGAACAGGACGCTAATCGATATGGCGAGGACGATGCTTGGAGAGTTCAAGACCCCCGAGTGCTTTTGGTCGGAAGCCGTGAACACGGCTTGCCACGCCATCAACAGGGTCTATCTTCACCGCCTCCTCAAGAAGACGTCATATGAGCTACTAACCGGTAACAAACCCAATGTATCCTACTTTCGTGTTTTTGGGAGCAAGTGCTACATTCTAGTAAAGAAAGGTAGAAATTCTAAGTTTGCTCCCAAAGCTGTAGAAGGGTTTTTATTAGGTTATGATTCAAATACAAAGGCGTATAGGGTCTTCAACAAATCATCGGGTTTGGTTGAAGTCTCTAGCGACGTTGTATTTGATGAGACTAATGGCTCTCCAAGAGAGCAAGTTGTTGATTGTGATGATGTAGATGAAGAAGATGTTCCGACGGCCGCTATACGAACCATGGCGATTGGAGACATTCGGCCACAGGAACAGGATGAACGAGATCAACCTTCTTCCTCAACGACGGTGCAACCCCCAACTCAAGACGATGAACAGGTTCATCAAAAGGAGGCGTGTGATCAAGGGGGAGCACAAGACGATCATGTGATGGAGGAAGAAGCGCAACCGGCACCTCCAACCCAAGTTCGAGCGATGATTCAAAGGGATCATCCCGTCGACCAAATTCTGGGTGACATTAGCAAGGGAGTAACTACTCGGTCTCGATTAGTTAATTTTTGTGAACATTACTCCTTTGTCTCCTCTATTGAGCCTTTCAGGGTAGAGGAGGCCTTGCTAGATCCGAATTGGGTGTTGGCCATGCAGGAGGAACTCAACAACTTCAAGCGCAATGAAGTTTGGACGCTGGTGCCTCGTCCCAAGCAAAATGTTGTGGGAACCAAGTGGGTGTTCCACAACAAACAGGACGAGCACGGAGTTGTGACAAGGAACAAGGCTCGACTTGTGGCAAAAGGTTATGCCCAAGTCGCAGGTTTGGACTTTGAGGAGACTTTTGCTCCTGTGGCTAGGCTAGAATCCATTCGCATCTTGCTAGCATATGCCGCTCACCATTCTTTCAGGTTGTACCAAATGGATGTGAAGAGCGCGTTCCTCAACGGGCCAATAAAGGAGGAAGTGTACGTGGAGCAACCCCCTGGCTTCGAGGATGAGCGGTACCCCGACCACGTGTGTAAGCTCTCTAAGGCGCTCTATGGACTTAAACAAGCCCCAAGAGCATGGTATGAATGCCTTAGAGATTTCTTACTTGCTAATGCTTTCAAGGTTGGGAAAGCCGATCCAACTCTTTTCACTAAGACTTGTAATGGTGATTTGTTTGTGTGCCAAATTTATGTCGATGACATAATATTTGGTTCTACTAATCAAAAGTCTTGTGAAGAGTTTAGCAGGGTGATGACGCAGAAATTCGAGATGTCGATGATGGGCGAGTTGAACTACTTCCTTGGGTTCCAAGTGAAGCAACTCAAGGACGGCACCTTCATCTCCCAAACGAAGTACACGCAAGATCTGCTGAAGCGGTTTGGGATGAAGGACGCCAAGCCCGCAAAGACTCCGATGGGAACCGACGGACACACCGACCTCAACAAAGGAGGTAAGTCCGTTGATCAAAAAGCATACCGGTCAATGATAGGATCTCTACTTTATTTATGTGCTAGTAGACCGGATATTATGCTTAGCGTATGCATGTGTGCTAGATTTCAATCCGATCCTAAGGAGTGTCAATTGGTGGCGGTGAAGCGAATTCTTAGATATTTAGTCGCTACGCCTTGCTTCGGGATCTGGTATCCAAAGGGGTCTAACTTTGACTTGATTGGGTACTCAGATTCCGACTATGCTGGATGTAAGGTCGATAGGAAGAGTACATCAGGGACGTGCCAATTCTTAGGAAGGTCCCTGGTGTCATGGAACTCTAAGAAACAAACATCCGTTGCCCTATCCACCGCTGAGGCCGAGTACGTTGCCGCAGGACAGTGTTGTGCGCAACTACTTTGGATGAGGCAAACCCTCCGGGACTTTGGCTACAATCTGAGCAAAGTCCCACTCCTATGTGACAATGAGAGTGCTATCCGAATAGCGGAAAATCCTGTTGAGCACAGCCGCACAAAGCACATTGACATCCGGCATCACTTTTTGAGAGACCACCAGCAAAAGGGAGATATCGAAGTGTTTTATGTTAGCACCGAGAACCAGCTAGCCGATATCTTTACCAAGCCTTTAGATGAGAAGACCTTTTGCAGGCTGCGTAGTGAGCTAAATGTCTTAGATTCGCGGAACTTGGATTGAATTGTAGCATACATGTATTTATGCCTTTGATCATGTTCATTCTGCATTTTGTTGCTTATTATGGTGCTCAAGTTGTACAAACACTCCCTGGACCTCACAAGTCCGTTGCAAAGTGATGCACATGTTTAGGGGGAGACATGTTACAACTTGACCCTTTGAGACTAACCATATGCTTGAGTTTGTCTGTTTTAG
The DNA here is from genome assembly GCA_029449295.1 of Zea luxurians. NCBI lineage: Eukaryota > Viridiplantae > Streptophyta > Magnoliopsida > Poales > Poaceae > Zea > Zea luxurians. The sequence continues at coordinate 51,582 of JAOPSE010000340.1, read as the reverse complement.
TCACAAAGGAGAATTGAAAGGAAAAAGGTGGACTTGGCCCATGAAAGACTTCCACTGCACTCCGATGAGGGGTAACTTATTCCAAGTCCATCTCATTAACTCTAATTGCCATTTGCTCTTAATTGAAGATTTTGGTGAGGCAATGGGGTTAAAGGGCCACAATTGATCCCGTTTTGGTGCTTGATGCCAAAGGGGGAGAAAATAAAGGCCAAAGCAATAAATGGATCAGCTACCACTTAAATGGATCAGCTACCACTTGAGAGATTTTGAAAATAGTAGAATAGAGTTTTTGATTTGTCAAAATTCTTATGTTGTCTCTCTTGTCAAAAGTTGGCTTCTTGTGGGGAGAAGTATTGTTTATGGGAAAAAGGGGGAGTTTTTGAAATCTTTGATCAATCTCTTTTGGAATGACTCTCTTTATGCTTCAACATGTGTGTTTAACTTAGAGATAGAGATTTGAGTTTGATTTGCAAAAACAAACCAAGTGGTGGCAAAGGATGATCCATATATGCCAAAATTGAATAAAACTTAAATTTATTTTATTTGAAGTGAGTTTGCACTTGTTCTAGTTGCTTTCTGTTGTGTTGGCATAAATCACCAAAAAGGGGGAGATTGAAAGGGAAATGTGCCCTTGGGCCATTTCTAAGTATTTTGGTGATTGAGTGCCAACACATGTGTTTAATTGTGAATTTGTGTACATGGATGAACAAGGTGCAAATCATGAAGTAAAGGTATGTTTCTAAGCCTTAGTACATTGGTTTTATGGACTAACATATTTGTCTAAGTGTTAGAAACAGAAAGAAGAAAAAGAGAAAAGGGGAGAGAAAGACTTGGCTGTGTGCAGCCAAGTCTCAGCTCGGACTGGAGCACCGGACTGTCCGGTGTGCACCGGACAGTGTCCGGTGCGCCAGGCTGCCTCGACTCGAACTGGCCGCTCTCGGGAATTCGCCGACGGCGTACGGCTAAAATTCACCGGACTGTCCGGTGTGCACCGGACTGTCCGGTGAGCCAACGGTCGGCCGCGCAATCCGCGCGGGACACGTGGCCGAGCCAACGGTCGGAAGACGGCACCGGACTGTCCGGTGTGCACCGGACATGTCCGGTGCGCCAACGGCTCCGAGATCTCCGATGGTTTGCAACGGTCGGAAGTGCCAGATATGGAAACAGATCGGGCACCGGACAGTGTCCGGTGTGCACCGGACTGTCCGGTGCCCCCGATGACAGAAAGCAAGGATGGCCTTCCAGATTTGCTCTCAACGGCTCCTAGCTGCCTTGGGGCTATAAAAGGGGCCCCTAGGCGCATGGAGGAGACACACAAGCAACCTTTGAGCATTCTTGATCATCCACACTCAATCTCTGCGCATTTGATTGTCATTCTAAGTGTTTCGAGCTCTGTTCTAGTGAGAACTGTGTGAAACTCTTGTGAGCTCGATTCTTGGCCGTGTGTGTGCGCGTTTCGCTGTGGATTTGTGTGTGTTGCTTCCCTCCCTTACTCTGTGCTTTCTTTGTGATCATATACTTGTAAGGGCAAGAGACTCCAATTTGTGGAGATTCCTTGCAAACGGGATAGTGAAAGGAACAACAAAACAACGTGGTATTCAAGTGGGTCTTTGGACCGCTTGAGAGGGGTTGATTGCAACCCTCGTCCGTTGGGACGCCACAACGTGGAAGTAGGCAAGCATTGGCTTGGCCGAACCACGGGATAAACCACTGTGTCCCTCTGTGCTTGATTCTTGTGGTATTGTGTTTTGTTGAGACTTCACCTTAGCCACTTGGCATTAATCGTGCTAACGCTTAACAAGTTTTTGTGGCTTAAGTTTGAAGTTTTTATAGGATCACCTATTCACCCCCCCCCTCTAGGTGCTCTCAGCCTAGTAAATCAAGGCCCCACCTTTGCAACGGCCAAGTGGGCTGTATTAATTGAGTCAAAGATGAAGGCTGTTTTTGATCTCTTGCACATTTTTGACAGCCTTCGCATTTTTGGACTAATTCTGTTGCATCCGAAGCTGCCTTTGGCCAATAAAATCCTTGACGAAAAACTTTTCCTAGCAAAGGCCTAGATCTGATGTGAGAACCACACATGCCTGCGTGTATTTCCTTCATCAATTCTATACCTTCAGCTCTGGATAAACATTTGAGCAATGGAGAACAAACTCCACGTTTATATAACTCCCCTTCTATTATTACATATGGTCGGGCCCTTGCCTCTATTCTCTTATTATAAGCTTCGTCATCTGAAAGGAAATTACCCTGGAGAAAAGACATGATCTTGGTTCTCCAATCTTCGTTATAAACAGGAGATATATTGAGCACTGCTCTTTCAAGAAGTTCCACCGAAGGTGCTTTTATTGTTTCAAAGAATACATCCGAAGGTAAAGGCAGCCCCTGTGCCGCTGACTTGGCTAGCAGATCAGCGTGCTCATTTTCTCCTCGTGGGATATTCTTGACAGAAAATCCTTCGAAGGAAACTTCAAGCCTTCGAACTGTATCCAAATATTTCTCAAGCTTCGGATCTCTTGCTTTACAACTCTTGTCAACATGACCAGAAATAACTTGGGAATCGGTTTTGAGAACCGCCCTTCTTATCCCCATTGCCTTCAACTTCCGAAGCCCCAAAAGCAAAGCTTCGTATTCAGCAATATTATTTGTGCAACTGAAATCAAGTTTCACTGCATAGCATGTTCTAACTTTGGAAGGTGCAACTAAAACAGCAGTTGCACCTGCCCCGAAGGTTCCCCAGGAACCGTCGCAGAATATTGTCCAGGCTTCGGCATCTTTACTTGCTTCTTCTTCCTGAGCCCCTGCGTCCAGTCAGCGATGAAGTCTGCTAACGCCTAGGACTGAATCGAGGATCTGTGCACATAATCAATGCTGAATTCGTTGAGTTCTGCAGCCCATTTTCCAATTCTTCCAGTAGCTTCTCTGTTCCTCATAATATCCTTCAAAGGTTGTGATGAAGGAACAATTATATGGTATGCTTGAAAGTAATGACGAAGCTTCCTGGAGGCCATTAAGACAACATATAGCACCTTCTCCAATTTTGTATAGTTTTTCTTTGATAAACTGAGAACTTCGGAGACAAAGTACACTGGGGCTTGCTTTTTAATTTGTCCTTCAAGCTTCTCCTGGACAAGCGCCACACTCACTGCAGAGTGCGAAGCTGCCACATACAGCAGCAGAGGAGCCCCTGCCGCTGGTGGAGTTAGCGTCGTTAGACCGATCAGATACTGCTTCAGCTCTTCGAAGGCTTTCTGCTGAACTGATCCCCATTGAAAGACTTCGGCCGACTTTAGCACTACAAAGAATGGTAAATTTCTCTCTGCTGATCTGGATATAAATCGATTCAAAGATGCCAATCTTTCTGTCAGTCGCTGAACCCCCTTCTTTGTGCTTGGCGGCTCCATCCGAAGAATGGCTTCAATTTTGTTTGGATTAGCTTCGATTCCTTTTGTTGAAACTAGACAACCAAGGAATTTGCCCTTCTTTACTCCGAAGACACATTTTTCTGGATTCAACTTCAGGCCAACTTGCCTAAAGTTAGCAAATGTTTCCTGTAGATCAGTAATGTGATTTTCTTGCTTCGTGCTTTTTACTATGATATCATCAACATATGTTAGCACATTTCTGCCTATCTGAGAATAAAGGACTTTCGCGGTCATCCTGCTGAAGCTTTCTCCAGCATTCTTGAGCCCCTCAGGCATCCGAAGGTAACAATATGTACCACTAGGGGTGATGAAGCTGGTTTTTGGCTCACCTTCCTTCTTCATCCAGATTTGATAATAGCCTGAATAACAATCTAATAGACTCATGAGCTCTGACGAAGTTGCTGCATCTACTAGAGAATCTATCCTTGGTAATGGAAATTCACCCTTCGGACAAGCCTTGTTGAGGTCAGTAAAATCAATGCACATTCTCCATTTACCATTGGCCTTCTTCACCATAACAGTGTTAGCTAGCCATTCTGGATATTTTACTTCTCTGATGACTCCAGCGCTAAGAAGTCTTTTCACTTTGTTCTGAGCACCTTCGGCTTTATCATCAGACATTTTCCGAAGTCTCTGCTTTCTGGGTCTGAAGGATGGATCAACATTGAGCGAGTGTTCAATAACATCCATGTTGACACCACAGAGATCATTAGCTGACCATGCGAAGACATCTTTGTTGTTGAACAGGAACCTTATCAAGGTTTTCTCCTGCTCTCCAGACAATTGAGATCCCAGCAGCACCTTCTGCTCTGCTATATCTCCACATAAAAGCATGGGCTTTGGCTGATCAACCGAAGCAGCCTTCTCCCTTCTGTACTTGTATTGCTCACAAGCTTCAGCTCCATCTATATTATGGATTGCTTTTGAATCTGTCCAATTTCCTTCAGCCTTTCTGGCAGCTTCCTGACTTCCATGAATAGCAATAGGCCCTTGATTCGAAGGTATCTTCATGCAAAGATATGTTGGATGAAGAATTGCTTCAAAAGCATTAAGTGTTCCACGACAATGATTGCGTTGTAGGGGTATTCCATGTCGACAATATCAAACACAACTTGCTCAGTTCTTGTGTTGTTGACAAATCCGAAGGTCACTGCCATCGTGATCTTGCCAAGCGCTACAATCTGCCTTCGTCCGAAGCCACAGAGAGGGTGTGTAGCATCATGAATCTTATCCTCTGGCTCTTGCATCTGTCTGAAAGCTTTAGCAAATATAATATCCGCTACACTGCTTGTATCAACCAGAACATTGTGGACCAGAAATCCTTTGATAACACAAGAAATAACCATAACATCATTGTGAGGGTAATCCTTGAGCTGAAGGTCCTCTTGGGAGAAGGTGATTAAGATGTGGGACCATCTTGACTTGATGAAAGGTCCTTGCACCCCGACATGTTGTACTCTTCTCTGTGCCTCCTCCTTCTGCTTCTTGTTGGCTGGCTCTGAGTATGAGCCGCCTGTTATCGGGAGTACCAGCTTCGGAGCCGAAGCAGCTCCAGCTTGATTGTTGAACGAAGCCATTAGCTCAAAAAAGTGGAAGTGAGTTCACCGGAGGTGGGCGCCAATGTTGGGGACTTGTTCTCAAATGCTTCGAATTAAGAACAAGGCAACATAAAATGTTAAATATTAATGTCCTTCGTCCGCTGAAGCATTGTCTCCCCAAGGATTTAATGAGCTTCGGACAAAGGCCATGAGCAAAACATCACGAAGGTTTTGCCTTCGTGATCAGTCTTATAAAATAATATGAAATAAAATACGAAGCATGAAACATTATAGGAGAATATATTGAAAATAAATAACATTGTTCACCTATTTATTATATGAACTCAAATATTAGAACATATCATTTAGATTTATTTATACCTTCGTCTTGACAGAAGGTAATGATTCCAGCGTAATGTGCCAACCGTTACAAGATTGCGTGAACAGTACAGGGGCACTGTTCACCTATTTATAGGCACAGGGCACAGCCTGTGTAAAATTACATTTGTGTCCTTTACAATCGACTACAATAATGACACAAAACGTCTTGGGTCTTCAGGTCATTTCATCTTTAAGTCGGTTCACCCCTTCGTCTCGAGATCTACTACTGTACCGAAGCTTCATAAGTGATAGCTTCGGCGCTGCTCCTGATAGGATCTGTCGAAGGTGTTATCTTTCTTTAGGATCTTCGGCTACGAAGCATGCCTCCAACAACCTGTATTACTATTTTGAAACCACACATGAGCATTGTTAACCTACAGATTAATGATGTCAATTTGTATGCAAGAGGATAGGCAAAGTGACAAACTGAGTACACATGATAAATCCACCTAATTCAAGACATGTCTGCTACTAATAATAATATTGATGCTATTCTGTACCATGTATATCATGTGTAATCAATCTAAGAAAAACCTGAGTTTGTATACCTGAGACAGAAACATGAATGGCTCCACAAGGCAAAACCGCTTCCAAAACATGCATTGCTATCTTCCCAGAACTGCTGATCACACATATGCAAAAAAACCTTGCATAGTATGAATGTAACAAAAGGCTAAATTATAACAAAGAAAAGCTTAATTTTTTTGAAACGAACCAGGCAGGAGAGCTGCCGATTATATTAATAAAGGAGAAGGGTACGGATGGGACAGAGCAACAAAACATGCAGATGGATTGGGACACCAACATGCCAAACTCATCGGTTGGATTGGACATCAACACGACACAACACTCACCGCCTACAGAATGGACAAACATCCCCGACAACGGGAGCCCCTCACACACAACCCATCCAGAGTTATCGTTGCGGAGCTCGACCCAAGGGACAAGCAGCTCTGACTCCGCAAAACGGGCCGCACATGGCCAAAGAAAAACACGACGACGCCTACAACCAAACACACCAGCACAGAAGGAGAAAGGTCACAGTGTGTCGTTGCCAAGCCTCAACACACCCCACGTGAGACAGCTCCGATTCTTCACCAAAGAGCTTTTCCCCCGTCCTACCCCTAGTAGATGCACGACCCTTCGAAACAATCCAGTCCACGAAGAAGGGGGCTCGTCAGCTGTCATTGTTGTCGAGCCACAACGCCTGATGCAGCAGCTTTGACTTCACCTTGCAAAGCCCATCTTCACCCGCATACCAGACGACGAGAATCAAAAGAAACCATAGAAGGCGAAGCTGAGGCCGAGATAAACTTCAATGCGACGCCTTCAGGAAGGGAGTGACGTCGGGGACGACACCGTCGCGAGTCCGAGATGGACCAGGCTTTCGCCCAAGGAAGAAAATGTTGGGGAATATGACGCCCCAACAGGGAAGCGGCACCCACGGGCGTCGCCGTCGCCGAGGCTCTCGCCCAAGAAGCACCCAGCACCAACGTCAGGCCAAGAGCTACCGTCGTCGTCGTCCTCCATACCATATGCGTCACATAGGCACGTGTCAGTCGCACCCGGCAGCCGATGGCACTAGCACACACGGCCACCGAATCTAGATGTCGCCGAGCACCCTGCCACCTTGCGCCGTCCTGGCCACTGACCGGCGCCACCCCTCATAAACGTGCGACCTCAAGTACCGCCACGCCGACGCTGGAGCGTCGAGCCACCACCATCGCAGCATCACACAACCACACGCCGAGGCCACAAATGACCAACGTCGTTGGCCCGGCACCTGTCGATGTTGCCGCCATCATCCGCCAGCAGCCATAGGACGTGTGCCCCACCATCTCGGGCACCGCCCCCTGCCCTGAGGCCACCGGATCTGGATGGCATGCCCCAAAACCGGTGTCCCTGCAGACATCGCGGCCTCCGTGTCGACCACAACCGTGAGCACCATCCTAGGTCGTCGCCAAACGCCAAGGCCACCGCCCGAACACCGCTAGCCGGTCGGCCGAAGGAGGTTGTCGCCCCCACCACAGCAGCAGTCAAGGCCGTGAGGGGAGAGGTTACAAAGAAGAGAGCGCCACCCCACAACACCTGCACAAGCCCCAACCAATTGCCACCACGGTAACCGTCATCGGCCGCCACCGCACCAATTGCTAGCTGCTGAGGCAGATCCGGTCGACAGGGTCTAGATCCAGCCCCTGGGCACCGGATCCGACCGTCTGGGCCACGGGTCAGCAACCCCAGGTTGAGTTGTTGCCGTCGTCAAGAAAGGAGGAGGGGAACATGTGGAGAGAAAGAAAGAGGCCCCGCCGCCACCCCCTACACCTGCGCGGGCACCAGCCGGCGCCGCCACAGCTGCAGCAGCCACCCACGTCAACTCCACGCAGGTTTCATTTCCAAGCCAACTCCGCCTCTGCTCATGCTGACATCGCTACCCCCGGCCTCGGCTCGTCGAAGAGCGGCCGAGGGGTCTCTTTAACTAAGCTAGAGGAGCCTCGGACAACAGGGCCAACCGAGCCGAGGGACTCCTACGCCTCCGGGATACGGATACCTCACTCGTCACCTTGACACAGGGCGACTCATGCTTAGTGAAGCGGTTCAGACAATCAGCAGACGAGTCTTAGTGCTCGGAAATGAGGAAAAAACACGGCTCCGTGCCGTAATTACATACATGTTCAGGCCCCGAAAGCCGAAATGAACAAAAAACCCGGCACTCGAAGTGCCATTACAAACGGAACTCCGGTTCCCCCCCCCCCCCTCGCAGGTACGAACAACCCCACTCGATAGGGGCGGGCCTGCGGGGCGGTGGAAAAACTCTCACCCCCCGAGGACGAGAGCCAGCCATTCAGGCCAGGAGACGGAGACCCAGGGCTACTGACAGAGTTGGCAATCTCATCGGTAGAGAAGCCACTTCCGTCCGCCGACGCCTCGGGACGCGCCGGCGGGTCTTCGCCCATGGTGGGGCCGTCCAGGGCGTGGGCACCGCCCTCGTGGTGCGCGGCGCAATCGTCGTCCGGACGGAGGACACGGCATGGCGCCCTGGCTGTGTGACGACGACCCGCCTCTTACGGCATGGCTGGAGGAAGTCTCCGTGAAGCTGGAGGATGCCGTTCTCCCCCCGACGTTCAGGGAAGAAGAGGGCAACCGACCCACACGGAGGCAGTCCCCTGACTCGCCTCGTCCTCCATCTTGGCCTGGATGACAAAAGTCCTTGAGGCCGAGGAAGGGGCGGAGGCCGCAGCCCGGCTCGCTTTCCCCCACCATCAAGCCGGAAGTCGCCCTCTTGGGTGACCGCCGGTGGAGGGGTGCAGCCGGGCTGCCTGATGAAAATCCTTGAAGCCGAACGATGGCTGAAAGGTACCCACTCCCACGGAGTGGTGTTCCCCGACGATGAGACACGGAGACGGCGGTTTCCCCCATCCGGGGGCTTGAAAGGTGGAAAGACACGATGCATAAGGGAGGAAGAAGACATGGTCGCCTCACGAAAGGGGTCGCCCTCCTTTTAAAGGCAACTCTCCGTGCTTGCGCCCCCAACCGTCACAGGCTGAGTCTTCTCCAACACGCCTCCAAAGCCCTCCCCTGCGGCGCGGGGGCTGGGGCCCACCTGTCATGCAGACCGGCTCCGAGCAGAAGAAGCCGAACCGCCGTGCGCGGCGCGCGCGCAACCACCCAGCAGTTACAAGTGACCCTCCACTTTTGCCCAGACCAACGGGCGAAGGGGGCGGGCAGCCATGCGGGCGGCATGCAACCGCGCCAAGTGGACGCGCCTCTCCGACTCCTGACAGGCCAGCACGGAGGCTCAAGCCCACGCGTCGCGCAACCGGCGCGCCGGATGCTGCATGTAAGCCACTATGCCACTTGCGCCACCACCGCACCTCCTCGGTTGCGGAACCAATACCGCGACCCGAGGCGGCCCAGCGCGCGGCCCAGCTGCGCCAGCCTGACGCAGCGGTCAAACGCGGTCAAAAGTGGGCCGGCAGTGATGACAGTGGCAGGCGTGCAAGAGCAGCGGTCACGCCATCAGCCAAGCTCACGTCCCATCCGGAGGCAGCAAGAGAACCCCCTCTCTCACGGTGTGAAGACGACACGCCCGTGACCCGTTCCTCGAACGGCTCGCGCACGCGCAACGGCAGCCTCGCCAACTACTCGCCCCGGCGCATTAACTCCGCGGCTCGGCGGGCAGCGCTACTGGCGGGAGCAGCTGGCGACGTTCCGCCTTCGCCAAAACGACCACACCAAAAAAAAAGGTACGCCACGACGTTCAATTTCGAATCCTTTTTCCCTTTTCCTTCTTTCTCTATCTCTTGCAACAGGGACCGGGAAAGGGGATACCCCCAAAGGGATCCTTCCCCGTGAAGGAACTAGGCTCCGAGCCTCCTTACTGATCAGGGGTTCGAAGGCTGGCCCCCCGAAGGGTTCAACAGCCGTCTCAGATCGCGTGGGCCCGACACCCACTACTGGTCAAGGGTTCGAAGGTCGGCCCCCCGAAAGGTCCCACGACCGCCTCAGGCTACTCGGGCTCCGCGCCCATTACTGATCAGGGGTTCGAAGGCTGGCCCCCCGAAGGGTTCACAGTCGCCTCAGACACCGAGCGAGGGATGACCAGGGGTACGTTCGATACATAACCAAGGCTCGGGCTGCGCTCCCGAGGTACCCTAGGACATTTCCGAGACCAGCGGGAACGACTCTGTAACGGAATCCCATCGGAGGGAGGCAACGAGCCCTCGGACCCCGTCGCCAGGGGACCGGGTCCGGCAGATCACCCGCAGGTACTTTTGGGCGTGCCTCCGGGCCCCTAGCCGACCCCCAACGAACGGGGCACGGACGTCCACTCGGATTACCCGATTGCAGCTCACCGGAGACACCATGTTCGGTGCCCATCGAGGGTAACATGGCGCTCTCCCCCCCCTCCTCCTTGCGGAAAGGCGACGTAGGGGCGTATGTAAAAAAGCCGAGTCTGTCCCTGATCGTCCTCTCGCTCTGTGCGGAGGCTCGGGGGCTGCTCTCGCAAACCCGGCTCCGGCCGAACCGTTGACAGCGTCAACATACCAGCCCGAGAACTTGGGCCCCGACAGTGCACCTGGGCTACGGCGTGTTCGCATGAGGGAACCGCCAGACCAGCCGAAGCATTACGCAAGGCATTAAGACCTCGAAGGAGTGAAACCACTCCTCCGAGGCCTCGGGGGCTACACCCGGCGGGTGCGCTCGCGCGCACCCACCGGAACAAAGTACAACCGAGAAAGGCTGGTCCCCTTGCAAAAAAGTGCGACAAAAGCCTCCAAGCGAGTGTTAACACTCCCTTCGAGGCTCGGGGGCTACTGTCGGGGACCATAATTAGGGGTACCCTCAAGACGCCTAATTCTCAGCTGGTAACCCCCATCAGCATAAAGCTGCAGAGGCCTGATGGGTTTGATTAAGTCAGGGATCAGTCCGTACGAGCGACTCGATCACTGAAAGGGAATTAGGCTTACACCTAGTCCCTAAATAATTTTGGTGGTTGAATTGCCCAACACAAATATTGGACTAACTAGTTTGCTCTAGTGTATAAGTTATACAGGTGCAAAAGTTTCACACTCAGCCAATAAAAAGATCAAGTTTTGGATTCAACAAAGGAGCAAAGAGGCAACCGAGGGCACCTCTGGCTGAAGGCACCGGACTGTCCGGTGTGCACCGGACAGTGTCCGGTGCGCCCAGAGGACTCCAACTCAAACTCTTCGCCCTCGGGAATTCTCGGAAGCCGACACACTATAATTCACTGGACTGTCCGGTGTGCACCGGACATGTCCGGTGCTCCAAGGATGCGCGGTCTCCGGAACTCGTCAGCCTCGGGTTCGCGCGGCAGCCGCTCCGCTAAAATTCACCGGACTGTCCGGTGTGCACCGGACTGTCCGGTGTGCACCGGACTGTCCGGTGTGCCAGCGGAGCAACGGCTATTTCGGCGCCAACGGCTCCCTGCGGCGCATTTAATGCGCGTTCTGCGCGCGCAGTCGTCAGGCGTGCCCATTCCGGCGCACCGGACAATGAATAGTTGTTGTCCGGTGTGCACCGGACATCCAGGCGGGCCCAGAAGTCAGAAGCTCCAACGGTCAGAATCCAACGGCAGTGATGATGTGGCAGGGGCACCGGACTGTCCGGTGTGCACCGGACTGTCCGGTGCGCCATCGAACAGAAGCCTCCAGCCAACGGTCATGTTTGGTGGTTGGGGCTATAAATACCACAACCACCCCACCATTCATTGCATCCAAGTTTTCCAACTTCCAACCACTTACAAGAGCTCGGCATTCAATTCTAGACACACCAAAGAGATCAAATCCTCTCCAATTCCACTCAAGCCTTTAGTGACTAGCGAGAGAGATTTGCCGTGTTCTTTTGAGCTCTTGCACTTGGATCGCTTTCTTTCTTTCTCACTTGCTCTTGTGTTCAAAACTCAATTGTAACCAAGGCAAGAGGCACCAATTGTGTGGTGGCCCTTGCGGGGAAGTTTTGTTCCCGTTTGATTGAGAAGAAGAAAAGCTCACTCGGTCCGTGGGACCGTTTGAGAGAGGGAAGGGTTGAAAGAGACCCGGCCTTTGTGGCCTCCTCAACGGGGAGTAGGTTTGAGAGAACCGAACCTCGGTAAAACAAATCCTCGTGTCACACTCTTCATTTGCTTGCGATTTGTTTTGCACCCTCTCTCGCGGACTCATTTATATTTCTAACGCTAACCCGGCTTGTAGTTGTGATTATTTTTGTGTTTTTCAGTTTCGCCCTATTCACCCCCCCCCCTCTAGGCGACTTTCAATTGGTATCGGAGCCCGGTACTTCATTAGAGCCTAACCGCTCGAAGTGATGTCGGGAGATCACACCAAGAGGGAGATGGAGACCGGCGATAACAAGCCCACTACAAGCCAAGGGAGCACTTCATCGGAAGAGTCCCGCACCAAGAGAAGGGAGAAGAAGAAGAACTCCTCCAAGCGGAAGGAGAAAAGATCTTCCTCTTCTCACCACAAGGAGAAGAAGGAAAAATCTTCTTCTCACAAGCCGCATCGGAGTGGGGACAAGCACAAGAGGATGAGGAAGGTGGTCTACTACGAGACCGACACTTCATCGACATCCACCTCCGACGCGGCATCCGTCACTTCTAAACGCCAAGAGCGTAAGAAGTATAATCTAGTAAGATTCCCCTACGCTACCCTCGCATTCCGAAACATACACCTTTACTTTCCGTCCCATTAGGCAAACCACCAACTTTTAATGGTGAAGATTATGCTATGTGGAGTAATTTAATGCGATTTCATCTAACCTCTCTCCACAAAAGTATATGGGATGTTGTTGAGTATGGTGTACAGGTACCATCTGTAGGGGATGAGGACTACGACACGGACGAAGTGGCCCAAATCGAGCACTTCAACTCCCAAGCCGCAACCATTCTCCTTGCCTCACTAAGCAAGGAGGAATACAACAAAGTACAAGGGTTGAAGAACGCAAAGGAGATTTGGGACCTACTCAAGACGGCGCACGAGGGTGATGAACTCACCAAGATCACCAAGCGGGAAACGATCGAGGGGGAGCTCGGTCGCTTCCGTCTTCGTCAAGGGGAGGAGCCTCAAGATATGTACAACCGGCTCAAGACCTTGGTGAACCAAGTGCGCAACCTCGGGAGCGCAAAATGGGATGACCACGAGGTGGTTAAGGTTATTTTAAGAGCACTTATTTTCCTTAACCCCACTCAAGTACAATTAATTCGTGGTAATCCTAGATATCCACTAATGACCCCCGAGGAAGTTATCGGGAATTTTGTGAGCTTTGAATGCATGATTAAGGGCTCAAAGAAGATCAACGAGCTTGACGAACCTTCCACATCCGAGGCGCAACCGGTGGCCTTCAAGGCCACGGAGGAGAAGAAGGAGGAGTCTACACCAAGTAGATAACCAATTGACGCCTCCAAGCTCGACAATGAGGAGATGGCCTTAATCATCAAAAGCTTTCGGCAAATCCTCAAGCAACGGAAGGGGAAGGATTACAAGTCCCGTTCCAAGAAGGTTTGCTACAAGTGTGGTAAGCCCGGTCACTTTATTGCAAAATGTCCTATGTCTAGTGACAGTGACAGGGGCGACGACAAGAAGGGCAAGAGGAGAGAAAAGAAGAGGTACCACAAGAAGAAGGGCGGCGATGCCCACGTGTGCCGCGAATGGGACTCCGACGAGAGCTCCACCGACTCATCCTCCGACGAGGACGCCGCCAACATCGCCGTCACCAAAGGCCTCCTCTTCCCCAACGTCGGCCACAAGTGTCTCATGGCCAAGGACGGCAAAAAGAAGGTAAAATCAAGGTCCTCCACTAAATATGAAACATCTAGTGATGAGGATGATGATAAAAATGAGGAGGATAACTTGCGCATTCTTTTTGCTAACCTCAACATGCAACAAAAAGAAAAATTAAATGAATTGATTAGTGCTATACATGAGAAGGATGATCTCTTGGATTCTCAAGAGGACTTCCTTATTAAAGAAAATAAGAAGCATGTTAAGGTTAAAAATGCTTATGCTCTAGAAATGGAAAAATGTGAAAAATTGTCTAGTGAGCTAAGTACTTGCCATGAGACTATAGACAACCTTAGAAATGAAAATGCTAATTTGTTAGCTAAGGTTGATTCTCATATTTGCAATGTTTCAATTCCAAATCCTAGAAATGATAGTGATGATTTGTTTGCTAGGATTGAAGAACTGAACATTTCTCTTGCTAGTCTTAGATTAGAAAATGAAAATTTGATTGCTAAGACCAAAGATTTTGATGTTTGCAATGCTGCTATTTCTGACCTTAGAAGTAAGAATGAAATATTGCATGCTAAGGTTGTAGAATTAAAAACTTGCAAACCCTCTACATCTACTGAGCATATTTCCATTTGTACTAGGTGTAGAGATATTAATGTTGTTGCTATCCATGATCACCTAGCCTTAATTAAAAAACAAAATGATCACATAGCACAACTTAATGCTAAGATTAGTGAGCATGACTTAGAAAATGAAAAATTTAAATTTGCTAGAAGCATGCTCTTTAATGGGAGACGCCCTGGCATTAAGGACGGCATTGGCTTCCAAAAGGGAGACAATGTCAAAATTAATGCCCCTCCAAAGAACTTATCTAACTTTGTTAAGGGCAAGGCTCCCATGCCTCAGGATAACGAGGGTTACATTTTGTACCCTGCCGGGTATCCTGAGAGCAAGATTAGGAAAATTCATTCTAGGAAGTCTCACTCTGGCCCTAATCATGCTTTCATGTATAAGGGTGAGACATCTAGTTCTAGGCAACCAACCCGTGCCAAGTTGCCTAGAAAGAAAACTCCTAATGCATCAAATGATCGTGCCATTTCATTTAAAACTTTTGATGCATCTTATGTTTTAACTAACAAATCCGGCAAGGTAGTTGCCAAAATTGTTGGGGGCAAACACAAGGGATCAAAGACTTGTGTTTGGGTACCCAAAGTTCTTGTTTCTAATGCCAAAGGACCCAAAACCGTTTGGGTACCTAAAATCAAGAACTAAAATTGTTTTGTAGGTTTATGCATCCGGGGGCTCAAGTTGGATACTCGACAGCGGATGCACAAACCACATGACAGGGGAGAAAAAGATGTTCTCCTCTTATGAGAAAAACCAAGATCCCCAACGAGCTATCACATTCGGGGATGGAAATCAAGGTTTGGTCAAAGGTTTGGGTAAAATTGCTATATCACCTGACCATACTATTTCCAATGTTTTTCTTGTAGATTCCTTAGATTACAATTTGCTTTCCGTATCCCAATTATGTCAAATGGGCTACAACTGTCTTTTTACTGATATAGGTGTTACTGTCTTTAGAAGAAGTGATGATTCAATAGCATTTAAGGGAGTGTTAGAGGGTCAGCTATACCTGGTTGATTTTGATAGAGCTGAACTCAACACTTGCTTGATTGCTAAGACTAACTTGGGTTGGCTCTGGCACCGCCGACTAGCCCATGTTGGAATGAAGAATCTTCACAAACTTCTAAAGGGAGAACACATTTTAGGACTAACCAATGTTCATTTTGAGAAAGACAGGATTTGTAGCGCATGCCAAGCCGGGAAGCAAGTTGGCATCCATCATCCACACAAAAACGTCATGACTACCGACAGGCCACTAGAGCTCCTACACATGGATTTATTCGGCCCGATCGCTTACATAAGCATCGGCGGTAGTAAGTATTGTCTTGTAATTGTGGATGATTATTCTCGCTTCACTTGGGTGTTCTTTTTGCAGGACAAATCTCATACCCAAGAGACCTTAAAGGGATTCTTGAGACGGGCTCAAAATGAGTTCGGCTTAAGGATCAAGAAAATTAGAAGCGACAATGGGACGGAGTTCAAGAACTCTCAAATTGAAGGCTTCCTTGAGGAGGAGGGCATCAAGCATGAGTTCTCTTCTCCCTACACTCCACAACAAAATGGTGTAGTGGAGAGGAAGAATCGAACTCTATTGGACATGGAAAGGACCATGCTTGATGAATACAAGACACCGGATCGGTTTTGGGCCGAAGCGGTCAACACCGCTTGCTACGCCATCAACCGGTTATATCTTCACCGAATCCTCAAGAAGACATCCTATGAACTCCTTACTGGTAAAAAGCCCAATATTTCATACTTTAGAGTTTTTGGTAGCAAATGTTTTATTCTTGTCAAAAGAGGTAGAAAATCTAAATTTGCTCCTAAAACTGTAGAAGGCTTTTTACTAGGATATGACTCAAACACAAGGGCATATAGAGTCTTTAACAAGTCCTCAGGACTTGTTGAAGTTTCTTGTGACGTTGTGTTTGATGAGACTAACGGCTCTCAAGTAGAGCAAGTTGATCTTGATGATATAGGTGAAGAACAGGCTCCATGCATAACGCTAAGGAACATGTCCATTGGGGATGTGTGTCCTAAGGAATCCGAAGAGCCTCCACATGCACAAGATCAACCATCCTCCTCAACGCAAGCATCTCCACCAACTCAAAGTGAGGATGAGGCTCAAGATGTTGAACAAGAAGATCAAGGAGATGAGCCACCTCAAAATGACGGCAACGATCAAGGGGGAGATGCAAATGATGAGGACAAGGAGGATGATCAACCAAGGCCGCCACACCCAAGAGTTCACCAAGCAATACAACGAGATCACCCCGTCGACACCATCCTCGGCGACATTCATAAGGGGGTAACTACTCGATCTCGTGTTGCACATTTTTGTGAACATTACTCTTTTGTTTCCTCTATTGAGCCACACAGGGTAGAGGAAGCACTTCAAGATTCGGATTGGGTAATGGCGATGCAAGAGGAGCTCAACAATTTCACAAGGAATGAGGTATGGCATTTAGTTCCACGTCCTAATCAAAATGTTGTAGGAACCAAGTGGGTCTTCCGCAACAAGCAAGACGAGCATGGTGTGGTGACAAGGAACAAAGCTCGACTCGTGGCCAAGGGGTATTCACAAGTCGAAGGTTTGGATTTTGGTGAAACCTATGCACCCGTAGCTAGGCTTGAGTCAATTCGCATATTATTAGCCTATGCTACTTACCATGGCTTCAAGCTTTATCAAATGGACGTGAAGAGTGCCTTCCTCAATGGACCAATCAAGGAGGAGGTCTATGTTGAGCAACCTCCCGGCTTTGAAGACAGTGAGTACCCTAACCATGTTTATAGGCTCTCTAAGGCGCTTTATGGGCTCAAGCAAGCCCCAAGAGCATGGTATGAATGCCTTAGAGATTTCCTTATTGCTAATGGCTTCAAAGTCGGCAAGGCCGATCCTACTTTATTCACTAAGACTCTTGACAATGATTTGTTTGTATGCCAAATTTATGTTGATGATATCATATTTGGGTCTACTAACAAATCTACATGTGAGGAATTTAGTAGGATTATGACACAAAAATTCGAGATGTCGATGATGGGGGAGTTGAAGTATTTTCTAGGATTCCAAGTCAAGCTACTCCAAGAGGGCACCTTCATTAGCCAAACAAAGTATACTCAAGACATTCTAAGCAAGTTTGGAATGAAGGATGCCAAGCCCATCAAGACACCCATGGGAACTAATGGGCATCTCGACCTCGACACGGGAGGTGAGTCCGTGGATCAAAAGGTATACCGGTCGATGATTGGTTCATTGCTTTATTTATGTGCATCTCGACCGGACATTATGCTTTCCGTATGCATGTGTGCAAGATTCCAAGCCGACCCTAAGGAATCACACCTTACGGCCGTAAAACGAATCTTGAGATATTTGGCTTATACTCCTAAGTTTGGGCTTTGGTACCCTCGGGGATCCACATTTGATTTGATTGGTTATTCGGATGCCGATTGGGCGGGGTGTAAGATTAATAGGAAGAGCACATCGGGGACTTGCCAGTTCTTGGGAAGATCCTTGGTGTCATGGGCTTCAAAGAAGCAAAATTCGGTCGCTCTTTCTACCGCCGAAGCCGAGTATATTGCCGCAGGCCATTGTTGCGCGCAATTGCTTTGGATGAGGCAAACCCTGCGGGACTACGGTTACAAATTAACCAAAGTCCCTTTGCTATGTGACAATGAGAGTGCAATCAAAATGGCCGACAATCCCGTTGAGCATAGCCGCACTAAGCACATAGCCATTCGGTATCATTTTCTTCGGGATCACCAACAAAAGGGGGATATCGAGATTTCTTACATTAACACTAAAGATCAATTAGCCGATATCTTTACCAAACCTCTTGATGAACAATCTTTTACCAGACTTAGGCATGAGCTTAATATTCTTGATTCTAGGAATTTCTTTTGCTAAACTTGCACACATAGCTCATAAACATACCTTTGATCATGTCTCCTTTATATATGTTATGACTAATGTGTTTTTCAAGTGTATTCCAAACCAAGTCATAGGTATATTGAAAGGGAATTGGAGTCTTCAGCGAAGACAAAGGCTTCCACTCCGCTCTACTACTCATCCTTCGCCGTCGCTCCGCATCATCTCTCCAACTGTGGTACAATCTTCACTCATTCATTTTATGACCAAAGGGGGAGAAAGTACTTTATTGGGCTCTAATGATTCCGTTTTTGGCTATTCATGCCAAAGGGGGAGAAAATATGAGCCCAAAGCAAAAGGACCGCACCACCAAACTAATTTTAAAATTAATGATTTTCAATTGGTCAATTTCAAAATTGGTATCTTATTATGTTCTAAAGGGGGAGGAAGTAGTTTTTCAAAATGTTAAATCAAAACCCTCTTGAACACTAAGAGGAGAATCTCATTTAGGGGGAGTTTTGTTGAGTCAAAGGAAAAAGCATTTCAAATTAGGAGAAAATTTCAAATCTTGAACATGCTTCTCAAAATCTTATTCATTTGCCTTTGACTATCTTGCAAAATGACTTTGAAAAGAATTTACAAAAGAGTTTGCAAAAACAAAACTTATGGTGCAAATGAGGTCCAATATGTCAAAAACAAAGAAAAACAATCCATGCGCATTCATGTAAGTATTTATATTGGCTCAATTCCAAGCAACCTTTGCACTTACATTATGCAAACTAGTTCAATTATGCACTTCTATATTTGCTTTGGTGTGTGTTGGCATCAATCACCAAAAAGGGGGAGATTGAAAGGGAATTAGGCTTACACCTAGTCCCTAAATAATTTTGGTGGTTGAATTGCCCAACACAAATATTGGACTAACTAGTTTGCTCTAGTGTATAAGTTATACAGGTGCAAAAGTTTCACACTCAGCCAATAAAAAGATCAAGTTTTGGATTCAACAAAGGAGCAAAGAGGCAACCGAGGGCACCTCTGGCTGAAGGCACCGGACTGTCCGGTGTGCACCGGACAGTGTCCGGTGCGCCCAGAGGACTCCAACTCAAACTCTTCGCCCTCGGGAATTCTCGGAAGCCGACGCACTATAATTCACCGGACTGTCCGGTGTGCACCGGACATGTCCGGTGCTCCAAGGATGCGCGGTCTCCGGAACTCGTCAGCCTCGGGTTCGCGCGGCAGCCGCTCCGCTAAAATTCACCGGACTGTCCGGTGTGCACCGGACTGTTCGGTGTGCCAGCGGAGCAACGGCTATTTCGGCGCCAACGGCTCCCTGCAGCGCATTTAATGCGCGTTCTGCGCGCGCAGTCGTCAGGCGTGCCCATTCCGGCGCACCGGACAATGAATAGTTGTTGTCCGGTGTGCACCGGACATCCAGGCGGGCCCAGAAGTCAGAAGCTCCAACGGTCAGAATCCAACGGCAGTGATGACGTGGCAGGGGCACCGGACTGTCCGGTGTGCACCGGACTGTCCGGTGCGCCATCGAACAGAAGCCTCCAGCCAACGGTCATGTTTGGTGGTTGGGGCTATAAATACCACAACCACCCCACCATTCATTGCATCCAAGTTTTCCAACTTCCAACCACTTACAAGAGCTCGGCATTCAATTCTAGACACACCAAAGAGATCAAATCCTCTCCAATTCCACTCAAGCCTTTAGTGACTAGCGAGAGAGATTTGCCGTGTTCTTTTGAGCTCTTGCACTTGGATCGCTTTCTTTCTTTCTCACTTGCTCTTGTGTTCAAAACTCAATTGTAACCAAGGCAAGAGGCACCAATTGTGTGGTGGCCCTTGCGGGGAAGTTTTGTTCCCGTTTGATTGAGAAGAAGAAAAGCTCACTCGGTCCGTGGGACCGTTTGAGAGAGGGAAGGGTTGAAAGAGACCCGGCCTTTGTGGCCTCCTCAACGGGGAGTAGGTTTGAGAGAACCGAACCTCGGTAAAACAAATCCTCGTGTCACACTCTTCATTTGCTTGCGATTTGTTTTGCACCCTCTCTCGCGGACTCATTTATATTTCTAACGCTAACCCGGCTTGTAGTTGTGATTATTTTTGTGTTTTTCAGTTTCGCCCTATTCACCCCCCCCCCCTCTAGGCGACTTTCAATCACGCCACGCCCGAGCCTAGCCTCGGGCAAGGGCAGCCGACCCTGAGATGTTTCCGTCTCGCCCGAGGCCTCCTCTTTCACGGCAGACGCATCTCTGGCTCGCCCGAGGCCTTGCCTTCGTTAAGAAGCAACCCTGACTAAATCACCGCGCCGACCGACCAAGTCACTGGGGCCTTTAACGCAAAGAGTAAGACTGACGGGCGGCCAGGCTTAGCCAAAAGCGCCAGAGGAAGCTCCGCCCGACCCAGGGCTCGGACTCGGGCTAAGGCCCCGGAAGACGGCGAACTCCGCTCCGCCCGACCCAGGGCTCGGACTCGGGCTAAGGCCCCGGAAGACGGCGAACTCCGCTCCGCCCGACCCAGGGCTCAGACTCGGGCTAAGGCCCCGGAAGACGGCGAACTCCGCTCCGCCCGACCCAGGGCTCGGACTCGGGCTAAGGCCCCGGAAGACGGCGAACTCCGCTCCGCCCGACCCAGGGCTCGGACTCGGGCTAAGGCCCCGGAAGACGGCGAACTCCGCTCCGCCAGACCCAGGGCTCGGACTCGGGCTAAGGCCCCGGAAGATGATGAACTCCGCTTCGCCCGACCCAGGGCTCGGACTCCACCCCGACCTCTGCCGAACGACCTCCGCCTCGCTCGACCCAGGGGCTCGGGCTCGGCCTCGGCCTCGGCCTCGGCCATGCGGGACAGATTCGACCTCGGCTTCGGAGGAGCCCCCACGTCGCCCGACCTAGGGCACGAGTCCGCCACGTCGACAGGAAGCGCCATCATCACCCTACCCCGAGACGACTCGGGCCGCAGAGAACAGGACCGACGTCCCATCTGGCTAGCTCCGCCAGATAGGCAATGATGGCGCCCCACTGGACCCATGACGACGGCGGTTCTCAGCTCCCTTACGAAAGCAGGGGGACGTCAGCAAGGGCCCAACCACTCTGACAGCTGTCCCTCCGCCCGGCTCCATTGCTTCTCCGACAGCCACGACGCCACACTAGCCGGGTGCCAAGATCTCTCCGGCTGCCACCTTGGCATGTACTTAGGGTACTAGCTCTCCCCCGCTAGACACGTAGCACCTTGCTACACCCCCATTTGTACACCTGGATCCTCTCCTTACGCCTATAAAAGGAAGGACCAGGGCCTTCTTAGAGAAGGTTGGCCTCGCGGGAACGAAGGGCAGGGGCAGGCGCTCTCTCGGGGCCGCCCGCTCCCCTCACCCGCGCGGACGCTTGTAACCCCCTACTGCAAGCGCACCCGACCTGGGCGCGGGACGAACACGAAGGCCGCGGGATCTCCGACTCCCTCACGACCCGGCTCCGGCCACCTCGCTCTCGCTCTCTCCCCCCTTCGCGCTCGCCCACGCGCTCGACCCATCTGGGCTGGGGCACGCGGCACACTCACTCGTCGGCTCGGGGACCCCCCGGTCCCGAAACGCCGACAGATTCTCAGGTTACTCATCATGCTAGATCCAAGAAAAACAAATAATCAATTTCCACAAGAAAATTAATTTCAAGAGATCAACAAAGAGTGTATAAACAAGATGATTTACTATCGATGGGATTGATATTGACCCATTAAGTCTCCACCTGCGAGTGCTAGAGTGGATCACCATAGACCTCACCAGTACTGGTGAGAAGGAACCTGGCTTTGATCCTCTTTGCCAATCCATGCATGTTCAGAGTCCCAACACATTTTTCATGTGCTATCACAAAGGTTAAGGCTAACATAAACCATGTCAAGCTGCAACAACAAGCAGTATAAAAAGGCAAATTGCCCCTAACAAATGTGGCAAAGGTAGAAGTATCTACTCATTTCCAGTAAATATAATGGATTTGTTTTTAATGTAGAGTACATCTAATTCACATCTAAAACAAGATACAGTACTCCTCAATAATTAGCATGGATCCAGAAGCACCTTAATTAAGTAAACTAAATGATCCGTAACACATTATGGTCCTCTCCAACACCCCCACCCTCCCCCCTCCAAAAAAAAAGTTGTCGTTTTTTTTTGCGAGTGCAGAGGTATGCTGGTGGCAGAGCTTCTAGTGCACAAATTCTAATGTCACTGAAACAGATTGCAATAAACTAATAGTATTGGAAGCACAATCTCAAATGAGTATCAGGTGGCAAGTAAAAGTAAGATAGTGTTTGAATGCATTAGAGCTAATAGTTAGTTAGCTAAAACTTTGTTAGTAGAATTAGCTAGCTAATAAATAGCTAGCTAACTAGTAGCTAATTTACTAAAAATAGCTAATAGTTAAAATATTAGCTAGGGTGTTTGGATGTCTCCAACTAATTTTAGCCACTAACTATTAGCTCTAGTGCATTCAAACACCCTATAAGTCTAAAAATGAAATCCATATAGGCAAAAGGTAAACAGAAGTATGCATTCAGGTGGATTTGTTGGTTATTACAGAACACCGAGCAAACCAGAAAAACATTTGTTTATGTTAGGTAATGTTGAGCTAAATGGACAGACCAAAATAGTTACGTCACAGAACAAAGAGAATAAATACTAAAAGAGATAGGTGTCACTCACAACTTCTACATTATTTTGGTATTCAGGACTTGAACTCTAGTTTCTGCAGAATGTGGCCTTCAGACCGTCAGGTCCAATGCCTTTGTGCCAGGAAAGGTGGCAGTGGAAACTACTAATACCATCCGCTGCTGTCACTTTCCAACACAAGAGCAAAATTTAAAAAGATCACTCGGATCAAATCCCATTCAAACCTTGTTCGGTTATTCCCATTATACATGGATTGGATGAGATTGGAAAAAATTTAGAAGAACTTTGACTTGCTTAGGATTTAAACTCACCCAATCTCATTCAATCCACATGGATTGAGAGTTAACCGAACAAGCCCTCAGCGGTTACCCACGTTAATTTTAGTCGAAAAAATCCCAACGGACACAATCAAATGACCGGTAGCCGGTGGGCGGCAGTTCAGGCCCATCCTCGTGCAGGCTCTAAAATGTGAGGTGCCATTTGATATAACCTTAAATTATGTTTGTTTAAGTTTATGTGTAATTAGATACTACACTAAAAACTGATACTAATCAATTTAAACTAGTGATATATCACTAGGTACTCGAGTGTAAATCATTACTATTGTCATTCTATTTATTTGGTTTTAATCTATATCAAAGTCTACTATTTTTACACTATCTTATCTATATAGATTATAGATGTAGCAATCAAGCAACTAATTTTAATCAACCAAACGGCACCAGACAAGTACAGATCCATGGCCCCACCCAGGAACTTGGGGATGGCTAGGTCCACTCCATGACGCCAGATCCCCTTCTCCATTTTATCCGTCCAACGAAGGGGAAAAATCACAAGCCCACCGAGAAAACCCCCTCCATTCCCTCCCTCGTGGCCTCGTCTCCTCCCGTGGCCCGTGGGGGACGGCACGCAACCACACGCAGCCACTCACCGGTGAGCGGCGAGGCGACTGGCGCGGCCGCGCACCGCAGTCACGCACGCAGGCGCTCAATGGCTGCGTCACTCTGCTCCCCGCCTCCGCTCCCTTCCGCCTTCCGCCGATCCCGCGCCGTCGTCCGCGCCTCCTCCTCCTCGTCGTCGTCATCCGCCGTCTCGTCGTCGTCGTCCGCCCCCAAAGCGCGGTTCGTCGCCCGCCGCTCCGAGTCCGTCCCCGTCCAGCAGCTGGTCCGCCCGCTCGGTACCCGGAGCCTTCCCCCCTCCCGAGCTCTCCCCAAACTTCATGGTCTCTGCTTGCTCGCTAGTTGAGGGGTCGCTTGAGATACATGTCTGCTTGCCTCCTGCAGCGGAGTACATGAGCTTGCCAGCCAGCCAGTACTCGGTGCTGGACGCCGAGCGCATCGAACGCGTCGACGACTCCACCTTCCGGTGCTACGTGTACCGCTTCCGTTTCTTCGCGCTTGAGGTCTGCCCCGTCCTCCTGGTCCGCGTCGATGAGGAACCCGACGGCTGTTGTATTCGCCTCCTCTCCTGCAAAGTACCTTTCGCCATACAAAATTTCATGTTTTAATGATGGCGGCAGTTGTTTATTTCTGCGAGCAGCGATTAAGTGTCTCGCTGATACAGTTATTTGGTTTTGCTTGCAGCTGGAGGGATCACCGCTCGTGGAGGCGCAGAATGATAAATTCTCAGGTAAGGTTCGTTCTTGATATTAGTGCTATTACGGTTCTTGGACTAGATACTTGCCTGATTACTGATTTTTACCCGTTAATCGCTGGCTCACTCGATGTGTTCTAAATAATAATATGACCTAATCACGGCTCAAAGAAGCTGAAAAAGCTTATCATTGACATGTCAGATAAAGCGGCTGCTGCTAAACTGCTGAGTATCATTCCTAGTTTCCTACAGTGGTACTTGCTAAACTCTATCCACACATATGCAACGGAATGCTCAGTGTGTTTCTATTAATGGTCAATCATCACTACTGTGATCACAACTTGGTTGATGAACTACATTTTTTTATAAGAGTATCCTTCTTCTGCCAACTGCAGCAAATCTGTAAGATGTTTCTGTTTAAAAAGCATCATTTTACTACGATTGGTGACCTTACCAATGGACCCATCAAACTAAAGTTTAATGGTCAATCATCACTACTGTGATCACAATTTGGTTGATGAACTATATTTTTTTTATAAGAGTATCCCTCTTCTGCCAACCGCAGCAAATCTGTAAGATGTTTCTGCTTAAAAAGCATCATTCTACTATGATTGGTGACCTTACCAATGGACCCATCAAACTAAAGTTTAACCATCCTGCATAAGCATTTTTTTAACGAAACCATTCCACATAAACATGAAGGGACCCTTTTCTGCTATTTGTGTGATTCTATCATATGTTTATTTGAGAAGGGACAAAAATCAAACATAATATGTTGGCATATCCTCACAGGTGTCAACTAACTTGTTGACAATGTTATTCTTAATTCCTTTTTATTTTGCAATATATATAGGTACTTTTCTTGCGCTCCTGAACTTTTTTGACTTAATAATTTGTTAAGTTTGTATGGTTATGATAAACCAAGAAAGACAAATATGTAGTGGCATAACTGCAAATTTTCATAGCCCATCCAACAAAGTTTAATACATATAATTCATAGCGATTTCTTTCCATATATAAATAAACTATTTAACCCTGGTTCCAGGATATCATTGATTTGATTTGCTGTGGGATGCAGCTTCCATGGCGAATAGGGTTTTCTGCAGCAGCAAGTCGCAAGATTCGACCCTTCAACAACTTACATCAGATACTACAATAGAGGTAGGCAGTAGGCACTCTCAAGCTCCCAGCTTACATAGTTTAATCATCATTTGTTTGAACACAATAATCAGCTTATTTTGATAATCTTCAGGTTGCAATTGATATACCTTTTCCATTTCGAGCAATACCAGTTGAAGCCATTGAATCAAGTGGCAGGCAAGTGCTTGAACAGTTACTCAGAGTCATGCTTCCAAGATTTCTGAAGCAGGTTGGTTTAATTTTATTTGATGTGCCGATACTTTTTTATTTTACAAATTCTTCAGTTCAGTCTTCACTCTTTCTTCCAAGCTTCAACATTTTCTTTGAGATGTGACCCATCTTTCTCCTCCTGGAAACTTTGTTTCAAGGACACATTTGAGCTTAATATGATCAGATTCAACTTGAATCTCAGACCTAGGGTTTCCTCTTGGCTTTCCTCTCTGTATTTTTTTTCTATTGTCCTAGTCCTCCTTCTTCCGTTTTCTTTTCTTTCTTCCCTCTTTTGTACATGTTTTGGTTTCATTAATGAAATTTTACTGTGGGGGGTTTCTCCTATAGTATCTTTGTAAAAAAAAAACATTTTCTTTGAGATTACAACTCTAGAAGAATTTGTGAGCATTTAAATGGTGAGTTGGTCTATAAGATAATATACTGATATAGGAATTTGAGATGAAATTATATCTCTAGAATTACCTTTCGCTTTATTGTAAATCGGACAGTTCATTTTTTAAAAAGGCTCCTATGAAGCCAAGGTTGGTCTATTTTACCTATAGCATTTGTTCATTGCGCATTTATCTATTTTTACAGGCCAATCAATGATTCAGTTTTTAGTTCTACTTGCTTTCTAATACATAAATCCATATACCTAATTTTTTTTTAAAAAAGAGACATATATGGGGAAGGTATATGTTTAATTGACATATGGAACTACATTGAGTCTAGGGATGGTCGTGAGCAACATTTTCCTTTAAATTTATACTCCTTTTCAAATGTTTTCCTTTTTCGTTGTTTCAGCTTGTTAAAGACTACCAAGCTTGGGCTTCTGGCGATGCTTCTAGGAAACCACTTGGCACTGGTGAAATCTGAAGCTGCCCAGTGTCTCCATTACGCATGATAGTTTGATCGTAGAATTCAGTTATTGCCCCCTTGTGTTGTATAGCAATCCTGCCAAAACAATGGGCATGCTTGTTTCAGTTTTTTTTGCTGATTTTGGCTGCCAAAAGCTGTTGTATGCTAAACGCTCAGTTTTTCATTCCACTTTTACGAGAATCGTTTTGATGAAAAAATGTCCAAAATTAACTTAAACATACAATCGATCGATTCGTCGCAACAGGAGGAATCTGTCACTTCCTGCATTCTAAACCCTATGGATGTTTTCATCTTTCTTCGTATATAATTTTTATAATTTTGTATTCTCTCTACAGCTAGATTTTCTCAAAAAAGCTCGTCAGAAAAAAAAACAAACAGCCCCATTATCAACTTTGCCCATGGCAGTTCTTTTATATGTTTAACCTGTTGAAATTAGCCATTGCTGTTTGTGTTTTTTTTCTTGTTCTTGAGCTGTACAATCCATTTCGTCTCCTCTAGACTTGGTCTCAAGATGGCTGATTGAGCATTCGCACTGAAGAGTACAGTATCTGAAGGTTCTGAACTGGCATTTGCACCCGCATACTCTTTTTCCCCTTCATTTGGTGGGACTGCATAGGCTCCATATGTGAAGTGATCTGTTTTGTAAGGAAACCAGTTACTTTAACCTGTCATAGGCATCATAGGGAGCGGTCACTCATGTGGGGCCGCACCTATGTGCGCCAAAAGCGAGAGGCCGCAGGGGGCGCTGGCAGCAGCGCGCGCAAGGAAGGCATGGCAAAGGAAAGCGCGCACAAGAAAGGTATGGCAAAGGAAAGTGACTGATTTGGTGGCTAAATTGATAGACCTAAATTTAGGGGAGATAATTTCAATTAGTCACTTGCCTAATTAGTGGTTGCCTAGTTGATCAACCGGTGGCCTATATATAGGCTTATACGCAGGAGACAAATGAAGGAGGAATATATTATCAAACCAATCTCTCTCTCTTGCAATGACTCTCAAGCGCCTAGGGCTGCTACCCTAGAACCAAGCCTGCGGTAGAGGGGTATAACCTCGCCGGAGAAGACAGCTATCTCCATGGACCGAAGGTCCATGACACCTGGTATCAGCTCCAGGTTATCCTCACCACCACCAGTCGCCCATCCCTCACCATCAACAGCCGTCGCGCCATCAGCTGCCACAACGCCCTCCCACCCGCCCTCTCCAACTTCAGATGCATTCACTCGGCTCAAAGAGAGTTTTGGCCGTTTCGCAAAGCAGTGGGATCAGTTTGTTGTGATGTTCCACCGCTACAAGGAGAAGACAAAGAAGGAACTCCAAGCAGCGGTGCAACTTCAGACGGCAGCGCGAGGATTCCTGGCACGCCGCCAGTTACAGTCCCTTCGTGTGGAGAAGCACCTTGCTGTGGCCTCTAGGGCCACCCCATGGCCGTCATCACATGAGCAGGCCGTGTTGCGCCTGCAAGCCGCAGTGCGCGGCTTCCTTGTTAGGCGGGCGATGCGGAAGCTGCACTTACTGATCAGCTCATCGCTGCACCAACTCGCAGCCTGCGCGCCCAACCACCAGGTCTCGTCTATACTTTTTGAACCCCCTGCAGAAGTCGAGATCTGGGTATGCAGCCCCCCTGCACGGCCAAAGAGAGTCGTCTCCTTCATTCGGGCACCTGCCTTGGTGCTGGACAGACCCAACATAAGAACGGGTTGGTTCCTCCTCTACCTTTCATCCAACGTGAAGGCCGAAGTTCAGCTCTTTCCTTGGGATCCAGGAGGATAGGAGGACATAGCTGCAGTTCAAATTTATATTTTAGTTCCACAATTATTTTGTATTTTCGTCTTAAATAATAAAGGTAAGCCGAGATGTAAAAGGCTTAACCTTAAGTCGTGTCAAGTAAGTCTATGGCAGCTCGAGGACGAGCTGGTCCTCAAGGGAGGGGGAGATGTCATGGGCATCATAGGGAGCGGTCACTCATGTGGGGCCGCACCTATGTGCGCCAAAAGCGAGAGGCCGCAGGGGGCGCTGGCAGCAGCGCGCGCAAGGAAGGCATGGCAAAGGAAAGCACGTACAAGGAAGGCATGGCAAAGGAAAGCGCGAGCAAAGAAGGCATGACAAAGGAAAGTGACTGATTTGGTGGCTAAATTGATAGACCTAAATTTATGGGAGATAATTTCAATTAGTCACTTGCCTAATTAGTGGTTGCCTAGTTGATCAACCGGTGGCCTATATATAGGCCTGTACGCAGGAGACAAAGGAAGGATGAATATATTATCAAACCAATCTCTCTCTCTTGCAATGACTCTCAAGCGCCTAGGGTTGCTACCATAGAACCAAGCCTGCGGCAGAGGGGTATAACATCGCCGGAGAAGACAGCTATCCCCATGGACCGAAGGTCCATGACATAACCAGTAACCGGCAGAAGGGATGTAAAAACTGTACGCTTCATGAGCAGTGTTACCCTGTGTGATGGTTGTATGGTACTTCGATTGGGGCGCGGTGCTGCCTCCATTAGCATTTGCAGTTGAAAAAATGTTGTCTCGTAAAACGACGCCAATACTCATGTGTAGGCTATATGTTTCATTTTAGTTTATGGACCATTATGTTGCATTTGATGATCAACTAGTACAATACCCATACGTTACGACGACACATAAATATTTAATAAAATGTTAGCACACAAGACATGGTAGTTGCCTGATTGATTGTGCATACAAGAGATAAGACTTATCTGGTTGTTAGGCGAGACGTGAGGGTAAAACAGATATACAAGTGCGCGGTGGTTACATGGTTGGTTGCATGTGAGGTAAGGCCTATCTTATCTGTGAAACTTGGGGATAAAAATAAATATGTGCACTTTACTCCCGCTCGTGGAGACGTAGGAGAGAAGACATATCTACGCACTTCGCGTGTGATACACGATGGTGGAACTGTGGATTGCGGGTTGGTTTCAAAGAAATGCAAGTTTTTTTTAAATAGTGATGGCGCAGAATGACTGTCGAAACTTGTGCTTTATAGTAGTAGAGAATAATGAGGTAAGGAATATAATGGGAGATAGACCGGTTCACCATAGTATACAATACACGATGGGTGACAATAATCTATGTGCACAAAACATAAGAAAATAACGAACCTCTGTTAGGTCCTGTTTAGACGTCAGTGCTAAAAATTAGTCCACCTTATAAATAATTAAATATAAGTTAATTATAGGTAGTGTCTAGTATGACTTCGCACTACTCTAAAGCAGCTTTACTTTGAAACTTCGAGATGGAGCAACTCTAGAGTTTTTTTAGATTGTAGAACAACAAAAAAGATACTCTAAAATTATAGAGGAGTTTCTAATACTCTATAGAGTTTGCAACTCTAGAGTTGTGGTGTTTGGCTGGTCTAGCAAGTTCTCTCTTAGAGCTCTATTCTAGAGCCATGCCAGTCACCTTTATAGATTAAAAGTTTATACATTATATACCAATTAGCCCTTGTTAACTCTTTTTTCCTCGAACGCGTAATAGAGCTACACATCATTATATTAAGAAAAAAGTACAAAATAGATCTATATAAGTCACCAAAGCGGTAAAAGGTATGAAAATAAAATAAAAGAGGGTTATAAGACAACAAAGAGAATCACACCCACACAAAGCTCTAAGGTGAAATATGTTTCGACCCCGATGCCTCTGCTAAGCACCATAACATGGCTTCCTCCTTAATATCTTTGATGATCATGGGCACACTAGGGGAAACTTTATCAAAAACACATGCGTTACAATGTTTCCACAGCCACCAAGCCACAAGAGTGACCATTGAGTTGAAATCTCCGCTCTTCTGTTTAGCCACCTTCAACATAGTTGCCTTCCATCATTCTTGGAAAATTGAAACGCTAGGACCAGGTGCTAGCTACTGTAGACTTACTAGCAAGAGCACCAAGAACCAAGTTTGTCTAGCAAAAGACTCATGCATAAGAAGATGTCGCATTGTTTTCTCCTCTTGATCACAAAGCGAACAATACTCAGGATACTCTAAGCCTCAGCGAGCCGGGTTGTCGGTGTTTCTGAGAGCACCTAGAGGGGGGTGAATAGGTGATCCTGTAAAACTTAACACTTAATGCCACAAAAACTGATTAGGAGTTAGCGCAATAGTGCCAAGTGGCTAGAGAGGAGTCACACCAAAACACAATAACCACAATATATCAATCACAGAGATGGCACGGTGGTTATCCCGTGGTTCGGCCAAGACCAACGCTTGCCTACTCCACGTTGTGGCGTCCCAACGGACGAGGGTTGCAATCAACCCCTCTCAAGCGGTCCAAAGACCCACTTGAATACCACGATGTTTTGATTATCTTTATCCCACTTGCGAGGAATCTCCACAACTTGGAGTCTCTCACCCTTACACTTGAAGTTCACAAAGAAGCACGGAGTAAGGGAGGGAAGCAACACACACAAATCCACAGCAAAATTACGCACACACACAGCCAGGAATCGAGCTCAAATGACTATCTCAGAGTTCTCACTAGAACGGAGCTCGAATCACTTAGAACAACAAACGAATGCGCGAAAACTGAGTGTGGATGATCAAGAATGCTCTAAGGTTGCTTAGGTGTCTTCTCCATGCGCCAAGGGGTCCCTTTTATAGCCCCAAGGCAGCTAGGAGCCGTTGAGAGCAATCAGGGAAGGCAATTCTTGCCTTCTGTCGACTAGCGCACCGGACATGTCCGGTGCACCACCGGACACTGTCCGATGTGGATTTCTTTCCCGATTTGGCGAAGCCGACCGTTGGCGCCTGGGAGCCGTTGGCGCACCGGACACTGTCCGGTGCACACCGGACAGTCCGGTGCACACCGGACAGTCCGGTGCCCCATCCCGACCGTTGGCTCGGCCACGTGTCTCGCGCGGATCGCGCGGCCGACCGTTGGCCCGGCCGACCGTTGGCTCACCGGACAGTCCGGTGCACACCGGACAGTCCGGTGAATTATAGCCGTACGCCGTAAAATTCTTCCCGAGAGCGGCCAGTTGATGGATGCCAGCCTAGCGCACCGGACACTGTCCGGTGCACCACCGGACAGTCCGGTGCACCCAGACTGAGCAAATTCTTTGCTGCTTTGAGCCACTCTTTTTCAACTGAGTTTTCTCTGATTCTAACACTTTAGATAAACATGTTAGTACTCAAAAACCAATGTACTAAGTCATGAATCATACCTTTGTATTGATTTGCACCTTGACCATCATTTGGCATGGATTATCACAAAAGCACTTGCGTTGGCATTCAATCACCAAAACACTTAGAAATGGCCCATGGGCACATTTCCCTTTTAATCTCCCCCTTTTTGGTGATTTATGCCAACACAACATAAAGCAACTAAAACAAGTGCAAAATCAATTCAAATGAAAACTCAAGGTTGTTTTAATTCAGATTTGGCATATATGGATCTTTCTTTGCCACCACTTGGTTTGTTTTTGCAAATCAACTTCAAATACCTATCTCTAAGTCAAAAATTATTGTAGAGACATAAAGAGAGTTGTTCCAATAGAAATTGATCAAAGATTTCAACAACTCCCCCTTTTTCCCATAATCAACATTCTCCCCACAAAAAGCCGACTTTTGACAAGAGAACCAATAAGGGAGTTTTGCCAAAACAAAAAGCTCTATTCTACAATTTTCAAAACTTCTCAAGTGGTAGCTGATCCATTACTTGCTTTGGCCTTTATTTTCTCCCCCTTTGGCATCAAGCACCAAAACGGGATCAATCTTGGCCCTATAACCCCATTGCCTCACCAAATCTTCAAATAAGAGTCCAACGGCAATAAGAGTTCACAAGATGAACTTGGAATTAGTTACCCTCTCATCGGAGTGCAGTGGAAGTCTTTCATGGTCCAAGTCCACCTTTCCCTTTCAATCCACCTTTGAGACTGAATTAAGCAAACTCAAGCACACGGTTAGTCTTAAAGGGTCAAGTTGTAACACATCTCCCCCTAAACATGTGCATCACTTGCACAAAGACTTGTGAGGTCCTGGGAGTGCTTATACAACTCGAGCACCATAAATAAGCAACAAAATGCAGAAGGAACATGATTAAAGGCATAGACACAAGTATGCTATATTTCAATCCAGGTTCCGCGAATCTAAGACATTGAGCTCACTACACAGCCTGCAAAAGGTCTTCTCATCTAGAGGCTTGGTAAAGATATAGGCTAGCTGGTTCTCGGTGCTAACATGAAACACTTCGATATCTCCCTTTTGCTGGTGGTCTCTCAAAAAGTGATGCCGGATGTCAATGTGCTTTGTGCGGCTGTGCTCGACAGGATTTTCCGCCATGCGGATAGCACTCTCATTATCACATAGGAGTGGGACTTTGCTCAGATTGTAGCCAAAGTCCTGGAGGGTTTGCCTCATCCAAAGTAGTTGCGCGCAGCACTGTCCTGCGGCAACGTACTCGGCCTCAGCGGTGGATAGGGCAACGGAAGTTTGTTCCTTAGAATTCCATGACACCAGGGACCTTCCTAAGAATTGGCACGTCCCTGATGTACTCTTCCTATCGACCTTACATCCGGCATAGTCGGAATCTGAATATCTAATCAAGTCAAAGGTAGACCCCTTTGGAT
The DNA here is from genome assembly GCA_029449295.1 of Zea luxurians. Classification (NCBI taxonomy): domain Eukaryota; kingdom Viridiplantae; phylum Streptophyta; class Magnoliopsida; order Poales; family Poaceae; genus Zea; species Zea luxurians. The sequence continues at coordinate 18,434 of JAOPSE010000340.1, read as the reverse complement.
ACCAGATCCCGAAGCAAGGCGTAGCGACCAAATATCTAAAGATTCGCTTCACCGCCACTAAGTGACACTCCTTAGGATCGGATTGAAATCTAGCACACATGCATACGCTAAGCATAATATCCGGTCTACTAGCACATAAATAAAGTAAAGATCCTATCATTGACCGGTATGCTTTTTGATCAACAGACTTACCTCCTTTGTTGAGGTCGGTGTGTCCGTCGGTTCCCATTGGAGTCTTTGTGGGCTTGGCGTCCTTCATTCCAAACCGCTTTAGCAAATCTTGTGTATACTTCGTTTGGGAGATGAAGGTGCCGTCCTTGAGTTGCTTCACTTGGAACCCAAGGAAGTAGTTCAACTCGCCCATCATCGACATCTCAAATTTCTGCGTCATCACCCTGCTAAACTCTTCACAAGACTTTTGATTAGTAGAACCAAATATTATGTCATCGACATAAATTTGGCACACAAATAAATCACCATCACAAGTCTTACTAAAAAGAGTTGGATCGGCTTTCCCAACCTTGAAAGCATTAGCAATTAAAAAGTCTCTAAGGCATTCATACCATGCTCTTAGGGCTTGCTTAAGTCCATAGAGCGCCTTAGAGAGCTTACACACGTGGTTGGGGTACCGTTCATCCTCGAAGCCAGGGGGTTGCTATACGTACACCTCTTCCTTGATCGGCCCATTAAGGAAAGCGCTCTTCACATCCATTTGGAACAACCTGAAAGAATGGTGAGCGGCATATGCTAGCAATATACGAATAGACTCTAGCCTAGCCACAGGAGCAAAAGTCTCCTCAAAGTCCAAACCTGCGACTTGGGCATAACCTTTTGCCACAAGTCGAGTTTTGTTCCTCGTCACCACCCCGTGCTCGTCTTGTTTGTTGCGGAACACCCACTTGGTTCCCACAATATTTTGCTTAGGACGAGGCACCAGCGTCCAAACTTCATTCCTCTTGAAGTTGTTGAGCTCCTCTTGCATGGCCAACACCCAGTCCGGATCTAGCAAGGCCTCTTCTACCCTGAAAGGCTCAATAGAAGAGACAAAAGAGTAATGCTCACAAAAATTAACTAATCGAGACCGAGTAGTTACTCCCTTGCTAATGTCACCCAAAATCTGGTCGACGGGATGATCCCTTTGAATCGTTGCTCGAACTTGAGTTGGAGGGGCATGAGGTGCTTCTTCCTCTTCAACTTGAACATCCTGTGCTCCCCCTTGATCATGCGCCTCCACTTGAGGTACCTGTTCGTCATCTTGGGTTGGGGGATGCACCATAGTTGAGGAAGAGGGTTGATCTTGCACATTTTGTTCCTGTGGCCGTACATCTCCAATCGCCATGGTGCGTATTGCGGCCGTCGGAACATCTTCTTCATCTACATCATCAAGATCAACAACTTGCTCTCTTGGAGAGCCATTAGTCTCATCAAATACAACGTCGCTAGAGACTTCAACCAAACCCGATGATTTGTTGAAGACTCTATACGCCTTTGTATTTGAGTCATAACCTAATAAAAACCCTTCTACAGCTTTGGGAGCAAATTTAGAATTTCTACCCTTCTTCACTAGAATGTAGCATTTACTCCCAAAGACTCGAAAATACGAAACATTGGGTTTGTTACCGGTTAGAAGCTCATACGAAGTCTTCTTGAGGAGGCGGTGAAGGTAGACCCGGTTGATGGCGTGGCAAGCCGTGTTCACGGCTTCCGACCAAAAGCGCTCGGGGGTCTTGAACTCTCCAAGCATCGTCCTTGCCATATCGATGAGCGTCCTGTTCTTCCTCTCTACCACACCATTTTGCTGTGGTGTGTAGGGAGCGGAGAACTCGTGCTTGATCCCTTCCTCCTCAAGGTACTCCTCCACTTGAAGGTTCTTGAATTCGGACCCGTTGTCGCTCCTTATCTTCTTCACTTTGAGCTCAAACTCATTTTGAGCTCTCCTAAGGAAGCACTTGAGGGTTCCTTGGGTTTCAGACTTATCCTGCAAAAAGAATACCCAAGTGAAGCGGGAAAAATCATCAACTATAACAAGACCATACTTACTTCCTCCTATGCTTAGATAAGCGACGGGTCCGAAGAGGTCCATATGAAGCATCTCCAGTGGTCTTGACGTGGTCATCACATTCTTGCTGTGATGCACTCCTCCCACTTGTTTACCTGCTTGACAAGCTGCACAAGGTCTATCTTTTTCGAATTGCACGTTAGTCAAACCTATCACGTGTTCTCCCTTTAGAAGCTTGTGAAGGTTCTTCATCCCTACATGTGCTAAGCGGCGATGCCACAGCCAGCCCATGCTAGTCTTAGCTATTAAGCATGCATCTAGACCGGCCTCCTCCTTTGCAAAATCAACTAAATAAAGTTTGCCGTCTAATACACCTTTAAAAGCTAATGAACCATCACTTCTTCTAAAGACAGACACATCTATATTTGTAAATAGACAATTATATCCCATATTACATAATTGACTAACAGATAACAAATTATATCCAAGAGACTCTACTAAAAACACATTAGAAATAGAGTGCTCGGAAGAAATGGCAATTTTTCCTAATCCTTTCACCTTGCCTTGGTTCCCATCACCGAATATGATTGAATCTTGGGAATCCTTATTCTTGACGTAGGAAGTGAACATCTTCTTCTCCCCCGTCATGTGGTTTGTGCATCCGCTGTCGATAATCCAGCTTGAACCCCCGGATGCATAAACCTGCAAGGCAAATTTAGGCTTGGGTTTTAGGTACCCAACTCTTGTTGGGTCCTACAAGGTTAGTCACAATAGTTTTAGGGGCCCAAATGCAAGTTTTATCTCCCTTGCATCTTGCCCCTAACTTCCTAGCAATCACCTTCTTACCCTTTCTACAAATAGCAAAGGGAGCATTGCAAGCATAATAAATGGTAGAAGGTTCATTCACTACTTTCCTAGGAACATGAGCAAAATTTCTTTTGGGCATAACCTTTCTATCATGCACAACATGGGAACTAGAAGCAGTCATAGCATATGAAAAAGCATCATAACTTCTAAAAGCATTTCTAGAATATCTCCAATCATGGTACATGAAAGCATGGTTCTTTTTAGCACTATTGGCCATAGGGGCCTTCCCTTTCTCCTTGGTGGAGATGGGAGCCTTATGGCTTGTTAAGTTCTTGACTTCTCTCTTGAAGCCAAGACCATCCTTAATTGAGGGGTGTCTACCAACTGTGTAGGCATCCCTTACAAATTTTATTTTATCAACTTCACTCTTGCTAGTCTTAAGTTGGGCATTAAGACTAGCCACTTGTGAATCCAATGCCATCTGCACCGCCACCGCCAACACTTTATGATGTCAGTCGTCTTCCACATGATCCAGGTGAAAGACAACCTATTGCAAATTACCATGCTAATGATCATGATGCAATTCGAAGAGCATATATTCTTAGAGGTCCATTTCAACCATATGCACATGAATTCCCAAATAGGAAAATTGGAGATAGAGATCACCATTTTAATTTTGTGTGGTTTCAAAATTTTCCTTGGATTGAATATAGTGTCAAGAAAGATGCTGCATTTTGCTTTATGTGCTACTTATTTAAAAGTAAAGCAAATAAGGACAAAGGGACTTCTGCATTTACTTCAGATGGTTGGAATAATTGGAATAAAGGGTCTGAAGCACTTCTAAAACATGTGGGTTCTATGTCACATAACACAGCCGAAGAGAAATATCTAGGCTTTATAAATCCTAATGCAGCAATTGATAATAAAATTGAGAAGTGGAGTGATGATGATCGCAATCTTTATAAGATAAGGTTGACATATTCACTTCGATGTTTGAAGTTTCTTTTGCATCAAGGATTGTCATTCCGTGGACATGATGAAAGTGAAGAGTCTAGCAACAGAGGAAACTTTATTGAAGTCTTGAAATTTCTTGCTGAAAATAGTGAAGAGGTCAACAAGTATGTTCTTAACAACGCTCCAGGTAATTGCACTTTGACTAGCCCAAAGATACAAAAGCAGATTATTCAGTGTTGCGCTATAGAAACTATAAAGAAAATAATTGAAGAGCTTGGGGAAGAGCCATTTGCAATTTTAGCGGATGAGTCTAGTGACATATCACACAAAGAACAACTAGCTCTTTGCTTGCGTTATGTTGATGCATTGGGAAGGCCATGTGAGCACTTCATTGGAGTTGTTCATGTAGATGATACTAGTTCTTTATCACTTAAGGATGCAATTGAAGCTTTTGCCGGTGGCAACAACAAGTGTTGAAAGGGCATTTTCTGCAATGAGTTTGGTGAAGACTAAATTGAGAAACAAGATGTGTGATAGTCTTTTGGATGATTGTCTTGTTACATACATCGAGAGGGATATTTTCTTCGAAGTGAATGAAGAAGATATAATTGAAACTTTTATGGCGTTGAGGAAGTGTAGGCCAGATAAATAGTATTATTACAATCTTTATGTTTAATGTATGCAATTTTCATGCTTATTTGTTGAGTGTTAAACTTTATATCTATATATCAAATTGTTTACCAAATTTTCTATGAAATTATATATATATTAGATAAAATTCTACATGAAAATTTTGTTGCGGCACACCCTATATAAAAATCCTAGATCCGCCACTGCAGGCGGGGGCCAACGGATTCCTCGCCGGAGTTGGCAAGCCACGGCCGAGTCCGCCATTACGGTCACCTGGTGAGCTTCGTCGCATTAACCTCTGGTAAGACCCCACCTCTGTTCCTCGCCACCCTCCCTGCCTTGTGTAGATCTTATCGAAATAGAGTTTAGAGTCCTCGGAAGCAGGTGCCGCCGTACCCCTGCATCGGGGGAGGGTGGAAAGCGCGCTGGCCGTCGGTTTGAGTTTGGGAGAGCGAGATTGTATCTTGAGATAACTCTTTGGTTAATTAAATGGGGATCGTTAATCAGTGATCAGATGGTTAGTAGTAGCTCGGGACGTGGGAGTCTTGGGTCCATAGATTTTGAATCTGGTGGCTAAACTCATATTTGTTTCACTTAAGAGCACGATCCAATCTACACCCTTGATCATTGATCGGGCGACTCTGGTTGACCCATACACCTTTGGGCTCGCATAATTATAAAAGAAACCCTCGATTTGTTGCAAATGAGCCCATCGTCCCCTAGCAGTGGGAAAGGTTTACACCGAGGTCCCTGGAATTCGTAGTTTAGACCCTAGAATTCATGGAATTAGTGGCCTCAGCCTAGCCTCCTTGTTTAATTATAAATTTAATCCGAAAATTGAATATTAGGTACAAAAATAAACCTAAACACTTAAGAAATTCATAACTTTCACATTTTAACTCCAAATTGATCTGTTTCAGTTGTGTTAGTTTCATATTAAAATTGTCTACACATTAAACAACCTTACTTTTGTCATGTTTTTAGAGATAATTAAATTACAATTTAACGTGTGCTCATTAGGTAAACTTTTCTAATTAAAATAAATACAATGTATTTTATCCATAACTATGCTAAAAGATAATATCTGATCAAGTTATAACGTAGTCTAAGGTTAAACTATCTATTTCATAGTCTCTCAAGAATTGTATTAAAATAACATAGAGTAGATATATATTATCACTGTTTAGTCATATAAAGCTTCAAAAATCATAACTTTATAATTGTAACTCTAAATTTAGTGGTTCTCGAATCTACGATGTCGTATCGGTGTGTAGAACATTATTATGTAGTGTGTTATCATGTTTGGTGTGATGGTAATTTCTCATATGTAATGTTTGTTTGTATTGATGCGAGTAGATGAGCAAGTGACTGAGGAGCCCAGAGTTCAGCAGGTAGAAGATACTGAGCAGGAGCTCGCAAAAGGCAAGTTGTGCCCTTGACCACTCTTCTCTACCTAACAATGTTCTCTATAAGCACTATGACATGCTCAGGTTAGATTTGATGGGACCTAATAGGTTATCCTAGTTTGGTTAACTTCACACCTTGCTTACACTGAACTTTTGGGTAGTATCTACTATTGCTGTGTGTGGTTTTGGTTGTTAAGATACATATGACACATGACCATCCTTTATTATTACTGTTGGATTATTTATTGCTCATGATAAGATTATTGTGTTAACCGGAACATGGAGAACCACCCGGGAAAACAGTGCTACCACAAAGGTGGAATGGGACACCCTTGGACAAGTAATTAGGAAAGCTAGAGAGAAACTACCTTACCCGAGAGGGGCAAGCGAAGAGTGTGGCACTGCAGAGTATAGGGAGGTCCTCGCATCGAACTGTCTGTAAATCTTTTAGGTTGAGGGATTCCTATGCTTCCTTCTTCCTGAATCCATAGCGGGTTTTTTCAAACTAGTGGAACTTTGGAAAGACCTCGTAGTGCTATCTTGCTTCGTCTCCTCGGTAGAGATGAATGAGGCCGGGATCTTATCCCCGACATCTAGCATACATATATAATTTAAATACACATAAGTAGACATATGACACATGATGATAGTGACAATCAATGCTTTATATAGTAGCCATGTAGTTGTTCTGATATGATAGAAATATCCCTATATTTTCTATGTTCTGCATGTATTGATGACAAATATATAATTGTCATTTTTTCATCCTTTCTCTTGGGGTGATAATGGATCATGATCCAAATGCATCTTCACAAATCGTTTGAGCCCTAAATTAAACTTAGTTTCAAAAATGAATAGAAATAGTGCCCGATTCTAATCCGACCCGATTCTTAAATTTTACAGTGTAAAATTTAGAGTCTATTACCACCCCTACATAGCACACATATGTTCGTGTTTTATACTTTATACTCAAGTATAAATGATAATATGTTTGTGTTTATACTCTATACTCAAGTATAACAAGCACTTTGCTTGTTAACATCTACTAGTAAAAATGCACATATTCCATCCGCTACTCGTCTCCCTCACGTAGGCATTAACCTTAGCCCTTGCTCCCCCTTCAACCCCGACGGCTTCGCTTCCGATGTGCCCCTTCCCCACCTCTCCATGCCTAGGTTTGGCAATGGGGCCTCGATCTCCAATCCTTCGCAGGGAATTATTCCACTAGGGGATGAGGATGGGAAAATTTTGTCGGCGTTTCAAGACCGGGGGGGTCCCTAAGCCGACGAGTGAATGTCGTCGCGTGTCCCAGCCCAGATGGGTCGACGCGAGAGCGAGCGCGAAGGGGGGAGAAAGTGAGGTGGCCGGAGACCGGTGTGAGAGAGGTGGAAATCCCGCGGCCTTCGTGTTCGTCCCGCGCCTAGGTCGGGTGCGCTTGCAGTAGGGGGTTACAAGCGTCCACACGGGTGTGAGAGCGAGCGGCCTCACGCGAGCGCCTGTCTCCTCCACGTGCCCGCGCGGCCAACCTTCTCTAAGAGGGCCCTGGTCCTTCCTTTTATAGGCGTAAGGAGAGGATCCAGGTGTACAATGGGGGTGTAGCAGAGTGCTACGTGTCTAGCGGGGGAGAGCTAGCGCCCTAAGTACATGCCATTGTGGCAGCCGGAGAGATTTGGGCACCCTGCTGGCGTGATGTCGTGGCCGTCGGAGGAGCGCTTGAGCCTGGCGGAAGGACATCTGTCGGAGCTGTTGAGTCATTGCTGACGTCCTCCTGCTTCCGAAAGGGGGCTGGGAGCCGCCGTCGTCACTGAGGAGGCGGGGCGCCATCATTGCCCATCTGGTGGAGCGAGCCGGATGGGACGCCGATCTTGTTCCCTGCGGCCCGAGTCAGCTCGGGGCAGGGTAATGATGGCGCCTCATGTTAACGTGGCCGGCCTGCGCCCTAGGTTGGGTGATGTGGAAGCTCCTCCGAAGGCATGGTCGAGTCTGTCTTCCGTGGTCGAGGTCGAATCCGAGCCCTGGGTCGGGCGAGGCGGAGACCGTCGGCTGAAGCCAGGGCAGAGTCCGAGCCCTGGGGTCGAGCGAAGCGGTGTTCGTCGTCTTCCGGGACTTAGCCCGAGTCCGAGCCCTGGGTCGGGCGGAGCGGAGTTCGCCGTCTTCCGGGACTTAGCCCGAGTCCGAGCCCTAGGTCGGGCGGAACGGAGTTCGCCGTCTTCCAGGACTTAGCCCGAGTCCGAGCCCTGGGTCGGGCGGAGCGGAGTTTGCCGTCTTCCTGGGCTTAGCCCGAGTCCGAGCCCTGGGTCGGGCGGAGCGGAGTTCGTCGTCTTCTGGGGCTGAGCCCGAGTCCGAGCCCTGGGTCGGGCGGAGCGGAGTTCGCCGTCTTCCGGGACTTAGCCCGAGTCCGAGCCCTGGGTCGGGCGGAACGGAGTTCGCCGTCTTCCGGGACTTAGCCCGAGTTCGAGCCCTGGGTCGGGCGGAGCGGAGTTCGCCGTCTTCCGGGGCTTAGCCCGAGTCCGAGCCCTGGGTCGGGCGGAGCGGAGTTCGCCGTCTTCCGGGGCTTAGCCCGAGTCCGAGCCCTGGGTCGGGCGGAGCGGAGTTTCCTATGGCGTCCGCGGCCGGGCCTGACTGCCTGTCAACCTCACTCTGTCAAGTGGCGCCGCAGTCGGAGCGGCGCAGGCGGCGCTGTCTTTCAGTCAGGTCGGTCAGTGGAGCGGCGAAGTGACGGCGGTCACTTCGGCTCTGTCAGTCGCAGAGCGCGCGTCAGGATAAAGGCGTCAGGCTGCCTTTGCATTAAATGCTCCTGCGATTTGGTCGGTCGGCGCGACGATTTGGTCAGGGTTGCTTCTTGGCGAAGACAGGGCCTCGGGCGAGCCGGAAATACGTCAGTCGCTGAAGGGGGCCTCGGGCGAGGCGGAGATCCTCTGGGGCGTCGGCTGCCCTTGTCCGAGGCTAGGCTCGGGCGAGGCGTGATCGCGTCCTTCGAATGGACCGATCCCTGACTTAATCGCACCCATCAGGCCTTTGCAGCTTTATGCTGATGGGGGTTACCAGCTGAGAATTAGGAGCCTTGAGGGTACCCCTATTTATGGTCCCCGACAAATTTATTCTCCCACGAGAATGTAAACGGGATTTTTTCCCTCAGTGGGTAAATGGGGACAGAGACAGGGAATTATTTTCCATCCCCGTTCTTTGCGGGGACCCGTTAAACTTGTATGTGACGATGTTTTCGTGTAATAATTAATGATAAAAATAAATAATTAATTTGTCGAGAGATCACTGTTTGTACAAATGTGTTTATTTTGATGTAAACATAATGATTTCTTACATCTGACAATGTGTATAAGTGGCAATCTTTTTGGAAGGAAAATGGCCTCAACATTTCCCATAATCGATTTTGGTTTTTGATGAACGACGTACATCACAAACCATATGGACTAACTAGTTTGTCTAGTCGATATTTTCTCATGTGCTTAATGTTCACACACATACAAAGAAAATGACCTCGGGGGCAATTCTACAAGTTTGGAGCAAAACAGACTTGCTGCAGCCAGTGACACAACAGATTGTCCGGTGTGCATCAGACAGTGTCCGGTGCCCTAACTGGAGCACCCTGCGAACTGGCCGCTCTCGGGAATTCTGGCGCTCGTCCACTAAAAATCAGCGGACTGTTCGGTGTGCTATGTCCGGTGAGCCCTTAGAGCAACGGTCGACTGCGGGACTGCGACCGCAGTTTGAAGCGTCAGAAGTCAGAAGACAATCTGCGACGTCAGGTCGCACCGGACTGTCCGGTGCACCAAAAGGGCAGAAGTTTTCAACGATCAATAGCTCCAAACCCCAACTGTCGGTTGACGTGGCACACACCGAACAATGAACAATACTGTGTCCGGTGCACCACCAGACTGTCGGTGTGCCCTTCGACAGAGAAGTCAACCAACGACTAGAATAGTGGTTGGGGCTATAAATACCTCCCAACCACCACCATTCAAGCCATCTAAGCATCCCACTCTCTTCATTCAATACAAGAGCAAATAATACACTCCAAAGACACATTCAAAGCCATTTGATCCTCTCCAAGTTCCATAATCAAGTCAAGTGATCAAAAGTGTTTAGTGACTTGAGAGAGGGTGATTTGTGTTTCTTTTTTTGCTCTTGTTGCTTGGTTGCTTTCTTCTTCTCCTTCTAAACTTTCCAAGTGTTTTGTAAAGCAAGCAAGAGACATCTAATTGTGTGGTGATTCTTGCGGGATTTTAGTGACCCGTGAGATTAAGAAGAAGCACTCGACCGGTCTAAGTGACCGATTAAGAGAGAGAAATGATTGAAATAGACCTGGCCTTTGTGGACTCCTCAATGGGAGTAGGTTCTTTAGTATCGAACCTCAGAAAACAAATTGCTCTGTCCACTTGTGTTGATCTTCACCATTCAATTTGTTTCTTCCCTCTCCTTACTCTCTAAAGTTCTCTTGGTCATATTGTTTTGAGTTAGCTCCCAAAATTATCCGCATTGATTTAGCAACTCATAGCAAGAAGAACTGTCTTCCGCACTCCGGATTCACAATTATTTATTTCTAACTCTAACCCCGGGTAAAATATGTGTTCAACGTTTATAATTTTCAGATTTCGTCTATTCATCCCCTATAGGCGACTTTCACTTTTGCATTAATAATAAAGGAAGTGAGTCCTAATTATAATTTAAACGGGGATGGGGATCCCGAAGATTTATCCAATAAATTTTGTGTTCTAGACCTACCTTTCCCCACGGAGTTTGTTTGAACTAAGGTATCCGGAACAGTGAGCTTCTTAAGGCTGCGTTCGTTTGTTCAGGATTGAGACCAGGAATGGTTCCAGGTGATCAAAGTCTATACAAATTAGATAAGTATTACTGGTTGAATTGGTTCTAGGTCATAATTCCGGAACAAACGAACACACCCTAAATATAGTACCCCGAATCGTGTAATTGGTTTTCTAGTATTATAACTCTCTTGTGTTTGTAGTTTTGGTATTGTCTGGTCTGAAGCTCTTTCTATTGCCATCAGCCGTAACCCCCGTGCTTTATATCCCGTTGATGAAAACGGATCAGACGTTCCTCCCTCATGCTTCCCCGTTGCAGCGATTGCTCCCGGTGGCTCGGCGCCAATAGAGGCGCCGCCACCTGACTCGGCCGACCCCCATCTCGCTCGACGAGATTGTCGCTGGTATCCGCGGTGAGGTTGCAAATTTTCCTTCGCTGGCTCCCCCGCGCTAACGAACGCAGACTGCTCCATCACCATTGACGATGTTGGCAATACCAGGTTGGAAGCATCACTAGCGCCTGATTTATTCCTAACGCCCTTCTCGTGAACCCCCAGGTATATTTCAATTTGATGTTCACGGACTATACTTTGTTCTTGCGCTTTGTACTGCCTGGTTTCAGTCACTATGGGATTTAGGCATATATGAGGTTGGCAGCTTGTATGCATCTATGATTGAATTCAGGCTTGCAATGAGACATTTTGCCATTTATTTGTTAACATCTTTACATTTATTTATTAAATGTGTTGTGACCTTTTGAAAGGGAATTATGCTTACACCTAGTTCCTAAATAATTTTGGTGGTTGAATTGCCCAACACAAATAATTGGACTAACTAGTTTGCTCTAGTGTATAAGTTATACAGGTGCCAAAGGTTCACACTTAGCCAATAAAATAACCAAGAGTTGGGTTCAACCAAAGAGCAAAGGGACAACCGAAGGCACCTCTAGTCTGGCGCACCGGACTGCCCGGTGCACCACCGGACAGTGTCCGGTGCACCAGAGGACTCCAGCTCAAACTCGCCACCTTCGGAAATTTCCGGAGGCACTCCGCTATAATTCACCAGACTGTCCGGTGTTCACCGGACAGTGTCCGGTGCTCCAAGGAACGGCGCCTCAGGAACTCGCCAGCTTCGGGAAAACGCAGCGGCTGCTCCGCTATAATTCACCGGACATGTCCGGTGTACACCGGACATGTCCGGTGTAACTGCGGGGCAACGGCTACTTCGCGCCAACGGTCGCCTGCAGCAGCAATTAATGCGCGCCAGAGCGCGCCGGCGTCAGGCACGCCCATACTGGCGCACCGGACAATCCACAGTACATGTCCGGTGCGCCACCGGACATCCAGACGGGCCCAGAAGTCAGAAGCTCCAAAGGTCGAATCCCAACGGCTTTGGTGACGTGGCTGGCGCACCGGACATGTCCGGTGCGCACCGGACTGTCCGGTGCACCATGCGACAGACAGCCCCACCAAACGGCTAGTTTGGTGGTTGGGGCTATAAATACCCCAACCACCTCACCATTCATAGCATCCAAGTTTTCCACTTCTCAACCACTTACAAGAGCTAGGCATTCAATTCTAAGACACACCAAAGAGATCAAATCCTCTCCAATTCCACTCAAGGCTTTAGTGATTAGCGAGAGAGATTTGTCGTGTTCTTTTGAGCTCTTGCGCTTGGATTGCTTCTTTTCTTTCTCACTTGTTCTTGTGATCAAAACTCCATTGTAATCAAGGCAAGAGACACCAATTGTGTGGTGGCCCTTGCGGGGAAGTTTTTGTTCCCGGCTTTGATTTGAGAAGAGAAGCTCACTCGGTCGGAAGGACCGTTTGAGAGAGGGAAAGGGTTGAAAGAGACCCGGTCTTTGTGACCACCTCAACGGGGAGTAGGTTTCCAAGAACCGAACCTCGGTAAAACAAATTCTTGTGTCACACTCCTTATTTGCTTGAGATTTGTTTTGCACCCTCTCTCGCGGACTCGTTTTTATTTCTAACGCTAACCCGACTTGTAGTTGTGTTTATATTTGTAAATTTCAGTTTTGCCCTATTCACCCCCCCTCTAGGTGACTATCAATTGGTATCAGAGCTCGGTGCTTCATTAGAGCCTAACCGCTCGAAGTGATGTCGGGAGATCACGCCAAGAGGGAGATGGAGACCGGCGACAAGCCCACTACAAGCCGTGGGTCGACTTCATCGGAAGAGTCCCGCAACAAAGGGAAGGGGAAGGAAAAGAAATCCTCTCCCCACAAGTCGCATCGGAGAGGCGACAAGCACAAAAAGATGAGGAAGGTGGTCTACTACGAGACCGATACTTCATCACCTTCCACATCCGGCTCCGACGCGCCGTCCGTCACTTCTAAGCGCCATGAGCGCAAGAAGTATAGTAAGATCCCCCTACGCTACCCACGTATTTCAAAGCATACTCCATTACTCTCCGTTCCATTAGGCAAACCACCGGTTTTTGAAGGTGAAGATTATAACATGTGGAGTGATGATAGTCGCCTAGAGGGGGGGGTGAATAGGGCGAATCTGAAATTTACAACTTAATCACAAACTACAAGCCGGGTTAGCGTTAGAAACAATAGCGAGTCCGTGAGAGAGGGCGCAAAACAAATCGCAAGCAAATGAAAGAGTGAGACACGAATTTGTTTTTACCGAGGTTTGGTTCTTGCAAACCTACTCCCCGTTGAGGAGGCCACAAAGGCCGGGTCTCTTTCAACCCTTCCCTCTCTCAAACGGTCCCTCAGACCGAGTGAGCTTCTCTTCTCAAATCACTTGGGAATCAAACTTCCTGCAAGGACCACCACACACTTGGTGTCTCTTGCCTCAATTACAAGTGAGTGTTTGATCACAAGAAAGAGTGCGAAAGAAAAGAAGCGATCCAAGCGCAAGAGCTCAAATGAACACGGCAAATCTCTCTCTCTAATCACTATGGCTTGATGTGGAGTTGGGAGAGGATTTGATCTCTTTTGTGTGCTTTGGAATGAATGCTAGAGTTCTTGTAAGGTGTTGAAGTGTAGAAACTTGGATTGCAATGAATGTGGGGTGGTTGGGGTATTTATAGCCCCAACCACCAAACTAGTCGTTGGTGGGAAGGCTGTCTGTCGCATGGTGCACCGGACAGTCCGGTGCGCCAACCACGTCACCAATCCCGTTGGGATTCGACCGTTGGAGCTTCTGACTTCTGGGCCCGCCTGGATGTCCGATGCACACCGGACATGTACTGTTGAATGTCCGGTGCGCCAGTATGGGCGTGCCTGACGCCTGCGCGCACTGGCGCGCATTTATTGCTGTTGCAGGCGACCGTTGGCGCCGAAATAGCCATTGCCCCGCTGTTACACCGGACAGTCCGGTGTACACCGGACAGTCCGGTGAATTATAGCGGAGCAGCCTTCGTGAATTCCCGAGGCCGCCAAGTTCCAGAGCCGCATCCCCTTGGAGCACCGGACACTGTCCGGTGTACACCGGACATGTCCGGTGAATTATAGCGCGCCGGCTCTGAGAATTTCCCGAGGCTGAAGAGTTCATCGTGGGAGTCCCCTGGTGCACCGGACACTGTCCGGTGCGCCACCGGACAGTCCGGTGCGCCAGACCAAGGAGCCTTTCGGGATGCCTTTAACTCTCTATTTTGAACCCAACTTTGGTCTTTTTAATTGGCTTGCTGTGAACCTTTGGCACCTGTATGACTTATACACTAGAGCAAACTAGTTAGTCTAATTATTTGTGTTGGGCAATTCAACCACCAAAATTATATAGGAACTAGGTGTAAGCCTAATTCCCTTTCAATCTCCCCCTTTTTGGTGATTGATGCAAACACAAACCAAAGCAAATATAGAAGTGCATAATTGAACTAGTTTGCATAATGTAAGCACAAAGATTGCTTGGAATTTGAGCCAATATAAATACTTACAAGATATGCATGGATTGCTTCTTCATTTTTAGCATTTTGGACCATGCTTGCACCACATGTTTTGTTTTTGCAAATTCTTTTGTAAATTCTTTTCAAAGTTTTTTTTGCAAATAGTCAAAGGTAAATGAATAGGATTTGGCAAAGCATTTTCAAGATTTGAAATTTTCTCCCCCTGTTTCAAATGCTTTTCCTTTGACTAAACAAAACTCCCCCTAAATGAGATCCTCCTCTTAGTGTTCAAGAGGGTTTTGATATATCATTTTTGAAATACTACTTTCTCCCCTTTTGAACACAATAAGAATACCAATTTTGAAATTTGCCAATTGAGAATCTCCAATTTAAAAACTCTTTTAAAATTAGGTGGTGGTGCGGTCCTTTTGCTTTGGGCTCTTACTCTCTCCCCCTTTGGCATGAATCGCCAAAAAACGAATCATTAGAGCCCTTTGAACTACTCTCTCCCTCTTTGGTCATAAATAAATGAGTGAAGATTGTACCAAAGACAGAGTGTTGCTCGGAGTGATGGCGAAGGATGAGTTACGGAGTGGAAGCCTTTGTCTTCGCCGAAGACTCCAATTTCCTTTCAATACACCTATGACTTGTTTTGAAATAGACTTGAAAACACATTAGTCATAGCACATGAAAGAGACATGATCAAAGGTATATGAATGAGCTATGTGTGCAAATCAACAAAAGAAGTTCCTAGAATCAAGAATATTTAGCTCATGCCTAAGTTTGTTAAAAGATTGTTCATCAAGAGGCTTGGTAAAGATATCGGCTAATTGATCTTTAGTGTTAATATAAGAAATCTCGATATCTCCCTTTTGTTGGTGATCCCTTAAAAAGTGATACCGAATGGCTATGTGCTTAGTGCGGCTATGCTCGACGGGATTATCCACCATTTTGATTGCACTCTCATTATCACATAGTAAAGGGACTTTGGTTAATTTGTAACCGTAGTCCCGCAGGGTTTGCCTCATCCAAAGTAATTGCGCGCAACAATGGCCTGCGGCAATGTACTCGGCTTCGGCGGTGGAAAGAGCAACCGAATTTTGCTTCTTTGAAGCCCAAGACAACAAGGATCTTCCAAGAACAGGCAAGTCCCCGATGTGCTCTTTCCTATTGATTTTACACCCCGCCCAATCGGCATCCGAATAACCAATCAAATCAAAAGTGGATCCCCTAGGATACCAAAGCCCAAACTTAGGAGTATAAGCCAAATATCTCAAGATTCGTTCACGGTCGTAAGGTGAGCTTCCTTATGGTCGGCTTGGAATCTTGCACACATGCATACGGAAAGCATAATGTCCGGTCGAGATGCACATAAATAGAGTAATGAACCAATCATCGACCGGTATACCTTTGATCCACGGACTTACCTCCCGTGTCGAGGTCGAGATGTCCATGGTTTCCCATGGGTGTCTTGATGGGCTTGGCATCCTTCATCACCAAACTTGTTTAGAATGTCTTGAGTGTACTTGGTTTGGCTAATGAAGGTGCCCTCTTGGAGTTGCTTCACTTGGAATCCTAGAAAATACTTCAACTCCCCCATCATCGACATCTCGAACTTTTGTGTCATGATCCTACTAAACTCTTCACATGTAGACTCGTTAGTAGACCCAAATATAATATCATCAACATAAATTTGGCATACGAACAAGTCATTGTCAAGAGTCTTAGTGAATAAGGTAGGATCGGCTTTGCCGACTTTGAAGCCATTATTAATAAGGAAATCTCTAAGGCATTCATACCATGCTCTTGGGGCTTGCTTGAGCCCATAAAGCGCCTTAGAGAGTTTATAGACATGTTAGGATACTCACTGTCTTCAAAGCCGGGAGGTTGCTCAACATAGACCTCTTCCTTGATTGGTCCGTTGAGGAAGGCACTTTTCACGTCCATTTGATAAAGCTTAAAGCCATGGTAAGTAGCATAGGCTAATAATATGCGAATTGATTCAAGCCTAGCTACGGGTGCATAGGTTTCACCGAAATCCAAATCTTCGACTTGTGAATACCCCTTGGCCACGAGTCGAGCTTTGTTCCTTGTCACCACACCATGCTCATCTTGCTTGTTGTGGAAAACCCATTTGGTTCCTACAACATTTTGATTAGGACGTGGAACTAAATGCTATACCTCGTTCCTAGTGAAGTTGTTGAGCTCCTCTTGCATCGCCACCACCCAATCCAAATCTTGGAGTGCTTCCTCTACCCTATGTGGCTCAATAGAGGAAACAAAAGAGTAATGTTCACAAAAATGTGCAACACGAGATCGAGTAGTTACCCCCTTATGAATGTCGCCGAGGATGGTGTCGACGGGGTGATCTCGTTGGATTGCTTGGTGGACTCTTGGGTGTGGCGGCCTTTGTTCTTCATCCTCCTTGTCTTGATCGTTGCATCTCCCCCTTGATCATTTCCGTCGTCTTGAGGTGGCTCATTTGTTTGATCTTCTTCTTCATCAACTTGAGCCTCATCCTCATTTTGAGTCGGTGGAGATGCTTGCATGGAGGAGGATGGTTGATCCTGTGCATTGGGAGGCTCTTCGGATTCTTTAGGACACACATCCCCAATGGACATGTTCCTTAGCGCGATGCACGGAGCCTCTTCAATACCTATCTCATCAAGATCAACTTGCTCTACTTGAGAGTCGTTAGTTTCATCAAACACAATGTCACAAGAAACTTCAACTAGTCCCGGTGGCTTGTTAAAGACTGTATATGCCCTTGTGTTTGAATCATATCCTAGTAAAAAGCCTTCTACAGTCTTAGGAGCAAATTTAGATTTTCTACCTCTTTTAACAAGTATAAAGCATTTGCTACCAAAGACTCTAAAATATGAAATGTTGGGCTTTTTACCGGTTAGGAGTTCATAAGATGTCTTCTTGAGGATTCGGTGTAGATACAACCGGTTGATGGCGTAGCAGGCGGTGTTGACCGCCTCGGCCCAAAACCGATCCGAAGTCTTGTACTCATCAAGCATGGTTCTTGCCATGTCCAGTAGAGTTCTATTCTTCCTCTCCACTACACCATTTTGTTGTGGAGTGTAGGGAGAAGAGAACTCATGCTTGATGCCCTCCTCCTCAAGGAAGCCTTCAATTTGAGAGTTCTTGAACTCCGTCCCGTTGTCGCTTCTTATTTTCTTGATCCTTAAGCCGAACTCATTTTGAGCCCGTCTTAAGAATCCCTTTAAGGTCTCTTGGGTTTGAGATTTTTCCTGCAAAAAAATACCCAAGTGAAGCGAGAATAATCATCCACAATTACAAGACAATACTTACTACCGCCGATGCTTATGTAAGCGATCGGGCGAATAAATCCATGTGTAGGAGCTCCAGTGGCCTGTCGGTAGTCATGATGTTTTTGTGTGGATGATGGGCACCAACTTGCTTTCCTGCTTGACATGCGCTACAAACCCTGTCTTTCTCAAAATTAACATTGGTTAGTCCTAAAATGTGCTCTCCCTTTAGAAGCTTATGAAGATTCTTCATCCCAACATGTGCTAGTCGGCGATGCCAGAGCCAACCCATATTAGTCTTAGCAATTAAGCAAGTGTCGAGTTCAGCTCTATCAAAATCTACCAAGTATAGCTGACCCTCTAACACTCCTTAAAAGCTATTGAATCATCACTTCTTCTAAAGACAGTGACACCTATATCAGTGAATAGACAGTTGTAACCCATTTTGCATAATTGAGAGACGGAAAGCAAATTGTAATCTAATGAATCTACAAGAAAAAGATTGGAAATAGAATGGTCGGGTGATATAGCAATTTTACCAAGACCTTTGACCAAACCTTGATTTCCATCCCCGAATGTAATAGCTCGTTGGGGATCTTGGTTTTTCGTAAGAGGAGAACATCTTCTTCTCCCTGTCATGTGGTTTGTGCACCCGCTGTTGAGTATCCAACTCGTGCCCCCGGATGCATAAACCTACAAAACAAATTTAGTTCTTGTTTTTAGG